>OX122919.1:8262481-9499981 GCA_944738685.1 Synanthedon myopaeformis
TTCGTCTGGAAATTATTCCAACGTAAACAAAACTGATCAGCCATCACTGTGTTTTCTGATTTATAATCTAAAAAAAAAAAAAAAAAAAATACTTTCGCACTCAAATTTTGACAAATGACAGTATAAATTTAACTAAGTTTTATTAAAGTTTACGTACCCTTTCAGAAATGCACATCACATAGGTGAAAACATTACACTTTAATTTGGTTATATGTGTTCATTTATTATTGTGTGATAATAAAATGCATCAAAATGCAATGGATGGATGACCTCCATTGACTTGACTTGACTCGATTCTTTCTTTCACTTTATTACCGTACACCACCGTACACCGTACCACAGAATCCACAGATTATACAAACTACTTTGTCATGTCACAATCATTTTCTTTGCAACATCCTAATGTCAAATTTTAAAATAATGTTACCAGCGTTTTTTCCGTAGTGTTGTACTAATATCGGTTTTACTTAAATAGTTATAATATTTTACAGTAAAAATATTTTTGATTGCTTTAGACTTGACGGACCTGTTTTGGATAACTAAGAAAAATTATAGACTTGACTTGACTAACTAGTATCTGGATCTGCTACTTTTGATTTTAATTTCAATTTTGCCTTTCTTTTAAAAAAAAAAAAACTCGATATTTTTACTAATGACACTGGCAAAATCATAACACGACAATCGCCATTAACTTGACACTGACAGACAATGGCCATTTTAAAATGAGCCGCATTGCCATGTAAACCTAAGAAGAAGAAGAAGAAGAACATTCGTATTATTGTTATTTTAATGTTTGGATTTCGTTTAAAGAAGGATTACTAATGACCAAGTCGATTTGAAAAAAATAAAAAAACAATTCACAATTTATATGTGGCCAAATAAATAAAAAACAGTACAACGCCTTACATAGCTATTATTTTGTGATAATTTCATGTCACCCATGAAAATATTCTCATCAGTAAAATTATAATAATCGAAAAGAATTGCGACTTATATAACGGACTTTGCAAAAAATATAATTTATACAATCAAATAATAATTAATATTAATTCTAAACTAATTAATGTTCTATAAAGCAATAATAACGGTTTTATAAAACCGAAAGATTTTTAATAAGTACGATTAGGTGACATCACTATTTTTGTATGGTCAAAAACCTGCAACCCAAAAAATGTCAAATTACTCCTTCGGATTACGGAACGCAGTATTGTAAATATTACCAATTATCAATAATATCGATATCAAAGAGCAAAACACGAGCAAAACATGGACATGCAAAAAGTATATGCTACTTTATATCAAGCATTTTATATGCTATAATATATTACTGTCTCATCTTCTTGTATTATTCACAGTAAATTTTTAGTTATCTATTTATGTATTTATTTTAAAAAGAAATCAACTTTTATGCGTGTCTGCATCCTAAATTTTTATGATCCAATAAAAACAACGTCTAGCACTGCTGGAAATATATGTGCCTTCGTTACGAATTCACGATCCAGTTGCCATTTGCATGCACATATAATTTTTTTTTATATTGCATGTAATGCGATCTTTAGAGATTATATTAGAAATTATATAACATATAGTTCAATGGAAATTAACATAAAATTTACAAACGTGTCTATGTATTTTTATTACATTGTGCATATTTTTGCAGTTCTGTCAGAAAATTATAAGTAGGTATTTATTAGGTTATTAAAATTTTTTTTACACAATGTGATGTACATTGTGTAAAATTTTTATATATCCAATCAAACACAATGTTATTTATTGTCTTGTTGTCACAACATATGACATAGAGTAAAGTAAAGTAACATATTTCCTCGTTAATTGTGGCTTGGTTACAATGTGTTAAAATATTCAGCAGGATAATTATTAGGACGTGTAACAACTAATTAGTCTTTTGATTTTTCAATTATATGCTGTTTTATTTTTCTCACTATCGAGTTTTAAACTATTATACCAACCAAGGGAATGACAATTTATATTTCATACATAAACTCAAATGAATTTTCTAGAAACTTCAAGATAATATTTGACAGCGCAGATGTAGATATCAAATACAATCAAATGTCAGTCAACAAAAACCAATTCATTTTATCAACTCATTCCCTCTCATCTCATTATATATTGAATGAAAGAAAACCATCAAATTCCATAGAAACCGCGCTGCAGTAAGCAAAAACAAAAGCACACATACAAAAATAATCAATTTTTGTTTTCGCGGAAACAAAGGGTGTAATAATTTCAGGTCTGTTTTATCAGAACAAGTTAATTGTGTTTTGATTTAGTAAAGTGTATTTTGATTAATTTAATCAACTAATCATGTCTCTGGATCCGGAAAGATTTGATTCCATGCTGCTTTCTATGGCACAACAACACGAAGGAGGTGTTAAAGATGTAAGTATCATACTTTTGTTTAAATTCTTCATTTTTTTCTTTAGGAAATTTAGATCTAACTTCAAAATTAATTTTATGAATTCAAAATTACTTATAGCAGTTACGGTGTATAACCTCCATTGTGCAAAGCCATTGTGTTACTTAGGAAATATTTACCAGGTAGATATCCCCTATCTACCTACCTATTTACATTTTCATTATTTATTATTTGAACCCTTTTTTCTCTTTTTTTTAAATGCAAATATGTAGATTTTTTCTGAACCAGCTTAATTTCAGCAAGTCAATTCCATAATAACTTATTTCAGGAAGTTTTCCCCTTAATCTGCTTAATATACTTAGCACTGTAGCTTACATTAAACCCTCTAGTACTTTTATAGTACTAACCTTAACATTTGTATGTTTAAGGTAGTCTATGTAACCTAACTTTGTTTCCGGTATAAATAAACCTTTACATACCAGTTTTGTTAGAACTATCACTTAAAACGGTTGGATTTGAAATTAGGGAGCTGGCTTTTGAGGTATTTGAGGATAAGATTTTGTAGGAATGGTTGTCAGTTTTATAAAAATACAACTTTCATGGTGAGGAAATCCGTCCATAATTAATTTTATAAATTTTTTAGAATTAACCTAACTTTTTTTCCGGTACAAATAAATCTTTACATAAATGGTTTATTACAACTATCACCATCAGAATCACTTCCAAATAAAATTACCAATTTAATAAAGAAGCTATAAAGTATTCTTAAAAAAATAATAATTAGAAACAATTTGATTTAATTGAAAATGTTAATATTTTCAGCTCCTGCAAACAATTGTCAGTTTCCTAGCAAGAAAGACTGACTTTTTCACTGGGGGACAAGAAGGAGAATGGGAAAAGGTATGTGTTTTGAACTGTTCTGCAAAACAAAACAGTGCGTTAAGCGAATCCATGCACAGTTTGTATATTTTTTATTTATACAATACATGTTACAGGTTACATGTTTCATGTTTCATGTTACAGGTTTTAAAGGATACTTTTTACACAGAAGCCAAAAAGGCGAAAGAAGAAGCAAACAAAATAAAAAGGGAGAAAGAAGAAGCTGACAAAAGACTGAAAGACATTCAGAAGCGTAAGGAGCAGGAGAGACTTGCACAGGACTTTGAACCTGCTAAGGTTATGGAAATCACTGACGAGGAAGCAGCTAAAATGCAAGAAGACATTGATAAGGACAAAAAGAGCAGTAAGTTTAAAAAAGATCTAACTGCTGATCTTTCTGTAACGCCTGACGCAAAAACGGGTTATTATAAGTTTGATGTGTGTGTATGGAATTGTGGCTCCCTGGTAACAGAAATTCAAGCAAAAACTGTCACATTTTCCTAAACTATCAAATATGCAATTATAAGTATTGACAGTACAGGTTATAAATATGAGACGTCCCATTTATATGGCAGTCAAGTGTTATATCAAAAGCCTAATGTAATTGACACTTGTAATTAACTTTTCACTGTATTCTATGATTTAAATGTATAACTATGAATTAACTCACATAAAAATATAAGAATTGATGAGCTGGTTGGATGAGTGGTTAAGGTGCTTGCCTTAACGCTATGAACCTTTCAAAGTTAGCTCTGGCTGCTTTTCTGTCATCTGGCGGCAGTTACCACCCTCTCATAAAATACCACAGTGAAATAATACTTTTGCGTTTTGGAGAGTGAGTAAGGAATGCCAGAGTCCATTTCCTGTTCCTTTATCCTTAATCCTACTATGATTGGCAGTGCACTTGCAGCACTTATGGCTTTGCTTGTGTTATAGGCGACGGTAATCACCTTCACCTTCACCTACCATCAAGTGGACCGCCAGTCTGTCTGCCGACCTTAGCATAAAAAAAAGCCAAATTTGAATTTTTATTTTGCCCTCGGAACATACCTTTACTGAGATGGTGCAATTTCCATAGAACCCGAAGTTGGTGGCGGTGACAATGACGAGGCGAAGGATAAAAAGACGCCCGACGAAGACGACGAGGATGAAAAAGATAAAGGACAACTGAAACCCAATTCTGGAAACGGCTGTGACCTCGAACACTACAAGTGGACCCAAACTCTTGAAGAAGTTGAGGTAAGTAAACTTTGTTGAAAAAAAAATAACGATCATTAAAGACTTCATTATCTTCATTGGCTATCATTATATTTTGAAGTAAATAATCTATACCTAATACTTCTATCATCGATTTCTGTGGGATTGATTGACAAGGAAAATTAGTCATCCCTGTACATTGTACATTTTTGTACTCTGTACATTTTTTTTCTATCATCAGAACCAGACATTCCTCAGAGAAATAAGTTCTTTGGGTTTCTTACAAATTTTCAAGTGGTGGTTATTAATTGTTTCAAAATTTTATGACCTGTTGTTTGGTCTAGTCTGTAACGTCTGTCTGGTCCCCTGTCTGGTATCCATAATACAAGCATTAGTTGCTTACTGTGGAACTAGATGGTGCTGTTTGGAATGTGTGAAGATATTTATTTATTTATTATTATTTATTGTATTTTTTTTTTCTAATTGTCATAAATCTTTTTTCTTTAGCTCTCTTTAAAATTATGACAAAGGAAAAGAACACAAAATCAATACAAAATTTTTTTAAAATAATTTTATTTAAAATAATGTAGTAAATTATCACAGTTTTATTTGCTTATACATATAAATGTTTTTCATTAACAATAATCACCACATTACCTAATTAAACTAAAAATTAAATAGCAAGTGCTTAATTAATATGTGGTAAATTTTATAAAAAGATGCAGATTTTCATTTTTTTATGATGTAACGAAAATTTGCAACTTTTCCGA
Organism: Synanthedon myopaeformis; assembly: GCA_944738685.1. Taxonomy (NCBI): domain Eukaryota; kingdom Metazoa; phylum Arthropoda; class Insecta; order Lepidoptera; family Sesiidae; genus Synanthedon; species Synanthedon myopaeformis. The sequence continues at coordinate 8,267,708 of OX122919.1, forward strand.
TAATGCTATAATAATATTGCAAATACGAATAATTGCATTATACTTACCATTGTTCAAATATAACTAAGGTAATACTAACGATATTCTTTTAAAAACTCACTAGTAGATGAGAAAATTTCTTTAATTAAAATGATTGTCTTAACTGCTTTTCGTTGTGCCTAAAGTACATAATAAATATGATCTCTAGCCATTTTTGGCATCTTACAATTTTTCATTAACAAAAAATCCTTACCATTTTTGTATAAGACTTAATATAATATATAAATTAACTTAATAACTTTGTAGTACATAGCTTTGTATAAATATGCACTGAATTTTGGCTTAATTTTAGTATACAAACTAAATTAATGTTTTTTTTTCTTTATTTTTATTTTTTACAAATTGTCTAAGATTTCTGCTGTCGATTTACTATTATCAACTAATATTAATAGTCGATTTAATAAATAACATTAATTTTACACAATTTTTGCTACCTAACAGATAAAATAATAATATAAATATTGCACTAAATTTATCTAAAATATATTTACAATTAGTTGTATGTGTGTTATATTCAATTCTCATGGGAATTTAAAATATTACTTTAAATATTATTACTATCGTTTTTATCAAACCAAAAATCTGTTATGTGCTATTATCAAAATATTATCAAAATTATGAATAAATTATAAAATTTTCATGTTATAAAGACAAATAAGCTTACATATAAAAGCCCTATGTAGGAAAGAAAAAGATTTTTTTTTAAATAATTTTTCATATAAAATTCTCCAGGAAAACTTTTTTGACTATCTCAAAAGTATACTTTGTGCACATAGTAGATTTTGGTTTGACAACGATGCTATATTATTATTATTGCTTTAAGACTTTATCTAGGTATTTCTTTCGCTTATTATGTCAAATTTAACTCATTTACTCCGACTAATTGTAATAACATTGAGTAAGTTATGTTTCAATGTCAATATAGTCGTGTATTAATTTGCATTTTACTACACTCAAAGGTACAAACAGTAGTGCCATGCCTTCTTTATGTAGTAAATAATAACATTAAAAACCGTTATCTTCTTATCAAATTATTGAGTACCTATAAAACTTAACACAGATGAAGTAAGATTTATTTACGTATTTAAGATAACATATGCAGTTAATACTTTTTGGAGTGCGTTTTTGTATTGCACATCTCTCGCATTGCCTCTTTCTTTCCTTCTTAAGAGTATTTGTAGATGCCGGTCTCCTTGCGCATTCTCACTGTAACAAAATTAAGTATCATAAATATTTAATCTTCCGAAATAATTCATGGATCTCGTTCAACAGACATCATTTGACAAAGAATATTGATGGGCTTTGGGGTTTGTTGAATTACGTTTGAAAGTTAACAAAATTCTACTACGCTAAGTTGGACATTATTTCTCCTTGGACATTTGTTAAGAGAACATTAGTACTTTTTACAATCTTTTTACAATTTTTACTTTTTATGTCTTTGTTTTTCTTTATATTGTATCTTTATGGTCTTTGAAATTGCTAGATGCCTTCACCTTTAAAGGTGTCATTTTTAAGACAAAGCTGCATATCAAATTCAAGCACTGAGAACGTTTCTATTAATATTAAAGCACGTATTATACTCACTTTCTACAAAGCATATAGCTGCTAGAATGCACGCGGAGAACAATATCGTCATCGATATGACCAGAACAGTGATCTGATGTGAATGGTTACAACAGCACGTCTTTGGCTCCTTACTGGCGCGATGCTTCGTGAATCCATTGACTACAGTGAAATGTGTGGAGCTCGCGACTGACACTGCGTCCTGCGCAGGAGCCGAGCCTCTCTTCACGCCGTCCCAAAACGCGTCTGCCGGATCTCTAGACTCTTCTGGAATAGCAACGACGGCCTCGGATAACGCCGATTTTCGTCCGTAACTGCTCACTTGCTTATTGTATAAAGACTCGTCCGTCCCAGCCGGCGGTCGTCCGTGTAAACGCGCTAAATGCGCCGCACTCAATAGCAGTGATCCCGATGATACACTCTGAAAAGAAGACCGGTTGTCTTTAGTCTTGAATTAGACGGAGTCATTACTAGTATATTGTTAGTTCTTAATTTCATAAAGATCTCTATAGTTAATTTCATTAAGTTCTATATAGTCTATAGCTAATGTTTACTGTTTGGTAAAATAAATCTAGTAATCTACAAAGTAGAGGCAGCATTTAGAAGCACTCCATTATAGAAGAACTTATTTATCGCAAAATAACATGTGTCGGTTTGTCTAATTACGTGTATAAATGTTGCTAGAGTCCATATATGATCTTATCGTGGTGTTGCTCGCGTTTATAGATAAGGGTGAACACTAATCATTAAAGGGACCGTCACCCTACCAGCCGCCATTTTCCTATTGCAAAAATGCTAGGCAGTTAAATTTCACTGAAAACTGAGTATAACTGACGGAACTTGAAAGCACCGGACACAGTCTGGAAAAAGTAGCATAATTGACATTGAAAGAGCATTAAAGTTATCCGCTTATTTATCAGCTCCGAAGAGTAGGTATATGACTTGAACTACAAGAATAGTCCCTATTACATATTGGTATGTGAAGACAGACTGGTAATTTCAATACAATGAATATAGGAAGCAAGTGAAAAGGTGTTTAGAGCAGAGACTGTGACCTTTATTTTGTACAAATATCAACAGGTCTGATACTGCGAGAAAAGTTCGTTATAGAAGTGCGTAATCGAATATTGGCTTATTGTATTCGTGTCAAATGCATAACACCAAACATTACAATATTGCATAACAATCTACATAATCTCAAGAGGAAGTGTGTTTGTAGTTTAATGGATTACCGTCGCACGATAAAGCCGGTGGCAATTATGGACGAGATGAAACATCGAACATCCTATAAATGTTTTTGTTACCGGATTATACGTTACGTTACGTCACATCTAGTAATTCGTTAAGTGGTCGTGATGTGTATATTTTTGGCATATTAAGAGCACTATTCGAACATATATATATATAATATATATATATATATATATCGTAAATAGTAAAGCACCAAATAACAACGCTTAACAACAACCTGCTAAAAAATAGCATAGCTTAATTAAACTTAATACTTAAGTTTACGAATAAATTTATTGATTAATCTATTTATAATATAATGAATTTATAATGTAAATAATGTAAATAGATGCGCTTTTAGGTTTTAGCTAAACTTCATCCAAATATTACTATATCGAAAAACTATTTAGAACTTCATATACGTAAAATATTGATACTCAGTTAAATATCACCAAAATAACGTGTGCTCCTTTTTTTTTATAAATTTTTGAATGCATTGCTCAATCTCTATAATTTAAATAATTATGTATGTTATATTACATAATTAGAAAAAAAGAAGATAGAAGATGGAGTTTTTGTCTAAAAGACTAAGTTTTTGCTCTCCGGCCAAGATCAGTAAAGTGTTAATCCAAAATCTTGTTTTTAGAGTAACGAGCTTTGTCATTACAGTGAACTTGATTTACGGATTCGTCATAACCCAAAGTGGGGGCTATCTATCATGTGCGGGAATTTTATAATAAATGACAGGTAGATCCTGTACCGGACACTGTAATCGTACTAATTCGTTTGTTGACCCCGACCAACATGAGAATTGGTCAATTTACACGCAAAAACGTCACAAAAAATTAGTTTTTGTCCATAATGACGTCCCTCTGTGAAGTCGACCAAGGAGTGAAAAAGCTTTAGGGCGGAGATCAATGTGGGCATATCAAGGTTTTTGCGTCGAAACGGATGTTAGATGATGATGATCATTGTGGTATGCGGATCGTGAGTGTAACTTACGTGGGTGCTGTGGTTACTTGATGAGCCCTGACTGGAAGCGGACCCGCCTCGCGAACGTCCGTCACTGAGGCTACCCGACAACGATGGCCTAGGGATGTGCCACTCGGTCGACGACATCTGAAACATTGAACACCTGCATAATTACATACATACTAACACGCAATGTAAATTACTCTGATCATTATCATCGCCTAAATTAATATTGATGGCTCCACGGATAAAACGTATGTTTGAAGTATGTAATCAGTGTAGAAACAGCGTAATAAATAAACATAGTTCTCAATCATCTCATCTTAAACCGGAACTGTTGCTAGTTCACCTAAACGGTTATTTAAAAAGGACAACTTGTGTTTTCTTCTGGTTTTCAATAAAATTACTCGTTTAGAATTAATTTATTCTTTGACCTAGGAATAGTTAAGTGACTGGGTATTTATTTTCCATTTTACATTATTTAAGAAATTTATGGATATTTTATTTATTTCCTGCTAGCAACGAGCATTATGGCCACTCCCTAGTTTCGTCTGCTATAATTTAAAACATTTATTAAAACATTTCATTAACAAAGATACATCCGAAATAAAAAATAAGTGAAGTTTAACATTCGAAAGAATAATAATGAAATTCAAGTCGCATATTGTACATTTGTAAATGTGGAAGCGGGAAGCATGTAAACGAGTAGATTTCTCAACATGTCTCGTTTAGAAAATAATTTTAAAATTATCGCACAGACCTATTAATGTTGCCAATAATTGTGTCTATGAGAACTAGGCTACAAAATGCAGAATAGTATTTTGACTCCTCTTTATTCTTAGATTACTTATTTTTAATCTTGAATTTTTTTCTCCGTTTTCAATAAGATAGAGTTGTTTTATGGAGTTATTTCGCAAGAATTTGCATGCTCATTCCACATGAAAGAAGTTTCACACGAAGCCTAAACTAGATACATAGATGTAGGCTTGTGTAACACAACTGGGTAGGAGGTAATTGTTATTCAAAATTCCATGCGGAAACTTATGACGATCTTTGAAATATGTGAGCATTGAAATGAGGTCTCTATGTCAATAAATATTTGAAGATCAATGAACGTCATCGGTGTCTGCATGGTGTTTTATTAAATCCTATTGTCGATCATGCGTTTCATCAATTACATTTTCGGGTCAAGTTTTGTTCAGTGCCCGATTGATTTTGTCAGATACGCTGCTCAAGGTTCGCGTTCTCTTTATTTGCGGTCTGGTTTCGTCGGCCTCTGACGCAATAAATCTTAGTTTTGCTTTCGGCTTCATGGTCCTCTTTGTTATTTTGATATCATGATGGATAGGCATTTTAGGTATTGCCATAGCGCATTTATAGCCGCAGAGCAAGGTCTTTTCAGTTTGTATTCTTAGCAAAGTTCTATTGTTTATGATATAACAAATTGTGAGCCCTTGTACGGGTGAAGTAGCGAGGTGACTGTAAAGTTTACGTATTAAAATGAACAACATTTTTGATCTTATCGTGCGGCTAATGTTTAGTACTAAGGCTGAGGTGTATATGCGGGTGGGTAACAGCAGCGGTAGAAGGCGCATTGCAAAATGTTTCGCCAAATGCACGGAACCGGTTCCGTTAGCCATCAACATCCTAAAGGTGTTCGCAGATCGGTGAGATTAAAGTGTTTACAATTCACATTTTAATATTTCACGTTAGATTATAAAAAATATTATAATTAAACATGGAAATTTGCAGTAGATCCTAGTAGATTTTGTATTCGTAGTTATTCCCATATGTTTTTATAAATATTATTGTAATTGGGTCCAATTGAACTTTATAAACATGTAAACCATATTGATTATTTTTATAATATCGCACTTTTAAAACTTGTTTATTTCGTTTGAGTTTGACACCAAGAGAGGAGTGTTTCGACAAAGTAACTTTGTCGTTAGCCATACATAACTTATCTACGTGGGAAAATTACCACAAAATCCGCTAAACCTAGAGGTAACAATGAAACTAAGTGAGAACTCGGTCAAATTATTATAACATTAAACCATTAGCTATGGCTTCTTGCATTCTCGTTTAGTTGACTAATTTTATCTGCTTTACAAAACGTAGTATTACGTGTTCTCCCTTACCGCGAGACTTTAACTGTTGATTTTAGAATTGCAAATTGTTTGTTTTATGAATGTAGTAATCGGCACACAATGGAAATAATAAAGTCTAATTATGTAATATAAACATTTATAGTTTCTTTAATTGCAATAGTACGTTCCAGAAAATCATTAGTTTTAAAGATGTTTTTTAATATATTTATCCAAGGTACCTAAAGATTAGGCATGGGTCTTTTATTAGTAATTAAATAGTTAAATCAATCATAAGATTAATAAACAAATAACGTCTTCATTAATCTTAAGTCAACATAACAGTTTATCGTCATTGAATTTAGCTGATGCGCTTAATAAAAAATGTATGATTTTGTCAGTCTGGATAAATCGCTCGACTTTTATTAATAGTATTATTAATTATTTATTGATTTTTGTTAACTTATTGATTTTTCTTTTAGCTGTTGTGGTTTTTTTTTATATAAAGGAAACTTTAATGTTGTCTGAAGGCAAAATCAAAGATCGATCAAAGTCGAATTCCGTTATATTTTTAGAAACATGGAAAAGATGGTCATTTTTAAAAAATATGTAAAATGGAGCGAAAAATATACTTAAATAAATAACAAATTGTAAAATAATAAAATGTCACACAAACTGCATGGCTGCAAAGGTGTCGTCCGAATCGTATTATGGGACCTACATATTACACAACTCGTTGGGGGCAAACCAGTAGTACACCCATAGACCATAGATGTCTGCTAGGATCCGAGGTTATGATATAGAGAGCATGCACATTAGGGTTCAGTTCATCTAAAATATAGGACGATGAGATGATAATGAGGCATTATTTATGTTAATAAATAATTTTCAAATATTTCAATCGTTTGTTATAAAAACGATACATACAAAGATAGAACACATAAATACATTTGCGGATGTGAGCGTAGGTATTACATGATTCAAACTTTAATTACTATCAACACGTATAGAAATATAAGAGCTATAGACGTGACGAATGTCTTGGTAGCAGCGTTTCCATGCCGCGGCTTCTAGAAACATGTTACTCTTCATACATTGTTTCCAATCACACGATACAATACCTACGTGATTTAATCCTCACGCTGGATATTACATAAAAATATTTAATTGATGCAGGTTCTTTACATGTAAAACGTTAATGAGAATACTATCCTTCAATGAATGTAGTAAAATATGGTTAACTACCGTGATCATGGCATTGCCTAATTAAGAGGAAATATGGTGATTTAAGAGGAATCGAGGAGAACGTTTCCCCAGTTTTCTCCTCTAAAACTATTTTAAACTATTTTTTTTTATTAGCAACTGAAGAGGAATTATTCTGTTTGTTGTTTGGCTATTTGTTTTGCTTTTTTAAATAATATGTTGTTGTAATTGTGTACTGAAAGTCTTTTTAAGGCGTTCAAAACTATTTTTTTTAAATGTTAAACTTGATGGTAGGTAGCTACCGTCGTCTATAACACAATCAACGCCAAAGGTGTTGCAAGTGCGCTGCCGACTACAGTAGGATTAAGGATACAGTATAAGGAAATCGGCTCTGGCCAATTTTAATTTTAAGAATTTTGGCCAACTAACTGGTAAATTTTAAGAATTTTTGGAGAGTCCTATCTCTTATAGGAAGTAACTTGTCAAAATATAGAGACACATACTAGGTAGATTATGTTTGTATTGACGAAATGGGCACCCGTTTTCCTCTATGAATTAATGTAAAATGTTTCTGTAGATTCATATACTTTCAAGCTGGCACATGACACTGATGAAACAACGCCACACATTTAATATGTTTTGTCAACGGTGACGATCTGGTTAGCATGACAGCAGGTGCCTTGGTTGTGAAACATGTACATACATTGACTGTTCAGTTGAACGAGACTGTATAGTTATGCAACATCTGTAATCTTTACGAATCAACAGCCGATGCATGCACCGCGTGTCTATAACGGTTCATTGTGATCACGGAACTCATTAGTCCGCTCGGCACCGTCAAATCTCACAGCACGATTATCGTTACCTGAAATGTACGTTGAAATACGATACATGTAGGCTATGTCTCAACTTTGAATACATTTGATCCGTTGAAATCATTAAAACATAAATATAAAATGATTCTTTTAATTATTTATGAAGTTATGTAGGTATACTCGAGAAAAAAGATATCCTGTTTTTTATTTTATTTTTATTTGTAATTAACATTATTGGTCGGGTTCTCATCACTAGTCGCTGTATAAAAACAATTAATGAATCTAAACATTTTTTTTAATTCATCTCGAAGGTGTTATTAAAGTCTTACCTAAGATCATCATTAAAATTTAGACTATACCTATCTAAATAAAAGAGAAACTTACAAAGTTTTGGCTGGACGATTCTCTTGAATGTCGAAGATAAGACTAAAATATATCTATTGTTACAACTTTATTGAATCAACACTTCATTTCATACCGAAACGCCCACGTGAAACTTTCTTAATGTCAAACAATACTGCTACACTTACTTATGATAATCAGTTAACGCCTAACTAAGCATGTTCTCTTTATGAAGAGAAAGCGATTCCCCTTGGCTTGGCTGTTCTTAGAACACTTACTTTCAGAACTTTAAATGTCACAATGAATAACGGAGTGCGGTCTGCAATTTCGATACTCTTGATTTCACTGGCGAGACGTTGCTCGTAATGTAGGTACTCGTTAATATGCGTTGCGATCAAGAAAGATGCAGTACTTAACGGTAAAAAAATATTTCGAAGCAATATGTCTTTTGACTGACGTCTCGCATGGTCTCTTATAATGGATGCTCGTTTATAAAGTACGAAAGAATGTGTTCTTTATTGTTCTTCTTGAAGTAACTGTAGACATTATCTGTTTCGTAACTATATGTGTGTATCTATGTAAATGATAAGATCTCAAAAACGTTGTTCATAGTAGAAAATATTAAATATGATTTTAATAATTCTTACTTTGATTTTTGTTGGTTTGTATTGTAAGTTTATCCATAAAGTAATTTATGTCTAATGAAGTTGTCAAGTTTTACGACGTAGGTACTGGACTATGTTGAACATATAATACCTACGAGTGTTTTTGAATGTTCAATTATCATATTTTATTATCCGCGATTGCATGAGGACACCGCGAAATAACTCATTATGCACGCTGGTCACAGATACAGACATGATGCTTATGATCGTCCTTGAACTCAATTGGTTGTGTACTTACGAAGCTAACGGGAACCGTGTCAATGCAAATCACTATGGATTCTACTACTGCTTACGATTGTGAATATTTTAGACTTTCATTATATGTAGTTACTGACGTGTGCCCGCGACTTCGTCCGCGTTGAAAAATAAAAATTATAAGCAATATAACTCTTCCTCTTGTTGCTATAACACTTTGGCCAGTTTAGTTTTTATTTTATCTTATAATTATAATCCCTCGGGAAGAGTCTTTTTTTGGATGAAAAGTACCTACCCTCTATGTCCTTATCCCTTCCTGACCACGTGTTGCAAAATGTCATGATGATTGGCCGAGAAGTTATGGCGGAAAAAGGTAACAGACAGATAGACCCATCTGTATCTTCACATTTATAATCTTCACATCTTCACATTTATAATATTAGTAAAGGATTTCTGATGGACGAAATGAATCAATCAATAATCTTTTCTTCTAATATTATAAAGAGAAAGAGAGGATTATAAAGATTTTTTTTAAATGTGGAGATCTGCGGAACCACAACATCTGTTTGAAAAAACTCTTTGATTATTTTTGAAGGGTACTTTCTTTCAGACAGCAATGGGCTATATGTTATGTATATCAAGCCCAATAATTGTACTCTGTCTAGTATGGTAATAAATCGATAAGATTTACAAGTATGTAGGTACAACTGTTAAAATATTATTAAAATATAGTTTAATGTTTAATACATTTAACTCACTATTTAGATTTAGGGAGTGGGTTCTTGTATGTATGGGTTTAACTAATTTATTAATTTTATTATTATGTTTGTTATGATATATTAAAGCTTTGATTACGTTATCATATCACAAAAGATCACGTAATTCCTCTTCAAATTTATATGGACGTTTTAATTATATCTTACGAGTTTTTCCTGATCGATCCTAATAGAGTATTACATACTTCTGGGCAATTAGGTTCGATAATCGTATGTGATTTTGAGTGGGATGTTGTTATAGAAAAAGTGGCCATGAAGAAGGTATCTACGTAGCCGGATTTTTCTCAACATGAACATGTTGAGATGACTTCATTTGCTGACGTCTATAATTTGCTGTTATGTTACTTGAACGAAGTATGATTGCATATTATTATGATTATTATTATCGTAAAACAACTACTCTATTTTGAAAATTCAAATGCTATTATTGTTAGAGTATGTATGTAATCAGTATGTCCGTGTAGATTTCAGCCATGTACCGGATTTTGTTACAATGGTTCCATCACCTTGGAGACTAGTCGACTAGTAAAATAGGTAACAATTCAATAAACAACACTTCCTGACATCGTGTTAACTGTATGACAAACAACTGGTCTCATCTTCTGCCAATTGAGATTAAGGTCAATTATATACGACGTGTTCTTTACTAACAAAGTTGTTTCTTGAAGTTTGTTTTTCGTTTTTTTTGCACGTATCAAGTTTAACAATGTAACTCACCCTTTTAAAGTGTGCTTTTTTGATTTAAACGATTGCGTCGAGTGCAACTTGGTCATCATAAAATGTCGTAAAAACCCACTCTTTTACGGCCGAAAACGGTGTTTCTAACGTTACCTGCAGTGTTATTAAAATAAGAGAATATTTGTCCTTGTTAAGACTAAAAGACCGGTTTTCTCATGACTTTCGCGCGATTCTGACACCATTCTTTTTGTGTTTACCGAAATATATAGGTATGTACTCGCTTACTTACCTTACGAAATGCACTAATCTTGGAACACAAGTAAACACTGTTTTAGATTTGTTTTAGCTGTTGAACGCGGCTTCGACCACCTTGAAATTTGTTTTTTTTCATAAAGAAACTCGAGTACCTACATATGTTACATGCACATACGGACCAAATATTATGGCAATCAGACAAAATATTAGTAACAAATTAGATATTTGTTCCACGTGAAAATAAAGTAAGCTGCAATGACCTTTAACTGTCGTTCGAACATCGTTCAGTGGCGCGAAAAATTTTGTTTACTCAATTATTTCGTAATGACAAACCTGTTGTTTGTGGATGTCGTCATTCTCCTTTGAATTTATTCGAAGAAGTTAAAAATACTCTCATACCTTTTTATGAATAAAAAAAAAGATTAAAAGTAGAATAAGTAGCGATGATGATATAATGTGTTTTTTGCATTACCCACTCAACAATTAGGATCCGATAGTTACATCCTGGTATCATACATATCCCAACAATTGCGAAATCCTTTGTTTATATCGCGTTTGCAATTGTCTTATTGGGTTTAATAACATTACATTACGTCACGTGCTCTTTTGTCCCGCGGCAGTTCCGTTTGGTGGTGGGAAACCCCTACATTGTAAAGACAACACGCGAGATCCTTTACAGAACTCTAAATTTGCATTCCGGTGACAGAGATTAAAATGATCGCGAAGAACGAACGCTTTTATTTTGGAGAAATAAAATGTTTGAGAATTTTTTTATTATATTTTATTTAATTAAGAGAATAAACATCAAGTTTTGAATTCATGAAAATAATGTTTTCAGGGTTTATTTTACATTACACTTATTATTATTAATGCACATATTTGTAAACTATAATTACATTATTTAGGATTATCAGTTACATATATAGTATCACTGAGAAATACATGACTACTATCATACTGTGTCGATTTTCAGGTGAATGTAATGAAGTCAAATATAGTAAAGACAAATTGACCTACTCCCAAAATTATTTCTTGTATATGATCAATGACGTCTATTGGGCAACGTGCTCAAAGACATGACGTAATTGAATGTTCTTTACTGACTTGAGACGACGGTGCTTTTATGTGGGTGGGTTCACTATAATCAATAGGTAAAAGAAAGAAGAAAGAAACAATGATTATGTTATAAGTTATGTCATTCCCAGGATTGATTTTATATTTGCTCCCAGGGTTCCCACCTCTAGTAGTCTAACAATTTACTGTGAGGGATCTAGTGCAATTTTCAAGTTCAGTGTTACCAGTTATAAAATTAATGCAATGACCCACTGCTACTTTACATATTATCCATATGTTATTGAATATTTGTTGTGCAAACACACAGACCATGAACCTTCTAGTAGTATATGTGGAATTAATAAGAATCTTGTCTTTGACACTGGGAAGGTTAACACGGTCTGGAATTTTTTGTTAATTTTAACGTCAATGATATAATATATCGTCTACATTTATATATTTTGGTCTGATTATTTACTAGAGTAATAAATTATGTATTTTATGTTGGAAGTGTAAATAACACATGTTTAATTATTTCACAATATAATCACATCAATATAATACACTCTACATATTTCAATTCTTTCATTCACATCATTGGTCAATTTTCTTTATTTCTTACGTGTACACTATGACAAAGAATACCTTCAGCCTGAACTGTGAGTGTAATTTCATAGTTTAGATTCTGTGCTTACTATGAAAAACCTAACCAGTTAGTTGATTTATAAACATACAATCTGTTTATATTTACATTACAAAGATAAATGAAAGTACATTAACATACGTACTATTGTACTATCCATTCAGGTTTACATTCATATCTTGTGTTGTGATGGCAGAGATTGCCAAGTCACATAATTGATAAAATGCAGGAAATGTGGCTCTATTGTGTTGTTCATTGTTGACTTGTGAATCCCAGTTTCAAGGCTTTACTCTGTATTTGTCGAATCCTTGTTAACCATATATTTTTAAAAAAATGGCAGTTTCAAAGATATTTTTGAAAATTTCTCTTTAATGTCATCATCCACTCCATACCTTCTGTTTTCGTCTCATACTTCAATGTGTCAAACCGTCTGATAATAAATGTCGATATACATTGCATACTTAATATATATTTTATTGTATAGGTTCTAAACGGTATAGTAGCATTATTTTATTATTTAGAACACAAATGCTAAGGACGAAATTAGTCTATCGATGAGCGATCATCGATAGATATCGGCAAAGTCGATTAGTAAGTGTACACGAACTGCCATTACCGAAGTTAATTCGTGAACGGTAAGTTCGTGTAAGTTAATACTGTCGAGTTTGCTGCAACATATTTACCAATACAATCTGAAACATTCAATCGATTTAACCGATCACAGTACTTGCAAGAGAACTCTTTTTTGCATCGATTCTGATGAGATTTTTGGTTTATTTTTATCGTCAGGAAATCTATTGCTACATTTTATTCAGTGAATTTTAATATATAATTTTTTAGCCTCGAAAACTTAATGTATTTGAAAATTGTAAGGGAAACATTATGCAAACTGTGTTTTACGGAACCTTTTGGTTAGAACATTGGTCATGTTTGAATGAATGCAACACAAGCGTCCGGGCTGACTGGATGTGCGCTAAGTCCGGGTGTTGTGAAATGTGAAGGCCGCGAGTGAGGGCAACTTTAGCTTGTCAGTCCCTGTGCTGTGCCATTTAACTACTTGTCCAGGTTCTCAACCTCGAGTGCAACGTTTAACTCTTTTTATTCTAGTATGAATCCTCGGCCTGCTTTTACCTTCCACAACCTCCTTATAGCGTCGCTTTATTAAATGTGTATTATAATTATGGTTGGATATAATGATATTTTTATTTTTCAACACACACTCTTTTTTTTATTACACACGAGGATTAGCGACTAATAAAAACACAGTGTATGTAAAGTGGGAATTTACGCGTTATTCATTGTATTAACATACTCGAACTTCGATCTTTTCAAAACTAACACTTCATTGTGGTTTTGCAAACTTCCTTGCATTATAATCTTTTTGACTACAAAGTATTTTTAAAACGACTATGACTGAGGCTCGATTCCTATCAAGGTCAAGTATAGAAGGGATTTTTTCAGAGTTTGCTCTTAGAGCTTCATTTTCACACCAAGAATTGCATTCTTTCATCAAGAAATCCTTATAGGTCTTAACGTAGTAAAATTATCTTAGGAAGAGATTTGATATTATTTATATTATATATAACCACTAGTACCTCCTAAATTTGGGAACATAATAATATGTTTAATACTCGTTCATATTTATTTGGCTGCCAAGTCTCTATAACATATTAATTATTGTACTGGCAAATAGATAGGTACTTAAGCAAAATTAATTATGAATTACAAAACCCACAACCACATTGACTGTAAATGCAACGAGGCGCGTCGCAGTAACACTTGTGAATTCTTTATTTTATTCCGTATGTTTATTTTGTGCTGGTGGACATAATTAAAAAAAAAAAAAACTAAACGATTCCCACATGTAGACAAAGTCATTATCTAAATGTCGTCAGTTAGCCATCCGTTATCTGTATTATGTAAATAAGCAAATTAGCCATGTCTAGGACTAGTCAAATCGCTAATTCGTAACAAAATATTAGTAATAAAATGGACAAAAGTTTGTCGTGTATAATAAAATTTATGTAAACAATAAAATTACAAAGTATGCAACACTAGGAAGTGAGGTCATTCAATTTTAACGATCTATTATAGAAAAGGCGGGTCTCTTTAATTTTTTGTAACACAGAAACGTGTTTTCGATCAAAGTTGTTTTCAATTATTTGGAAACAAAACGGAATTCCACAATACTTTTTTTTTTCTTAATATAAAGTGTGTGTCAAAACAGTGACCATTGAAGTTTTAAATAGCACTAAAATTAATCTATCATGCTGCATCACATAGGTAATGGATATTTTGTATACGTAATGTATACATAAGTAAATAAATGTTACGTAAACGTTGTATGCAAAATAGATAAATCGTCTCATAAATTTATTATTGATGCTGTAATAAGCTGTAACAGTTATTTACTATGTTAATGTAATGCAAGACGTATCTAGAATACCTATACTTAAACCCCTTTAGATTTATAGGTATTCATTTAAGTGGGTTATATAAATAAAAGAATATTGTTAATAAAACTTTTCAAAACGTTCTAGTTAAAAATACAGTACACCTAATGTCAAATGGAGTTGCAAAGACGTTGTATAATTTGGATCCGCTGGTAGTATTTAACCAAGGTTAAAGAAGTGCGCTGTGAAAAAGTTATCTGAAGAGATAAGATTTCAATGAGTAATGAAATTACTGTATTTTTTACAGCACTGGGGCACGGAAACTAATTAAGGATCGGACCTGGTTTCACGTGCACCATTAGTTGTTTAAAAGAATTTTACCATGAAACGTTGACACTGCATCTGTGTCTTTGAGTTAAGCTGGACCTCTACTCAGAAATAAGGTGACTCTTCGTCCGACCTTACTCTATAGTAAAGTGGTCTTAAGGAAAGTAAAGATTATTAGGGTTGTTCTGGAATAAATTATAACAAAATTTGTTGTCTCTAATATAACTTGTCATTAACACTTTGTCGCGTGATGGTTACGTGTGTAAATTGATACTGAATATCAGGAATGTGTAATTTATTAATTAGATTGCAATCCTATTAGTCGTCAGAGACTTCAATATTTTCTCAATGTTATAATTTAATTGTTTTGAAGATTACAAAATCTCATGGAATTAATTGGCTAATGGTCTAATCGCTATTTTATGAATTAAACTTGAGGTAAAATAGCTACTTTCAAAAACATACTGAAGTTTTGTCTAAATATATGATTTAGCTTTGTAGCTTTACGATGTAGATTTGTGCATCACTTACCGAACTTTGGCTGTCCATTGTTTACATGCGGCGCTTTCACGCTTTTACTATTATGGTTCTTATTTATGTTCACTAAAGTTACGTCACTGCACACTGCATTCACTCTATCCACATGTCTATCGGGGTTGATTGCGTTCGTTTATTCAGCGAAGTCGAGTTTGGCCTCTCTCGCCCTCTCCGTGTGGCCGGCGTCGTTTGACGCGCCTGCTCCAAGCGGCAAAGCGACTAGAGTCGTACTGAGAGTGTTGCAACAATCGCCAAGGTTTATATATGAGGTTGCTGTATGCCGCCGTTGCTCACAACAAATTTGCACTCAACTATTACAAAAATGTATACAAATATTAAATTTCAAAATTACATATTTCGTTTCGTTATAACTGCAATGTGTGCGTAGGCAGTCCAGAAAATTATTTAAATATTCAACCACAAAATTATCGGCTAGTGATTCACGTTTCAGCATTACTTACCGTCGAGTCATTTTATATTCGAGATTTTTTATTTTATTTTGAAGATGATAAAAAGAACAAAGATTTACAGTTATTAAACGAGCTACCAACACTTTATATAAATAAAAATCAATTGCCACGTATATGACCGAGCATCATGTAAGAACTGCACGACCTATTTTGCTGTTTTTTTTTCTATGCTGTGTTCGCTGAATAAAAATTTTTTTTTGGAAAATCCACGAAACGTCGAAAATTTTAATAGTATATAACTTTTTATATGAAATTGACTTGGCAACGAGTGTCTGATCAGCCAATTCAAATAATACTATCAGGTGATGCACGATGTGGACGCCACTCAAGTCAGTGCGTACCGAGTGTAAATCTGTCAATCGACCTATACCTACAGGAAAACGATAAAGAAGCAATACAGAAGCTAAGTCACGTTGTGCGCTCTGCGTGTGAGGGATTTACATGACGTGGCTCCCCTATTCTGTACGGAATTGTGCAACGCTGGCGAGGACGACAGCGCCTCATTGGAATTACATTACAGGACTAGAGGCTGAATCGGCGCGGCCGCTGCCTTGGAACGAGATGACAACGAACGCCGGCCCGAGCCCGGCCGGGAAATATAATGTTACCTTGTAACAGATACAAAATATTTAACACATAAACTCGACCGTTTAATTGATAAGTTGCACGCCTTAATAACTGGCTCGAATGAAATGAAACACAACGTAAGCTAGCATGCATAGTGTATGAAATGTTCAAATTACCAACTGTCATGTCTATCCTATATTCTGGCACGCGTTAATTTGTTACTTATATAATTTGATAGTTATAGGCCGGGACGTGAGAATATGCGAATAATTTAACGGAATTAAATGACGTTAATAATATAGCATGTCAGTATAATCCGAATGTAATGGTGATGGTGATTCCTAATTCCCATATTTCCCGCAATCAACATGCTTTTGCTGATTCTGTATTTTATGGATATTCGTTAGAAAAAATAAAATAATGAAATATAACAAATTCTAATATGAAAATTTTATATAGTTGTTAAATTTGCATAATTATCATTTAATGTAGAGAATTTTGTATAAACTAGACATGCACATAACGTCTTTTCTTGAATTTTATATATAAAATATATTGGCTCCTTTAACATTATTCTTACATATACATAATTAATTCGTAACCTAATCTTTACGAAACAGTGTTTGGCGCCTATAATTCAAACTAGTGTACACTTAGCAGCTTGGTACGCCCAAATCGCGGATTTTATCATAAACAGCAATAATTATGACAAAGCTACTTTTGACACAGAATTCAGAGGAGCTTATTATGACTTGTTGCACTTATTTTTTGGAGACCTTTACTGTCAGTTTTTCAGTCTATAAATGGATACAAAAAGCATCTAAGCAGACAAAAAAATTGTGGCGACCTCGTCTTACCTAAGCTTATTTTTATAAGTTAGTTTACACATTTTTTACAGGTGTGAAATGTTTGTAATTTTTTAGTAAGGATTTGCTATGTATTATTTATTACTTTCTGCTATCATAGAAATCCGTATTTTTTAAAATATCTTATCTAGATTTATTTGCGACTAGATGAACTGCTACCGTCTGTCGGTTGATGGCATTAATCCAAAGGTACACATTTGCACATTACAATTTTAATTTACGAACTTCTCTCGCTCAGACTTCCGCGTGATCTTTACGCATTCAAAGCAACTGCGTCGTTGTGTGTTACACCTACATATTTGACACCAGTTACAACTTTGCAATACTCATATTTGGCCACAATATAATTACGTATATGTATTGATGAAATGTCTAAATAAGTTTACATCACTATTACATATATTTTTTTCATATTGGCTACGTACCTCTACTGATTAAAAATTTTCCGGTCTTTTCCACAGTACCCATATCTACTAATCGTTACATTAAACCTCGTGTCGTGACAGAATTTTATATTTCCTTAAAGCGTTCCTGATCGCTAGTATTACGTTTATCTTTACAGAAGGTTAAGATAAAATATAAAGTAGAACTTTTAATTTAAAAGTTAAGTAATTCATTATCAACTAATTGTACTTCGCGATTTCATTTGTTTTAATTGAGAATTCACTTCGTGTGTTAGTTTGTTAGTTTTATTAGTTTCCAAAGCGCCATTCCGAAAATTCCAAGTTTTATTAATGCCCAAATAAAAGCCTTGTAGATCTTCATCACTCAAATGAAACTATCACATTGACGTGCCTTTAACAATCTAATAATATAACGGTGTATCCAGAAAAAAAAGTAGATTACATTTAGCCTGTAAAGTCGACCAGATACAATTTATATTTGAGCCTTCGATAAAGCTTGATTGCTATATTGTAGAGGGAGGGTAGTTAATAGTTAAATAGTGTAGTAGTTAGAGCGGTGCCGCAATCAGCGTGTAATCGTGTGAAGGTATTATAACACGACGCTATTGAGTTACTACAAGGTTCTAAGTAATAATTTGTTAAAGCAACAAAAGACTGAAGTTTACTCAATTTCTCAGTCGCACGCACGGCTCTGGGTTTAATTGATTAATCATATACTGCAGATGGTTTTTTGTTCTTAAAGGCCACGATTGTCGATCCACTTCGCTTCTATTTTATTTTTCTCCCTAATCTCGATCTCGATCTAGTCTGCCTTTGTCTTCTTATGGCACGTTATAATATTTGCAACTTACAAAAAGTTTTGTTTGACAGTGTCGTATTGTATACATAATAGCTCCAACTGTATCGCTTTCAAGGAATGGTTTAATGAGAACTTGGTTGTTATATTTATAGAAAGTGTGACAGATCGGCTGACGGTTCCTTTGATGGATAGGTAGCTGATTATCGTAAGCAATACGAGGGCGGCACTTCTGGAAGTTCTGGAATCACGGAAGTGATACAACATCATTAGTGGAAAAGATATTTATTGTTTTAGAAGTATTCTCCTTGAAACTTGACACATTTTTCCATTCGATGGAACCAATTATTAAAGCATTCATTGCATTCTGAAGTTAGGGTATTCAAAATGGTCGTTTTGTAGGCGTCTACAGCTTCTTCAGGTGACGAAAATCGTTGACCACGCAATTTGTTCTTAATTTTGGGGAAAGTATAAAAATCATTCGGGCTAAGGTCAGGGCTGTACGGCGGATGGTCTAATAATTCAGTGTTTTCTTGCTCCAAAAACTCTTTTGTTCTGTGGGCGGTATGAGAGCTCGCATTGTCGTGATGGAGGATGTTGCGGCGATTGCAGTTCTCTTTACGGAGTTCAGAGACGACCTGCGGCAAACAAATGCTAGCATACCATTCTGTATTGACCGTTCTTTGTCCTTCAAGAGGAATAGTCGCAACATGGCCGGTTTTAGAAACAAACGTGGCCACCATTGTTTTTGCAACGCTCCGTGAACGTACAACTTTTGTTGGATTCAACTCAATTTCGAACACCCAAACTCGTGACTGGTTTTTTGTTTCGGGTTCGTATGCGTATATCCAGGATTCGTCACCTGATACGACGCTGTATACAGCTTTTGAAGATCCTCCGTGGAATCTCTCGAGAGTTCTAACGCACCAAGTAACGCGAGCCGCTTTTTGCTCCTCACAGAGCGAATGCGGGATCCATCGGGAAAACAACTTTTTTACACCTAATTGTTCATGCAAGATTATTTGTATTTGACTCATGCCAATGTCTAAAGTTTCGTTGAAATTCGTTGAAATTCCGCAAACCAGCGACAAATTGTGATTTTAGATGGGGCATCCCATCAACACACTGTTTTTGTGTTAAACCACTTCGAGTCATAATAAATAATTGCTTTTGAATTTTCTCGAGTCAATTCCATTTTCACACTGACTTTACAAGTTCGACAAGACCTTGTGACAAGACCGCGTTCTTTTCAAAAAATAAATAAATGGTATTCGATTAATAAAACCAAGGAGTTTTCGATTATAAAGATTTTATTATGCCAGGAACAATGGAAATATTCCAATCCCGATACTTTTAGTGCAGCCCTCATACAAGAAGATAAACACAAAGAGATAGATGCAAAATGCATTACTGATCTTAAAAGAATAAAAGGTGACAGAGACTGTGAGATTAAGAGAGGTGACAATACCATTCTTATCACGCATCGACACAACACCATACGTGCCTCCGTTTCTTACGGTGCAGCTTATCTACTCGTATGTTGCCAATGTCCCACTTCTTATTTAATTTGGTAAAAGGTGATTAAGCCAATTTCTTAGAGTCGTCGACTTTATTTAGTCACTTTATTACTACTTACCTAATTCGGTCTAACACATTAATTTCTTAATTAGGTCCCCGGTTTATCAGTTGTAGGTATGTCGAACTTTTGCCTACTTTAATTAATAATTATTTGTTTGTGTAATTTATTAGTGTAATAATTTAGTTGCTCTTTTTGTACTGATTGCTGTTCTCTTTGTTTAAATAACATGTTGCTATTTGTATTAATTTATTCAATTTTTTAATTTTTTAATTAAAATAAAAACTATTAATGTTTATTGTCGTTATCATATTTTCTTTTAAAAGTAAATAGTTAAATATCAAATTAGTTTGGTTTAGGTATTTTTTAGATTACGAGATTAGATTATATCCTCTAAGCTACTCTTAAGGGCCTTTGTTGTCACATGACATCAACATGACATACAAAGAAATATTATATTTAGTACACACCCTAACCGAAACAAATAAATACGCAAACTATGATTACATTACATTTTCAGTTTTTATAAAAAATTAAATTATTGAAGTCACTCAGACGAAATAGTGTTTACAATTAAAATATTCTGTTTTTTTTTCGTTAAATTCAATAAAAACATACTAGTTGATTTTGAATTATTGTTCTTAGGAATTCCGGGTAGACAAAAAAAAACACGCTCATCAATGTTATCACATGTCTATGGAGAACTAGTTGTTTATCATTAGCCGTTTATTATTGCCACGAATTCCTAAGACCTGGCGCCCGTTCGCGTGTACCCGTTTTACAAATATTTTATATTGGGTAAATGTTAACATCGAATGTTGAATTATATATAATTCTGAGTATTACTTTAATATTGTGCATTAATTATCTTCGCATAGTTGAATAATGATCACGGTCACGTCGAAGATTATACGCGTTCGTTGCCCAATTTTTAAATAGATTAAATGGCGCATAACTGTATGATTAATATATAACAATTGTATTGCTACTTATTATTTTTAATGTTAATAAATTATATTATACCTAGTTCTTTGTTGGGTTAGTTGCACGTTCACTATTTCTTAACATGGTTTCTAAATGAGATGAATGTCTTGCATGAGAATATGGTGATTTTTATCATCTAATACATGAGCAAATTTATTGATGATTTCAAACAATTCTAAACATAAACCACAAGGCTCTGTGTCTTAAACCGAGAAGCCCTTCAGCGGCAATCTGTGCAATAACATATTTGTGCTGTAATTCGGTGTAAAGTGACGCTTTTGAGCCCAGGGGGCGTGGTTTGAGCTCGTGGCCCACGGGGACTAGGCAAGCTAGAAAATATGTTATTTTTTGTATTTATATTAGAATATTGTCTTGTTCAATAATTGCACGATTGAAATTAAATTTTATAGATATCCAGTGACGTCGCAAAAACCTCATGGTGTTTTGAAAGTTTTTATTTATTTTTGCTACATACGAGGGCGCCACTGAAAATTTCGGGAATCAAGGAAGTGATACAACATTATTAGTGGAAAAGATACTTATTGTTTTTCGAAGTATTGAAACTCCTTGAAACTTCACACATTTTTCCATTCGATGGAACCAATTAAAGCATTCATTCCATTCTGAAGTTCGGGTATACAAAATGGCCGTTTTGTAGGCGTCTACAGCTTCTTCAGGTGACAAAAATCGTTGACCACGCAATTTGTTCTTAATTTTGGGGAAAGTATAAAAATCATTCGGGCTTAGATCAGGGCTGTACGGCGGATGGTCTAATAATTCAATGTTAATTGCTCCAAAAACTCTTTTGTTCTGTGGGCGGTATGAGAGCTCGCATTGTCGTGATGGAGGATGATGCGGCGGTTGCAGTTATCTTTACGGAGTTCAGAGACAACCTGCGGCAAACAAATGCTAGCATACCATTCTGCATTGACCGTTCTTTGTCCCTCAAGAGACAAACGTGGCCACCATTTTTTTTTTGCAACGCTCCGTGAACGAACAACTTTTGTTGGCTTCAACTCATTTTCGAACACCCAAACTCGTGACTGGTTTTTTGTTTCGGGTTCGTATGCGTATATTCAGGATTCGTCACCTGATACGACGCTGTATACAGCATTTGAAGATCCTCTGTGGAATCTTTTGAGAGTTCTGACGCACCAAGTAACGTGAGCCGCTTTTTGCTCCTCACAGAGCGAAAACGGGAAAACAACTTTTTTACACCTAATTTCGCGATATGTCACATGTCGATCTTCCTTAATCAGCTTACGCACGGCATCAACGTTATCTTGGGTGACTGCAGTTTTTGGGCGACCTTGACGGGTATCGTCACAGAGCTTGACATGTCCACGTTGAAATTCCGCAAACCAGCGATAAATTGTGGTTTTAGATGGGGCTTCATCACCAAATGTAGAAAGCATCCGATCAACACACTGTTTTTGTGTTAAGCCACTTCGAGTCATAAATCATTGCTCTTGAATTTTCTCGAGTCAATTCCATTTTCACACTGACTACAAGTTCAACAAGACCTTGTGACAAGACCACGTTCTTGTTTTAAAATAAATAAATGGTATTCGATTAATAAAACCAAGGAGTTTTCGATTATAAAGACTTTACCCAGGAACAACGGAAACATTCCAATCCCGATACTTTTAGTGCAGCCCTCGTAGAAGTAAGTTACAGGGAATATAAAGTGCATAAAAATCAGTGAGAAAATATCTTTCATATTATATTTTTCTCTGGCTATTATTATAGGAGTATAAATTGGACTGGAAAATCCAAAAACAATGATGTTATAATGTCACGTGAAATTCTGCCCACACTGTTTTATTGAAATGGTAATATCGAACAGGATGCACGATATTTATCAGTAAAACCTGTTCTATGTTTATTTCTTTTAAGTTGATACAACATGTAATAAAAGTTGAACTACACGAGACAAACATTTTTATTCATTTATAAGAATTTTGAACTCTAAATTAGGATTTTAAGTCAAATAATGTACGAGCATAATAAAACTGGAAATACTTTTAATTATTACTATATAACGTACTGTATATATATTATGATGATTTTATTACAACATTCAAATAAATAATATTCTAAGTTGAGATATAAATTGTCCACGGCTCTGTAAGATGATATTTAGTTACTGCCAGCTGTGTAATATTACTTCATGTATGTCAAATAAAAGCTTTAATAGGCATATGTTATCGCGATTTTCCTGTTTTGGCAATCAGTCCTCATTCTGGCGCCTTCGCAGCCATAAAAGCCGGGTGGGGGTCATTAAACGGGAATTTAATAATGAGTGACAAAACTTAATAGCATATTACCTAGGTGTAATATGCTTAATAGCATATTTCGTTCGGTCCGGTTATTCGCGGTATATTCGTGCACATCGTCCTTGCCAGGAATGCGAGGTCATCACGCCTTCGTGTTCGCTCGCATTTTGTGTTGGTCTTTTTGTGAAATACAATTATTGTTGTTTTAAATACTCTGTGCCTTTTGTCATATTGATACGCGCTTTTATATATCTTGGTATAACTTTTTTCTCCTAAACAGGTCGAATATTCAAAAATCCCTACAGCGCAGTTAAAACATTACGATAATTTTTTCGGCTGATTTCTCGATTTGGCAAAAGTTTTATATGGCGTACCCTTAACACCGTTTAGATTATATATTACAACTAGCTACACGCTCCCGGCTTCGCACGGATGTAAAATAAAAACTATCCTATCTTTTAAGTTGGACCAAATTACAGATAGTTACGAAATTTTA
This sequence comes from Synanthedon myopaeformis, assembly GCA_944738685.1. Classification (NCBI taxonomy): domain Eukaryota; kingdom Metazoa; phylum Arthropoda; class Insecta; order Lepidoptera; family Sesiidae; genus Synanthedon; species Synanthedon myopaeformis. The sequence continues at coordinate 8,291,913 of OX122919.1, forward strand.
TCAAAATCGTTTCAGTAGTTTAGGGAGTTCATCGCGCACAAACAACTTAACACGTAAATTATATATATTAGATATTTGTATATTTATTACCAGTAAAACTTATTTAGTTATTAGAAATTAAGAAAATTTACAATGTAAATAAGAAACTTCTATTTAATTTTTTATTTTATTATAATATGGATAGCCAACGCAACAATGTACATATAAAATTCAAAACAAATCGCATAATATAGTTCAGCTTGCACAAGTCACACTTACAGGCTACCACAGCATGCATATTCATTGCTTCTTAGGCACATATTCAATTTAAGTAATCCTTCGTACATATTCATAATCTAATTCAGTCAATATTGAATCCAAATATAAATACACAACTCATTGGGTCATTAGTTAAGTATGCAAAAAAAAAATATTATCTTGAAATAAGAATAAAAAGAAAAACAAATATAAATTGAAAAAAGTTGGGACGGCTTCCAAAAATATCTATTATTAGTATATAGATTATTAAATTCGATTACAATAGATAACTACAAAAATATTTGATTGCCCTGGTCGAATAGATTACTATATATAAGTAATATTGCTGTACATGAATTAAGATCCCGTAGACATGTTTTTATGCTAATAAATATTTATTTATGTACACTTGTTTTACAGTACATACATGAAATATACGGTTAATTGTAAAGTTACACGCTATACCTTGCTTTTAGATGCAACAACAGTAACAAATTTAGCTTTTTCTCTAAGAACGTCGAACAGAAAAGTAATGCACCCAAATAATGGTGTATTTTTATAAAATCGTGTTGTAAATAAATTTTTTGCAGGATACATGAAACGAAATTTTATTTTAGCGACTTTGTTACGATTTTGAGCGACTTTGTTACTATTGTTAGATAATTCAGTCCAGAAGGTAGATTAAAATTTGTCATTACTAGCGTGTTATTTGAAGCCACGTTAAACCTTATTTTTAACTTAACTATACAAATGTATGAATTAATAGCTTAAATAACTTTTAAATTATTCATTGGTTGTATTTTTAGTCGTACCGTTAAATTCAAGGTGTTGGCCACCGATCTTGACGTCACGCTTGATATATACAAGCAAGATAGTGACGCAACATCAAGCTATGCTTTTTTTTCTCTATTCCGTATCACTTTAAGTTCACGATCAATGGAAAGGGCTCAAAAGAACAATTGTAGCCTTCAAAATTATATATCCTTAAGAGAGAAAGTGTTAAAATGTATCCACAATTACGCAAGTGAACTAATGGATTCTTAATGTCACCGAAAGGGTTAATCAAGTAGGTGCCAATTTAAAGCATTCACTTATTTTATATATCCTCGTAATGGGTCTGAAAACTAGTGGTTTTTCTGTTAACACTTCGAAGCAAATAGCCTTGCTACTTAAAAAAAAAATTTAGCTTTTTCTTGATGATCCTATAATTCGACTTCATTTAAAAGTATTTTAAAATGACCAGTAATAAGAAGGATATAGAAAATTAAATTGGTTGCTTAAGTACGATTCTAGATTCTGCACAGAAGTCAGACGAATAAAGAAGAGATACATTTGGAAAGTGTAGACACACAACTAGATACAAGTTACCGAAAGTTACTGTCTGATTAGGTAGGTACATTTATTGCAAAAACTGATATATGTTTTTGGGCTACGAGGGCTGCACTAAAAGTATCGGGATTGGAATATGTCCATTGTTCCTGGCATAATAAAGTCTTTATAATCGAAAACTCCTTGGTTTTATTAATCGAATACCATTTTTTTTTGAAAAATTTTTTTTTTTGAAATTTTTTGAAAAGAAGTCAGTGTGAAAATGGAATTGACTCGAGAAAAGAGCAATGATTTATTATGACTTTCCGAAGTGGTTTAACACAAAAACAGTGTTCAGAAACACAAAAACACAAAAGTTGTTCGTTGACCGGAGCGTTGCAAAAAAAAATTGTGGCCACGTTTGTTTCTAAAACCGGCCATGTTGCGACTATTCCTCTTGAGGGACAAAAAACGGTCAATGCAGAATGGTATGCTAGCATTTGTTTGCCGCAGGTCGTCTCTGAACTCCGTAAAGAGAACTGCAACCGCTGCATCATCCTGCATCACGACAATGAGAGCTCTCATACCGTCCACAGAACAAAAGAGTTTTTGGAGAAAGAAAACATTGAATTATTAGACCATCCGCCGTACATTTCTGACCTAAGCCCGAATGTTTTTTATGCTTTCCCCAAAATTAAGAACAAATTGCGTGGTCAACGATTTTCGTCACCTGAAGAAGCTGTAGACGCCTACAAAACAGCCATTTTGTATACCCGAACTTCAGAATGGAATGAATGCTTTAATAATTGGTTCCATCGAATGGAAAAATGTGTCAAGTTTCAAGGAGAATACTTCGAAAAACAATAAATATCTTTTCCACTAATAATGTATCATTTCCTTGATTCCCGAAATTTTCAGTGCCGGCCTCGTAATCGTTAGTTTACTCGTATTTGTAGCGTTTTGACTTTATAATAATCTTGTAGATTTTACAAGATATCATTGAATGTACGAGAATTTTACATAATTTTTAAGTCATTGGACGTCATCGATATTATCTCTTAGAGCGTACGTAATAATAATAAACAAGAAGAGTAAAGTGGACAGCACTGTTTAATTAATATGACCCCTTGATACTATTAGACATATGTAAATTAAAATAATTATTACTCCTTTTTTTATGTCGCTGTATCCTTGTTCACAGCTCAGAGTACCTTTACGTCAGATTCTACGACCTCGCGACCTGTCTGTGGTGATTGGTAAGCGTCATCTTAAAGTTGGGATCAAGGGGCAACCCCCAATCATCGACGGAGAACTTGATGCCGACGTGAAGATCGAAGAGTCCACCTGGGTGCTTCAAGACGGCCGCAACTTGTTAGTCAATCTGGAGAAGGTAAATAATAGATCTTATGTACGATTAAAAATACTCGGAGCTTATAAAAATCCCTTTGTCTGCTCCTACGTAATCTTAATTTTAACCAAAAAATTTTTTAAAGGCACTTTGTAAAAACATGGCGATATTATTGTATCAGCGATATTTTGTATTAAGTAGTAAGTTTATTTTATTATTAAACTGTTTGTTAGATGTTTCTCATATTATACACAGCTTGCTATAAGATAATACACATCCCATTTGATTTTCAAAAGAGAAACACAGAGATGTGACAGAAATTTTATCAAGACATGTTTGTGTAATTCTTCTTACATTAGCCATTACCTTGCAATCAAAGATATTTTCTATCCATAGAAAAGTCACCAGAATGTTATATAAGGCTTAGTAAGAGCCTTAAGCAACAGCAAATGAGTCAAATTGGTTCCTGTAACACACTTGACTGCACGTCAAAAAGCTGTATTAATAAAGGAGAAATGTCAAAATAATACATTTCATAGGAGAATTCAAAATGTTATATGTACTTGATTGCATACGTTTATTATAACGGACGTAAGGTCAATGTTTAAAGACACTGGCACATTTTGTTTACTGTAGGACTAATTGGCATTTAATCTGTTATCTGATTTGTGGTATTATTTTGTGGATGTTCTTTCGATTAACCTTGCGCATACATATTTATATTAATACAATAAGTCAGTCGTGTTCTTACTTCGTCTATTGAAATTTTTCTGACATTAACATTAAAGTTGAATATAAATATTACGAATAGTTATAATACCGATAACCTTGTAACACTTTTTTCAAATAGATAATTGTAATAATTTATCTGTAAGTCTGGTAAGTGATGTGTTCTTGGAGGTGCACTTTTAAAGTTGAGGATCGCGTTTAATGCGAAGTTTGTTTAATTCGCAGGTGAATAAAATGAACTGGTGGGGCAGACTGGTGACTACGGATCCTGAGATAGCTACAAGAAAAATTAATCCAGGTAAAATTAATGAAATAAATCTAGTCACAGTCACTTTATACTATTGCAATTCATTAATTGATACATTTTGTCGAACAGAACCATCTAAGCTGTCCGATTTGGACGGGGAAACGCGAGGATTAGTGGAGAAAATGATGTACGATCAGCGACAGAAGGAAATGGGCCTGCCTACAAGCGACGAACAGAAGAAACAAGATGTGCTCAAAAAGTAATTCCTTTTAATTTGCCACTTTATCGCACCCAACTATACCCAATCCTTGTACGGAGACTGGCAGAGGGGTAAAACAGTAAATTCGACAGAAAGAGACTTTTAAAAGAGCGAACTATTCAGCTTTATCGTATTAGTATAGTATAGTCCTTCCATGCATTTCACGAGTGCGCGTGAGCTTGGTTGTTTTTAACGTATTTTTTATACATACGTGTTGATGTGAGCATAAAAATATGAAATAAAAATGTTAATTTAGATACAAACGAGTAACGAGACGTAAACACAACCAAGCTCAGGCGCAATCGTGAAATGCAAGGACTATTTTATTAGTATAGATACTCGTAGTCTTTGGGTTAACAATGCGACATTTGTTGTAAACTTACTACTAATTCTGGATGTCGTGACAATTGTTTTTATTGTGCAAAATTTACTTGTTTTTTTTTTCTTTAATTTACAGATTCATGGAACAGCACCCTGAAATGGATTTCTCCAAATGCAAGTTTAACTAAAAAGTGAACAAAAAGTCTGAACATTATGTACTTCAATTTTGACCTTTTAGTACTAACTACTACCAATTAGTGTCTAAATGCGTATCTTTCTTTCCCACTGATTGCACTGAAGTTTATTTTATTTTATTTTATTTAACTATGTTTCTTACTACACCGTGTTCATTATTTTGAAATCGTCAATTCCTCAATGTGGTATAAGTACATAAGAGAGGAGATTCATAACAAAAATGTTAACGAAAAAAAAAATTCATTATGCTTCTTACGTTTCGTATTTAGTACAACGTTAATGTAAACGTGTACTAATGTGAAACTATTTCTGTATTTTATTTTAAGAATTAAAATTATTAAGGACTTTTTAATGTTGTTTTTTTTCCCTTGTCCTATATAGTTTGAAGTTAATTTACCGGGAAGCATTTACCTTGTATGTGGTGATTACAGGCTCATTGGCTATGAACTTGTTGAGCGCTCAAGTAGCATAATCTAGGATCGCGCTCTGGTTAGTGTTCTAGGACTAAATCGTTAGATTAGTGCTGCAGCAAAAGCATAATCGAATTGCCTCAAAATATTTATATTGTTGAAATGCAACTGTAGTTAATAGTCTACGGCTAGGTCGTTAGATGTCGCCGCAAAAACATAATATAAACTGGCCTCAAAATATTAAGTTTTCACTTCTGACGTGTAGTCCTATTTTGTGTCCAAAAAATCCGGGCATTGCCCGTAGTCGTCCACCTTAAAGGGGCTAATATAAATTTTCCCTAAGGATCTTTAATATTTATAATTTTTGAAATCGTAGTTTCTCACCAAGTGTACCCTGCGGTTTAAAAGTCTGACCATTTGAAACTTGACGTTATGGGACCAAACCAAGCGAAACTGCGATCACAGCTAATAGAGGTAAATGGGTAATACTTAGCTTTGATAACAATGATAGCAACGTTAACTTGCCATCTATCTTGTTCCTTAAACTGCAAAAAATGCTATCTAGATATTAGATGTTTAACGGCTCTGTTCCCATTAGTTCAATTACATTAATTCATTGAACTATCGAAACTAAAAAGTCTCACTAGCTCACTAGTATGCAAAAATTGCTATCCAGATATTAGATGTTTAACGGCTCTGTTCCCATTGGTTCAATTACATTAATTCATTGAACTATCGAAACTAAAAAGTCTCACTAGCTCACTAGTATTAACTGTTCTATTAAGTCATCATATACCTGTTAAAAAAGGAGAAGTTCCTTGCACTGATCATGAAATGCATTAACATCGGTGTTGAAAGGCAAAGGCCTGATGATTCTTGTCGGTGATGTACTAACTTCCTTACTTATGGTGTCCTCCCAAAAAGCACAACATAATTACTCAATTTTGGGGCCAACAACTGTTTAGATGTAGACTAAACACTAGAATAAGCATATTTTGTCATAATAGATACCGTTGACATTGTCCTTATTCTGGTATTAAACTATTTGAATCCAAGATCGTTAAATACTAGAAAACATTGTTGTTTTGCATCACCGACAGTCCATACGTGACGTTGACAGCAGTCAATATTCATTTGTCAAATGACAGGACAAGGAGTCAAAGTCAATCAATTCAGTCAGAATAATATTTATGATATAGTGAATTAATTTCAGGGTCAAACAAACGTTACACTTACTTCATTCCATATTGCTGAACTAATTTTTGGATTACGTCTGTTTCATGTAAAATCTATTCAAAATGTATAAAACGGTATATTCTCCCGAGTATTGTCTCCAATATCTTAAACAGTACGCAACACAAGAAGCCTTCGCAATAGGCCTAATTCTAGGTCAAGTAAGTACTTACCTGCTATTTAAAAGGTATCTACTTAATTTAAATTACAAATTCATATAGGTGCCTACATGTTTTATTACAGAGCACAAGTTCAAGAAATAATGTTATTCACTTGGCACGAACCCCTGATGAGAAAACTTCGGATAATGTATCGGATGTTAGTTATTCTTTAGAGAAAGAAAGTAAAAGTTTGCTTGCAGTATCTGAAGCATGGGTTGCAGATCATGCTAAGCATGTTACTCGAATGTTGCCAGGAGGAATGTTTGTTCAAGGTAGTCCTTAGTTAATCCTATATCCTATATAGATTTTAGCCTACCTATTAAATTCTTATTACCTACACAACTCTTGTTGACCAAAAATTTGACAATAATTACCTACATTTAGATTTGATTCATAACTTTTATAATCGTGGAATATTTGATAGGGCAGGTAGGTAACATTCTGTAGGTAGGTAATTTTACCATGTATAATTATTGTTTTTAATTTCTGTTAAAGACTCAGGCAATCATTATTTTGAAGTTTCTTATAATTTTATGGTTGACAGACGGGCTGACGGTTCTCTTGATGGTGGGGGGCTAACATCACCTATAACACAAGCAAAGCGACTAGTGCTGCAAGTGCACTGCTAACCATAGAAGGTCTTCTGTAAGGGGGTGGCTATTGCCACCAAAATGAGTGCGAGACACAGTGTGGCTTTTCAATGCTTAATTATTATTTTAATATCCGTTGAAGACTCAAGTATTATTTTAAAATTCCATAATGTGGTTTTATTAGTATTAGGTCACATTATTTCATCTTAGTTTATTCATTCAACTTTATTTATTTCAACTTTGATTTGTAATTTCTGCCAATTATATTCCAGGTATTTTTGTAACAAGCTCAGAAGAAATATTTGATAACTCCAACTGTTTTAGCAAAATAAAGACAATACTTAATCACATATACAAATCTTTAAGTGTCAACCCATTGATGTTCGGCAACTTGGAGACCAATGAAAGGCTTATATTGCACATGTCAACAACTACACAAGTTTTATCATGCAAAAGTATAGAGGTTGGCACAGGACATAAGAATACTGCCCCTCTGCCAGTTGAATGGAAATTTATGTCAAAACCCCAACAGTGGCAACGATTGGACTGTTATTATGAATTTGACGAAGTTTACCCTGTGATTGTGAAGAACAGTAGCATATCAGTTAAACAGCAATTTCAGGTAAAAATGTTGTCAAATTCATATAATACTTCACTAAATGTATTAATTATTTCTTGACAAATAAATATTTAGTTTACAAAGTAGGTAATGCATGACTAGTTGCAGTTAAATTAGTTACTACTCCGTTTAATATATGTATTTTTATTGTGAAATATTTAATTGCATATCATTTTTGGATGATCATATCATTTTAATGTGCAATTAGTATTTTTGATAGAAAAAAAAAAAAAAAACAGTTTTCTGATTATCTTACATTTGAGCATTACAAAATTTATTTTCTTAAATGGAATATTTCTTATTTATCCATAAAATTTCTGATAATTGCCTCTTCCAGTAGGCATAAGTAAAGAAGGCATTAAGACTCGTGTTTTATAGTTATTAATACTTTAACATTCATCTCCTTTGTCGACTTTAGTAAAGTTTACCCTTTTTTTGTACTGGTATATTTCAGCAAATCTTGGAGTCTTCACACAAGACCATTGAGTCTAGCGTGATGTTCATAGATGGAGAATTAAAAGATGGTTCAGAAATTTTAGAGTCATTGACAAAGAAGAAGAAATTAAAAAGCAATACTAAAGTTGCTCAACAAGATCCACCAAAATCTATGCTTATCTCTTTATTTGTGCCTTTGGTGAGTATTTAATTTTATTTTATGTATAGTCGAGACTAACAAGTCTACCTTATTAAGAAATTCATGCAAAAAAATTTCATAACGTCATCATACGAAAATGTGCACTTTTTTGAGATTCCATTATTTTGACCTTAGTCTATCATACAAAAAACTGCTAAGTGCTTACTTAGCAGTTTTTTTTAATTTTTTAAAATTTTTTTAAACTTAAAACTTAATAGTGCTGAACTACAGACCTCTTAATAAAATGTGCTATGTGCAGTAGCTAGAACCTGTTTATTATCAAATTAATAAATAAACTATTAAATTTTCATGTTTGAAAGACAAATAAGTTTACGTATAACAACCTTAAATTTCAAATAAACTGAACTTCCTGCCGGCATCTGTTTTTCCGAGTTCATATAACCCAAATCTTTTCAAAGTTCGAGTGAATAGGCATCTTCTGCATGAGCTCGCTCCATCTTAGGCCTCATCCTTGCTACACAGTTGGTTGTTTCCCAAGAGCAAAACTTTTTTAAAAAATAAACCTTCATGTAAAATTTCAGGAATCAGAAAAGTTTTTTTGCTAATATCTCAAAAGTTTACTTTGACAATGACGATTATTCTTCATAATTTTTTCATTATATATTGTCGCTTATGAAACAATATCTCTTTAAGGAAAACTCGCTACCTGAAACGGTAGAATACATGGAATGTGACGGTAGTATTCACTTCAGCGGTGTGGTATCATCGAGCGTGTTCATGCACCCGAAGGCGTCTGTGGCCGAAACAATAACGGCCGTCAAACAAGACATCATAAGGTCTCTCGCGTCACGTTTCACGATGCATTGTGATGCACTTATAGACGACAATTTGCTGCCAGAAGGTAAATTTTATATTCCTGTTCTGCTTATAAAATTCGTTGCTTAATCATCGGAATAAATATATAAGTGAAGTGGTACTGGACACTGCTATGCTATGCTGGACACAAAATAATTATATACTTAAGTTACTCCATATAAAATCAGCTATCTGCCAGTTAAAGTCCAGTCAAAATCGGGCCAACCGTTTCGAATCTTAGCCGGAACATGATATACGTTTAGTAAAAAACAGTTATTTTGACATTACAGACACTTCAATATTGTATATTATTAAGTATAGATTACTACAAATTTTATATTTATTAATGAAATCTGTACAGAAAAAGTGTGTTTCAACGAGCCCCCTCGAAGAGTGTTAGTGCCGGTCGGTCCACTGTATCTATGCGACTACCTGTTCCCCGGAGAGGCTCCCGCCGAAGCCCTTCTTTCGTCGCGGGAACTCCTCGACTTAAAGATCACAGAGACAGATGTAGTATGCGATGTCGAAACACCAGCTGGTAGGTATCCTTTTATTTTATATAGTTAACAGGTAAATAAAATCAGTGGATGTGTAAAAAAATAAACTATTGTTGCAAGAAGAGCGCGTTATAAATTCACAAAACAACTATTTTTACATATTGACATTCCAACAAGAATTTAATATAGAATTTGAATCGTTTGGAGCCCATATATTATTATCGTCATTGTCAAACCAAAATCTACTGTGTGCAAAATGTATATTTTTGAAATATTGACAAAAAAGTTTCCTTTATAACTACCCTGTACCTATTAATATAGAAGATGGTTTAGATAACACATATTGAATATCTTAAAAAAAAATGAATAAATCAGTAGTTTTGTTTCATTTTACTTAAATTTTTATAATTATTCAAAAAAAAAAAATTGAAATTTTTTCATTGCCCAAGCCCGTCTAAAGAAGTTTTCACTTCAATAATGCCTGTATAATGTATTTATAATAAATAGTATAAAAAAATTACAGACACATCGGAGTTCGATGCTCTGGATCGTGACGCCAGCAGTGAAGAGATGTTGGCAACACCGCAGGAGGCGAGCCAGTTCATGTACATCACTGGGATATGTTTCGCCATGTTTGTCCTCATCGTGTCCATTATCATACATTATTATGACGCCATTGTTCAATTCATGGGCAAAATTCTTTCAAGACCATGACTTTTGTTGTAACAGACACTTTTAATTGATGAGAATGTTGATATCTATTATGTAAACATTCATGTGCCTATGGTAGTGTGTACTTTTTAATTGTTGCTAATAAAATGTATGTATTCGTTCGAAAACTTGTGGTCATTTACTGTTTGGCAAATATCGCTTATACCTAACTTGTTTATACAAACAATTTTCAGCCATATTTCAAAGACGTAAAAGATGATAAATGTTTTTAATAGTTGTGAAAACACACTTTTATTGTACAGAGTTTTAATATATTTATATTCAGTAAGAAGTTTTAATTGAAGTACTTATTTAATTTTTATTAATTGCCTTAAAAACACATCCGAAGAATATTAACTATATTTTCTCATAATCATTTATGCCATGTTTGACACGGCACCTATAATTAATTCATATTTGTATTTGTACTAAAAATGTGTTGGCTAAGTATTCGTAAAAACTTCAGAATTAAACTATGATTCAATCACAATACTTTATTTTGTTTTCTTTCTCACAGATTATGTTGATCGACATGGTCAACAGAAAAAAAAAACTTTAAAAATGTACTTATTTTAAAGGGTATGTCCATACTCGATTTAATCCTTTACTTTCAAAAGGTCAGACTTTCAACTTTGAACAACATTTTTAAAGTTTACACTGCCCTTAAGACAGAGCACTAATGCTTGTTTTCACCAAAAGCCACTTAAGAGTTAGGGAATACCTAACTACTATTTAAACCGGCCATTCACGACAGTCCGCCTTGCAGTCCGGCGCTTCATGCAGGCTTGTGAATAGCCGGCGTTGTGTGTTCCCTAACTCTATGTGACTTTTCAAGTTTTCACCAACAGTCACCCAGAGTTAGGGAACAGAGTTTTCACTGACAACGGATATAAGTCAAGCTCTAAAACGGTCAGCTTTTGCGATTAAAAATGAGAGTTTTCAGTTTCACTTATTGCATTTTTATTAGCTGAGAAATATACAAATTTATTTTTATTAGATCGTTATATTAGACGAGTACCTAGTTTTCGTTTTCACAATGCTTTACAAAATATTTTTATTTGAAAAATTTTGTATTTAAAATTCGGCAGTTTTATTCAAACAACATCATGTGTCATAATAATCAGGAACAGTAAGAAAAGCACTGTAATAAAATTTATCTAACAACAAACCGAAATACTTAGTGGAGAATCCCAACACATGAATTATAGACAATTATAAATATTAATGTTGCTTATTATTAAAGGAAAGACTTTAATTTTATGATTTTTTCATGTTAAAAAAATGCTACCTACATACTTTGCACAAGTTTTCTTGTATACGTATCTATTCAATAAATCTTTATTGTAATTTTTTTTTCGAAAATATTAGCCTAATGCAACACTGAACTGTCGGATAAGCCTGAGGCACTCAGCCCTTACAAACAAAACCTGAATAATTATAATTTACATACAAACTTAACCCAAGCAACATTCAAAAGGGACCATTTGTACCGTCGGCGAAATCAAAAAGCCATAGGTTCACGAGTGATCAAAAACGGTTTCCGAGTGAGGTTACTGAGGGATACGTTCAGGAGATCACGTCAGGATGGGGTATTTTCTTGAAATTTTAAAATAATTTTTAGTAACGTTGGTACATTTTATCATTGCATAAAATCTCACGCGTACAAGCATACAGTTATATCAAGATAACACTAAAGGCCCAGGCAAGGTTCTGATTTTCATACACCCAATGGCTGACTACGAAGACTTATATAAGAATATTGCATCGATGGAATATTGAACAAATCATAAGCAGTGATCGTGTTGAAAGTATATCAATTAAAATTAGGTACCTATAATAAGTTTTTTTAGTCTCTTATCAAAGCGTCCACTAAAGGACAACGGATAGTGCTTTTAGATGAATTTCGTTTTGTAGGTATCATTCTAAAAATGCTCCTAGATCTAGACTTGCAAAGAAATGGAATAAATCAAAACATAATTATAAAAAGTACTTATACATATTATTATAATACAAAGATAAAATAAATAAATAACAGGCAATCCTGTAATCTATAAGTTATAAAGCATGTTATTATAAGTTATAAAGAGAGTATTCAGGTCACCTATGAGAACTAAATTAATTTTTAACGAATAACGTCAAGGTAAGCAATTTATTGCAATATTGATTTCTTAGCGCCATCTGTTGGTTTCCACGATGTTTTCAGAAACGGTTGCTAGAGGGCAGCTTTCGCTACTACTATTCTAGTCATTAATAAAAAAATTACACACTGACACGCTATCGCGCTAGCTTAGCATGTTCTTATATGAATAGTAAAAGAGATAGCATATTGTTTGTAAGTACCGTCTAAAACGTTTTATAAACAAACATAGTTAGTTTGTACTCGAGGGAGTGTTTTGATAGCGCAATTGACAAATGCATTCCTAACATGAGTTTCAATTGAATATGTTTGGTAGATCGATTCTGTTCTTTGTTTATGGCGATTTTGTAATTCTACACGTGCAGTGTTCATTAAAAAATCCTTAGTGGTATTTATTTGAGAGAACTTTATTGTAAATTATTATTATTAGTACTTGTGTGGTTTAATATATTTTTTTTTACATTGCGTGATTAATTTATGCGAGAAACCGGTATTAATGTCAGTGGTTAGTTGCGTGATATCGCTGTGGAGACGTTATTTTGTTTACAATGGCATTTTCACTTAACAAACTGAAAAACATTTGGAATACAAACCGCGATACACAGCTGGCGGGAAGCGGTAGTTTAGAGCCCGAAATTGGTTTCAAGTTGGCCTTGCACCCGGTTAGTAAAAATTTGTACGTGACCGTTATTGGTGCCCGGCATCTCCCGTCTTTATTTGGTTTGAGTCGCGCCCACGGATACCTCGTTAAGGTAAGGCATTCCTTTTTGGAATTTTTCTTTGCTATTACTTTTAGAAACTTTTTACAAGTTTTTTTTACGAGCACTTTATATGAGCGGTTAGGGTGCTTGCCTTAACGCTCCGTCTGAAGGCTCCCGGGTTCGATTCCCGGCATAATTAACTTTGGAAATGAACTTTTCAAAGTTAGCTCTGGTCTGGATGTGGAAAGTAGTACTCGTTTTATCAGCGCCGTCTATCGGGTCCAATTGTGAATGAATCTAAACCATTCAGGAGCCCACTCAAATGCATGCAAAAAATTTCACCAAAATAGGTCATCACGAACAGAACACGAACATCATTTGGTTTGTTGGGGACCCGTGTGCTTCTCGCCAGCTGTCGTCGGGGGAGTGAGTTAGGGATCCTGGGAAACCCGAGGGGTGGACCCAGGTCCCTGCTCATTCGCCGGAGGTGTTGCCGATACCTGGGCAACGAAGGCGTCTGTGGGCTACGGTGCCCCTTCGCCGTAAAGTGCGATTTCCCCTCCTAAAAAAAAGACGCGGAAAGCGACTTCAAATTATACTTACTATGTTAAAAGATAAAGAAGAAATTTTTTTTTTAATCTTCTCTAATCTTAATTTGATTGAAGTGATTTTAAAGAATTAAAATCACTTCAATCAAATTAAGGGCATAGAAATATGTAGATGAGATGTTTTCGATGATAAATTATTAACACAATTTTTACTTAGGTATTTCATTCACCTCTACACAGCTAAATATAATTATAAGTAGTTGTCTAATTCACCGATTCATGGGCAATTAACAGCAAAAGCAATTAACAACACAAATTCACAATGTGGCCACGATAATATCTACTCACACATCAAACCAAACATCCGTCGCCATTAAAATGCTCATTTTTACATTAAACAAAACATTAAACTGCATTTGTGGGCAGGTCATTTTACAGGAAAATATGTCAATGACTCACGTACTGCAGCAGTTACTTAGCCTACAAAGTAAATCACCACAGAATAGGTAGGTAATAGTACGAGGCGGTAAGGGGTCAAATTACATAAGTTATTCGTCTAGTCATTGCTTTGTCAAGTTCTCTGTAGATTAAATTACATTTTAAGGTCGGTACTGTATCAACGCCCATTAGGTATATATAGAAACCCTATATTATATGTAATTTAGTCCAAAAGTTTGCACGTATAAATGTTCTAAACATATTTTGTAAGACAAAGCATTTTTATACTACATCGTCGTTTTCATGTTTTCTTTAAATTTATAGATATCTAAACTAAAAATTTCAGCAAACGTAAATCAAATTCTATTTTTTAAAGACTGTTTAATTAAAATCAATTAAGATGGCGAGAGTACCTCTTATATTAATGCTATTGTAAATTTTCGATAAAATATTTCGTAAGTACTTATCGAGAATTTTATGAGGAAAATTATATAAAATTCCAACAACTTCGCCTCGGTGAATACCCTTTTCTTAAAGTAGTAGGTAAGTATAAGTAAGTACTTAACTTATTTCAAAAATAGAAATAATAGAGAAGGCACAATTCTAAGTTTTCCCGGGTAATAATCTATACTTATAATGTGTTGCTACCATTATTGTTTTATTGCATTTACTCCATAATATTTTAAAATGGCGAAATAGCACATTCTTATTCATGACATCAATGAAAATTGAGGCGCGGCTCGGCGTCCTACTATTATTAGCTAAACGAATACCATGGCCCCTCTTGGAATGATACCTATTTTGATTTTAAAAATTCTTTCACCTATAGAAAGCTACATTATCAGCGAGTAGCATTGGCTATATTTCATGAAGTTACGCCGACGAAGTTGCGTGCAACAGCTAGTTATGTATATTTTTTAAACCACCAAAGGATCTTTAAAGACTAACTTGTGTAGGTAAGGAAGGCCGGTTCCATAAGCAGTGTACTACTTAGAATAATCGGCTATTACCCATATTTTCCCACAGAAAAAAGGTCCTGTGGCCAGCAGTGGGACCTAGTAATTATGTATATGAGATCGTGCACAAAAAACAGCTTCCTTACATAGTATAATTTGAAAACGCTCTTCGCATCTGTCCGTCTGTATATCCGACAGATATTCGATAACTAAGTAGGTACTCCTATACCATGCAACGGATTCTGAGCGGTTTTCACCATTATACTGCCCAACTAAGCGCAAAAGCGGTCTATTCATTATTATAATAGTTAAAAGTTTACAATATTATTACAATAGATATACCTCTAGGTAATACCCCTAGTGATTTAAGGTAAAATTGAGTTAGGGAATTCTTTCTTAAGGTTTTTTTCATATGTTTTGAATAAATAGCGCTAAATAGCTTAGTTCATTAGATGCGTATTTTTTAAGGCTATCCTATGGTATAAAAATCAAATTTACGATTTTTTTGAGATACCGCTTTTGCGCTTAGTAGGCCAGTATAATATGAAAAAACAAAAAATTGCAACCAAGTAGTTTTATTTGTTGTAGCTGAAAAATTGTGTTTTATATGTTTTTGATTGTTTTGTTTTTATTGAAATATTGTTATTTTCTACTTACTTACATAAAAATTAAAAAAATAAATTATATTAATTAAAAATAAAATTAATAAATTAAATAAGATAAATTAAAAATTATCTAACTGATGGTGAAAGCCGCATTAAAATCTATTGTGTGGTTTAGAAGTAGTTAGCGGTTAGCGGTAATACAAACAGACAGACGTGGTAATGGTAAGCGACTTGAAATTATACTATGTAAAAAAGAAGAACATCAACATTCGTAGTCATAGTGTAAGTTGATTAATTAATTTTAGGTTAACGAAGACGATGGTAAATGCTAATTCATATAAATAGCTTGCGTTACATTTACTAGCCTGGTAAAATAAACATGACCTGCGTTCATTATATGTATTAACAGTAGGTTATCCATAAATAGATGAGCAAGCAGCAATATGTAGTCCATTCATTTGCCGCGTTATCTATCAATTTATTTGATTAAATTGTAGCGAAGGTCAGATTTGTTAAGAAATCTTAATATTATAATGACATTTTTATGTCAAAAAAATATATAAGTACATAAAAGCAAGTTCAAATAAATGTCAAAATAAGATCATGTCAAAACGAAATCTTTAATTGGAATCACACGTTTATACTACATTGCTTTTAATGTTTTGTCCAATTTATCCAAAATAAATAGATTATCACATCAATGTAGTGAAACTCTATTTGTTGTGCTGTAAAATTGTAATGTGAGATAAAACTCTTCATATTTGAAATTGTGATAAAACATCGCCTTAAGTCTTGTTAAAGAAATTATTAACTCCAAATTAATTACGCCTAACGAATGTTACAAGCATTAATTTTGCCTAATTGTTTGTTACATTTTAATTGATATAGGTAAAGCAAGTAAGTATTCTGTGAATACTTATAGCTATCGAGCAGTTATTTTCGTTTCAGGTCGTTAATTAATAATGTAGTACAACAAAATTTTAACCCTTGTGTCAAGAATTTAAGGTCCAACTTACATGTTCGTCATTGGTCAGTACAAAAAATGTCGGAATATGAAAGGACAGTAGAAATATGAAAGGTTTCTCCAACGATTTTTCCTTCCACCCGAAAGTTATTGTTTTTGATTAATTGACGGAGAAATAGTAGTACATTAAGGCTGAGGTTACGAGCGGAGCAGACCGGTAAATAATTTTGCCTTCTTAGCTGGTAAATTAAAAGTCAATTCTTCTTCTCTTATACAGTTTATTCTACACTTTACTACTATTCACTTATACTAAAATTATATAAACTTAAATTATCCGCCATTCGCTACCACCGTCTCACTCGCTGTTTCTATATCGAATGCTCGGGCGTGTTGCTTTCCCCTCCCCCCTTACCGCGCTACCCGCGGTCTATCCACTGTAGCTTTATGTGTGGAGACTCATGTCTCCACACATTAACATTAGGTCAACAACTCGGCCATCCTGTTCGGAGCGAGTCCCTTCGCTTATAATTTTAATTGTGTATTAATATGTATGTATGTATACATGGAAAAAAAAAATTATAAATAGAAAGAGATAAAAAAAAAACTAATAGTAACTTATTGATTCAAATAGTAGCACTAACACAGTTTCTTAAGTACCTACTTACTTGGATTAATATTAAACATATTGAAAAACTTATTAAAATTATTATTCTAAATACAGTGCAACCCAAAATTATAGATAGAGAGAGAGAAAAAAAAAAAAACTAATAGTAACTTATTGATTCAAATAGTAGCACTAACACAGTTTCTTAAGTACCTACTTACTTGGATTAATATTAAACATATTGAAAAACTTATAAAGTTATTATTCTAAATGTATATCTTCTATTTCCCTTTTTTTTTTGTGTTCATAATTATAAATATATAGTAATTATAACACAGGATGAAGTAAAATAATTATCATATATCAACATAAAGTAACCATAGGAAATATAACTCTAGTTAAATGCTATAATTGTTTAAATTAACAATTAATTAATTAATTATCCGTGTCATTGTCCGAATCATCGGAGCTACTTTCAAAGTTTCTTTTGAAGTTCATCCATGGTTGTATTTTATCTATCGCTACTACGGATTCATACTTTCGGCCATTTTTACGCGTTAGAGGGGTGTCCTCAATAACGAATCTGTCATTAGGGAGCACTTTTATTACACGGTAAGGTCCTTGGTATTTGCAGACTAGTTTTTGGGATTTACCACTGTGTGGTATTTGTCTCTCTACTCGAACAAGATCACCTTCTACGTATTTCCTTGGTGGTTTCCTATGCTTATTAAATCTCTCTGCGTCTTTTATTTGTTGTTTTTTAATTTTTTCGCTAGCCTCGTGTCTTAAATTATCCAAATTTTCTTCAGGTATTTTTTTCGAAGTTTCGCTAATTATTGAGCTCAATATTCCCTCTGTTCTACTTATTATATTAAACCCGAATAGTAATTCCGAAGGACTCTTCTGTGTAGTTCTATGTTTTGTGGTATTAATACCAATTTGAATATCGTAGACATGATCATCCCAGTTTTTTTCGTTGTCACCGTGGGATGAGGAAGAGAGGGCATCAAGAATGGTCCTGTTGAAGCGTTCGACTTGTCCATTTGCTCTGGGTGTTGCAACTGCGTTTTCAACATGTTTGATACCATAAGAGGATATAAAATCTTTAAATACTTTGCTTGTAAAACTTGATCCCTTATCAGTTATAAGCCGCGTTGGTACTCCAAAGTAGCTAATATGTTCCTTTAACACTTTGATTGTGGTTGTTGATTTCGTATTTCTGACTGGGGTAATATTTATATATTTGGTAAAGCCATCAATCAGTACGAGCAAATAGCAATTCCCTTTCTTGCTCTTCACAAATGGTCCCAGATGGTCGGCGTGTACCGTGTGAAAGGGTATGTTAACTTTTTCGATTGGGTGGAGTTTGCCTTCGCGTTTTCCTCCGTAAGTCTTGTGGTAAGCACATTCGAGACAAGATGTAACATACTTCTTAACAAAGCGACGCATTTTCGCGAACCAGTAATGTTGTTGTATACGGTGCAATGTTTTTTCGAACCCCATATGTCCAATGTCATCGTGATTCTTTTTCAATATCTGCCACCGTACCCCTTTGGGTACTAGCCACTTAATTTCTTTACCAAGGATACGGTAAACACGTCCGTTTTTAAGCTTGTAGTTTTTTTGTATGTCAGATGTTTGGGTGGATTCAGGATTACTGAGGATCTCTTTGATTTTTTTGACGTCATCGTCGGCTGTTTGGACAGCGGTAATCCAATCCTGTTCAGTATTTTGTTGGACTGTTAATACATCTAACACATGTGGTATGTCCGTATATGTATCGATCGGATTTCGACTTAGCGCATCTACGTGCGACATACGTGAACCGGGTCTATACTCGATATTGAAGTCGTACTCTTGCAGCTGAATCCACCAACGAGCTATTCGAGGGACGAGATCCCGTTTTGTAAGGGTAGCTCTTAGGGCATTACAATCCGTAATTATTTTGAATGGCACGCCAACTAAATATACTCTAAACCGTTGTAATGAGGCAATAACTGCCAGTGTTTCGAGTTCGTAAGAGTGAAATTTCCTTTCATCAACAGTGGTTTTTCGACTGAAGTATGAAACCGGTTGTAATACCCTTTTTGTGCTATATTGAAGTAAGATCCCAGCTAGCCCTTCTTTGCTTGCGTCCGTGTGCAGCTCTGTTTCAGCTTTTGGATCATACAATGCTAACAAGGGTCGTCTCACAAGTATGTCTTTGATTTTGACGAACGACTCCTCTTGTTTTGCACCCCATTCCCATGTCGCGTTTCCTTTGAGTAAGTCTGTTAGTGGTGCAGCAATAACCGCATATCCTTTCATGAATCGCCTGAAGAAGCCCGACAGGCCAAGAAATTGGCGTAGTTCATGTTGATTACTAGGTCTTACGAATTTTTTAACTGCCTCAGTTTTTCTATTCCCTGGTCGTATTCCTTCGGCACTCACTTCGAAGCCCAAAAACTCTATGTTACCTTGAAAGAAACTGCACTTGTTGAGTTTCAGGGTTAAACCTCCATTCTTTAGTAATTTTAATACCTCCTCCAACCTGTAAATTCCTTCTGTAAAATCCTTAGCCGGAATGAGTACATCATCCATGTAAACAATGGCATACTTGATTTTTGCCTCTTTGAGTATTATATTCATGGTCCTTTGGAATACTGATGGAGCGTTAACTAATCCAAACGGCATACGGTTGTATTCGTACTGCCCATCGGGCGTGACGAATGCTGTTTTGTGTCGAGATTCTTCCGTTATTGGTATTTGGTAGTACCCGGATGCTAGATCCAGTGAAGTGAACAAGGTATTACCTGCCAGTAGATCTAGCTGGTCTTCAACACGTGGTAGGGGGTAATGTTCCTTTTTAGTTTTTCGGTTGAGAGCACGATAGTCTACGCATAAGCGTTTATCGCCCGTCTTCTTTTGAACTAATACAATCGGACTGGCATAGGGTGATGAAGATTCCCTAATGATTCCACTGTCCATCATATCTTCCACCATATCTCTTACTAAACTTCTTTCAGCATGAGACATGCGATAAGGTCGGTAAACTACTGGTTCTGCGTCGTTTAATTCTATCGTCATTTCGGTAGCGTTTGTGAAGCCCAGATCCTTAAGTCCGCTAGAAAAACAATCACTGTATTTGGTTAGTAGTTGTTGTAATGCACTACGTTCATCTGTGCTGAGGTGTGGGTTACTGATGATTTCACTGGACTCATTCGTAAGGTCAATTTTTAAACTAAAAGTATTCATCATTCTCACCGGCATTGTCAAGGTTGTTGAAGATGCGCGGGTCAACAAGGTGCCCTTTTTTATACAAAGTTTTTTTGGTGAAACGTTATGTATTAATAAAGCACCACATCCATTCTTGATTTCGTAATCCCCCGGTAAGAGGTAATATTCCTCACCTTCAGATCCTCTGAGCGATCCATTCACATAAACGTTTTCCGTTACCTGTTTCTCGGTGCCAACGTTAACTGCACGCATCGTATTTGGTAGTATATCCACATCATTATTAGAAATCAGACTTATTTTATCTTTCGCAATTCTCTGGAATATTAATTCATCGGGAGTCTTGGTGATGATGATATCAGGTTTCTCCGTAAAGGAATGGCCTAGTAGTACCGGTCTACCCAGTACATAATCGTCGACCAGGTATATATCAATAGTTTCCTTTATTCCTCGCACTTCAACTTCACATGCAGCGACCCCTAGTGGAAATATCATGTTTGCTCCCAAACCCCTGAGTATCGGTAGGTTCTTTCCATGGCAGACTTGCAGATTCATTTCCTTTGCGTTGGTGGCTCTGATCAATGTGCACTCGCTCCCTAAATCTACATGGCATTGGGTTGGTATACCATTTACCTTTATTTCAATAAAATATTTGTTTTCTAGTTCATCGCTGACGTTTAGTTTCGCCACCTGCTTTACGTCCTTGTTTCTATCGCGGTTTTTGTTATCAGTTTCCATGTTTATGTTTCTGTTTTTAAAACAATCCTGAGTTTGGTGACCTATTCTATTACACGTCGTGCATTTTAGACTAGGTTTCTCACACTTAAAACTAGGGTGACCAATATCATTGCAATTAAAACAACGTATCCTTGTGTTAATGGTCCCGAGTTTAGATATTTGCTTGTTTATCGATTCGTTTTTGGCCTTAGTTGATATGTCCCTTGAGTTCCTATATGGCCCAACCTTAACAGTTTTGAAATACTTCAAAACTTGTTCGGGTTCACTAAATTGTGCTGCTTGCGCACCTACTTTTACAGCCCGATCCTCTACACCGTGCAGAATACAATCAACTGCCTGCCGACCACCAATCCTACAACGGTGTAACAGATTGACCTTTGCGTAATAATAGTGCTCCAATGACTCTCCATATTTAACCTTATACGCTAACATGTCAGTCAGAAGTTCGGCATAATCCTCACGACAGGGAAAAGACTGTATTAATTTCGTCTTCCATTCAGTCCAACTTAGCAATAGGGATGGTAGTCCCTGATACCAAGTTTTGGCAACCCCGCTTAGTTTTGGCAATGAATAATGTATAGTGGCCTTTTCATCCCAGTCGTATATTTCGGCACATTCCTCTACTTTTGTTAGCCATGTAAGGATTGTTTGTTCCTTTGACATTGGATTAAACTCGGGTATCACATTACTATTAAAAGTTAATTTAGGTTTATCCGAACTTCTGACTTCATTTAGGATACTAAGGAACTTATCTAACATTTTATTTGTATCTGATACTTCCTGCGTTATCTTCTCTTTGGGTACTAGATGAAAAGTCTCGGCCTCAACCTCTGACGAAATGCTGCGGTCCCTTAGCGTCCGTCTCTTCCTCTGCGTCCCTCTAAGCTCTTCGTCCGAATCGTCCTGATTGATCTTGATACCGATGCCGTCTAGGTATCTCATTATTGCGCTCGCTACTACTCCTGTTTTGGTAAGTAGTCCCTTCATGTCTTGTAAATCCTTTAAGAATCGGTTCTGACCTCGAGCACGACGCATGAGTTCCCCAGTCCTCGGTCCCAACGTCTCGATTGCGACCCTCAAACGTGGAAATCCTTTGTCCAATTGATAACATCGGTTCTATCCTCGAACCAGACGTATCATGATCTTCTAATCTATATCTTCCTTGTCCTGTGTGTGACAATGGTTCTAACCTCGAACCAGATGCGCCATGTTCCTCAAACCTAGATCTTCCTTTTTCCGTGTGCGACATTGGTTCTAACCTCGAACCAGATGTCCCATGATCCTCAACCCTGGATCTCCTTTGTTCCGTGTGTGACATTGGTTCTAACCTCGAACCAGATGTCCCATGATCCTCAAACCTGGATCTCCTTTTTTCCGTGTGTGACATTGGTTCTAACCTCGAACCAGATGCACCATGATCCTCAAACCTGGATCTCCCTTGTTCCGTGTGTGACATCGGTTCTAACCTCGAACCAGACGCACGAATTTTCCAATCATGATAAGGATTTGGGTCCTTATCACGACCAATACCCTCATATTTGGGTCTCCTTTGATCGTCATGCGGCACCGGTTCTGACATTGAGCGAAACGCGCGCATGCTCCACTCCTTAAGTTCAATTCCCTCAAATCTTGGTGTCTGTCGCTGCCCCTCCACCTGGGGTCTTTCTCTTATCGTCTTCGTTGCTTTCCTGAAACTTGAAAATGATAGAATTAGTGATAGTTTCCTATCACAGTAATTATTAGTGCAAACTAGCTTATCTGACAAGGTTGTTGCCAACCGCAAAAATTTAGTAAACTTTTTATTTGGGACTACAAAAAAATATATATATATAACATATACATGGGGGACGTTTATCGTATTTACTCATTGAAAGTGATATAACAAGGTACAGGTCCATTGCCAAAACATTCGAGTTGTAAATCTGTTTTTCTTAATCCTTGATATTATCAGTGAATTTATTGTTACGGTTCGTAATTAGTATCGTTCCCAAAAATCGGCAATATCCTTTTCCCTTTTTTTTTTTTTTTTTATAATATTTTACAATGCGTATGAATGGAGTGTTACCTAAATATTATGAATTACTCCAAAGCGGCCAGCCTTGCCTTAGGATAGTACAAAAAGGGTTGATTTCGACACCAATTAGTTTAAACGATCAAGTCGTTATTATCAGTACATAAATTACAAAATAAAAAAAAGAACACCCATACGTTTTACGCATTGGTTCGGGATGCGTAGACGCAGTATTATAAAAACTAAACCCGACCTTCGTCATAAGTGTTTTTTTTTTTGTTACTAATATTTCTTGCATGTTGCGAGATTTGTTTACTTTATCATGATCCCTCGCAATTAAGATCGCATTCCATGCGTTCGGGACGCACGATCGTGTTTAAATATCAGAAATATTGGTCTCAAATTTAAATAAATAAATGCGAGATTTGTTTACTTTATCATGATCCCTCGCAATAAGATCGCCTTCCATGCGTTCGGGGTGCACGATCGTGTTTAAATATCAGAAATATTGGTCTCAAATTTAAATAAGTATGAATTTAAATTTAAATTTAAATTTTTTTAAAAAAAATAATGAGTAAGTTAATTAATAAATTTAGATTTCACTCTTAAACACACTTCCTATGTTTATTTTATCAAGGTTTTAAGCCCAAAGAAAAAAAACTCTATTTCGGACCTCTCTATGTTTTTTTTTTTTTAAAACAAAGAGAAAATAAAAATTAAGTATAACATCTTAACTTCAATGTACTTACGTGTCTTCTAGTTGTGAGCGTGTCGAGAAAATTTTGTATATTCTCTTCAATCCCACTTCTGAACTTTTGCCTTCTTAGCTGGTAAATTAAAAGTCAATTCTTCTTCTCTTATACAGTTTATTCTACACTTTACTACTATTCACTTATACTAAAATTATATAAACTTAAATTATCCGCCATTCGCTACCACCGTCTCACTCGCTGTTTCTATATCGAATGCTCGGGCGTGTTGCTTTCCCCTCCCCCCTTACCGCGCTACCCGCGGTCTATCCACTGTAGCTTTATGTGTGGAGACTCATGTCTCCACACATTAACATTAGGTCAACAATAATGATAAAGCTCCTAAAATTGCAAAAGTTATTAACAATTAAAGATCATCAAGAGCATTAATCACCTGCCAACGTCGCAGAGAAATATGAAAGTTAGGTAGGTACATGTGTCTTATAGCCACTTCGTAGACTTTGTACATGTCACAAGTTTTTCGCTTCAACAGAAACTGAAAGGTCACTGGCCTATTATTAAAATATGCTCATACGTAATTTATAACTAGAAGATCGTATTTGAAATTTTAAAAAAATAGTTACTTTTTTGAAAAAAAAAAAATCAAGAAATAAATAGTGAGGTTAGGATAAAACTTACCACAGTATAGATAATATTACAAATAGCAAGTAGTACGGAAATAATAAAACAATCTTTTCCACATAAGTGACACGTATAGTCAAATAGCACCATAAAGAGTAGCGTTTGTATTTACAAAAAAAAAATGAGCAAATTGAACGTATTTCAGGCAATAGAAGCACACGAATGTTTGTAAAGGATATATCGCACGTTTTTACCATATGAGCCTCCTATTTAGGACTTTACACAAATATACATCTCTTACCCTACTTACTTAGTTTTCCTACATATATATATATATGCGGGCCTTTTTTTGTACCCCATCCCCATTCCTTGCCACTGTGTTTTGAGGAAGAAATAGAAGTAATTTTTTTTTATTGTTTAAAAACAATATCTTTGGGGATAAAACGTGAACTTATATTTAGGTGAGTAACAATAAACGTACCCCCACAAAAAAGCCCTCTATATATGTATATGTAGGAAATCTATGTAGAGAAGGAATGTAAACCTACATAGGGAAGTATTAAGATGCTGTTGGTGAAAACGGACTTGAATTCGTTAGACATATCTACTTAGTGTGTTTTTGTAAATATTAGTAGTTTAACTGCAATCTGATTAACTAAAAAAAAACTTCTTTTAACACAAATTAATTTTTACATTTAATTCATTGCATCTATTCTTTATTATTATTTATAAGATACAATAATAAATGTATTATTTATCATTATCGTAACGCCTTTATCAGATTGTTTATCAAACGTAATAAGATTTGACATTATATTACTGGGTGATATAAAATGTATATAATTTGTCACTACTTAACATTCAATTTATTGTATGACTCACATATGTACATAATGGTCATGTAGGGTACTTATGATACCAACATTACAGACAAACTTACTTCTCCCGTTAAAAATAAGACGTTTATACTTTGTTTATGCGCGACTTCGCCTGCATTGAAAAATATATATATATAATATATGTATCGCCTGACATTACGTATTAACGCGGTGGTGCCACCATGGCGACAGTGACGAAATTTCATCCAAATCCGTTTAGGCGTTTTTATCAACGCTTTTATGATATTACTAGCTGTTGCACGCGACTTCGTCCCCGTAACTTTATAAAATATAGCCTATGTTACTCGCCGATAATATAGCTTTCTATAGGTGTAAGAATTTTTAAAATCGGCCCATTTCAAACATACAAAAATACAAATCTTCTCTCTTTATAATATTAAGTATAGATTAGTAGGATTACAGGTATAGTAAAAGATCAAGTCAATATTTTAAAAGTAGTTTTAATGTAATAAATAACCTTTTAACATAATAAATAAACATAAAAATCTTTGACTTTATAATATTAGTAAAGTACGTTATTACAATTTTAAGAGAAAATTAACATGAAATGAAACAAACATTCGAAATTAATATAGACTACAAAATTCTAGTAAATTGAGTTTAGGGAGCAATTTTCTAAGAAAATATAATTAAAATCGAAGAATTGAAATACTTAATATGTTTTTTAAATTGCAGGTAAAACTTTTCCCAGGGGACAGCAAATACGAAACGACATTACAAGAGAGCTCGTGGCCCATTTGGAATGAAGATTTCAAATTCCAATTAAAACCCAAGGACGGGAAGAAGTCATCAGAAAAAGTTGACCTCCAATGTCAACTGGCCGGACATTTCTTATCGCTCACTATTTACGCTATTTTAGAACCGCTAAAACATGATGCTTCGGATAAACGAAAAAACAACAAAACATCGGATGCAAAGAAAACGTCAAAAGTGTCGAACGAAGAAGAGCCCAAACCCAAAAATGGATTTTTTGAGAAGACATTTAGCAGCTTTAAATCGACGAAGGTTGAAGCGTTAGTGCAGAAATCTAGTATTTTAGAGAAACGAAGAACCGTCGGCGCAGCAACGTGGAATTTTGACTCAAAATTGTTCCATAATGATCTTAAAAATGGTTTGATTGGAACCCCTGATATCTGGAGGCCTATTAATGCAATAGCCAGCGGGCTCACAACTTCTGATTCAAGGGTGAGTTTTTTGAAGTTGTTTTATCTTTTTTTAGCTAAGAAAAAAATCTAACTAACGTTTTATGAGTATAAAATTGCCCGAAGACGATGAAATTTGTAGAGATCAATAGAGTATCAAGGGACAAGTATTAAAACTTAATAAGACTACTATTACATGGTGTAAAAAATTAAAGGATAACTAACGCCTTATGTTTATTTTAAATACCTAAATATTGCCTTCTGCTAAGATTTATTATATTAACTACCGCTTTGTTAATGTTTGATGATGATAATTTATATAGATACACCCAAATCATTGTTGATAATAAAATTCGTATGATGAAAAGACTGAAACTGTAAATAATATTAATCGAGACCAGTCTCCCTCAGGTATAACAAAGTTTTTATTTGCCATTAAAAATAAAGTGTCGACACTTATTCCAATTTCATTGACTTTACGACCAAAAAGTTGATGGGTCATAATTCATAAAAGTATTTTTTTTGTACTTAAAAACTCTTTTACATTTTATCCTGTTGTTATCATTGTTTATGGAATGTGTTTGCATTTGGATGACATCATCTATACAATACCTCTAGTGAACATAAAACAGACTCTTAAGTTAGTACTTAGGTACGTGTCTAGTTTCTGTGATTTGAATTCTCAAAGACATGTCTTGGTTTAGATTTACTGTAACAAACCACTCTCTATAGCTAGGTTTTAAAAATTGAAGACGTGACATATTCCCTTGGTACAGAGTTGAGTGAGGTTGTCGACTTGTCACTTTACGTGAATTTGAATATAATAAGTTTTCGACAATTTATCTGCGATTTTAACTAAAAAAGGAAACGCGATTAAGTTTTTAAAGTATCAAATAATTATAAAGTTTTTCACATTCAACTTTTTAAATATTATATTACTTACTTAAGCCTATTTATTTTTTAATGTAATTTTGATTTATTTCTGTGAACTTTTTTTAGTCTTTGCCTTTTAAAAGAAAGACGCTTTAATTTTTTCGAAGATTAATTCAAACGAATAAAGGAGATCAATCAGTTTTGTTTGGAGATCAATCTATCAGTTTATTTTCGTTTTAATAGTTAAAAATTTGTACACTTAGGTAAGTAGAAATTTTCAATTTTACTGGGATATTTAAGTTTGAAAGTATTAAAATTCCGTGCATTTATTTATTTATGAAACTGTAAAATTTATAATCTAAATTTTGTAAATCTGAAATATTCACAGGAAATTACTGAAATTAAGAAAGACTTATTAACAAATTCGTCAAAGTAGAGGTTAAAAAAAAGCATTGGCCTTACGTTGAATGATGTCCTTTGTGCTGTAAATTTGTGCTCGGAAAATTACCAGTTAAAGCCTAGAAACAACCCAGTACTCTTCAGTAACTGTTATGCATTTAACTAATACTTACAGGCAATTGGTCAAATATAGTAAATATCGTCAATTCACAAACAAATCTTTATATTATACGATATCAAGTTACAATTCGACATTGCGTTTACCTTTAGATTTCGATTAATGAATGACTCACACACATGAGAATGTATGAACATTTGAATAGTCTTCTTATTATAGAGGTAGGAGGTACTTGTAATAGCCGACAATAGAATAGCTCTGACCTCGACCGATCCCAGTTAAAGTCGCAATATTATCTTCCACAAATGTAATTACGCTGACGTAATACTGCCTTAACTTTTTTCTGCTGTTTTTTTTAATCGCGGATAAATATTATTGCTTTGTGCATCACTGTGGCTTCATTTTTTGATAGCCAATATTGCAGACGGCTTGACTAATGTGTAGGTAGTTAAGGTTTTTTAAGTTTTTTTGTGAATTCTTCTACGCTACCTGTATAAAAACGTAAATGAGTTGTTTTTTAAATACCTGTTTGGTATAATCATAATTTTGCATATTCGAGATGTGGTGTGTGTGTGTGTGTGTGTCAGGAATAATAATAATAATAATAATAATAAATAAGTTGCACTTAAAATGGAGTTTAGCTTTTAGTTATTTAGTTTAGCATTAAGTTAGTAGTTACTAGTTTTAAGTGTCTAAAACAATTTCGAATTTCTAACATAAGTACGAGCGTCTTGTAAAGCAGGCTTTACTAATAAACTAATAAAAATATTATAAATGTATAAAAGAAAACAAAAATCGTGTCCTTCGATAGTCGAGGAAAGACGAACAGTGGTCAACACGTATATACGTAGCCGGTTTAGTAAACATTTGTGCGTAGGCCGTTTGCTGTATTGAGGTTTTGTGTTCCAAGCTATAAAATCAATTTTTGTTTATTTTTAATATAAATGTTTATTTACAAGTTTACTTAAGTACGTCTGAAATGTGATTCCACTCTGCTTTTTATTTTTGAAGACTGGTTTCACTCTTCCGTTCATAGGGGTCTATCTATAGTTCTTATTTTATCTAAAAAAAAAACCCAAGACTAAACCACAGGATCGAGCATAATACTAGGATTCTTTCAACAAGATGTCTCTTCTAAATTAGAATAGTATGGGAAGCAGTAGAAATCAATAAACACCATAATTTAAAACGTGAGGACTATTTCAAGATTTCATCCTTGTGGAAACCAGTTAACTGTTATCCAATTATTTGCCTTTGTCGATGTTCATGTGAATGCGTGTGTGATGTGTTAACTATAATGTTAATTTGTTAACTAATTGTAGGCGCGTAGGAAGCCCGTTGTGTAATTGAAAATTTACGAAACCATACAAATTGTGACACAAAGCAATACCACAGGCAAAAACGGTTCAAACAAATTGAAGTAGCGATATTAGGTCTTATTACTTACGGCAATTAGGTATGTCTTTGAAGGGACAACTAATTATGTTATTTATTCCCCTCTGACCGAGATGTTTTATTACCCATACGTTACTGAGACTATTTTGGTCTTAGTTAATTACAGTACCCACAGTTATGAAACAAGCTATAACTAAAATTATAAACTAACTAATTAACTAACTATCGAGTAGTCCCACACACTACTTGATGCTGCAGCACCAGATCAAGGTTTCCATGTCATGGAAATACCACCGATGTAACAGTATACAAAATTTCACATCAATCGAACCTGTGGAAGTTAGTGAAATCCCTTCGCCAACTAGAAAAAGGGGTCGATGGTTCGTCAAATAGATAAAAACTTTTTAACAAAAAAATTAAACCGCCGAAAAAACTGAAAAGCAAAAAATAATAAACCTTTTTTATTTAACCTTAATAACTAAGTTATTAATAATTTTTAGTGGCTATAATCTACTAATGACTACATGCTTAATTTTTGATTACTTTTAAAATAGCTGCCTCAGTCTGCCTACCGACCTTTACACAATAAAATTATAATCATGAATGCTGACTATATCTTTACTTATGAACTAGCTGTTCGGACAGGTGTTGTTCTGTCAAAACCTTTGATAAATTGGTCTGTGGTAGCCGATGTGCAATTATCAGCTATAAACTTGGGACGGGAAAAATAAAAATGTGTTTTTTTCCGTTTAAACCGAAAGAACTACGTTCCGCTACACTTTGTGCTGAATAAAGCGAAGTTGATTTGTTCTTATCGGTAAAATCGTATCACGGCTCTTTGGGTACATTATCGATGCAAATCCACATAATAGATAAATTCTTTTCGTATGTCGTATTCAATCACAAGATACTCACGTAAATGACGTTTCATCAGCAAATGTATTATTGTGTAATGTTTTTTGTTATCAATCTAGATAAAGACTGAGATGTTATTATATTCTTTTTAATGGATTGCATTATGACAGACACTACGACATTTTTATTATTAATGGTGAAATATGCGAATCGAGATTGCTGAATCGGAATCTTCCCGATTTGGTATTGTTTTTTTTTAAATTGTGTAAAATATAATTACTGAGTAATAGACATTGAAATTTCCAAAAACATTAGATCAGTAGAACTGAACTATTAGAAAACTGTATTCATTTTTATTCATACAATTATTATATTTAAAAAATGTAATCAAAGTTATCTTTTTTGTGATTCTTTAAATTCAAAGGTCGTCGAATCGTCATAAAGGTTGGCGGTCCACTTGACGGTTGAACGCTGGCTGGATACCGTCGCCTATAACACAAGCAACACCATACGTTCTGCAAGTGAGCTACTCACCATAGTTAGTAGGATAAGGGTTCGGGAATGGATGAGGAAATGGGATAGCAGATTCTTATGGATTATTGTCTTACATTCTAATTATTGCCTCAAATCAACACCTAGTCTTGAGAATTTGTACTTGCATTGTTTGAATTGTTTTCCTACGCGACTCGTGAATCCATTATGTATTACGAGTAACTTATTTTATTAGGCTTGAAACAAGACAATGCATTTAGATGGCGGCCTTCAATAGATTTTGTATAAGTTCAGGTTTTATACTTATGGTGGGTGTTAAACAATGCTGAGGTTAAACAGAAACGATTTTTATGTCACGGTTACCTATTTATTTATTTTCTTTAATTTAGAAGTGCAAACTACACAGGCATCTCACTATTGAGACTTTCTTGCGTCTATATGTAACTTTCTTAAACATAGGCAGCGATCACAAAAATGTTTAAATTTTTTTCATACTTATATATTATAATGTGCCCTAGACTCTTGTAAAACTTTTATATTTATGTAATTATTTTTTCGTTTTGTACATCATTCCTTTATGGTTGGTTTGTATATATTTATTAATATCTACGGTTTAAATGAACGCCCAATTAGTTTAAAAGGATTTAGCCAAATAAATTCATAAATGAGTATGTATATACATACCAGTATGTACCAAATAAAATAAATCTTTTAATTTAGGTATTAAATACAATTAAAAACTACTTAAATTTTACAAAAAAATTTTTACTTTTTTAGTAGACATTATTTTTAATATCGGCTTCCTGCTGTTTGCTCGCACGATCTGGCAAGAATTTCCAGAACTAAATTTTAATGATTTCCTATTGTCCTACACTCTATTTTAGTAACTTTTTTTGTAAAGTTACATACAGATAATAAAAGCAAAATTTGTTTGAAATTCCATGTTAGAGGTTACTTTAGGATTTAATTATATCGAGTATAAATCGTGTATCGAAAGTTGTCTTTTGCAGATGATATCTCAATATTTTTTTTTTTTTTTTCATATTTACACATATTAGCGCTTCTTAGAAAAACATGAACTTGTATGACGAAATTTGGAGGGAGCCGCCTAAGGTTAAAGTAACAAAAATTAATTAATTTATATTTGTTCCTATCGACAGAGAGAGAACAAAAAAGGCCAATTAGAGGTGACACTCCTGTATGCGAGCAGCGAAGATGGCCTCAATGACACCATACAATTGACAATTAATCGCTTGCGGTGCTCCGTGCAAACGATGCAGGAACAAGAACAATTTAAAGGTGAGCTTAATTGCCTGGGCCAGGAAACCAACGCTCGAAGCGCTTCGCTTAGTGCTGCAAGCGTCAAAAATTTCGATACAATTTGCAGGGCCGTGTTATAACCTCTTACATGAACTACAATCATTTGTTTTTGACTTTGCACGCTGACGCTTGCAGCACAAAGCGAATTCGCTTCGAGCATTGTTTTCGTTGCCCAGGGTTAAGGGCCGGCGCAAACTGGAGGACAGCACGGTAAAGTATTTAATTTTTTTTATAGAATTTTGTACCTTAAGTGCTTTTAATATAAATCAAATTTCATTGTATTATGCTACGGCCTTTGAAGGCTTTTAATTTTATTGTATTAAAAGCCTTCAAAGGTCATAATTCTATGAAAAAAATATATTTTGTCGTGCCGTCCTCCAATGTGCGCCGGCCTTTAGTAAATGATATTCAAACTAATTATATTATATTCAATGTTATAATATCACCTATATAAATTATATAGTAATTCGATAGCAATATAAGGACCGTCAAGTCAAGAAGCCAAAGACTTACCAGTAGAGCACAAAAGCAACTTATTACTTGTGTATACAAATCAACTCCTTTTAATGTTTTAAAGTATGTACTCCTCAACGCTCTCTACCAGCCCTACAAACTTACAAGACTTTATTAGAAAATATTTTCGGCCAAAAAATTATCGACATTCCGAGCTATGGGACAAGCTTGTTGATTTTCACGATAGTTACGTTGGGGTGACTTTAATACGTGTCTCCTTATTGCGAATTTTGTCACGTATAGTTGCCCCGAGCATTGCATTGTATTACGAAAACCTTAGATTGCGGTCTTCCTAGTATTATAACTCAGAAATAGGGAAAAATAATAATAATATATATTATAAATAAAATATAAATAATTAAATAAACTTCAGATTACGCATTGTTTTAATCCGTTCATTGTTTTGAAACACCAATATAAATTTTATTATTTATTTTATTTTTTATTATTTACATAATAAAATCTCGCAGTCGCAGGACGTGTATTGCTGGACATAGGACTCTCCCATAATTGTCTAATATGATAATAAGTAGGTATCCACGATAACTTGATGCAAAAACTGAATAAAAAATCCGAGGAAATTCATTTTCAAATAATTTTGCTCTCACGAAAAGAATTACTGTAGGTATTAATTATTCATTGAACTGTTAGAACTAATTGAATTAAATTACCATTATGCCGGTTAACAAACATAATGTCTAACTTAAGAACCGTAGAGGATATTATACGATGTCTTTGAAATGCATTCCATTAGTAAAATAGTCTCCGGACGACACTCTTTGCTTATTAAACAGGAGAGAGTGCTGAGTTGTCGCGGTTGTTTGAATGTTGAATAATAACATAGTAAAATTTATGCATTAAATGTAGTAAAACTAATAAGAAACCATCGCTCTGTCATCACTTTCTTTTATCATCAAGTGGGATCAGTCCGTCTTATGTGATCGATAAGTCTGACAGAAAATTGACAGAAATACTGAATTAATATTTGACTAACTAACGCATATATTGTGGGACAGGCTATGAACAGACAGGTATAAAAGAACTAAGGTCCTGTAAAAATAGGTAATAACACGTCACGATTATTACACTTATTATTCTATTTTATTCGTGAACGATTAGGCCAATCTTGGAAAACATGAATAATCTGATAAATCTAACTTAAGTGGATATTAGAAAAAGTACCAATTTCTAAGATTCTATGACTGCTTACCAAAATTATTATTATGGCATCTTGCAAAGTGAAATAACTGTGCTGAGTCCAATAGATTACCTATTATAGTACTTTGACCGACCTCGACCATTTTCATTAATATCATGTTTCCAAAAAAATTTTTTAATTTGTCTTCAGCCTCATTATACTTAGTTAAAATTATTACTTGTACTAATTACTTTATTTTTTGATTTCAGCTCCTTTATATTTAAAGGCAACAATATTAGAAGCTAATAAAGCTGAATGTTACTGGAAGAGCGACCGATTCGTACCAACAATCTCTGCAAGATGGGATCCCAAGACTGCTACAGTTAAACTGTCCGTTTTCAAAGCTAATTTGAATCTTGTCAGCATTTACATGAGCCTTGGTTGCAAAACGAAGATGGCGAAAAAAGAGATTCTTGGTAAAGTGACCATAGACGACAAGTCTCCATATGCAGACAGTTGGAAGGAGTGTTTGCGGCAGCCCGGAATACCTAAAACATTTTGGGTTAATTTTGACTGAAACGATCTATGACAGGATCTGACTTTCGATAGATTCGAACAAATCTATGGATATTTATTGTTTTAGCTGTTATTATTTTGTAATTTAAATTTTATGACAAATTGCACACACTGAAATAATTATATAAGAGTATTTTTTAAGTTATTAAAACATGATTAATCTTGATTAAAATCGCATTTTAAGTTTATTCTCGATGATTTTATGTAGGTGGGTAGGTAAGTTCGTGAAGCTTTGGGGTCTCGCGCGACAAGTAGAAATTTACACGTCCGTTCCATTCCGCTCCGCAGCAATGTAAACTGACCTTTAGGGTCGGCTCAAAATGGATGACGGCATTTCAATTTTTTTCATAGAATTGTTTATCTTAAGAGCTTTTAATATAATTTCAAATTTGATTGTATATTTTTCGTACGTCGTAAGTACGAGACGGTACGTCCACCAACCCTCGGTGAATTCATTTCATTCTTTCTGTTAACTCTAAATCGTTTTTAATCTGAGTTGACACCTAATTTGGGAGATTGTAACTCCTCGCGTTTCTTTTGTAAGTAAGTGTATAGGTATCAGATTAGCCAATACCAGTGCTGCATCCACAGATACAGTTTTATACGCTGAGAAAACTCTCAAAGCCATTGTCCTCTGTGCAGACAAAACTTTATTTTTTATTTTTGTCAGGCTTAAGGATGACTCCCAGATCGGTGCAGCGTAGGTAACGATGGATTGCACAGCAAATGCCATAACTCGTCTTCCTCTTTAGAATCCGTAGGTCCAATATAAATTGTGGACACATCAAAATATCTGAAATATCTTACTTCACTGCTATCAATGAGGAATAGTTTTGGTGGATTTTTCTTCAGCCGATCTATTTTCCGAGACAGTCTTCTTAAGTTTTCACTTTTCCTTAATTCTTTTAACCTCCTAGCTCAGTCTTTCCCCACACAATATCCGAAAATCAGCGCTTTGCAATATTTTTCATTTAAAAAATGTATATAATTACTGGAATAAAAGTCAAGTAAGAGCGCATAGTTTCCTTTTTTGTTTTTTGTGTATTGTGTAATGTTACTACACTCTTTTTAGCAATGAAGATAAGCTTCATATACAGCACACTCACTATCGAGCCTGCTTCTAGCTGCTACACTAATACTTTACTGTATCACAGGGTTTATACCTAATTTCAATTATGACATGACAATGTATATACTTTCAATTATATACTTCGTTTTTATTATTATGTGCCTTATCACATAGGTATTTAATTGTACTTCTTTGTTAGCCAAGACGTCTTTGTAATTGAAATAATATTACACAGAGTAGTATAACTAAATGAGTTGTTTAACATAGTCATTTCAATGAGTTGTCATTTCTGTTTAAAAATAATACTCATTAAAGCGTTTTTTTTTCTTTAGTATCACATTAAGAAATCCTCTAATACATGTTACGAAGATCTTTAATACATGTTACAGGAGTTATTTTATCGCCAGCCATTTCCATAAAAGCATTTTACGATATCGTTACCTACAACTAAAATATTCACAAATATCTTTCAGCATTTTAATACAACTTTTTATTTAATACTTAAATGAAACCGCAAGTGCTCCAGGACGATTGTTTTCCACATTAATGTCAGGAGTTAAAGAATAGTTCAATCTGTAATACTGCACTTAGGGTTTACGAGCATAGGCTTCCATAGGGAAATAATTTTTCTGGATCTCTACTTGATAAAGTTGGTAAAGCTACTTGTATGTTGTTATAGGTAGAAGTAAATACATTTCGATGAAACAAAATATTTTTTTTTATTTATTAATAACAGTTGTTCCTTCTCTTTTGTGCAAAATTCTGAGCTCCTTTTATGTAATAATGTTTTCTGTGGTAATATAGTATCAGCGTTGCAGAAGTTGAACAGTGGCAATGCATTGTGGTGAAAGAAAAACTTCTATACCTAAATCTAAGATTTTTCGAAAATAATACATTCTAATAAAGCAATGTGTATTCGATATGGAGAAAATAAAATAGTTTCACAGATAACAGTAGATGTGGTTGTATGGAGATGTAATGTAATGGGCAACGTTCTAGATATGATCGTACGCTCGGTCTCCAATGGGTCGGAGCTGGCTAACATACTGATGAGTGTTGTGAACCCGGCGGGAGAAGTCGACTTCAGCATGTAAATTATTATCACTAGTCCCTAAATCGTTTTGCCAAATGATGACAGTTGTACAGTTGTTTTCCGAAATCGCAGTAGTGTCTCGGTTGCGAATTAACAATTGGACTAGAATATCGTTTCTATTAATCGGTTCTATTCTATAACTAGAATATCGTTATGCAATCCATATAACGTGGAAGGCGCTCTGCGCATTAATTCTTCTATCTACGCTATTATATATATTAAAGCATGGTTATGTTGATGATGTACAAGGAGGATGCCCCAAAGATGCTTCTCCACTTTTTCAGTTGGTAGCGTCACGAGCACACTGTACCAGTACCACAGTAGAGCGAGTTCTGAATTTTACTATGTATGTATTGATGAAAACGACGACACACGTTTGGTCTAAACAAACGGTCGCGGGTTCGAATCCCACTAGGGACAAATGTTTATGTGTTAACATTTTACCTTTGTGCCTGCGTCATGGATGTTTTGTATTTATAATATGTATGTATTTACAAAAAAAAGTAATCTATGTAGTATATTAACTGTCTGGTATCCATAATACAATCATTAGAAAAGTTGCTTACTGTCGAACTAGATAGTGCTGTGTGGAATGTGTGAAGATATTTGATTTATTTAAACCGCATTAAAATCCGTTGTATAGTTTAAAATATCTAAGCGTACATGCGGAGGGACAAACAGAAGATAGCAGATGGCAGGGAGTAATTTTTTTTATACTATATAAAGATGTAATTAAGATTATGTCTACATTACCAGATTAGCATTCTGTTTTAAAAGATCGTCGCCATTGAGATGTTTCTTTATTATAATTCTTTTCAGACGAAAAATAACAACACTTAATTAAGTTATTTTTTCATTACCTTTCTTTGAACAAAACTGTCTCATTTTGTAACAAGAGTTTAATAAGTTGTTAGAAAATGTTAGCCTTAAATTATAATAAGTTTTTTAATAACATATTTTAATGAGTGTTTTTTTTTTCTAAAAAAAAAAAAAATATTAACCATACGAATATTGCATTACTGAGCTGTTTTATTATCCGTTTTGTTATGTCGTTCGATAAGAGTTGACCTTAGACCACTACATTTGGTAATTAATGTATGTACTTACTGTTCCATTAGTTAATACTGATATGATAAGGAATTTAAAAGGCGTTCCTTGTTTTCTTAACGAAATCCTTGTTTCCTCAAAGGAATTTAGTTATTCTTAGAATTCATCTGTTGTTTGAAAGGTAAGGCGTAACTTTAATAGAAGCCCGTTTCAAGTTTGCTCTCATAATGTGATTCTAGATTGCTTTCCGTGTAATAATCGAAGCGTTGTAATTAATAATTGAGAAGGAAATAACGTTAATGTTTATTCTTAGTTACAACATTGGGATTGATTAAAATGAAATCCCCGGGGAATGTAGTGTTAAAATTTTGTATGCGTTTAAATTTTCCACTAAAACTTTGTGTATTTATAATAATTTATTTATAACTAGGCAACTGCAGATTTGAAACAGTTACCTACTGAAAATCTAGAAGTTTTTCTTGATTTTTTTTCGTAATTACTGTAAAAATGAAAATAGCATCGTTATATTATGTCCTCGTGAAAGAAAAAAAATCACGTATTTCTAAAGTAAGTGTACATTTTTAATAGGTCTCTGCTTTTACCTGTATAATCCCTTCTTGAAACGAATCCCTTTAATCCTTACCCAACCTCAAATATTAATTATAGCAACGAAAGAAACAGGAGACACTTTTTGCGGTTATTTTTCAACAGGCGCTAAACCATTATTCACTTTAAATTTATTCTCCCTTCACCCGACCCTAAGTGTCTTATATAATTACAGTTTTATATAATTACAGTATTTAAACATTAAAATATATTATTCTAAATTTAACCTAAACCTACAATTAAGTTTACTAAATAAGCAAAATAACTCAATTGGAATCCTCGGATTCCATGTAGTCACAATACCTTCATACAGTTTTGTAGGGTTAATAATATTTCTAAATCTATACTTCTATACTATTATATTTAATAATATTATAAGGAGAGATGATTTTGTATGTTTGTAATGAATAAACTCAAAAACTACTGTACCGATTTTAATAGTTCTTTCAATTATACAAAGCTTCGTTATAAGCCAGTATAATATAGGCTATATTTTATAAAGTTACGCGGGCGAAGTCGCGTGCAACAGCTAGTCATTGTGTATGAGTAGGCATATTTCGAATAATCCTATTGAATTTACAATAATTTATAAAAAAAATCTGATCGATTTGTGACTAAATCTCCTAAAAAGACTATTTGTTAAAAATAAAAATATTTGCTAAAAGTTGCTCGCTTTGATATG
The DNA here is from genome assembly GCA_944738685.1 of Synanthedon myopaeformis. Classification (NCBI taxonomy): domain Eukaryota; kingdom Metazoa; phylum Arthropoda; class Insecta; order Lepidoptera; family Sesiidae; genus Synanthedon; species Synanthedon myopaeformis. The sequence goes on from OX122919.1 coordinate 8,330,691, forward strand.
ATCGTCTTATTCCAGCTTACTTAATTTTACATTGAAGGAATCGTGAAAAGGGTCTCCGAAATGGTTAAATATAAATCCGCTTACCGCGTCGGATAAATGTTTTTCCTTTCATTTTTTTTTCATGATGTGTTACATTTTTTTTTAGCATTTTCGGTCGGTTTTTGTATAAAGAAAAAGAATACTTTAGGTACAGCGTTGGTTCCCAAAGTGGTCCAGGTGTCCACGGGAGACTCGACGGGGGTCTACGTTGGCGTGACAAAAAAATGGGGGTTCACAATTCGTAACCGCTTACGAATTGTGAACCCCCATTTTTTGTTTGGGTTCACGAAAATTTATCTGCTTTCGATAGTGAAGAACTAAAATGTTGGCTTGACTTCACCTATCAATGTAGGCAGATAATAGGTAAGTATTTTAAAAAGCTACATGTTTTTACAAGTTTACATGTACATACAAGTTTTTACAAGTAACAGCGACTGTTACTTGTAAAAACTTGTATATTCCATATTCAGTTTCAGCTTTTCTTGGAAAATTGACTTCAGAACGAATTTTCCCAGTTTTCAAACTTGTCACAGGTAAACATTATATTCACTTATTCAGACATACGTTCAACATTTAATTGCCCTGCATTGCGGTTATTCCTAAAAAAACTGAAGCCAAATATTGATAACTAGTTGGTGCCCGCGACTTCGTCTGCGTTGAACGATGAAAGGTATCCTATGTCCTTTTTGGTGTCCCAGACAACGTGTATGCAAAATTTCATGGTGATCGGTTCAGTAGTTTTTGCGTGAAAGAGTTACAAACATCCATACATCCATACATACTTTCGCATTTATAATATTATAGTATAGAAGTATAGATTTGCTGTCAATCCATCAAGTACATCCCTCCCATTATAATCATGACTATTTTGTGATTGTAGAAGTTACGTTACGTTATTAATGTTCAATTTTAATTGAGTAAGTATTTTTTATTGTATTGTAATATTATAAAACGACTGTTTTATAATATTACAATGTAATATGATAACAATAATAATTAATAGTGTAATAATTACATATTTGAATAAATACATCATAAAAAATATACTATTTTTCTTTTTATTTTTACTACTCCGAATGGGGAGTTTTCTAAATGAAATAGAATTGATTGGTTCCTTGTGCTGTGAGTAGATTTCAATAAAGTAAAGTTAGATGGAATCACTTTTTTGATTGGCCAACTTTACTTTTTTGACATCTACTCACAGCACAATCAATTAATTAATTAACCAATCAATTCTCACTTTTCTTTTCGAAAACTATTAATTCGAGGTTGGAACTCAGACGCAATAGTTAGATCTAATCTTCACTTTTTTGTCGAGTTTTGGGAATATGGTAGAAATGTAGCTGCAGGGGGTCCACTGGAACCAGCTATTCTAATTCTGAGACTAATGCAAACCCATTGACCCAGCTCGTCCATTCAGGCCGTATAGTATACTTCAGAAGTTATGTGATTACCCCACTGTACTAGGTAAATATATTTCTTAATGGGAGCATTAAAGTTATCGCTTGTCGCTGTCTCGTACAGAGTAAAAACTGTTCAAATATTTGCCACTCGGTCATTGAGCTCGACTCTGTTATCACTTCCCGTATTGTACGATCGACTTTTTGGTAATTTTGTTTATTTAAATTTCTTATAACATGTTCACATTACATTCTTAAGAGTTTTATGTAATAACGTGGCTTCGCAATGATATACAATGAGTATTTATAAAAGAATTTGCTTAGATTCCTACACAAAATCAAATAGATGATGAGGGAGGCCTATATTTACAGCAGTGGACGTCCTACGACTGAGATGATGAATCAAATAGAATGACTTTCTGTGTATTTTAATACTTTTTGAGTAGCAAAGCTCACTGTCTTTTACAGTTATAAACTTCGATAATGACGATTCTGGGCATTTACCTTGGATCTTCCGCGAATTTCAGAATTTCTGATCCTATGAGCATAGCTCGCTCCATAGCCCGCTGCCGTGAGAGGCCACGTTCGGCACCATACATAATTACTGGCAGGACGCTCTGATTATATAACTTGGTCTTCAGACACTGCAGTGGTGACCAGAACAGTTGACGTAGCTTCCTAAATGCGGCCTATCCCAGCCGGATTCTTCTGTCAACCTCTTTGTCAAAGTTTACTTACCTACTTTAGAATTTAAATTATAATTTAAAATATAAATATTTGACACTGCAAAATGGATTGTAAAATATACTTATTGAAGTAGGTGAATAACGTCAAAGTTGATTCGGCAGTCGGAAACAAAACCCCTGCTGACACAAACTTCAAAACTCTTCGAGCGTAACTTACCGCGTATTTCCAGAAAATTTAGTTGCTTGAATATTTTCCACAAATTAACAATGATATCCTGAATAGATAGACTCGCAATCCACTTGACGGGAATAAAGAAGAGTATACATAGGTACTTACCTAATCTTATCTTTACCTGTACGGATGAAATTTTTTTCTACAAATTATAATCACAAACCTTCCTAGTGTATCGGTTATTTTCATAGGGAATGGCGAGTAATGTTGTTTCAATATTCTACAATTTATGATTGATTTTTTGTTTAAAATCCATTGGTCAACTAGGAAATTGGGGGTGATGGTCTTCAAACATCTAAACAGATCTTCATGAATTATAGCTAAGAACCATCCCGATTACATCAGTTTAAAAAAAAGGGTTAAAATCGGCACATCCGTTTGGGGTCTATGATTCCACAGACAGATACATGGATACATAGCCACACACACCAAACTTCGCACACTTCACACAGATTCCTTTTTTTTTTTCTGTAAATTATACTTAATAGATACCTACGCAAATCTTCCTCGTTTATCGCTCTTTCTACTTAGTCTTTCCACTTCTAAAGACCAAAAGTTTCTAAGTAGTTTCCAAAGACCGCGTTAAAATTCGTGGAATGGTTTAGAAAAAGTGAGCGGAAAATAAACAGAAGCAGATGGCGACTTTGTTTTATAAAAAGTATAGATTTTGTTAGAAGTATTAGATACAATGTAATGTCTAATTAAGAATTAAATTGAACCACATTAACTTTATAAGTTGGGCAATTAATAAAATAAAGCTTATCTTTATATAGGTGTAATAAATAAAATAAAAGTTTGTGAGTCCATTAGATTTTTAGAAAGTTTTTTATTTTTATTTTATAGCATCTTGTCGGCGATATCTACTAGTATGTATAATAATGACATTTCGATGACCATATAATTTTTGATTACCCTGATAAGACTGAAAAGGTTAATTGACTTGAATTTATCACAAAGAAGTGAAAGTTTCTCCATAATTGGCAATATTGGTCTATAAGTCGTGGCGTGAATCAAATGTTTGTTTAAAATATTTTCTTTCTCGGGTCTAGCTTGGAAATATTAATCGAACTTTCGTACAAATCATATCAAAGTGTATGAAGGACAAAGCACACTGTTATTAATTTAGTCAGCCATGTTAGCGATAGTAATTACCTTCTCACAGAAGACCACAGAAGTGAATTTAAAAAATGACAAAACTATTCCCCCAGAGCCCGTTGGATGAGTGGTTAGGGAACATGCCTAAACGCTGTCTCGGGGGTCAACTTTGGAAAGCCCATTTCCCTATCCCTTCCTAATCCCTATCTTTAATCCTACTGTGGTCAGCCGCGCACTTGCAGAACAGTGGCATTGCTTGTGTTATAGGTGACGGTAGCCACCTACCAACAAGTGAAACGTTAGCCTGTCTGTCGAGTTTAACATAAAAAAACTTTCTCAGGGTTGGCATTGCACTTTAGGTGTTCTTAGGTCACGATAACAGCTCCTTTGCATTGAGAATATTTTGCAATTGGTACCTAATACATACAATATAGTTTAGGTAATCTACTTACTAACAAGTGAATCGTCAGCCTGATCTCCGCCATTGTAATAACGAGAAATTCTACACAACTCTTATCAATTTACTGTTGAGACGTCGTACGATTTTTACACCCTTCTCTTACTGATTCTTTTATTCCTGAATGTTTAATGGATTAGCGTCAATCAAGCAAAAATGTACCATTATCGTAAATGTTGCTGCTGTAGCTCCTGGCTAGGTATGCAATTACGAATACTTCTTACGGAATAGGCCATGGCCTGTTATAGTATATTTAGCCTCTATGCACTCCAAAACCGCTCAACCGATTTTAATTCGGTTTTTACTTGAGAAAAAATATTTCAAATACACGGAAGTCGAATGGTCTATTCTCCAAGTAAAAAATTTCATATTATATTTTCTGAATATAAAGTTCAATATGTCCTGGCTACAGCAGCGACATTTACCATAATGGTACATTTTTGCTTGATTGACGCTTAAACCGATGATATATTACGAATAAACTAGGCTCGCGCATTTGTGATTCCGAACAAACTCAATTATGTATGTAGATATTGAGCTTGTTCTCAGCTCAGCATTTTCGGGAATCGAGAATCGCGCCGAAATAAGCATAGTCGGCTATTTCACTAAATTTCACGAAAATTCACTAAAATTTACTATCCTTCACTTTAAAAATGTCACGGCCTATTTGGTGGTATACACAAGCAACGACACAGGTGCTTCTGCCAAGTACACAAATACACTGCCGATCATAGTAGGATTAAGGATAGGGGATTAGGAAGGGATAGGGAATCCCTTATTCCCTTATTCCCTCCTAGGGCAGCCCTTATTCCCTCGAAACAGTAATCGTGCTGTTATTTCACTGTGGTCTTCTGTAAGGGGGCGTTTACTGGCGCCAGACGGCCTGCTCAAATGACTATAAAACGCAGTATGGTCTGCTACTATTTTATTTATTTTACTTCAGACATTTTCAAGTCCATAATTAAAGGCCGCAACAACAAAAAATAACAATTCACTCACTTCATCCACTCATTAAAAATTATACGATAAAAACAATTAATTAATTATAATATTTGGAAAACTATAGACGAGTATAGTGAGCAGATATAGGTAATAGGTATCCTTTTTTATATATTATACTGATATATGATTATACTTTTTTACTTGATGCGACTACAAAGAACTTTATTATAATTTGTTACCCAATACCTTGATCAAAAATATCAAAATATCGTGAATTTTTTTAAAAATATCATGACTTCAGGATGTAATCTTAAAAATGAAACTTGTCGGAATTCTGGTCCGCAATTACGAACAATAGTTACGGAATAGCCCGTATGGTTCATGATTTCACAATTCTGTATACTGTGATGAATAGATGTGATAGTGTTGTGTAGTAGTGTAGTCAGTGTGCCGATCGAGAACGCGCGCGCAGCTCTTAGCGTTTTAACGAGTGGACTACGGTTTTTACGTAAACTAAAATACTTCAATTAGTGTAAAACGATGATCTTACATATTTAAAAACTGCTCTGTTTGAGGTGAGATATATTTTAATGTTTTTCCTCTAGATTTTAATATTTATTTCATTTATTTTGCATTGAAAATGTTTCAAGCTACTTTTATTTTACAAGAATAAAAAAATATATTTCAGCTGCATAACTAAGTTTTCATAGTTTTACAAGAGAAGGGATAGGGGTACAAGTAAAATATTTACCTACTTTAATTTTGGAGCCACGTGACAGAATTTTAAGCATATATACATAAAAAACTGTTTTCTTCAAAATGCTTGTTATTTTGACTAAGTTTACAAAGATTAACTAGCTAAATTCCCTGGTTTTTGTGCCCCTTCAATAAAATTTTAATTACAGATCCATTAACCATAATCATACAAGTCCTTTAATAGCAATACCTAGAATTATTACCGACAGACGAACCTTATTTAATTTAGAAATAAAGTTAAAATCAAAACTCGTCATTGAATACAAGTAGAAACCCTTGAAGCGAAATTATTGATAGTCCAATGTATTATTACTCGTACTTTTAGTCATCAATTTTACTCGAGGTTATATAAATACTATAAGCATTGTTATAAATATATGTGTATGTGATGTGATAGATGTATGTGTGTGTGTTTGAGGCTGTGACAGGATAAATGATTAGGGTCGAGATAGGGATAGGAGAAAGGGTAACCATTACTTACGCACCGAAAAACAAGATTGCATTTACTGTTTTTTAATTTTAAGGGGGCGTAATCTCTTCTAGGGGCAGTCCAGTTTATGCAGAACTCAGTGTGATATGCGATTAATTAAATTAAAAAATACCCCAACGCAAGTGGGCAGTTTTGTGGAAAATATTTTGAAATAACGAAACACTGAAACTACATCGTAACATGAAGTAAATTTATCGATCATTCGTGTAATGTAAACAGTAAGCGCCAAACCGTCTGGCTATTATTCGACATGAATTTTAAGTAGGTATCAATTTAAATCGAAAAACACTTTGTGAATGATGAAATTCATCATCACGCTTTATTTTCAATGACAAGAGCCCGTTTTTGAACCTACTAATATTTTAGATGCGAAAGTCTGTGAGGTAATAAGAATGGATGTTGTTACTCTCTCACATAAAAACGGTTGAACGGATTTGCATGAAATTTGCCTACAGACAGATTAATACTTGCTTTGTTTGAGTAACCATCTCATCAAGTGGACTTCCAGTCTGTCTGTCGACCTTAACATTATAAAAAAAACTATAGCGTGGCTCACACCTGCAAGGCACGCGTCGCATATGCAAATATGCATTTTTGCACGCAAAATTGAAAATGCGCTGCCAATTGAAATATTTAGACATACGACGAGCTCTCTGACAGTACTTTGTCGTTCTTCGCATGTTCTTCGTAAGAAGCGGCTATATTTTTTCAAATCTAAGTTTGAGACGTGGAAGAGCGGCTCATCAACGATACTCCTCGACTTCTTTATATCGCTTGTAAAAAGACACTTAGACATAACCTCTTTACCATACACAGTATACCATATACTACGGAAAAATAATTTGTACATGATTCGGCCCGTATGACTTGTTATGACTGTCGTATGACTGTCGATAGGGCAGTGGGTTGCTAATAATTCATACGCTTCGGTTAAAAATTTTCTAAGAGACATATATTTTAAATCAAAAACAGCACTGTTAAGTGTCGTAAGTGATTTAGGGATGCTAAAACCCATTCTATTACATACATCCCTTAGAGTAGGCAGCGCCACTAGTGACTTTATCGGTTTTTTTCTAGGCAATGCTTCAGTTTTACCACCTCTGTTGAGTCGTCAAATATGTACATATAACATGACTGTTTTAAACAAATACAGGTATTATTCATGATTAAGATATTAAAATTCTGATGCAGTTTCATAAAGATTTCTTTAAAGTTTTAAAATTCATTATATCTTCACACACATTCCACACAGCACCATCTAGTTCCACAGTAAGCAACTAATGCTTGTATTATGCATACCAGACAGTTGATATAATACATAATTACTTTTCTTTTTGTAAATACATACATACTATAAATACAAACATCTATGACTCAGGTACAAAGGTAACTGTTAACACATAAACATTTGACCCGTAGCGGGATCCGAACCCGCGACCGTTTGGTTAACAGCTAGGGTTACTAGACCAAATGTGTCATTATATATTTTTTGATTTGAAATTTCTTCCAAGTCCTTTGCGTCCGAAACCATGGCGAGTAGCTAATGAAATAAGTCAAGGGTAATTAAAATAGTGAAATATAGAGGTCAAACAGCGAAGTGCCGGAAACTAACAAAATATGCGTGCCCTATCTAGAGTAAGTCGCGGATCATCAAGCACGACCGTAAAACCTACGCACCGTTGCTCTGTGTTCCGGGCCTTGCCTTGCCTAACTCTTAACTACATGTCATTGCCTTGCATAAATTACCCATAAATTAATTTGCACCAATCAAGTACTTATAGTAGACCAAAATGAATTTATGTCTCAAGAATTTATTGTCAGATACTGTAATGGATTGGCTAGAATTTAATTAGTGTTACGACCATTCAATTATTTTGTGTTTAACTATAGTTGCAATAGTTTGCAATATTTCGTGCACGTAATGAGGGGCAAAATATTTGTATTCTTCAAAGTGTAGCAAGGAAAACATAGGCCAAACGTAGCAGAGGCAGGAGAAAGATATTCTGGTTGAAACATTTACTCCCAATTTCGTGCAGCAGCTTTCAATAATAAAATAGTCATAAAGAAGAAATATAATTGTAAAATATATAAAAATTTCCCGTTTATATATATTTTTTACAATAACCATCCAAGAATAAGGCAGCCATATATTAAGAACTTAGTCTGTTTCTCATAAATATCCTACTGATATTAAAAATATGATATTCGCGCAAAAACTACTTAACTTAAAAAAAAAAAAGGATTTTGATAAACATTCTCCGCAACACAATTACTCGATGGATGGGAATCTATTTAATTTTTCAGTTTTTTTTTTTCGTTTGAAAGCTAACGTGATCGGGATTGTTCTCAGCTATAATTTATGAAGATCTTTTCAGGTGTTTGAAGATCATCAGCTCATTTCCATATGTTTGTTTGATTTGAATTTTGGTATACTAATAACTTCGGTGATATTTCCATGACATGATAACCTTGACCTGATGCTGCAACATCAAGTAGTCTGCAGGACACCCAACTCTTCAGCAACTTACAGCAGATATAGAGTGCTTGGGCTCAATAGAAAGTCGGATGTTAGTTTATAATTTTAATTATAGATTGTTATCCCAAGGATTTTAAAGTGTTGTAGAAATTATCGATATTATCAATTTCCACGCCGACGAAGTTGCAGGCCAAAGCTAATGTAATTTATATTTGTTGGCAAACAGTCCTAAAAGCTTTCGAACCTTGCAATAAAAATTCGGCCCTTGACAGATTGCTGTGCCATTAATTTGTACAGCAGGCGGGAGCGACGAATTTGTAATTTATCTTTAAATCACGATCTTTAATGTCTTCCTGATATCTAATTGTGTCGAAAGAAAGTCTAAACAAGTTGCGCTAGGCTATGCTTAATCTATTAAAATTTATAGTAATCTCATAGAATACGTTCAGTATTTACGAGTATACGACTTTATTATATTATTATAGCGGTCGCCTCTCATTAGTTTTTAGTTTAATATTATAAATGCGAAAGTTTGTGAAGATGAATGTGGGATGGATGATATATGAATGTTAGTTACTCTTTCACGCGAAAACGGCTGAACAAATTAAGATGGAATTTCTCACCCTGCATTAACATATAGGATACTTTTTATCCTAGCAAAAAATTTATGTTTCCGAGGAATCGTCTAAAAGTATAAAAAATCGGGCGGTGTTTCTGTGGTGCCGCCACCGTCGTTGTAACGATAAAGAGTTCAGATATTTTCTCAGATAGGTTAAATAGTGTCTACAATGCAGAAAAGGGGGGGCAAAGATAGACAAAGATTTATTAACTTCTCTATGCTTTCCTTCATCGTTAGAGTAATGGTCATTATTCCAATTACACCCAATTATAATCCAAAAGAAAAGTGATGCAGGCCTGTCTGGGTTACGAATCTTCGTTTTATGCAGTTAAACTGGGTAATCCTTGTTTTAACTTTTGATTCCAGAATATTGTTCAATACACATAAGTTTCAACTAGAAACAAATCGTATAGAATGAATCATCCCATTTTAAAAAGAACTTCGACAAGGTCAATAGATTATGTAGCTAGGTAGATAAAACTCAGGCGAATATGTTGTAGAAAAGTAAATATTTGGACATAGTTATTGTTCAGTCGGTTGTATTTTTTTTCTTATATAATAATAATTATTTTAAACATAAATACATCTTCGGAATGTTTCCAGTGTAATAATTTATAAGTAAGATCAAAGAAACAGTTTTAAAAGAACGCTGTGAGATAATACTTCTGGCAAACATCGATTAAATAAAAAGCGATTTTGTGCGTGAACCGGCCGTTTGGTTTCGTAAATTCGTAAACTAAAAGGTTGACGAACTCGTGTTATGGTTAAGGCGAAGCGATCGTAGTTATCTAAAAATTCACAAACTACTTTAATACACTTTACAAAAACGTACATATGTGAAGTGTATATTTGAAAACTACTTGGTCGAATGGTTAAGATGCTGGCTTTAGTGCTCTGTCTCAGGGCCACTACTGGCCAGATTCAGAGCAGAGCCAAATATTTAAAGTTGGCTTCGCCAGAGCTCTGCGTTTCGTAGTCATTTGGGCAGCCCGTATGGTGGCCGTAACCACCCCCTTATACAGAAGACCACTATGAGTTAACAGCATGTGGGCTGTTGTGTTTCGGTTAGTAAGTAAGAGATGCCAGTCCAACTCCTCAAGGCCCTCCAATTCTTACGGGATTCATATTAACACTAACAAGGTATAATACTTGAAATTATTTAAGTATGTATGTATGTATGTATATTGTATTTTTTTTAAATGTATTTGTAAACCGTTACACGCTGTAAGGTTAGCTGCTAAATAAATAAATAATAAAAATAGACGTTTAAAAAACTAATCTACATATATTTTAAATATCTTCAAAGCTATTCACATGTAAGATTGAGAGTTTTCATTTGTTAGTTACTGTCAACTGAGCCTTAAAAAAGAATGATTATAACGATCAACGTTCTTATTAGATAAAACACAGATTACATAGAAACAATGTGGGACATTTAAATTTATATTACAATTTGCACAGCTTGCTTAGTAAATATATCAAAATAAAAGAAAAAAAAATGGCGTGGCTGTGACGTTGCGTGAATATATGATTTCCTTTGAACGTGTTATGTATATATATATATATTCAACGAATTCGAATATACCATATACATTAAAAAAATCTATAATCTTTTAACTATCGAGTGGTGTAATTAAATTTTGGATTTAGGTGATAGATATGTAGCTAGAGCATAAAACCGTATCCCCCGATTGCCTGCCAATATGAAGCAAATTTATTCTGAAGTCAAAACACATTTTGATAACTTTACATAGGTATGACTTACATGAAAATTTATTACAGTCTGTCGTGTGTGATATATGATGAAATTTTCATGTCACAATGTAGTCCTTTGAAACCAAGAAATGAATAATTTCAAGTAGGCTTTCCGATTTGCTCCGACGTTATTTATACGTATTTTTTAAGTACAATAATAATAATAATTAAGAATGTATATAGATATTTAAATAAATATATTATTTGTAATATATTCTATGTATGTATGATTTTAAAAAGTTGTAACAAAAAAATTATATTCGTAATTATTTACACATCGTATAGTGTATCGTATTAAACTTTGGTCTCTTAGCAATTGTTAAAACAATAAAACAAAAAATAATAGATGTACAAATAAATAATTACACCACATGTAAAGCAACATTAAAATGTTAATAATTTATAATAATTTCATAAAATTTCATTTAATTATATCATAATTTAAAAATGGGAATAATGACTATTGTATAAATTTGTTTACTACTTCACAGAATAACTTGATGTCCAGACAAACCGCAAATGTTAAGTTAATGTGTGAATGGTAAAAATTTACATATTCAATAACTTTTGCGAAAATAATTTTAACTTGACCTATAAATCCATTTAGAGCTAGAATAGGCTAGAAGTTGTATTTCAAAAAACAATGCCTAGACATGAAACCTTTCCATATATGGCACGTGTAAAATCGCTAGACACGTATGGTTTGCCTATGAGTCAGTGTGAAAACTCCGCGATGGTATATCTTTATCTGTTACGGTTGACTAACAGTAACTATTTCTTTTATTAAAATTTTAATCTTTTCATATTATAAATCCATGTATGTTTCTCCGCTAACTAGTTATAAACTACCCTACCCAACGGATTTTAATTCGGTTTTCACTTATGGAAAGAGGGATAAACGAGGAGGAGGGATAAAAAATTGCATCCCAGGCGAAGCCCTGAGCGGGTCGGTAGAATAAAGTAAATTATTTCAAAATAAAAAAAATTGTTTAACTTGTTATACAAAAGAAGTCTCACACAAGTTGTATTTTATTATCTTATACTTACTCTAGAAAATCTTTAAAATCGGCATGTTTTTCTTTTCGCCTTATTCTTTATAATTATGTGAAAATTATTGTCATTAATTGTGAAATTTGATACAACCTAACTTGGCTGTCATGAGTAAACCGGATCTGAGTAAAGTTGAATCATCAAAAATTTGATAAGGGATCGGCTAAGTTTCAAGATAAATTCATCAACTTTGATGAAAGATTAACTTAAACTCTGATATTGAAAACACAATTGCACATAATTATACTCGTAATGGTGTTTTTAAAGGAGAAAAATTAAATACTGCAATGTTTATTTAATAATAAGTACATCTGCATTGACATAATATGATATTCATTTGATTATATGTACACGTACATATGGAGGTCAAGGCTTTAGCGTAAAAAAATCAGTGTAATTGCATTGACTTAAGACCTCCATAAAATTAAGTGTCTACCTTTCGATAGAACTCATGTCGGACATCTGATTTGTTACATGTTTCTTACACAATCCTATTAATATTATAAATACGAAAGTTTTTTTTCATTTTTTAACGCAGTCGAAGTCGCGGGGACCAGTTAGTATTTTTTTATTTAACATTGCCATTGTTTATTTGATGAGTGGTTAAGGTGCTTGCTTTACGATTGGCTTAGGAGCCCCGGATTCGATTCTCAATTCTTTCACCTACGAGTATAAAAAGATACATTATCAGAGATTAACATAGGCTATATTTTATAAAGTTACGCGGAAAAAGTCGCATGTAACAGTTATGTTAAAGATAAAATTAATTAATCTCTGATAACATTAAACGAAATATTGCAGAATTTTATAACTGATTTAAATTTGCCTGAGGTTACATTTTAATTATTGGGAAAATATTAATAGTGGAATTCGAACGATTTTTCCTATAGTTTATGCAAAGTATTTACTTAACAATATGCTGAAATGCATAATATTTCATAAAAAAATATCGTATTATTTGTATATGTAAGTAATATTTTTTAAAATTATGATATTTTTAAGAAATCCATGAATGAATGAATGAATATTTTTAAGAATCTAGGGACAGGAAATAGGTTCTGGCATACATTACTCACGTTACCAAGAAAACAGGCCACATGCTGTTATGTAACGGTGGTATTTAGTAAGGCGGTTTCTGCCGCCAGACGGGCTACATGACTTTTGACTGCGACTTGACTTCTGCCACTACTACAGTGTGTATTTATAGAAGTATTAAATAAAACGGCCAATGATGGTAAAAGCTAAAAATACTACTCTAGGTTTGGTATAAATTTTAATAGATTATATTTTATTTGTTCAACACTTTAATAATAAAGTCTATTTGCCATCAATTTCTACTTGTAAGTGTATCAATACTGATTGTATTATAATAAAAAAAAATCTTGAATAAAAGTAGACATATTTTTTCCAACGACGAAGGGGTCGACCCTTGAGACGGGGCGAGTGGAATTTTAATGTTTCAATTTATTTTTGTAATGTACCACCTACTATTTTCTATGCTGGGTATTTCCTTTGAATTATATTTTATTGCAAACCTAATATAAAATTCAATATTATCTTAGTGAAATAAGTTTTGATTCCCAATAGCTGAATTTTACGGTGAACTTTTCAAAATAATCAATGGTGCGTAGCTATGCACCTTAAGATTTAGTTCAAAAAAGGCCTTTGTATCGAAAGGACATTTTTAAGTAAAAAACTAAGTCCTATTAGCAACATGATATAGTAGCAAATGGTCCCAATATCAAAAGGACGTGTTACCAAAACGTTCTTATATAGACAAGTAAACTAAACATTAAATAAATTAAATATTAATTGGAAATAATAAATGTTACAATACATTTCTAGTTATAAGTTCATTCCATTACAGATGCCGAGTTTTGGTAGACCATCACAATCCAGCGGAGAATATGAGGTGGATTTGTCCATTTATGTTCTTCGTCATTGCAATCATGGAAACACACCAAGTACACGTGAGTAATATGTCACATGAATTCTATGAACCCGTTTTATAACTTTCATAACTAAATTGTAGACTGAATGTGGGGCAGTTAAGTTAGTATCAACAATATTTAGGAGTTAGGGAGTTAGTATACATAATAAATAGACTATGTCCAGCTGGAATAATGTACTTTTCAAATTTTTCAAAACATCTGATTACTTTGGTCGATTCGACTTTTTATTTCCGCGTTTGAGACGAAATTAAGTTTACGATCTAATCTTTTGTAACGATATTCTCAATATAGTGTGTATTATTCAAAAACAAAGATACTTATTTCGTCTATAATTGTTGCCTTTTACTGTAAAGTATCACGAAAACGACGCATAACATTTAAATAAAGTTTCTTGGTAACACTTTGGCCCGTTGGAAAGATTGTATGCTTTCATAATACAAATATATCTGAAAATTTCGAAATTCACCTTATTTTTTGGACATTATTGTATAAACGTAAATCTTTACCTAAATATCTCTTGCAAATAAACGGTAAATGAGATTTTATCGTTGGTTATACAGGTTTAGACTACTTTCAAATTGTGCAACAAAAATACATTGCAATGAATGCTGTTTTCTTCAGTTCCAATTGATAAAATGTATTCAAAACCGTACATAGTTAAATTAAAATATTGTATGAATCGCCAATTGTAAAGTAACTAAAAAGGCTTTGAAAAGTTTGACCTAGTTATTCAAATGTGAAGCTCATTGTTATACGTTAGCCATTATAGTCCATCAAATTCATACATATAAGGTTACCGTGTAATTATTTCAGACTGAATTTGAGTTTATTGAAAAGAATATCAATAGGCGAGATGTCAACAATGAAATAGATGATCGTGAAGAGACTGTCAATATAATTAAGCAAAGTAGAGGTAAGAATTATATTATATTTTGCAAACCCACTTCAAAGAGTCCGCACACTATCCTCCTCACAAACATAGAACATAGTACTTCAATGCTCACAAAGAGAAATAGATCTAAATGCTAGTTTCTTGTTTGAGTCGAATAGTGGCCTTTTGTTAAAAGTGTATCAGAATTTCCATATCCTACTCATTTTACTGCATACGAATGTTACAAATGAGAAAGTTTGTTACCCCTTTACATTAAAATAATGTATGTTACATCAGCATAGCTCATAAAAGCTGCTCGTATTACTGAAATAAAAGCGAGGTTACGGTCTTTGTGACTGGAGGTGAGGATTAGTATCCCAGTCAGTTCTGTCTATCGATATACTTGGAACCTATAATGGCTTCAGATATAAAAGAATTGAAAACTCCAAAGCACATTGCGAACAGAAATAGCTCGGAAGCTTGTAGAAGCATTGTACGTTGCTTTGAGGATAAAGTGGCGTTGTTCCACGCGTCTATGTAGCTTGCAGGCACGTTAATCGTATGGCGTTCTTTGTATACGGGATTCAGGATGTGTTAAGGTTTTACACAATTTTTGATCATCTCTTTATTTCTTTATTCACCTAAATTGTTTTTAGACTTAAAGTCGTCAGACAGGCTAACGGTCCACTTGTCTATAACACAAGCAAACCCACAGGTGCTACAAGTGATCTGCCGATTACAGTAGCTTTGGCATCCCTTACTCACCGAAACACAACACGTGCTGTTACTTCAAGTGCTTTAAGGTGGTGGTTACCGCCACCATATGGGCTGCCCAAATGGCTGCGAAACGCATTGTATCCTGCCACTACTTTCCAGATCCAGACTGGAGCCAACTTTGAAAAATTTATTTCCAAATTTGATTCTGCCGGAAATTGAACCCGGGAACTCTAGAACAGGGCAAGTCAACCACTCATCCATAGGGCTAGTCAAAAGTCGTTTTATTATTATTTTTTACATGCGTTTGTGATTTCTTAATAGTGAATTCCGTTATAAAGCAGAAATGTTACAATATTGTAATTATTTTTAGGTAGACACTTTAGCGTGTGGAGTAAATGGAGCGGTTGTCACGGAGGTCACAAAATAAGACGACGTCATTGCGTAAGACGACGTATATGTGGAGATTCCTTGCGAATACAAGTTACTAGGTAAGTCTATATGTAACACATTTGTATATTCATAAGGATTTATCCCAATGAATAATTGGATTTGAATAATTCATTCAGTTTTTTTTTTTATGTTCAGTTCGGCAGACAGGCTGACTTCACTTGATCGTAAAGCTACCGTCGCCTATAACTCATGCAAAGCCACAGGTTCTGCAAGTGTGCTGCCGACTAAGATTAAGGATAAGGGATTGGGAAGGGATGGAATTTTATTACAAAAACTAGTCGTTTGAATTTATTTTTCCTAATAAATCTCTATATTACTGACAGTGTATAATTCTGTATAGCCAATTAATGGCATTAGCTTTGTTAGTAGGCTATATATTTCTGGTTATTGTGGAGGATTTACATGTAATAATAGGACGCGACTTGCAATATTCGAGTACACATGTATTATAACATCTTACTGCTTCCAATACATTCTTGTATTTCTTGCTAAGATGGGAGTTTTTTTTTTTTTTAAATCAGCGAAGAAATCACAGTTATTTATATCGACTGATGGATAGCCAGCGAACTTATTAGATAGATTATCACCTATTAGGCTCGTGCATAACTAGGAGGAGAAAAATGGAATATAATAATGAAAAGATGAGGACAGAGACAGAAAAACAGCATATGTGCTGTAATTTCACGTAGGTCTTCTGCAAAGACACCTCACTGCGGTCCGAACTGAGTGCTCTAAAGATTTTTTCCTTATATTTTAATTTCGAAATTATATTTCTGTTTAAAGGTACAAAATACATGAAGTACCAACAATGAAATTTAAGAAATCGTCTGTGATATAAAGGTGTGAATTGTTTATGTATTCATTATAATAATGAAGTTTTTATAGTTACAATAGGTATTGATTTAGTTTAATGCTAGACTCATTGACGGTCGAGAGGATCCGAAATATCTTGTGATTCACAAGACAGAATACGAATCTGAGTTGTTTACAAATACTCAGGTAACTAAACTCTCGTTGAAATGTTTGAGAGAGTCTAGTGATAATCTGATCGACGTTTTGTTTACAGTTGCGGATATACAAGCAGAACGTTAACAAGGCAAAATGAGAGACAAGACGAATTTAATGAACCAAATATGCGTGTGCAGGTGGTAAGTTTAAATTCACAATAGTTTTAGTAATGCTTTTTTATAAAACGTGCTGCCGGACTTATTAACAGTCCTCTTTTTTATGTAAAGGTTGTCAGACAGGCTGACAGTCCACTTGATGGTAGGTGGATTCCGTCGTGTAGGTACTGCAATTTCCTTTTGCCATTTTTAAAATAAAATAAATAAAACACAACGATGCTTTTCATCGATAATTGTTTCTGAGACTTTAAGTAGCCTGTCGCGTCTGTTTGCTTACTCTATGAAACATGAAAGTGTTGATTGATTGATTGATTGATTGATTGATTGGTATCTATGTATTGGTTTGTATCTATGTAAATACAAATCAGTCCAAAACGTGCACCTATAAACGATCTATCGAGAACCTAACATTTTTCCATGATAAAATAGTATCCTTAATCCAGTAACAAATTATCTGTGTGCCTAATTTGATCCAAATCTGTTCAGTCACAAACATCCATCCATTCATCCATACATCCATTTTCACAAACTTTCGCTTTTATACGCTTTTATAATATAAGTGGGATAACGCCTGACATCTTTAACACTGTGGCGCCGCCACATTTTTTTATATTTTTAGGTGATCCTAATTAAATAAATGTCCTATACACATATATCATTACATTAGCATTAGTAAGGGCCATACAAATTTTATTTATATATTTAAATTAACAAACTACGTTTTCTAAATACTAGCGACCCGCTCCCGGCTTCGCACGGGTGCAATTTTCAATTTTTTTGCTATTCCGTCTCTAGGGTTTGCACGTGAATTACCGACACTGACAGAATAGAGGGAAAAGGTCTGGATAGGGGAACGGGCTCTGGCACGTGGGTCGTTAAGTTCAATTACCAGAGCGGAGTCAACTTTAAACTGTTTGAATTAAGAAAGAGCATTTGGTTGAGATTTATTTGTTTGTTGTAACCTATCTATGTTATAAGTATATTTTGTTTATTTACAGACACAAAGACGGCACTTAAAGCAATATGAAGGTGCATATAAATTTCGAGGCTTCTCACAATGGGGACCATGGAATCCTTGTTCGAGAAGATGTTCTACAACTAGACGAAGGTGAGATATGTAGTTTGAACATAGTTGAACATTTTAACACTGTATAATCGAAATATAATCAAATTAAATGTCAAATAAAACAAAAAATTGAATTTTTGATTATAGATGCCTTAACTACTGAACAGATTATATGTGGAATAAATATGCGGTGGCGTCACTACACAGTCACATAACCATCGATGAAACACAAACAATTATACCACACACCATTTCAAGTTGTTATTTGTAAGAAGTTGGTTACTGTGTATTGCCACTAAATAATAATACCACTAATATTTCAATGCTTTTTTTGACAATAGATAGATATTGTTGGAACAAGAATTTGTTATGTAATAACAAATGCTTGTTCCAACTTTAACCATACTCTCAGACCCACGTCGCAGCTTTGCCGATATTTTGCGTATTTAAACATATGACTGGCGTCGGCATTAGAGGAAATTAATGAATCAATTTTTGAAATAGCTCCTACGCCAGACAAAGATGAATCGTTTTGACACGTGAAAATAATTAATGGAATTATCGCGTCGCCATTTGTAGGTATTGTGAGAAGCAAAGCGTTTGCGGTCACAAAGTAATGAGGCAGTCAGCGTATTGCTATGTAGAGGGGAGTTACTGCCACCGTTGGATCAGAGGAAGGATGCAGAGGCGAAAGGATCCAGGTGAACTAGCATATAGGTACTTCTCTAACACATTTGTTAACTTTAACCACATTTAGATAACAAACGTTTCTAGTGTCTTTTCGTAGTTTCTTTTCAATGCATGTAAATAAATATATACAAAATCGAAATAGATGCCACCTGGATGCAATAACAATAACCAAATTGTGATAGGTAAAAAAAATATATGAAGTTCAACATATTCATAGTTATGAAAGGGTAACTTTATTGTTGCCTAATATGAATAACATTTTATAATATTTATAACCTATATGTGAAAATTCCCACCTATAGTGTGGAAGTGTTATACGATAATTATCAAAGCTTATAAATTCCCTTGAATTTTGTTGGCATATAATTTACTACAAATTGCCTTACAATTTAATACTTATATGTTACAAAATAAGTATTTTATTTAATTATGACTTATACGGGAAATCCTCTTAATTAATAAAACATAAGTTCATCCAGTTTGAAGAATAAAAACTTAAAAATAAACTTAAAATAAAATAAAAACTTTAGTTCATTTTATTTTTTTCCTTTTAGAAGAAGGTATTTGTTAAATGTGATTGTAACTTTTTCTTTTTTTTTTTAATTTATAACCTTGAATTATAAATTTTATTGCAACATTAGAATAAAAATAAATTAGTTAAAAAAACCTCAAATATGTTTTAGTTTAAAAAACATCAAACCACCCATAATATGTAGTTTGTTTAAAAGTCAACACGAATGTTTGTTAATTAAGCATTCCATGAATAATTAGTTTTTACTAAACGGGTCCTTTCGTAATTAAACCCATTCAACTTTCGGTGTATATTTTTGTCCTAACAGAGGCCTTTCCATTTTCTACAAAGAGCCTTTGTTTAACGATATAGGGTACATTATTAAATTATGTAGTAATAAAGGCACGCTGCATTTCGCAGTCATTTGGGCAGCCTGTCTGGCGGCAGTAACGATCCCTTTACAGAATACCACCGTGAAATAACAGCATATATGCTGTTGTGTTTCGGTGAGTGAGTAAGGGATGCCAGAGCCCATTTCCCTATCCCTTCCTAATACCTATCCTTAATCCGACTTGGTCGGCAGATCACTTGTAGCACCAGAGTGGCTTTGTTATATGCTACGGTAGCCACCTACCGTCAAGTGGTCCGTCAGCCTGTTAACATAACATAACATAACATAACACAAAAGAACTGAGACCTTAAAAAAAAAACAGTGGCACTCCGGGAGCATAACATTTTTATATATAAAAATGTTTAGTTGGTTTGTGTACAAATATTCAAGAATGGGTTCTCGGTTTTCACATATGGAAAGAGGGATAAACGGGGAAGATTTTTATATTTATGTATGAAAATTGCACTCTGGGCGAAGCCGGGAGCGGGTCTCTAGTAGCATAATTATATTTTTAGCTCTACTCACGTTATTGTGACGCAATACTTCTGTCTGGTCAGCATCCAAATTGAAAAAATATGCGAAAAAACATGGCATCAAATTAAGTGCCTCGAATCTGAAACGGAAATTGAAATCGTCGAGTCCAAAATCACAATTTAAAGGGGCGGAAGCTCATATCGTTTCCGAAAAAAATACTGAACGTTTTTTTCAGTTTTGCTTATTTTTTTTTTTGCATTAATAAATATCTATTAGATTATAAAACCGACATAACGAAGTAACTGAAAACACTAATAATTTTTTTAAATAACATATAATACAAAAAAATAATTTTTTTCATAAATTATAATTAAATTATTATAATTAAATTTAAACATACAAACTACACAAAGTTACACAAAGTTGTATAACAAGCTCACACATTCCATTTCATCATACAAGACGAATTTGTACCCAACATTAGACACAAACTGCTGCATTGCAGAAATTGTTGTTTCAGACATTGTTGTTGTTCAACTATCTTCAGCATAGCACAGTAAGCACTATTATAAAACTTAACTTGAATTTAAACCTAAATAATTATAAATATCTTTTAAATAAATAAAAAAACTAGTCTGTATAAGTATGAAAGTAAATTGCCCAAAGGTACTCATGTAGATTACTAGATGTCCCGCTTCGCCCGGGGTGCATTTTTTTCCGTAAAAACCTTCCCTGATTATCCCTCTATCCATTTGTGAAAACCGCATGAAAATCGGTGCAGTAGTTTTTGAGTTTATCGCGAACAGACAGACAGACGCGGCGGAGGACTTTGTTTTATAATATGTAAGAATTGTATAAAGCAGTTAATTATATAAACCCCATATAACAGGAAATTAATAAGCGTTACACACAAAATGTAAATTAACCCGCTATCTAGGTAATGAATGAAGTTATAAAGAATGAATACCAAATGAGATTATTATTATATTAAAGACTAGCGAAATATTCTTAAAATTGTGCATAGTTTTTGTGATAATATAAAATTAAGTATTTTTCCAAATTTTCGAGCGCAAATTTGTGACATTTGTCACCCAGCATCAATTTGTACGCCGAAAACAACCTCTCTACATCAACTGACGTCATTGGACAAAATTTAAAATTTGGCTCCATTTCTGGAGATACCTGTTTAAGCAGGGTACGACTTGTGCCGTTGAAGTAAGCAGATGTAGGCATTAATGTTCTTTATGTCTTCAAGACTCAGGTTTTCACGCAAAATAGAGTCCAGCTTCGTGCGAATCAACTGATATTGAATTAGGAAGGGCGTTGGCGAGTTCAATAATTGTTTGTGTGGTCACTGGTCAGTTAGTTCACTCAGTCACTGCCTCGCGCCCTAGGTCCGCGTCATCATCACCTAGGTCCCTATACGTATCTTCCGCCGATTGGGAAAAAAGGTTAAAATATGCATTAACGCCGTAATAGATAGTTATATGCATTTGGATATGCAAATACGCAAATGCATAAAATCCGATGAGAACTTATGAGAACAGAATTTTTAATGTGTAAATTACTATAAATATTGTTGATATTAATAAAAATGAATCGCTAAATGTGTTGCTAAGCGCAAAACTCGAGAACGGCTGGACCAATTCGGCTAATTTACTTTTTCAAATATTTGTTGAAATTCGAGGGAGGTTCTTATGAAGAGAAAAATTGACGCGAAAAACGTGTAAATTTGCCAAACAGCTTCGATTTGCATATAAATTTGGATTCAGGTTCTACTCAGCCTATACTCCAAAGTTGACACTGTGCCTAATTCTAGTGCCTAATTTGTTATATAAATTTTTTACTGAAATTCCACTTATTCGCTAGTAAGTGTTAATTTTTTATCCAAAAAAACCTCGATTTCAGACTTTTGATGGGAATTACTTTTTTTGCATAACACGTTTTTGCATTAAGGTAGCCTGAAGGCACGTTTATCAAAGCCTTAGTCGCATTTATACCATTGAGGAAACAAAAAAATACTCTGTAATACCAAATGCGATACACTTGTCGTTCGCTATTGCTCTGGGGATTGAGGGTTATTTAATCGAAATACAGATTACATAGCAGTGAGTACTTGCTCAAACATCGTTCGAAATCTACAAATAAGCGGTAACTCGAATACTATTTAAATGGAAAAGTTCAATTTGTATCAGCAGGTATTAAAAATGCAGTATACGTATATATTAAAATTCGATTCATTTGTAAACGTTGTATTGTAAAATCTACAATAAACATTACAAAGAGGTAAATTTTGTTTGTTTTATTAAATATTACGGTAATGTCTATCTCAAGAGTCAGAGTGATCACTGGTATTCTAACTAATATTGTGTGTTTGTTTGTAACGCTTTCAAACCTAAACTATTCAAAAGCTAGTAGTTTAAAATAATTTTTAAATATATCTAAGGTTCAAGCTGAAATTGTTGTATTCCCTTTTGCTGAATGAAAGCTGAAATGGTACTAAATAAATAAATAAATAAATAATAAAAACTATAATAATGGGTCACATGTTCTCATAAAATGAAAGCTATCACAATAAAGCTTCTACTACTGAACGGGGGAAATCTTTAGAAAGTGGAAAATAGATAATATTCGAAATAGATTCACTCAGTTATGTTTTCTATCCTCTTATATTTATAGTTATTATATAATGAACTAGCGAACCACTCCCGGCTTTGTGGACCTATAAAAGAGAAATAATCCCACCATACATTGTCTTGTTATATCTCAAGATGTCTCAAACGGATTACTTAGGCAGCGCTTTCGATGGAAGCTTCCAGACGGCTTGATTTTATTCCGATTTCTTCAACATTCATCGTCATATTTCAATTAATTTACATACACAAAACCTTAACGAGTTATACGTTAACGAGTAATATACATATATTCTTCAAGAATCACTCTGTTAATAGATGAAATCCGCATGAACTTTGTAGTGTTTCAAAAATAAACTAAACATCTCGACAACTTCTAAGTACGTCTGAAACAAGTCAAATAGTTCGGCTTAGATCTGGGTACTCAACAGCTGTCGTCGCGTCGACTAGACCTGGGAATTGCAGACACACTTCGTGAAACTTTTATCCAAGACAAAAGTTTTTACTAAGTTTTACTGGTTAGTTTAACCAGGCTCACAACATGCGAATGAAAGTTTTAAACCAACAAAACTTTTAAAATTTGAAAGCTTTGTTGTTAGCTGATAAAGTTAAAAATGAAATTTGATATACAATTTGGTACTCGATAAATTTTTTAGGTGTAGGTAAAAAACTGAAAATTAAGTTTAAGAGTTCTCTTGGCAATGCATAATTCCATGATTACTCCTTAAGTTATTGGTGGCAGCAATACTTTAAAAAAATTACATTTCTAAGATATACGTAGGTTTGTTTGAAAACTAAAACCTAATTTCATACGAGTATTTAATATTAAATTGAAAATTTTTTATACTTATATACGAAGGTATATAGGTAGGTATAAAAAAATTTAATTAAATTAAGGTATATAGGTATGAAAAATTTAATTAGTTTCTAAAATGTTCAGAATTTGTGACATTATCGCTTGTCGAAATTGAAAAACTACTGAATAAAAGCCAACAAAGTTTTTGCCACGAAAACGAAATTTAAAATTGTAAATTTAAATCAATAAAGATATTTGTAAAATATTGGGATGTCTTAAGTCGCGTTCCGTCTTGGGTTATTGAATACAAGTAAGTTGAGACAACTAATTCTCTCAAATACCTATCACTAAGGCCGCGCTCACTTTGGATCCGAATTTGTATCGTACGTAAACTTACAAATACTTGCTCACATTGAATACGTTTTTCTCCATCAAATAGACTGTACCCTGGTGATATTACGTTCGTGAAGTCATCTTTGGTGCGATAAATAACCTGTATCTTCAAGAAAATCATATTCTAAATAGGACATTACGACGATTATTTGAAATTATATGATGAAATTCGGTGAATTTAATCATAATTATAATGGCCCTAGTCTTTTTCATGGTTATACGCATGAAAAAAAAATTTATGTCCGTGAACCAAGTTAATTAACTTTTCTATGGTATTCATTTTTACGTTGAACGCAAGAATGAGTCGTAAAAATCCCAACCGATTCGGATCGTTTTCGGACGTCGTAACTAAAGGCAAGGTACGTACGACTAACTCGCACGCAGTGTGGGCGCTCCCATAGTACTTGGAAGATCGGGATTGTTCGTGCGTATACGTACGTTTCCGTACGAATCAATTTCGCACGAAAACGCGTCCAAAGTAAGCGCGGGCTTACTTCACACGCCCGTACATTGTGCCCTTAAGTTAGATAAGTAGAAATAAAACTTCTTGTATATTTTCGAATTGTCGACGATCTATTCAGGGGTTAGTACCTTTTAGTCTAAAAAGAGGTATAGCTCTAGAGCAACTAAGTACATCGCTTCTCTTTGTATGTTCTACCAGCTGTACAGTAATGAGTGCTCTAATGAGTTGTTCCAATTAATGCTTACCTCGAGAGACTTACTACCGTAATGCGCGCAATACATAGATGCGGAGTTCACCAACATTACTGAGATAAAGTGCCGCTGCGGACTTTCGAATGGGAGAAACTTCATCCCGCGGATGCGCGAACTTAGAAAGTTTGGAAGTTGTTTCCATCTAACTTTAATGTGGTGGACTTCAAGTGCGCTTTAAACAAATGTTTGCAGGTTTGGCAACGCACCTTGGTGGTTGCTTGTGGTTGATAGTGGGTGACGATGGTCACCCACAATCATGTGCGCCATCGGCTACCCTTTGTATATAAAAATAATAATTTTTGAAAACTACAGATAAAACTTTATTAAATATAGAATTTAAAAAAGATAAGTATTTTTATTATAATACTTATCTTTTATACTTTATTTTTCTTTATTAGGTACATGTTAATACTTCAATAACTAAGTAGTTTTGATACTTTTTGTTGTTATTTAGTAAATTGTTGCTGGTTGTTGTATTTCATTAACTATATTTTGAAACGTTGGGCGCCAATGAAACGTTGAAAATAATTGAAGTAAGTTAACGTTATCGGCTATGAAATTAAAATAAAAGAAAACTAAAAAATTGGGCGCCAGCTAACTAAAAAATGAAAAAAATCATATGTTAGCACTTAAAATATATTTAAACAACAAAACACAGGGGGTGGTCCTTAAGCCCGTACGTTATTATATATATATATGTGAAATTTAAAATTTGATTCAATAAACCCGGCTAATAAAAGTTAAAAACTTAGCTGGATGTGAATAAATGGCTGGATGTAATAATATAGTTTTCCTTCTCGGCAAAATAAAGACACGCTGCTCATCAGTGTCACCAAAGAAAAATGAAGAAGGCTCATCAGAATGTAAAATGCGGATAAAACCCAGGATTCATTATATATTAATTATATATCTCTAATTAAATCCATGAATGACAAAAAAACCAAAACATAAAAAAAAACCCATTTATAAACCGGGGTTTTTTTACATAAATATTTAAAACTGTATAATTAAAATTTTAAAAGAAAATGAACTGGCAAATACAGGCTATTATCAGCACAAAAACTGTACCGCTCTCTGCCAGCGACAGAGAAACAAAAAACGCTCTCTGACTGAAAATTTTGAATATTGAACGTCAAATGCAATTCTATATATTTAAAAAAAATAATAAGTTTTTAAATACTTAAATAAATAAATAAACAAATAAGGTAATATAACTAATAAAATAAATAAAATAAGTAACGCTACGTTACATATCCCCTCTTCCTACAGAAGAATTTTTTTTTTCCGTTAATAGGATAAAAAAAAAATTCTTTGCGCCCATACACAAATGCTACCACTTTCATCCTACGTTCAAAAAATAAAACCTTCCATACTATTAACAGTGAGAATTGCAGCACTAGTTATTAAAACTGTGTTGTGGTACTCAAATGTTTCCTTTCAAAAAAACTAATTCAAGATATTTTCTTGAAGAAGTAACTTGCATAAGATAGGGCAGTAGTATAAAACTGCTGACCTTAAAGCAGAAGTGTTTAAGGAATAAATGAGGAAGAGTATAAAGAGAAAAAGAAAAAATAAATAAATTAAAAAAATAATTAATTATTAACATAACTGAATCCTAACTAGAGGAAACAATTAACACCAAGCGAACAAAACGCCCAGACAACTAAGCATTCAACCAAAGAATACTTAAACAAAATAGATTCCTTAAAAACAAAAAGGAACTACATTGTTAATAATAACAAACGCCCAGACAAATAACTAGACGATAACTTCAAGGCTTAAATTATTTTATTTAATAATCCGCCCTGCTTATGAACTTTAAGGCTTGTTTAAAGAGTTGTAATCCGCTCTGCTTATGAACTTTAGGGCTTGTTTAAAGAGTTGTAATCCGCTCTGTCTATGAACTTTAGGGCTTGTTTAAAGAGTTGTAATCCGCTCTGTTTATGAACTTTAGGGCTTGTTTAAAGAGTTGTAATCCGCTCTGTAGGTATAATAAAACTAATTAGTTAAATAATTAAATAATAACTAAATAAATGAATAACTAAGGAATTAATAATATTAAGTAAATATATACATAATCAAGAATTATAATATTATGTATTATAATACCTAAATAATTATTATACAAATCATCTGGAAAGGTCTGGAGCCTAGATGAAAATATTTGAAATGAATATATGAAATATATTATTTAAAATATATGTTTATATATTTAAAATTTAAAATATATATTTAAAAAAAATTTTAAAAATATAAAAAATAAAAAAAAAAAAAAAATTTAAAATAAATTTAAAATATATAAAATATAAATAAAATTTAAATATAAAAAAAATATATGAAAAAATAAAAAAAAATAAAATAAATAAAATTAGATGAAAATACTAATTCCTTTTTTTTAAAAAAACAACATCTTATTTGTGATGATAGTGACAAATTAAATCAATAACCTATTTGCCTGTTACAACAAAATAGCGAATGACATCTTAAATATTAATAATTTATTAAAATAATTAAAATAAATTAACATGAAAAAAATGAAAATTAAGAAATAATCATTCTGAAATAACAAATTAATTAAAATGTCATTCTGCAACAAAAAACAGGAAATTGAAGAAATTAATAACTTACAAAAAATTAAATCAACAGAATTAGTGAATCAAATATTAAAAAAATAAATAAGATAATATATATATACAATTTCACGTATTTTACAGTAACAACAATATATGTTATCTGTAAAAAAAAACAAGTTGGGCGCCAATGAAACGTACGCTATTATATATATATATGAAATTTAATATTTGATTCAATAAATCCGGCTAATAAAAGTTAAAAACTTAGCTGGATGTGAATAATGGCTGGATGTAATAATAAGGTTTTCCTTCTCGGCAAAATAAAACAGGCTGCTCATCAGTGTCACCAGAGAAAAAAATGAAGAAGGCTCATCAGAATGTAAATGCAGATAAAACCCAGGCTTCATTATATATTATTTATGTATCTCTAATTAAATCCATGAATGACAAAAAAACCAAAACATAAAAAAAAAAACCCATTTATAAACCGGGGTTTTTTTACATAAATATTTAAAACTGTATAATTAAAATTTTAAAAGAAAATGAACTGGCAAATACAGGCTATTATCAGCACAAAAACTGTACCGCTCTCTGCCAGCGACAGAGAAACAAAAAACGCTCTCTGACTGAAAATTTTGAATATTGAACGTCAAATGCAATTCTATATATTTAAAAAAAATAATAAGTTTTTAAATACTTAAATAAATAAATAAACAAATAAGGTAATATAACTAATAAAATAAATAAAATAAGTAACGCTACGTTACAATTTTACAATTTTTTTAGGTTATTGAAAGAGATTATTAAGTTTCCAAAAGTTTGTTGATTGTAACAGGCAAGCAATTTAGGTAACTTATGAACAGGAAGTTCATGGAGCAGTAATTAATTTTGTAAGCAACACCTACATCCTGATTAATTTAATAATTGGAGAATTAAAAGAAACCTGTACAGATCTGAATACTTTTAAAGCACAATGAAAAACAATAAACATGTTTTAATTTAGAAATAAATATATTATTCAAACATAATCGGTACCTAATGTCACAATTATCTTTATTATTTTGGAATATTTACATACAAGTCTTAGTATACAATCATGGTAAAGATAGTAAATCTTAAAGGCATTAAAAAACCATTGATTAATTTAAATTTCAATACCATTTGAATAGGTTATAACTATAAGGTGGTTGAAGAGATGTCGCAGCCACTGCGAGCTATCCACCGAGAAGATTCTAGAAGAAGTCCAGTGCCATCCGAATGCGGAGTTCTTGGTCGGTACAGAGGATCTCCTAGTGGGCGGTTACGCTCGCGATTGCGGGGAATGATTCGTATTATAGGAGGTCGACCAGCGCCACCGGGAAAATGGTCTTGGCAGGTCGCTGTACTCAATAGATATAAGGTACGTATATAATTTTGTTGATTTTAAATTTTACAAGCCTATACTTTTAACTTTATAAAAGGTATAAAATAAATTTATTTTGTTATAATCACTATCGCCTTCATTACCATTGATATCACAACATATCATATTAAAAATATAATCATTTAATATATATAATTAATTAAAATTCTAGTAGTGGCAGGGCACGCTGCGTTTCGCAGTCATCTGGGCAGCCCGTCTGGTGGCACTAACCACCCCTTTATAGAAGACCACCGTGAAATAACTGCATGTGTGCTGTTGTGTTTCGCTGAGTGAGTAAGGGATGCCAGAGCCCATTTCCCTATCCTTTCCCAATTCCTTATCCTTAATCTTAATGTAGTCGGCAGCGCACTTGCAGTTTGTGTTATAGGCGACGGTTGCTACCTATCACTAAGTGGACCGACAGCCTGTCTTCCGACCGATCCCTTCGTCAATTAGAAAATGAGCTGGTGGTTTTCAAACACCTGAACAGATCTTCATAAATTGCAGCTAAGAACTAATTCGATCATGGCAGAACCATTGCGTCGGGCGTTAAAAAGAAGCAACATTCTATTGACTCGCTCTAATTAACTCTATAATAACTTAAAAAAGAGTTTTTATCATTTAACAAGATCAACGTTTTGTTCTTGGTTCAGGAGGCATTTTGCGGTGGTACTCTCATATCATTAAGATGGGTTGTGACCGCAGCACACTGCGTAAGAAAGCGTTTGTACGTGCGTTTGGGTGAACACGATCTTATGGTGAGGAGTCATGGTGAAATCGAGTTGAGGGTAGTCGAAGCAGTCATTCATCCACAATATGATCCTGACACGGTCATCAATGATGTCGCTATGTTACGGTAAGTTAATGTTAAGTTAAGTTATTAGTGCACAAACAATCCAACTTTGAGAAGGAGGAAGGTTTTCGAGTAGAGGCCACAGAATGGTAAGCGCTGCGTAGACGTCCACCCATGAAGTGGACAGACGGCCAGTTACGTGGGATATGACTTCTCCGGAATACTCTAAGGCCTTATCTCGCTTGCGGGCGGCGGAGCGGGAATCTGCTGCTTGAGAAATCGTTAGTTCAGCGGATGCCCGCTGCGGAATCCCGCGATTTGTATCCGCTTGTCACCCGCAGAACCAACGGAATTCCGCACCTCGGGTTGGTACGAAATGTGGATGTTTAGCCAGTATGAAAATGGATGTCGTTGAAATGGCCGCCGTCCGGGCAGGTCAAACCGCAAGTGCGAACTGACAGTGCGGGCGCGGGTCGACGATTCCCGCGTGCCACCCGCGGACTACACTTTACTCGCCACGGGTTTCGCCCCGCTGCGCTGCCGCCCGCAGGTGCGATACAAAAGTTTTCATACAATACAATGATCATTGCGGAATTACTGGCGGGTACCCGCTCCGCCACCCGCAAGTGCGAAAAGGGGCTAATACAAACTTGAAACGGAAAGTAAATAAAAGTAAAACTTTATTCTTTTTAATAATAATGAGGCTCAACATTCTTTAAACTATCTGTACAATTGACTCATTTTCAAGTTTTATAACACAATATTTTCTCGACATTATTAATTTTACTTCATTTCTTAGCTTACCAGCACCGGCTCGGCTTGACTTGGGTCACGGCATAGCGTGTCTTCCTCAACCCTACCATCACCTCCCACCACATACCACATGTGTGATACTGGGATGGGGAAAGAAGAGGCCCACCGACGTTCACGGTACAAGGATTCTACAAGAAGCGCAGGTTAATAAAATAATTTTGTCAATAAAATATTCGTACACTTAGGTACCTAATATTAAGAAATAAACTTTTGATTTTATATATAGAGTGAAGCCAATCTACTTGAGTATATTTTTTACACATAAACTACATAGTTCAGAACAACAAACCGACAAACACGCCTACTAATAGATTAAATATACCTTGCAATCATGCCCCTATTGAATTACTACACACATATAGACAATAATCTATATACATATATAAAAATGTTGTGTTGGTTTGTGTATTACACAAAAACTCGAAAACTAGCCGGCGGATTGACTTGAAAATTTTACACAACATTGCATCTAAACAGAGGAATGATCTTATATACTTACTTTTTTCCCAAAATTTCAACGGATACCGATTTTTTTTTAATAAAAAAAAAACCATAATTTTATACGTTGACCGTTGTTATAGCAACCATGGAACGTTGCTGACTGAGCCACAGCGAAGCGTAGCTGGGTTCAACTAGTGTAATATTTTAGTAGCATTAATTGAGTTACTTTCGCAACGGACTGTACTGTCTGACTTTATTAGCGTCTATTTTCACACTTCGTCTCCTAGTTCCATTAGATGTGACATGAAAGTGAAATATCTTAAGTTGAGCCAGATACGAAAAATGAGCAAGTCTTCAAGAAATTCTTAAATATTACTGTTTTTTGTTTAATAAAAAAATAACCAAAGAATTTTATTTAGTTCTGTTTGTGTAGCTATATTATGGTTTCGGTACTACTCAGAATAAATTCTTTGAAGGTTCAGTAGACACAATAAATCATGTACAAAAAAATCTGATTAATTACCGTCCATTGCATAAAAGCGCAAAATTACAATAAATTAGAATTCACATAATATCACATGAATTAGCAGTTTTACAAATTTATTTATTCCGGAAATAATATAATTATTAAATATATACTAGGTGTATATATAGTTATTATACTCTTGTATATTGTTTATTTTTTGATTTTTCGTTTATTTATATTGAAATGTATCTAAAATATCCGTCTCCGAAATATAAAATTCACATGATAATGTAGTTTTGAGGAGTACGATTAAACGTCTTAATTTTACGGACTTGTAATTTATTTTATGTAAGAAAGCTTGTAAATAAACACTTGCAACGTCACAAGAGAAGGCTTTGAATGAACGAAAGCCCCCATGAGACTTATATTTTCTGCTGTTAAGATACTCTAGAAATAATGTTACAAGTAAAGAAAACAAGATGACTTATTAAGTTTTTTACATGTTATTTTAATTCTTGCTTCACATTAAACCTCATCTAATAAATGTGAACGAGCAATTATATACGAGCATATTTCGCGTATCTCGGAAACGGCTCTAACTATAATATTTAGATGAAATTTTGTATTTAGGTAAGGTTTTGCCTTTCAAGTCTACCTATATTATAGTATTTTATAAGAAATCTTCGTTAGCTTTTTTTTACGAGTACACACCAGAGTATTTTGTGAGTATTTATAATGTAGCTTTTTTTTAATCTAAAGGATGGCATACTCGTTAATAGGTTGCTACTGTCGGCCATAGATACAAGCATTTGCGGTTGTAAAAGACCTGCCGATCGTTAGTATAAAAAAATCATAGGATATTTTTTTTTATTTTAAATAATAAAAAAAGTACAATGGAACATTATCTGAAACCTATTAAAATATAGTGTAATTTCTGTTGTAGGTATCAACAATTCAACAAGGCGTATGCCGTCGGTCGTACTGGCAATATTCGATTACTGACGACATGGTGTGCGCGGGCCGTGGGCGACGCGACTCATGCGCAGGCGACTCCGGCGGCCCTCTTCTTTGCAGGGATAAAGACATGAAGTATTATCTACAGGTACTTTTTAAAAAAATAAGTTATTTTAGCCATACAACCAAAATATCTTTAAATTTCGAGTAAATAGCCTTCTGTGCCTTCACAATGACCGCACTCGCTTGCGAGAGTGTATTTGAATTAGGCCATTAACAAAACAAACATTTTTAATAATAATCTTTAATAATAACAGACAGTTTAAAAATGGCTTGAAATCTACCACCAAGCATAGCTGTGTGAAATAAAGTATTACAAATTATAATGACATTTTTAACAGGGAATCACGAGTTTCGGCGATGGGTGTGGCAAGAGGGGCAAATATGGTATCTACACGCGCACTGCTGGTTATGTCTCATGGATGCAACACATCATGAACCATAAATACTTAGATGAGTGAAATTAAATATCATTTAGTTATTTTCAAAAAAAAAAAAAACTGATAATAAAGCTGTGTAGACCATATTATGTGTAAAAACAGTAAAATAAGTTGAAAGTTCCAAACATACTTCAGAAAAATATACTTAATGTACTGTTACTTTAATGTGCATATTGTACAGAGATACTGTTCTAGTTTTAAGATGTTTTGAATTACTTGACATTATAAATATTATGAAATCTAAATATATGAATCTCCTTTTCTCTCTTCTTACTAGTTAATTATTTATATTTATATTAACTTGTAAACATGACAATGTCGTTTATAGCTATTAAGTTATCAGTAAAATGTAGAATATCATTCAAATGTAATATATTTATCATTAATAAATAAAATTGAATTTTCGTAAATGAAATCGAATTGGCAAAAGTAATGTAGTTTTATTTTTAACAAATTGAATGTTGAACAAATTGAAATTGAATTTTCTCTTCAACGAGGACCGGTGGCAAAAATAACATTATTGTATTACTACTACGAGATACACACTAGCGTACAAACAAGCATACTAACGTGAACACACGTTTACTTAGTTACTTATATACTTATACCATATTATTATGGCGAGTTTTAAATCCCTTTTATTAGCTAATGGCAACGACATTAGTTAAAACAAAAAATGAGAGAAAGGTCGGCAGACAGGACGGCGGTCTTTTGATGGTATGAGTATATAGAGTAATGTTTTGCTTGGACTAATACTTAAAGTAATACTTGTTATGGTAGGTGGCCTACTTACACAAGCAACGCCATATGTAGATACTACAAGTGCGCTGCCAACTTTAGAAAAAAAAAAAAAAGAAGAATTTGTACGCCTTCAGCTTACTTAATTATTTTTCATTGAAATTGGATGGAATAAGTAAATATGTAAAAAAGTATTGGAACACATAAAAAGTCAAGACATAAATTTATTGCAAACAAAATATTCTCATTAATTTTGTAAACAATATAAAAAATAAAAACAATATTAAACAATAAAAACAAAAACATTAATAGAATGTCCAAAAACTCAAGGTTATTTTTATTTTATATTATTATGTAAGTATACATAATTTTAGTGAATTTTGTCACCGATTTTCATACATTATTTTAACTATATGAGACATCGCATAAGTAGCACGTAAAAGTATTGTTTTATTTACCTCGACGTATCAGATGTGCCGACACGTCAAAGGGAGGTTTTTTATTGGTGGGCATCAGAATTTTCTTACACTTGTTCTATATTATACTTCAATTTTTTGGCTATGGGCGGTAGCAACACCTTCGAAACGTAGAGGTAAAGACAGTACTTTTATAATTTTACGCGATTGGTTGTTAGAATATAGTTTTAAAAGACGTTAATTATTTAATTTAATTATCATACGTCATATATGTCAAATGTAAATACATCAATTTCGTCCGGTTCGCGTGCAATGTCGTTGATCCACGATGTCAATCGCCAAATCCCAGTGTACTTTGCAAATTGTTCGCCGCTTGCCCATTGCTCCTCCTGTTTTTTTTTTTCAAAATAATTATTCATGAATTAAATCATTGTAATAATAATTAAATCAGTGGCATTAATATCATCATAAAAGTAAATCTATAGACAGCTATAGACATTGAGTAGACAGTCAACTGTCGCCAAGGCAGACACAAGTCCGAATCTCGGTCGGAAATGCACCTTATCATGTATGGATTAAAAATGATGAATCACTTTCTTTATCACGATAAATTGTAAAGAAATTTGTATCTATGAGATGACTGGCAATATTCAAATACTTTATTATATTGATCTTATGGTAATCGGCAGTAGGTAGACTTATATTTCATACATAACTCTCAGATGAGGTGCTGTAGGTAGATTGGTATCTGTATCCGTAAATATATAGTAAATTGTGGTTATTATTAGATAATGGCCTCATTCCAAAGAAGAGTTGCTTGCTTATTTTGACTCTTCTCAGTGTCAATAACATTCAATGTAGACATTTAATTTTTTTTTTTTTTTTTTTTTTTTTTTTCAAGCAACATTGCTAAATATATAGACTCATGAAACATAATTATGATAAAGAAAATAAAATAAATCAATTGATTGTAACAAATGAAAATAGAGAAGTAATTAGTTCACTATAATGACTTCGAAAAAGAGGATTTTCTAGGAGTTTTATTGTAAAGTTCTTGCATTTGTGATGACGACAATAAAAAGAAAGTGTCATACATATTGTAATGCGAAAGGAAAGAAATGATAGCATGAAAAGATAAGAAGTAAACCTGGAGATAAAGCGCGATTAGTTTGCCTCCAACTAAAAGGAGGCTACCATGCACCAGTTCGCTTTTTTCTCGAGCGTACGGAGGTAGAGCCAAGCAATAAACGTTTCCAATACCATTTCCTTTTGTAATTGCGCTGAAAAGAAAATGTTCTTCTTTTATATTGTTAAGTCTTTTAAAGTATTATTATATAAATGAACGGAAGCCGCATTCAAATCGGATCTGAGATGGGCGTGAGATCGAACATACTAAAACTCTTTTTTGACCACGGTAACATAACTATAAAACAACGTGATCATGTTTTATAAAATTAGTATAGAACACGGCTCGTTTACAATTTTATTATATGTATACATATTATTGATTTTCTTTCTAAACTTAGTAATTTCAGCTGTACCTACGTTGATAGTTCAGCCAGTCGATCACAAACGATTTTCTAGGAATAGTATAGTTACAGTTTTAAAGCGTTCCCTCTACGTATAATAAAAAAGCTATAGTTCAGAATTGTAGATAAGGTACATTTAATAATAAAAAAATACAGAATTAAAGAACTAATTTACATGCTAACAATACGGGTACACTTGAGAAAGAATCGCTATTTTCAATCCTTTCTTTGATTCAGCAAGTTATAAATCGAAATATTTTAAAGAAATCGTTAAACAATTTTCCATTCTGTGTTGTGTCCCTTCTTTAGGTCAGTTAGTAAGCATTTAACACACGTATCTCCAATTGAAATACCTACTTACATTACACTATTGTAATGTAGAGAGGCCTTATCCTAAATCAGCGAATTTGTAGATATATAATATTATACTTAACCTTTCTTCATTAGATTCAGTGCACGAATCAATATACATTGTACTTTGGTACGCAGTAAGTGGCCAATTAGGTAAATCTTTAGAATTGCATCTTGAATACCTGTATAGAATTAAGCACGTAAGAATGTAATAACGCAGTCAAAGAAGCGGTTGATAAGGTATGAGCTAAAGGTTCCATTCCTGGCAGTCAATTAAAGAAACGATTTTCAACGCGTTATCAACCCAATATATGTATAATTAAAGTTTGGTATATCTGTTACATTTATGTATCTATTAATCACAATTGTTATTATTACTGCTATTATGATCAAATTGAATTATTTTTTTGATACTTAAATAAACAATATAAATAGAAAAGAACTAAAGAAACAAAATCTTGCAAAATTATCTTACTTATCCAACCCCCATCCAACAGCACAAGCAACAGTACCCTCTGGATCGCTTAAAAATTGATGGGACAACAAAGATACTGGTGACCAATTTCTGCAAGAGGACGACATCGAAGTAGCGACTTTAATCAAACCTGTAACAGCGCAAAATTAATGTTAATGGAAAGAGCATTTATTAAAAATTAAAAACAAATAGGATATTGCCCGTTTTCATCTAGTGTTTAGTCAGTCATCTAGATTCAGGGAACATATAACTGCTACTTAAGCCGGCCATTCACATCAGTCACATTCACAATCCTGCATGAAGCACCAGACTGTAAGGCGGACTGCGAATGGCTTAAATATAAGTGTTCCCTAACTCTAGGTGTCTTTTGGGGAAATCGTGCATTAATGTTTCTAAATGAAGCCATGGGTACCTATGTTGTACAGATGCTTGCGTTCTTGGTCCATTCGACGAAAACTGGGATGTACAACAGTATTTTTTACGTAGGATATTTGCATTGGATTACGCCAGCTCTCGCCGCAATACGTAACAAATGCTGATCGCCCATGTCCTAAAGTATCTTTTTGGTGACGAGATAAGCAAGCTGCAGAAGCTATAAGCCAATGTGGACTTATCCCGGCTGCATCACAGTGTAGCTAAAGATAACAAAAAAATAATTAACTCTCAGGAAGTACTAGCACAATTTGAACATTATCGATCATAAATTCTATCTATTATATATTTCTTTACAAACAAAAGTGTGAAGTAAAAATAAACTTACGCGAGATTGTTCATGCCTATAAACGGCTACAAAAGGATAGTCAGTCCACGAAGCATATTTACCAGTACCATTAAAATTTTCCTGTAGATCTTTCTCGTAAGTTAAAGGAATTTTCAAAAGCCTCTTTGTTTTATTCGTGTCGTTTGTGTGTTGTTTTAACTCAAATTCAAGTTCATTGGGTTTATCTGTTTTTATTGTTGATAATGTATTATTGTTATCGT
Source organism: Synanthedon myopaeformis (assembly GCA_944738685.1). NCBI lineage: Eukaryota > Metazoa > Arthropoda > Insecta > Lepidoptera > Sesiidae > Synanthedon > Synanthedon myopaeformis. Next base: position 8,367,902 of record OX122919.1, read on the forward strand.
ACCGAATTTCCGACATGGAATTTTGGAAATAATTCTCTTCAAGCAATCTCTCATTGTGCGTTATAATGTTTTTAATGTTCTCTTCCTTGGTAATGTTGTAGTTAACTGCTTTGTTATTTAATGTCGACTCGGGGGTATTACTATCATATGTTTCGAAAAATTTTATTCTATCATTAAATGTTGTGTGTGTTGCAGTGCATTCTACTAAATTGTTTTTTCGGGAAGTTGTTGAAGAAATAGAAATGCTTCGTGTTTTTGATGGACTCCGTATATAGTTGAAAAAAATCACTTTATTTGGACGATCAGAAACTTGATACGATGCTAATCTTGAATTTCTGTGTAGAGCTTCATTGTTACGAAACAAAATGATTGGGAAATGAGTTAATGCTAATTTGTCCACTAAGTTTTCTTTTTTAGTTACCGCTTCATTACGTGCATTGGCGCCATAGGAATTTTTATTAAAATTTTTGTGATCTAATGGGTCATAACTATTATCTAAATAGTAGAATTCAATGAAACTTGAACTCGTTGTCTTCGGACGAAAATTTCTGCTATTGGTATTACTTTCCATACTATTAGTTGTTATAGGGCGTGCAGAAGAACAATGTCTTTTATATTTTTTAATCACAGCGTTTGTTGCTTCCGTGTCTTCGTCGAAAATTTTAATTTTTCTCTGAAGCATATTCACAATCATATAATTTTTTCGAGTTACTCTTCCCACTTGCCATTTTTTTGGAATGCGTGGGGTTTTAGAAACTATAATGCGATTGACACCTTCCTTCGTTTCTGTATTAGTTTCAATGCTGTTCCGTGGAAAACTGTTGAAAGTTAGATTTAAAGAACTTTTTATTTGTGTCCCATTTTGTTGGTACAAATCCTCGACAGACCAAAACATGCGAATTTGAGTTGCTAAAAGTATAAATTGTAATAAAATTGACGCTAAATGTCTATGGTTAGCCATGTCTCTCTTATTGTTGGATAAAGTAGCATAATTGTTGATATTTTCAATAATTATAATTTACAATTTTATTTTAAGTCTAATTCCATTATAAAATTTCCATTATACACATAAATCGCAAAAGTGACATCACTTGAAGCTTATCAAATTGTCATTGGTTAGCAAATTTCTCTATGGAATGCCATATGCAGCGAATTTACAGCTATGAATCTCTGAAGAAAATTCTTTTATACATAGAATAATTGTAATATTTAAAAAAGTACAGGAATTATCAATAAATAAAGCAGAAGGTTGCAATAAAATTTTGAAGTTGAGATAATAATGATTTCACAAACATGCCCTATACTTATTATCTGTATACTTTATAAATAATCCTGTATTTTATCATGACTGTCTACTTCATAAGAATCATTTGATTACATATCTAATTAGGTAAAACGCAATTAGGGCGAATGCAGGGACATATCATAGTTCCAATCTTAATTACTCTGATCAAATAGTTTTGTTACTCTCTATAACTGAAACGATTAACGCGTGAATGTCAATTAGGACGCCTATTCCAAATAATAGTGAATAAAATCATACGAATATGGTTGCCTTTATTTAGGGAATAAGGGATTAGGAGAGGGTAGGCAAATGGGTTCTGTCATCCTTGCCTTTTCACTGAAATACAACAGCATACCCAATTATTCCGCTAAAGCCTTCTGTAAGGGGTTGTCGCGGTGTAGTACAAAGAAACTGTAGCTGTAATATTAGAAGTTAAAGTATGAATTTAACTCTTCTAAACCACTCAACGGATTTTGATTCGGTTTTCATGATGATCTGATAAGGACCGCGGGTAGATGGTGGATCCAGGGTGTTCCTGATCGGTTCTTTTGAAACATTATGTGAGAGGGTTATGTCCAGCAGTGGACGTCCTGCAGCTGAGATGATGATCATCTCATACTTTGTTTTACAAAATGACTCAAATGGTGAAAGAACAATGAGTTAATCAGAACATATTATATGTAATCATTATGCTAAACATAGAGAATAATAATAAAAATATTATGCAAGCTATGAAAGTAGGCTTCAATGAGGTCGCGACGACATTTCTTTCTTGTTTTTTAAATTTGATATTTAAAAATGTCAACTTAAGGCAAATTGTCACTTATTTGAACGCTCATAAATTTTGTGTGTACAAATTATCAAATTACCACTTCATTTATTTGGTAAGTTGTGTTGTTTTATATTAGCCAATTATTGAACAAAATAATTATTTATAATATAATAGTTATCAAAAATGAGCACTGGTATCCCTTACTCAGTGGTTACTGCCACTGTGCGAAACACAGTGTGCCCTGCCACTACTTTCCAAATCCGAGATTCGAACCCGGGACATCTGAGACAGACGGTTAGGGCAGGCACCCTAACCACTAACAGTTAAAAAGTATATATTACTAGCTACACGCTCCTGGTTTCGCACGGATGCAAAAAAAAAAACTATCCTATGTTTTAAGTTGGACCAAATTACACATAGTTACGAAATTTTATCAAAATCGGTTCAGTAGTTTAGGAGTTCATCGCGCACAAACACGTGGCACGTAATTTATATATATTAGATTATGTTACTGGTTGATTCTCGTTTTCATGTGAAGCGTTTTGTGAAGGAGAAAAATTTTCAGAGAGAAAAGTTGATAGTTAAAAGTTTATACTAATTTAAAGCTGTTTCAAGAGTTGTTAACTATGTATATACATTTATGCAATATAATAGTGAATTCAGTTTTCATCATCTAAGTAAGTTAAAGTATTATAATTTTTAACAGGTCCCTGTTTAAAAATTATGAGTGAACTTCCTCGCTACAAACCTGAAGGTACGTTTTGCATAATTTCATTGACTAAATGTAGATTATATTTGAAGACCAGTAAGGCTTCATGTAGACGGAGCCGTAACCGTATCGAAACTTAGATAGCATGGAAACCGCACCGTACGTAACCGCACAGCAGCCGCACTGTCCTCGTGTTTGTTTGGCATAATTTTGCTTTGAAACTGTATTCAGCGATCACAATCCAGTAAGACCACAAAAATGTAAGACTTTAAATGTACATATGGTATTAAATAAAAATAATGTTTTGAAATTAATATCAGTATGGAGTTGTTGAAGAGATCATGCTCGCTGATATTGAAAAAGTTTTAAGGACGGCTATCATAGTAATGCTGAAGTATTGTCGATATCCAACACACTTACATCACAAAGAATTAAGCATATTCCATAGTCTTAATAAAAGGGAGTTTTATTAAATATACTCCTTTTAGACATGCCTAAAAATAGTAAATGCATATTTACTATTTTGAGATCCCGAGATGATTGAAATATAAGTAGGAGAAAGCGTCCTCAAAGAAACGTGGACATTTTTGATATAAGTTTCTAGAATATTATGTAATATCGATAGGTGCAAGAAATTTTCGGTTCCAACTTGTAGAAAGGGTCAAAAGAAATAATAATTCTCAAATTATACAAAAATCCGTAAGTATAAAAATCGTAAACGGCTGGACTAATTTTTATATTTTTAATTTGATATATATATTTAAAATATTCCTTGAAGTAAGAAGAAGGTTCTTAAGAAGGGAAAATTTTTAAAAAATGCCCGGAAAATTGTACCGACGCCATGTTGATTATAAGTATGAAATTTCACTAACCAGTTACCATATTCTATAAAATTTACCCAAAAAATCAGATCTTTTCCTTAACTTTATATAGCTATTACACCTATAGATTTTCCTTCACGCCACCGCAAACTCAACGCGTGACACACATATTGTATACAATAAGGCTAAACCAAAACTTAGGTCCATATACTATGTATACAGAAGTGTGATGTGAGCTAATGATTCTCAAGATGTACAAAGTTATATTTTATGATTAATCCTGGAGCGGAATTGTTAATTAATTGTGATAACAACATACACACAAGTGCCGTTTAATTTAGAAGATATTATAATTATAACAGTCATTATGTAGGGTCTCATGAATTAATCTATATATATATATATATATATATAACTAGCTACCCGCTCCCGGCTTAACCCTGGGTGTAATTTATATATATAACCTTTCCTATTTATCACTCTTACCATGTGTGAAGTGTATATAACTAGCCGAACCTGGCCACACTTCGCTGACTTTCAACGGTTGCCATAACAACGGTCAACGTATGAAAATTATGTTTATTCTATAAAAAATTCGGTTTCCGTTGGAATTTTGGGAAGAAAAGTACATAAGATTAAATTTCAAGTTAATCCGTCGGCTAGTTTTTGAATTTTTGAACCATACACAAACCAACTTAATATTTTTATATATAAATATAAAGACTAGGGTGCGTATGGTTTCGAAGATTAACCTCCTACATTCAAACAAACAAATAAATAAACTGTACCTCTCATATAATAGTAATTACTATAGATAATATCAAAATATTGTAAAATTTTCCTTTTTGAAATAGTTTTATATCTCAGCTGCTGACCTCCCGGTCTACAATAATAACGACGATTTTAAAAGCGCCGCTTACTGACCATGAATGGCAAATTTTATTATATACGAGAATGAAAACGCTCTTTCATCGAAATAAATGAGGTTGATGTTGACGTGTGAAAGACAGCCTTATTTATGTGTAAATCCTTACTTCGTAAGTATAGGCGAAATAATAAGTTAATTTCAAGGTTAAAGCTGATCACTGATTTCCGTAGTTTCGCAGTCATTTGGGCAGCTCGTTTGGCGGCAGTAACCACTCCCTTACAGAATACCACCGTGAAACAACTGCAATGTTTCGGGGAATAAGTAAGGGATGCAATAGCCCATTGCCCCATACTTTACTTATCCCTTATCCTTAATCCTTTTATGGTCGGCAGCGTGCTTGCAGCAGTTGTGGCATTGCTTGTGTAATCAGCTACCTTTAAGGGTCTGTCTGATCTTTCTGATGACTTTTAAATCTAATAATTCGTAATTAATTCGTAACACGAAATATATATATATATATATAAATTTCGTGTTACGTTGTTTGTCGCCGATGAACTCCTAAACTACTGAACCGATTTTAATAAATAAACAGTGCAGTTTGATCTAACTTAAGAGATAGGATATATTTTATAAAGTTACGAGGAAGAAGTCTCGTGCAACAGCTAGTATATATTTATAAAAGAAAGTCGTGTTAGTTACACCATTTATAACTCAGAACTGTTGGACTAATTTTTATGATCTTTTACTCGTATATATTGAATTTGTCTCCGCTACGAATAACTATTAAAACATCTGAAATATTTACGAAAAAAATATTGCGAATAAAATTCTCATAAATTTTCTATGGAACGAGTTTTTTTATTCTGAGGCGGTACGAAGTTCGCCGGGTCAGCTAGTAAAAATATATACATATGTAATACAACATTTTTGTGAATTTTTTTTTTTTTTAATCATTACTCAACAACTCTTTCGGCTGTTTGCAATTGAATTAGATCTTTATCATTTAGACACTTTGTGTCCTCTTGAATAAGTACCAAAAAGCTTTGAAAAAAAAATATCTAAACAAGATACGGACAAATTTACAACGTTTGCTTTGATCTTTCATAACCAAAAACAAACAAATTTTTGTTCCCAATTAAAATGTTTATTTCCACTTTAGATATTTACTGAAATTTTACGGATCACGAGAATGATATTTTGACTCGTTCTGTTCATGGAAACACGAACTTTTCCATAGTCGACTAGAAAATACTAATCTTAGTTTGGGTGTCTTGTGGTTATTGACTTAAAATAATTATTGCTTTAATCATTTAATTAAAGTATCTTTACTTTTTTACTAAAATATTTTTGAAATTATAATATGACTTTTATCACACCAACTTTATATCACGAATATTTAAATATAATATATCAGTGAATATATTATAATAATATTTCACGAATAATATCACTTTATGCAATAACGTACATTTAACCGTTTAAATAAATACTTATGCAAGATATTAAAAATTATGATTTTTTAAAATAATGTATCTAGTAGATTTATTAAATGAAATGTTATATTTTCAAGGTATCACGATGAACACTGTAGGAATCGTCTTAAATAAGGCTGCTATGCGTAAGTATGAAGATTTGGAGGTACCGTGTGACGCAATATTGGCGAGTTATGTGTGGGTGGATGGTAGCGGCATCAATTTGCGATCTAAGGACAGAACTTTTGACTTTGTACCAAAGACCAAAAAAGGTAAGTATTTAAAAAATTATATTATCCTATGATTAGTCGGTTCCCATGGCTCGCGGCAGCTTGTGTGGCGGTTATTTTGTATCGTCCTTATGTGCAAAAATCATTAGAAAAGGTAGATTAGATCCGCATCCTTTAAAAATTAAAGTCGCTTTATTATTATTTATATATTTATTAAAACAAAGTCACACAGCACTTAATTCAACAATATTATAGGAATAAATACATTTGTATGCTTTAAGTCTTAATGCAAATAACTGACTAAAGATAACTGACTAAGACTAAGATCGATAAGATGAATTCTTACATGAGAATTACCGGAAATTACAAAATTTTAACTCTGAAAAAACATACGGTTATGTTGGTCAGATCTCGTTCGCATCTGGCATTATCACAGAATCCTTTTTAATACGCTTTTGTAAGCTGTTTGTTACTTAGTACTTACAAACAGACGAAGTTGCTGTAAAAGCGAAAAAATTTTTATACTCAACTCAAAAATATAATTTCGACATAACCTTTATTCCTTTCGAGTTTAATTAAATAGAAAAGGCATTGTTTTATCTATAACTTAAAAGCTTTAACTAAAATTGATGAAAATTTCCTTCGTATAATTTTTTTTCTGAATCTAAGGCAGTCTGATTAGTAAATAAAATATTTATTACTAATATTTTATTTACTAATATTTTTATTTACTAATAGTGTTTTGCACCGTGTATGCAAAATTAATCATGACGGTCGGTTGAATATTAGTTAAGGCGTGAAAGCATAACAAACAAACAAATATACATACAAACAAACTCACTTACGCATTTTTAATAGTATAAGTTATGTAGAAGATTTTTAATAAAATAATGAAAATTTATAAAGCGTCAAATAATATTAATAAAATAGTGAATTTACAAATGTCGTTAGTAATACATTTGAAATTCAGACACAGTAATATTATTTATATAATTGGTGTTGTCGTAACAAGCGACGCTCTGGCGTTTTGTAAGGAATTAATAAGGATTCCATTTGATCCCAACCCTTGTTCATTGTGAGGCAGTGTATTTGAAACAATATTGGTTTAAATTAAAACCCTGTTTAGACGTAAGGCGTCTGTTTATTTGTTCATCTTCATTTAAATAGAATTATGCGAAATTCAATAACATACCTGCATTGTTTTAAATATTGAACTAATATTATTTATAAAAGAATACGCCACATATGTCATCATGGTCGAAAACTTTTGTTCTATAGAATGTAGATACTAAGAGCGCTACGACAGTAGAACAGAGAAGGGTGTTTAAGAAATATTTTCGGCAACATTTCGAAGACAATATGAATAAAAATCATTGACAATAATTTAAGAACAATGCCTATTCTTTATTACTATACAATTGTACAGGCCTGAATTTCGGCAATAACTTAGATAATTTAAAAGGGTTCTTGGGCCCCCCTTGTCTGAGACACAAGTATTATTTGGTGTAATCGAGAAAAATGGGGAGTATTTTTGGAATGTAATGATATTTTGTGAGAAAATAAAATCGGAGTTTTTTCTATAATCAGGCACAAGATTTATCTGTTTCGCTTGATGAGTTCTCGTTAGATTTGTTTTGCCGAAAAAGATAAATTATATTTGATTTAAATGAAATAATTGCTTGGAAACCACGAAAGAACCCCATTATTTATACTAGACATGATAGGAACGTTTCTTTTGGTTGAGTAATAAACATAACAAATTTGCATTTCTAAAAGATATTTTGCGCTTGTTACAGATCTCCCTATCTGGTACTTCGATGGCAGCAACACGGGGCAGGCTAATCCCGAGAATTCTGACACATTCCTGTTTCCCGAAGTGATTTATCATGATCCGTTTCGACGTGGAAGCCATATTCTAGTTCTAGCTGACACCTATCAGTACAATTACCAACCGACGTGTAAATGACTTGCTGTATCTAAGTATATCTAAGTGAAATATCTAAGTATTTACCCTAGATGTCTGAACTACTTATCTATATGAATTTTGTCTACATGCCTGAGAAAGGTCAAGTAAAAGCCACTTCAGATAAGAATGAGTTGAACCGTGCAATCCAATTTCACCTACCAATTCGGGCATGCCAACTGATCCGTTTAAGACACTACAGTGGAAATGAAAGTTCCGGAATTTTCCTATGTTTTCATTGTGGGAGCGCATGAAATCTCAGACGCGGATCGAGATGCGTCAATAAATATCATTTAGCACGAAATTTAATAAAAGTTTTCGCATTATGCTCTCCAAACAGTCGATGTAGATGTTATTTAGTATTAGATTATATAGATTTGAGAAGTATATTCGAAGTAGGATTTTTTGTAGTATATATTGAAATAGATACATACAATCATATTCACATTTTTTCGTATTTATAGCCAAAAGCCATTGCACTCATATGTTTTTCTTCTATCTATGTTTCATGTCTATTGCAAAATAATATATATTTTCTAATGATAAAGATGATACAGACTGACGAACCACTAGATGACTGTTGCCTATAACACAAGCATCGCGACACGTGCTACAAGTGCGTTGTCGATTAAAGTAGGATTAAGGATGAGGGATAAGGAAGGGATGGGGTAATGGGCTCTGGCATCCCTTATTCACTCACCGAAATAATACAGCACACATGCTGACGTTTCACGGTGGTCTGTAAAAGGGTGGTTACTACCGCCAGATGGGTTGCCCAAATGACTGCGAAACGAAGTGTGCCCAGGGGCCTTATTCAAAGTAACATTTTAAAAAGGATAACGAAGTTCGAAAGAATAAAATGTATGGGATGTATCACGTGATATTTTGTAGAGATCTACATAATATTTAATTTTATGTAACTATTTAATTATATCATATTCCTCGTAACTCGGCTCGTGTTGTGCGGCTGCTGGTTCGCTACCCGCCTCAATTCTGACGTCAGACCTGTCTCCCAAATGGTTCATTATTATTTAAAAAAAGATATGATTTAGACCATCATTTAGATAATTCTTCAGGGAACTGTTATACAAATATAATAATAAAACCTTTTTTTCCTGTGCGACGCCGGGAGCGGCTGGCTAGTAATCTATAAAAATGCATAAATTGAAAATGCAATAAATATCGTTTTAGTATTGCTTTGTAACAATAATCAAGACAGTTTTGTGTTATTATTTTGGAAATTTGTATTTAATACGCGTCGAGCATCGAGGAAAATAAATAATATAGGGCTCGGTTCATTATCTGTGCGAATTTTCTTTGTGTTGGATCTATTTGTTGAAACACCTTTATAAACTTCGGGATCGCTTTTCAATTCGTTTTTGTTTTAAACAAGAAAGGCTCAATTTTGTCTGACGTGATGATGTCATTACAAGTCACTCTTTTTTACTTTATAAGGAATTATTTTTTTCATAAATTTCGTACCAATTTTATAAGTAACCTGTACTTTTCATTTGATTCTTAATATAAGTAGCATATGACTTGCGAAAATTACAATTATATTGCAGCTCCAAAATATAAATAGAAATAATAATAATAATTTATTTGGTGGTTGCATTTATAATATTAATAGAATAAGGGCCTCTTTCACCATCTCTGAGTAAAGTGTCAAGTAGGCTAACCGCCATTTAAAATCACCGGTCACCGGTAATGATGGAGCTGATATACCTACCTTTGTTTGTATGGTAAAAGTCCCAAACATTAAAAAGAAAATAATAAAAAAATTCGCCTATCGAAGAATTTAATAAAATATAAAATTATTTCTAAGAGTAACCTAAATCAACGAGCAATTGTGCTTATGTGCCTTAAAAACAATTTTTTTGTCAAAATTCTGGATTGAGGCAAACTCCCAAAGTCTTGATTCTATTTCTAAGTTATAATGTTTTGTAAAACGATTATGTAATTCTACGTCCAGTATTTAAAACAATGAAGGTCAATTTTAAATTGTGTAATATTATAACAGAGAGTGTGAATATTGACACACTTCCTTGTTGCCACCCTCAGTTTGAATTTGATTATTATTGTTTCAAACTTCGACTGTTGAGTTTAAGAAAGTAAGTATTGTTTGTAAAGGCGGCTGTTGTTATTTAAGTAATATGATCATTTCATTTTACCATCCTTTACTGCCAAATTAGTATACATATTCAGAAAATAATAATTGTAAATTAATTTTCTGGCTTCTCTAAACTCTAACGTTATTGCAATTTCTAAAAGTTGTAAAGACATTACAAATGCTTTCCGTTACAATGCTACAAAGAATTTAAGGCACTTAAAAGAATTTAATAACAAAGTATCTAATTACAGCAACGAATTACCGCAAGACTTGTGTAATGATGTGTGAGAAAGGTGAAGTGGAGGAACCATGGTTTGGCTTCAACCAGGAGTTCTTTTTGACAACAACTGAAGGGAGACCATTGGGATGGCCCGTAGGTGGATTTCCTGCTCCACCGGGCCCGTACTATTGCGCTACGGGAGCTAATAAAATTGTCGCTAGAGATCTTATGGAAGCTTTTTACAGGTTTGCACACGTAATAATTTTTCGAATTGGGGTTTCTCCTGTTATGATGTACCTATGTCTGTTGAAATAAATAAATAAATAAATGTTAATTTTAAGATTTAACACTTTTAGCATCTACGAAAAAGGTACGCGGACGGAGTCGCCGGCATAAGCTAGTAGTTATATACATATTTCTAAATCATTCTCAAAACGTGTCTTGTCTCGATATTAAACAACAATTGTTATTGTTTCAAACAAATTGTTATTGAAACCACGTTCCTGCCACTAATGATTCTTTGAGAATTTGAATAGCTTTTCTCTTGTAATTATAAGCTCGGATTACAGACGTACAGATTAATTGGGGAGTGTTTACTTTTAAAGATGAGGTTTCTGGGAGACTTATTTAAGTCTCCTCATCTCCGCAGGTGCTGTTTATTCGCGGGAGTCCAATTAAATGGAATCAATCCTGGAACAACTCCGTCTCAATGGAACTTTCAGGTAAATTTTATTCATCATTTTGTTATCTGCATAAATTTCTTAAAATAAACCCGACGGGAATTGACTAAGGTTTAAATTATTATCTACTAGCGACCCGCTCTCGGCCTCGCCCAGGATATAATTTTTTATATAAGTATAATACAAAAACCTTACTCGTTCATCCGTCTTTCCATAAGTGAAAACTGAATTATTATAAAATCCGTTGGGCGGTTTAGAAGTTAGCGGAGAAACAAGTATGACGGATTTATAATTAAAATTTTAATGAAATAAATGGTTACTGTGAGTCAGATAGAGATATGCCATAGCGGAGTTTTCTTTAGAATTTTAGAAGAACTACAATTCTATGGTACCTATTTTTTATGTATCTTAAGATTTAGCCTACGAAAGCCATTTTCAGCGACTTAATTGCAATTTTTTTTCTTCTAATTTTATAGTGATTTAGTAAGAGTTAGAGGTTATACAGACACAGTAAAGATTCTATTACGAATTTGAGGTTATGAAACTTTTTGTCACTTGCTTGACTGTACTAGTTTTCTATTATAATAACCATTCTTGATATAAAAGGGTTTTTTATTAAAATTAATGCCAGCAGTAGCAGCAGATGGCAGTATCGACCTAAAAAAGGCTTATCGTTAAATAAAGTCAAATTAATATAACAAACGTTAATTAACATAACTGTTGGTGAGTTAGAGATGGGAAAGCCCCTTTACCATTATACCAATTTATTACATTCCTTTTAACCTTATTTTTTACATTATTGTGCGTGATAGACACAAAGGCAGCCACACAAGGTTCTCTTTGTTTTGGACAGGTAAGTATTTAATGAAAATAAGCGCTGAAAAATTACTGATAAGTAATTTTATAACGCAATCACAAAATCATAAGTTATTTATTGACTAGCTGGTGCTTGCGAATATGGATAAACACTTGTATTTTTATTAATGAGAAACCTTTATTAACTATACATAGTCGTACTATAGTTTCATTTGCACCAGGTCAATTAAACTGAAGGTGAAAATTAAACCGCGTGTGATCTAAAAAAAAAACGAAAAAAGAAAATCAACTCCTTAGAATACAAATGAGCAGTAAATATTGAACAAATATTTCAGTATTAGAAAAAGGGGTGCAGACGAAGTCGCCGGCAAATGCTAACAAATAATAAAATGCCATTAGACACAACTGGAGTGCTAATGGTATTAGCTGATGCCAGCCAACGTCATTCGCTCGGACTCTGGGTGTGCCATACTTTATCATTGAACATTTATGAATTGACTTTAATGACTATATGTCATTTTTGTAAATTTTATATAATGGTATTAATAGTATTAAACGTTTATTTCAGACTATTTGTCCAGATGTTTTTTTTAGTAATACATTACATTACATACATTATACTAGGTAATTTGTCCTCATCCAGTGATTTGACTACATTTTGCATTAAGTTATTATAATTTTGACTACATTTTAGTTTATAATTAAAATTTTAAACTAATATGGAAATTGAGCCCAAACACGCTATATCTGCTGTAAGTTGCTGAGGAGTTGGGTGTCCCGCAGATTACTTGGTACTGCAGTATCAAGTCAAGGTTACCATGTCATGGAAATACCACCGAAATAACAGCACCTATACCTATATTTTGATCCAAAAAAACGGATCAAAATAGGTTCATCTGTTTGGGAGCTACGATTCCACAACACAGACACACAGCTACATATCCACATACACAGACACATATGTCAAACTTATAACTTTCCGTTTTTGCGTCGGGTGTCGGGGTTAAAAATTTAAAAACGTGGTTAATATATTTCCTGTAAGAAAAATAGGTGTCATAAACATTCCAGGACTAACATAGCTACTAATATAAGTTCACTATTTAGAAATGTCCGAAACATAAGGTCTAGATAGAATTGCGCTAAAGCCATTTGAGTTATATAGGTTGGACCGGCTCCAGACATCAGAGCGGCGGATGATTTGTGGATGGCCCGATACATCTTAGCGCGGCTCGCTGAAGAATACGGAACTGTCGCTACTTTTGAGCCGCAGCCAGTTCCCGATTGGCCGGGCAATGGAACCTTCGTTTACTTCTCCACTAAGGATATGCGGGAAGAAGACGGAATTTTGTAAGTTAAATTTGTGTGATTTTATTTGTCTGTTATATAAAAATATCAAAATCTGAGTAATAATTAAAAATAAGAAACATTTTATAAGATCTAGCTGACCCGGCAAACATTGTTTTGCAATTTGGGGTGGGCCACCCTTGTCACTTAGTGGTATAAAAATAGTTTACGACCTATTCTCAGATCTACCAAATATACACAAAAAAAATTCATAAAAATCGGTCAAGCCGTTTCGGACGAGTTTGGTTACAAACTCACAGCACAAGAATTTTATATATAAGATAGTCAACCAACTCACGAAAGAGGCACAACAGAGATTTTATAAGAGTTATCTTAATGTAGCTGAAATAGCTTTCTTAAGTTGCTCACAGGAGAGATTTAAATAATAACGACATCTAAGCACATTTGCATATAAATAGACTTCATGAGGGTATGATGAAAATGGGTATTTAAGGTTAATAAATATCGTTTTTACACCTACCTAATCTTAAATGTGTTTTAAAAATTGCATGTAGGCATCGCGAATGATAAATCATTATTTATGTATGATTCAGAATTCAAAACACACATCACACAAAATAGTAAGGTTTATCTGAAAATAATAAAATCTCAAATAAAATATCAATATTTTTATTACTCAGAAGAAGTAGAAAACTTAATCGAATTCAAATCTAAACTCACGGAGACGAATAAAAAAAAAACAATCAGAATGAAATTTATCAATTTCTTTTCGCCTCTAGAAAATTCATTGTGAGATATTATTGGCCAGCGCAGTTATATTTGTAGAGTAGATATCGTTTGAAAACTGACTGCGTAATGACATAACGACAAGGAGACAAGGCTGACATAGAAGGAATTTTTTGTTAATACGTTAATATACCAAAACGTGGTACCGGATTTGAAAAATAATACTGGAGGGAAGGTTGTTTAGGCCGTAGATCACTGTCACTTGCGTAGTGGATTCGGGAATGCCAATAAAATCCGGTATGCGGTGAGGTTTTTTACCTCCATCAAAAAACTATCGAAAATCAGTTAAAAAAAAAAACAGAAATAAATAGAATACCAGATAAAACACAATAACTAACCGAAAAATAGATTTTTAATTAAACATAAATCATACTTAAAATTAGATATTATAATCAGAGTTAAAACCAGATTTAATAGATGCTGTAGAATCAAGTGGTCTGCGAGATACCCAACTCCTTACAGCAGATGTACCTAACGTGTTTGGGCGCAATGGAAAATTGGTGGTTAGTTTATAATTTTTAATTATAGCTTGTGCTATATGTTTCTAAACTTGTTCTAAACTCTTAATTTTAGCCACCTATCATCAACTATAACGTTTGGGGTTTAATTTCCAAAAACGACGAAATATGTATTATTTATTTCTAACCAGAAGCTTGTATATGAAATTTCAGACTTCTAACTTTTAAAATGATGATTTTTCCATACAAAGTTAACCTTATTTTACCTGGTGAAATTTCCTAAAATTCTTCTTTAGTGGATGTTTACATCATAAAATTCATTAACTGCCAAAATGTCAAGTTTTAATCCTCGCGTTGAAGAATCACTCAGGACAAACGATTGTACTTATAGGCATATTCCCGATATATTTCCCGATACTTGTCTCATTTTCCGGAATATTGTCTCAGGACCTTTTTTATAGACACGACAGTGTTGAAATAAACAAATGAAACATCAATTCCCTGGTAAACGATTCAATAAAGATTCCAGCTTAAACGAGCGATGCTAAAATCTGCTTGTTATTTGCAAGAAAGTACACATTTTTCTAAATTCCAATCCAATATAAGCTAGCAGAATATTATTCTGCTATATATTTTTGTAATGTAAATATTTTACTTTTTGTTACCAAACAGGGTAATAGAACGAGCTATTGACAAGCTGGCGAAGAGACACGGTGTACACATTAACGAATATGACGCGAATAATGGAGCTGACAACCAGAAGAGGCTCACCGGCAAAATGGGCTTGCCACACATACGAGACTTTAGCGCAGGTAAAATCGATAATCGTCGTTAAGGCATTTTAAGGCCTAGACTTCACCAAAGCGGAGATGTGTTAGAAGCAACCAATAGGATTTCGTTATTTACTCATCTAGCTCCATTGAGCTTCGGTGAAGACGCTAGATTGGAGCGGAGAGGTGACGTATCATATTTGTATGGCTCATAAACCGGGATAAGGCGAGCAGAGTAGATGTGTTTGGAAGCATCTCCACTTCGGTGGAAATGCATTCGCTTTGGTAGGTTACACTCGACCATTTTAACGTAACATTTCTGCATTAAGTTTAAATATTAATCTGAAATTGTCTGAAAATAAGTAGTGGCAGTAAGAGATGCCAAAGCTCATTACCCCATCCCTTCATTACCCCTTATCTTTAATCCTTCTGTGGTCTTCAGCGCACATGGCGTTGCTTGTGTTATATGCGACGGTAGCACCTACCATCAAGTGGACCGTCAGCCTGTCTGTGGACCTTAACATAAAAAAAAACTAAGAACACAGTGGATTTAAATCAATGAGCTATTTGAATTAACGTTATTAGATACATTCCCAAAACATTGTTACTCAGTTACTCAATTACAAAACATCAAAATCCAAAACATCAAAATTAATCAATTACATACGGTAAAACGACATTGGATTTCATCCGATATTTTTGTAATTAAGTTACTTCTATTCGCGATAGTCAAGTTGAACGTTTAGTTCATCCGACTGGAAATCTAGTAAGGAAATTTTATACGACAGAAGCTTTTTAAAAGTTACTTATTCAGCGGATTTATAAAATGGAATTCTCTTCTGTTACCGAATTTAGTTAATCTTACGTTGTTTTTTTTAAATTTATTTATTGGGAAGGTACTTGTATTAAGTATAATATATTTTTTATACTGATAGGGAACGCCTTTTACTAATGTTATGGAAATAACTAAACTGTTTACCTGCTTTTTCTCCTTCAACCAAAAATTTGGAAATAATATTAATTCAATATACGAGTAAATAATTTTATAACTCCATTGATTGTGACGGTGCTTCTGCGTATGTGCAAAAACAATACAATTTAAAATATAACACACATAAAATGTTATAATTATATTAAAAATAAATAAAATCATAATAATAATCTATTCAGCCATACATCCACTGCTAGACATTGCCCTTCCCATTTTTACAGTAGGTCGCAAGCAGATTGGATTCATAGCGTCAGGTCCAGTCAGGTCAATATTAATTTTATGTTAAATTTTATTCTTATATTATGATAATTGATATATTTTTATATGATAGTTTGTACTCGGTTTAAAACTTTTAATGTCTTATAATGCTTTGTTGTTTTAATGCCAAGTATACAATTTATATTCCAGGAGTTGCGAATAGAAGTTGTTGCGTGAGAATACCGCGACAAGTCGCAGAAGACAAGCGAGGATATCTAGAGGATCGTCGACCTGCCGCCAACGCAGACCCATATCGTGTTATATCAATTTTATTGAGAACTTGTGTTTTTGACGAATGATTTTAAAGATATTATGTTATATAAAGTTTTTTTTTATTAGAATTAGAATATAATACGTTTAATCCTAAGCACGCAATACCATATTAGTACAAGTACGGAAGCTTCACTTAGCGAAGTCATTCAAATAAATAGCGACTCATATTCCAACACAATACAGTGCAATTCAGATCGCACACCATTAATCACCATAACTAACCTAACTATCTTAACTAACATAGATGCACATACAAAAGAGATAACACCCAAAAGAACTAATTAAATGTTTTAACAACGTATTTCGAAATGAAAATGTATTAGAGTTTTCGATTTTGTATGGAAGAGATAGGTGTATCAATACTTATCTTCACTTTCAGATTCTTATAATTTCAGATATAAGATGTAGAAGGCGCGCGAACAAGATCTTACAAAAATTTTTATCTTCCAAACTTTTGTAGCGTTTATTAATTTACTGAAAGTATTTAATTTGAACAAAATTTAACAGCCGGAACTTTTTGTTTGAAACTAAAAGTTTAATCTCACCAGGCAAACATCCAAATTGGAAATCGGGTTATGTTGTAAAAGCAATATGCATTAGTGAGAAAGACTAAATGGGTAAACGCCAACATTTTTTATACATCTCTCTACAAGGGGTCTCTAAATAAGGTTCGTTAAAATTGAACTTGATCCAAGAATGTAGTTTACTTACATTTTCCTGAAGCAGGAGAAGTGTCGTGCGTGAAAAATCTAATTGTATCATTATATTCTCTATAAAGACAATAAATATTAGGGTTATTAATTTAGTTCTTATAAAATTTCACACCTAACTTTATAAAGAAAGTAACATTTAGGCAAAGATGATTTTAGTGAGTGAATAATATGAAGTAGAGCTCGCGGATACAAAAGATAAAAGACAAACACATTTTGCAATACGTTCATCAATCATTATATGTGCCCTAAATATTGAACAACGTCGATACGGTCAAAAGCCTGATAAACATGCTACTTGATTGAATGTTTCCTATAAAAGCTTGTCATTGATAACAACTGCATAATAGCCACTAAATAATGATTGATTATTATAAATAAAATTAACCTAAATCACTGGGATGGTCGGTGGTGCGGTGGGTTAGAAGGGAATCAATCATTGTATTTTCTACCATAATCGTCATCATTTTCCAGGCATAAGAATATTTTCACTTCTTTAAAAATAAAATTTGACGGAGAAAAAAAAATGTTTTCAGATTTTATGACATATTGTTTATGAGGCAACGCTTTTTTCAGCGCATGACTGTTAACGACGGTAGCGTCGCCACAAATTTATTTAAGTTAATTGAGCTTAGTACCTAAAATATAAAATGCCACTGCTACATCATACATGACGTGAATTCGACTGATACAAATTGCTTAACCGTCAATTTACTAGATACCTTCGTCTGCAAATAAAAATGCCTAAACAGCACTAAAAACTATTCTCTCACCAAATAACGCGCCAAATAACAAATGATAAATAATTAATGGAAATGACTATTATCATAGCTACATTATTTCAATACAGTATGCGTTTCAATGCGATATTTTAAACATAATTTTCATCCATTTATAATTTTTGCCCTCATTCGTGTATATAATACATTATACACATTCGATAATTTATTGAGAAACAAGCAATTTTGACCGTTTTAGAACGAAGCTTTATGTGCTTGACAAGCAAACTACTTGATTTGATGCTTGATGAAAAATTATATTTTTGCAATGCTTGTCAAGCATGCATGATCGTTTAGATGCATGCTTGTCGAGCAACACATTCAGTGGTTATGCGTTACACTGGGTCACTGTGGCGTGTGATATTAAAATGAATGTGGATGCTTGACAAATATGCTGCAAGCCTCGTCAAGTCATGCTTGTCAAGCAATTTTGACCGTCTAGGGACTCCACATAGGTAACACAAACCATTCTAGTTTGTTCCGAAATTAATGCTCTATTCCCATTAGTTCAATTGGTTGAACTACTTTGTTTTCAATTTTATTAGAATTACCTCAAGTTTTCGAATTTCTTTGATAATAATTTCTTTGATATATCAAAGAAATTAAATTCATTCGTAGTACTGATGACATTTAAATATTCATCTAACCTAATTAGTCATTTTCTGTCTTGATTAAAACAATGTAACGATTTACATGTATCGACAGATTGTGATATTTTTGTGATTTAAAATTGAATTTTTGGTACCTATATATATGGTTTGTTCGCATGTCCTTATGCTTCGCAAAAAGACAGAATCGCTAAAAGACAGATTTTTTTAGTTAACAATATAAATATATTAGTATTAAGAATAAAAATATTTTGATTTAATGAAGTCACATAATTAATATCGCTTCCCCACAAATTATGTTGATTTTTTTATAAATGCTTAAGAAAAAACGGCGCGGAAAAAGTCGCAGGCAAAAGTTAGTATTAAATAAGTTAATAAATTATTCTAAACTATAAAATACCTAAAGCGAACGAGAGCAGCCTTTCTCTGTAAATAATGTAAATAGTGTTAAGAATAAAAAAATATTCTGATTTAATAAAGTCACAGAATTAATATTGCATCCCCACAAATTATGTTGATTTTTTATAAAAGCTTAAGAAAAAACGGCACGGACGAAATGGCAGGCAAAAATTAGTATTATATAAGTTAATAAATTATACCAAAGGATAAAATACCCAAAGCGAACGAAAACAGCTTTTCTCTGTTTGAAATACTTAAATAAAATAAATGTCTTCCTGATACTAGGTAAAAATATTTGACAAATGAGAAAGTAGAAAGCTTTTCGTTGTTGCTTGAAGTTAATGGAAATATTTACTACATTTTTTACTTCCATTGAGCCGAAACGAGACTTGTTTCCTTATCTACACGACGCAGATGCCAAATTGCCAATTCTTACCAAGTGTCATTTCGTAGGCAGTTTATATTGAACCAGAGTCGAGGTTAAGTTTGAATTATAAATCCAAGGTGACTTTTTTAGCAATTTTTGAACAACTTACTTTCTTGAACACTAATGACAAATAAAATAGCGTAATCCAATTTATATACATGAAAGAAAATATATAAAAAAGCTACGCTTGCAGGCCACGGACCTGCAGGGGTCAACGGTGCTTCTGACCGGTCCTATTAGAAAATTATAGGAGAGGCCTACGTCCAGCAGTGGACGCTTACGGCTGAGACGATGAATAATGGCGGGAGGATACGCTGTAGAGTCGACATTTATCATGCATTTTTTTTTAAATTTGGCAGGGAAGGATAATATGTTGTACACAATATTTTTTGATTGTATTCATGCGGGTTAGGAAGTTGTCGTTTTAGGACGTTGACATTCTAAAAAGTTGTCATTTTAGGAAGTTGACGTTGTCACCCTGAGGGGCGTTTTGTACAAACAGTACACTCAAAGAAACACACACAAAATACGAAAATACACCTACCTGAATGTCCACTTTTATAGCCCTCTTGTGTGCTAATTCAGTTAAATTAAAATGAAATATCAAATTTTATAAAATTAGGCTTCACTAAAGAGCAAATAGCAAAAAGCAAATATGGTTGGTTTTTGTAAAAGTGAAATAAAATTATAAAAATGTAGATGTGGTGAGTTTTCATTTTATTTTAAATATAAAATTAAGAATTAACCCAACTTGTCGTCGAGTAAAAAGATAACATTATACTTCTTGCACTTCGCAATTTGTCTACGACACTTGAGAACGGTGCATGTAAATGAATGTTATCGAGTGGTGGAGTCTTATAATACTTTCTCAGAAAATAATTAATACCATTTGTATTTAAACAAACACAGACATTTATTTGTACTGTAGAGTTGTTTAGATTTCAATTAATTAAATAGATACTGCTTCTGTTGTTTTGATAACAATTACAAAACAGCTTTAAGGCAGAGATGAATATTTATTCTTTCATTGTAAGACGGTTAACAATATTATATATTTTTTTATTTTCTGTGTTTATAACCCATTTATAATAAGTCCATTAATTTTTATAAACACTTTCTAGGCAATCACATAAAACTAGTTGTGCCTTGACTTGCCGGAAATCGAATCCCTGAGAGAGAGCGTTAACCCGATCATCCTAACAACTCATCCAACAGGCTCTTCAATTTAATAACTTAACTTTTGAAATAACTTAATATTTATTTACCTTTAATATACAATCTGCATAAAATACAAACAAAAGTAACTAATATAATAATAATGGTTATCATTATATAATACTAACTAATGAGATTGGGTCCAGGATCCAGGAATATAGTGCCTGGCTCTGGAATCGGCTCGTTGTGTCTTTAATATGTGGACAAAATTGTTTCCCTTACCTGGAATTTGTATATTTATGATAATATTATACAATATAAACGTTTGATTATCGTAATGTGTTCCTGGAATAAGCCCGCAATCACTCAAATAAGTCATTCGTTCTCAAAATAATTATTCTTTCTGTATAATATTATTCTCCTTTATTTTTCAATATTGTCACCATTTTGAAATAACATTTAACTCCATTTTGAAATCACATTTAGCTTTAAATTTTTCACCTCTACTAACATAATTGTTATTCCCAATTGGCCCTTAACTCTACGGAAAGCGTCGGACGAGCAATTGCAAATGCTTTAATTTTTAACACCCGACATCCAACGCAAAACCGAGTGTTATAAGTTTGACGTGTACTTCTGTATGTGTGTGTATGGGTAATATCTACAATGGTATCGTGTGCTGTCTTTGGAAACGTAGCTCCTGAATTTATGGACCGATTTTATAAACGAAGTAGCGGGCGGAAGATGCTTATGCGGTTTGTCGGTAACGGAGTGTGGGCGCCCGACGATAACCAAGAATCACCTTAATGTGAATACCTATGTTTAGTCTAGTCAAGAAGTGTGTTTCCTGCGGAAAATAGAAGTCTTCGAAAAATATGAGCGATAACTCATTCGACGCGGAATGCAATTCAATTCTGAGAAAGACCTTTTCAGGCTGGCAATACAAATTGCAATTGTTATTAACAATAAACGAGAAAAAAAGTCCATTTAAATTTTTGATGATAACTCAAAAACTATAAATGATAGCGAAAATCGCAAAAAAGATTCTTGAAATAGGTAGAAATTTCCGATAAAAAATTTCCCACTCCGGGATCTCTATCTTTAATATTTATAATTTTAATTTGTTGCAGAAAGCAGGGCTCTGCGCGGCCATTTCGGCATGAGTACACCGCCTTGAAACCGAGTACCACATCTAAAATATTTTTTTCAAAACATTAAATATTTGTTTAAAAATTTGAAACAAAAAATATTGAAATTGTTTATAAACAAATAGCTTAGTTTCATATTTTTAATTTAAATTAAACAGTGAGTAATATAATAGTATTGTTACAAAATCTCGTCTTACGAATTCTCGTCTTAGCGCCAACAACTTCATACGATTTTTGTTTTCCTTTGCTTTATATACAAATACTTAATAATATGGCATCTCATATGCAGCTGTAGACAAATCATGCTTTAAACAACCTACGTTCCTTCAGGCGTAGAAGCTTTGTAGCTTTATAGCACTCTGTGGACAGCAATATTTGCCAACTTCGCAATATATTAAACCACATGTGTTTAACTTTAATAATAAAAAAGAAGAACAATCACTACAAAGTTATTTACATAATCTTGTTATGTATACATAACACTATGGCAAGCAATAAGGTGATAAAAACTCGGGAATCTGTCTGTACGAGCGAGTGAAGCCAATAATAGGAATCCAGGATAGAGAGAATCATATAATATGTTAATCCAGGTAATAAACTATCTGTGTGCTAAATTTCATTCTGAGACTAGCGTGCACAAGCGCACAGACGAACAGACAAAAATTCTAAAAACTTTTTTTGACCTCGGTAACATAAGTAGATTTCACTGTCCATCAATGAGCCAATGATACTCCTTGAGCAATTTTTGAGATACTTTAATGAAAGTATCTCAAAAATGCGACGTTGCCAGATTGTACTTAATGCACGTTTAGGGACCTCATCTGACCCTGCCTACACCGTACTAATTGACTGACACGTCGTAGTGTAAAAGGCGGACGTGTAACGGAGCTTTTTTTTCACCAAAAAGTTAGTATTTTTTTCAAGTATTTATTGATTTCTTATTGTTTTACAGTTGCTAAATTACTGTTTCTGAATACTGTCATTTTTTCAAATAGCGAGGAGCGGGTCAGCTAGTGTACCTATACATTGTAAAAGTTTTCTACTTTGTACAATGAATACACTTATCTTAAAACTTGAATATTTTGAATATTTTGAGTTATTATTCTCTCAAGTACTTAAAAACTAACCCTATTGTTTTTATAACGAAAAATGTTACATATCCTTGTTAATTAATTCCTGTTATCAAATATAAGTGTAACAAACAGCTTTCATAGAGTTTTGCTCGCTTTGTTCACGTTGAGACCGCTTTGTTATTGTGCGCTTGTCGAGTTTGTGGTGTGGCGTGTGGGTTTCAGCGATGCAGGCTTATTTATGTATTGTCTTATTAAAATTTCAAGATGTATGCAGAATACAAAAATTTTTAATAGCTTGGTTTTCCGCATACATTTCTGAGCTGTCGCTTTTTTAATATAGTTTAATTAAATATTTTTTATTTATTGTCTGTACATTAAAAAAAAAACCATTTGTACCTATGTACCTATACGTTGTACTTATGTTATTGAGGTAAAAGAAAATCTTAAGAAATGTATTATACCATTAAATCTCATTCAAACAAACCATAGATCGCAATGCATAATATTATAAGCCATAGCCCTAAGCCAAGATAAGCCATAGATTGGATGAAAATTAAATTAGTATTGAAGAAAACGTAATTTCCCTGGGTCTGTATACCTAAGTCGAATTCAATAGTTATTTTGGTAATTCAAAATGCGAATTGCAAATTATTTCTTGTAACTTAGGTATTACCAAATTTGATATTCTATTATAACTATCTTATGTACCTGATCTACATTCTCAGCAGTAGACGTAAAACGTTATTAATTAACAGTCGATGTAGATTTCTATATCACGTTGTATTATGTACCTTTCAGACTTATAAATTCTTTAAACACTTATGATATATCAAAACAGTTGATACGTTGACACTAAACAGTTGATAACTAACAGTTAACGTGTTTTACAGTCATCGACTTAGAATTAGATATTTTGTTTACATTTTAAGCTTGTTGGTGAGATCCGTTCTGCGAAAACTAATCAAAACTGTGTAATAAAATACAATGAAAAAGGGCATCTGTGGTTCATATCGAAATGTTTTTTCCGGAATGTTTTATTAGTTATATAAAATCAGAATGTAAAAGTAAAGCAGTGTACAATATTGTGTACACGGGCTCGATGGAACTGCTCCGCGTGTACACCGCACTAGTCTGTGAACTGCGTTTAAATTGATTTAAATAATATGCATAAAATTATAGATGAAAGTGGAATGGCACCCATTTTCAATTTTCCATTCCCATTTCCGTTTCAGAAGGTCAAAGTAACTCTTAAAATAGTGAATCTGAGCCATAATTTTGTAAGTGTTAACCTATCAAAGATCTACTCGTTAACATTGACCGCTGCACGAGGGTCAAATCCTATGTATTGCGTCATATAAATCTCAGATTTACAAACGGCTATAGTTTCGAATGAACGTGTGGTCTGGAAATCTTCCAATGTTTATTGTTTCTTCTATTTTTATTTGCAATTCTGTTACTACTAACTTTATGGATTTTAAATTTATGTCAGATATTTTCGCTCGTTTTGTAGTTGCACTTTCAAAAGAGCTTACAACTTATGTCGTTACAATTTATTGTTTATTACCCTGTAAATGGGGTTTTATTTTTCCATCAACAACAAATTGTAAGTAAATAGAAAAATAAAATTCTTTCACGGTCTTTGTAGAATTCATTTCAGTTTTAGTATTAATAGACTACTAGCGATCCGCTCTCGGCTTCGCAAAGGTGAATTTTTAAAAAAATCTCTTCTATATTTTTTCTGTAAAAACTGTGGAACACCTTTTCCATAAGTGAAAACCGCATTAAAATTCATTGCATAGTCATCAATTGTGAGCGAGTTGTCTAGTGAAATAATAGGTATAAAACAAACATGATAACTCGCCGGTTCAAGCGAGTTAAATTTCCAGCAAGTACTTAGTCTAGTAATTCGTTTAAAAGATCTAAGCGTATTACAGAGGGACAGATGACGGGAAGCGACTTTGTATAGACAATTTAAGGTTTATTATAATTTTTTTTGCTCTCTCCATTAAATCAGGAATAGCCCAATGTGTTTTTAAAAAGGTTTTATTTATGTTTTACGAAAAATAAGTCTCTGAAGAAAAAAAAATGTTTATAAATAAAATACAATACTTTTAAAACTATAAACTTAAACTTTTCTAAAAAAAAATCTCCATACACGAACTTTCCCATAGGACTACAGCCAGGTCCAGGACTAAATGTAGTTTTCTATAGGCGAAAGAATTTTTAAAATCGGTTCAGTAGTTTTTAAGTTTGTTCATTACAAACAAACATACAAAATATCTTCTCTCTTAATAATATTAGTATAAAAACTATAAATATCTCTTTATAAATCGCAACCTTTGTACTTTTTATTAACACAAATCGGATAATACCAATAAAACATCACTGTCAATTATAACTAAGTCTTTATTTTTATCTACCTTAAACTTATAGTTTTTTATTTAATAACATCACAAATTTGATTTAACTTCATAAGTTACCTAAATTTAAATATTTTTAACTATACTATTTACACTTTATCATCATTGATCACATCTGTAAACTCGACGACATTGCTATTTGGAAATATGTACAGCTCGCTAACTCTCTCATCTCCTATTGGTTGAACGTCTTCTGAAGAAAGACTATTTACTGATTTCTTTGCAAAAGTTTCATTTTTAATTAAACTTACATTTGATCTTTTACTTCCATTACGCACATCATTATCGTTAATTAAATGAAAGCCATTTTCGCTGAAATCACGGCTTTGATTTCTCATACATGTGCAAGAGTTTCTTGCTGACGCCTGAGTTATGTCAATGGGAGCTATATTGATCGACTTTCTCGCTGAATATATGCTCCTTTCGTTTGTTGAACGAAACGACATGATACGGGTTTTGTAGAATTGTCCGTCCTGAAAAAAAAAAAACTGAGTGAAACCAACTCTTATCTAAGATCAACGTCGTTGTCCATGATGGAAACAACGTTTTTGTTTACAACCAGTATTGTGTACAAAAAACTAAATACAAAAATCTAAAATGAGTATATTCCGTTATTTAAGTCAAGAATAATAATTTTTCTAGTTACCTAAACACTTGACTTGATAACTATTGGATGGGCTAAGTACTTACCTACTTAAAACATTCATGATACTGCTTTTTATCTTTTTTGCAATAAAAATGTATAAATTTTACTTATTTATGTATATTATGCGAGCGTAGGTGGAGATAGAAGAACAGTGTGATTTAATGTGTTTTACCAGTAAATGTTTATTTGAGGTAATTTAAGAAAAAGGTATGTTTAGTGTTGTTTTTTTATATTTGCAATGTATTGTATCCACATATAGACTTAGACAAATCTGACCGGCTTAGGTTTCTTCTTAGTATGAGGGAATTTCATATATCCTCAAAAATTCATTAATCTTCTAAGGTATGTGTGTTCTATCTTAAAAGATCACTTTTCCCATTAGTGAGTCCAATAGTGAAAACCGCATGAAAATCTGTTCAGTAGTTTTTGAGATTATCGCGATCATAAATACAGTACTAATATAGATAGACGCAGCGAGGGATTTTATTTTATAATATGTATCTATGTCTTATTCACAGAATGTAAAATATTCTATGAATATGTTAGGAGTTATTTCTAGAATAAATCTATATTGCTTTCATATCACAAGTACAAACTCTCTTGTGTCTGCTTTAATGACAACCGAAAGTTCAATCCAAACCGACTATCACTACTACATGAATGGGTAACTAGACATAAATACTATTCAATAAAAAATTTACCTCGTAACTATCATTAGCGAATCTGTTGGGTTTTTTACCAAAAGTGAAGCGCTGCCTGAACTCCTTCTTGAACTTTTCCTAAAGCAAATTAACAACATTAATTATTAAAATCTTTGAAACTAGCACCGTTTTTCAAAAGTTCTCAACTGAAAATGGCTTTTTAAGACTTTCTTGAAAGTAGAGAGCCGTCTATTTATAACAGTCTAAAGTTCACAAGTTATTGAAGACTACATTTTGGAATGCTTTAAAACAATAAACTTGTTTTGTTGGAATAATAAACTTTTGTGTTAATTTATACTAGATATCTTCCACTTATATGATATCTCATTCATGTGAAATATGTAAACATTAAAAAAATAATTGCATCCGAGATTAACACAGGTAAAAAAAGAACAAATTTCAAGGCCTTTGTAGGCACTGATAAAATTATAGAGGTTTTATACTACCATTTTGTTCCTTTGTTAAAATAATTACAGGCCACGGTTTTTATAAATATTTTCCTGAACATTAAAAGTCAAGTTAAAGAGACAATTGGTCTCTTTTTTGTATAAAAAAACCAACCCGATTTCCGATTGGTTTTACAGATAATATAAAGTAAAATTGAAAGGAAAGAAAGGATAAAGTACTAATTGTATAATTAGTCTTATTAAGGTCGGCAGCGCAAAACCAGTGACGTTGCTTGTTGGATGCGACGAGTCTGTCCTGTCGACATCTACATTAAGAAATAAAGCAATATTAATAAGTTAAACTTCAACTCTTCACCCATCTTTATTAGTACAGTCGGTATTGCATAATTATTTGATATTATTATATACTAAACAACATTTAGCATATAATAATATAATTCCTTTCAAAAGCTCTTTATCGGATTTTTCAGATGAGAATTTTATTGTTCTTGATACCTGAATCCTAAGTATTTTTTGCATAAATTTGGTACGCTTTTTATACCTATGATTTTGCGAATCTTAAACAAGGCTATAATTAACTGATAGCATAATTATTATTAGTCTCGTCTATTAGATTTTTTATTTCATACTAAATAGGTATTTTCTAACATACTCTCAGTTAGGCAAACGAAAACTCTATAAGTAATACTCACATTATAAATGGCATAAATGAACGGATTGTAGCATGAATTGCTCATCGCTAACCAGTCGAAACAGAAGAAAATTACGTTTATATATTTGTATCTGAAAATAAATATCTTTGTTAAAAAACTGTGTAAGAAAATGTTAAAAAATGTTTAAATCTTTAAAAAAATCTGTCGTCTCAAGCGTACTCTCTATCGAGTTTAACATAAATAATATCTTCACACATTCTACACATCACCATCTAGTTCCACAGTAAGCAACTAATGCTTGTATTATGGATACCAGACATAATGCATAGATTACTTACTTTTTTTTTTGTAAATACATAAGTACATATTATAAATACAAACATCCACGACTCAGTTACAAATGTAAATTTGTACCCGCGACCGTTTGTTTAACAGCTAGGGTTACTAGCCACTATATAAATATATAAAATTATTATCTTATGAGCACTTGTACAACCGTGATGTTGGCTGTATTCCTTGTACGATGATTAATAGTTCGTATTAATTGCAACGTCACGTCCGCTTATCAGCTGTCTTTACTATGTACAGTACGACCTTAGTACAACCCTGTGGAACATTGGCCTATTCGAAGATTGCACGAACTGGTTGTACGTCATTATTGTGTGCTCTCATTTGGCAGATGTAAAAAGGCTGAATTGACCCCTTAAACGAAAAATTTGTATACAAAAATTCCAATTACTAATTGAAGACTAAAAACAGCCTTTTCAATTTCAGAGATAATACTATTGTAATATTTCAGTTTTCTTTCATAGCAAAAATATTCTTGAATGCTGCAAGATACTTACTCGTTTATTGAAGGGTAAAAGGATTGTAGAAGCAAGTAGCTTTGTAGTGGAAGCCAACACAGTGCAAATAAAGCTACGACAAGGACCAGCATTTTTATAACCTGCAAACAAAAGATTGTTATTGTTGTTCAACGAAGTAAGCACCTCTTTAACTTATCTTTAGATACAAAACTATCAAAGGTAATAGTTGTGTCCCATTAAACACTGAAGAGAAAAGCCAAAGGCTCTTTCTTAAATATAAAAATCTTTTTGTAGGATTTTACTAAAAGTCTATTTATATAAAAAAAAAGTGTAAATTATCCTAAATGTCATGTCTTAATGCATAGCTTAGTTAGAGTCTTGATTAGAGCTTATACCAATTTAAAGCTCTAATAAGGTTTATTTAACAAAACATAAATAATTTTATTGTTAAACAAACAAAGAAAATGATTATTAATTGGACTTTACAAAGTGAAGTAATCCGCCAGACAGAAAATAAACTTTTTTCCATTTTTTTATAATTATTTTTATGATAAAAAAAAGTCAGGCTTAATTTGATCAATGTAGCACTTGATGGTAAGTAACAAGGTCAAGGGGATACAGAGAAATGGGAACTAGTACTCCTTACTCTTTTGCGATACACACAGAAAAAGTACAATTATTAGTTACTGCGTGGTGGGGCACCGAAGTTGTGTCAAAACTTAGAAAATCGTTCGGTTTTAGCCGGTACGAATGCGGCATAACCCCGCAGTGTCCGTGGGGACTAGATCCTCTTGGATACTGGATACTGGGATACCCGGTATCCAAGAGGATTTCCCAACGTTAAAAAAAGAGGGTTACTGCCAGACGGGCTGCCCAAAGTCCACTTTCTGAAAGCAGCTTTTAATTATTTTGAATTTTATGCATAATAATTTATGAATTTGAAACGGCAATTAGTCTTGTTCACACGTGATAAAATATGTATTCAAACGTGGTCACACACAACAATGATTTATAACATGGTTTTGTTTATAATGTTTCTCTTCATTACTGAAAAGCTTTTCACTATAATTGGAAATTGTATGTTAACTACAATGAAATTTCTATAATTACCACTATTTCAAGTATACCTAATATGTTATATTAATTTACATACAAAACTTATTTAGCACATTCTGACATGTTCTAATGAATATTGAAACTATTTTAATAGGCATTATGTCGGGGACTAATCTGACGGCTATGATATGCATTAGTAGAATAATTAGTACAATATTAGTACAATGCAACTAACAGGGTTCTTTATTTCTTATTTATTTACTTTACTGATTACTTAATTGAAATAGTAGAAACGACCTTTTAACTTAAAACAATTATAATAAAATGACAAATATTATAGACTAGCTGGTGCCCGCGACTTCGTCCGCGTTGAACGATGAAAGGTACCCTATGTCGTTTCTGGTGTCCCAGACAACGTGTATGCAAAATTTCATGGTGATCGGTTCAGTAGTTACAAATATCCATACATCTATACATCCAAATATACTTTCGCATTTATAATATTAGTACGGAAATACAATAAACAATTGAACATTCAAGCAATCATTCATTCATTCATTCAAGCAAAACACTTCTATTTTTCGTCTTAGCACTCACTGCTAAGACGTCTTAGCACTCAACAAACAAACAAACAAAACTCTTCGTTTGGAAATTAAATTTTCCGTTAATTGACTTCAGGTTCTGTTTAATCTGACGAGTGGACCCTTTTTATATTGCCGTACAGTGAGCAGTATCACATTTGAAATAATCGCGTTTCGTTTTACTACGAAACGCACTAAATTATTCAGTAACTTTTGCAGTCGACTGTACCGGAATGTTAAAAGGAAAAAGCATTCGTACGGAGGTATTGTTAAAGCACTCTGTTCAAGTGTTTCACTGGGAATGGAATAGGTATATTACGTCATCATGTTTGACTATTTGTAAGACTTTTGAAGCTTTGTAAAAACTGCTGCTTTTCACATATAACACTAAAACCTTTTTTCTTCAGAACACAACGGTTCTTGAGGCTAAGTGTAGATTTTATTAGAAATAAAAATAGTTTATGTCCATCGAGTCCAACGCTCGCGATTGGGAAAGAGGCATCGAATTCTTACAAGACACAGCTTTAAAAAGTCTCAAGTTTTATTGAAGTCGTTTTCAAATCTTTTTCAAGTGTCAAATAAGAAATAGTTTTTGTCTCTTCAGGAGATTTAGAGATTGTGCTGGCAAGCTAACTGTTTTGTATTTAGTGAAGCTATTTTGACGTAGAACAATTTAATATAATAAAATTGTGACTTACCTTTTTCTTATTTTTCATCTGATTAGCATCTCTAATTTCAAGCGCAGTTCCGGGCGCTCGTGCACCCCATAACTTCATCGCCATATGAGCATACCCAAATGTTATCACGAAGAGGGGTATAATGTACTGTACAGAAACAAACAATAGTAATAACATTAAAATAATATGTTTTTATGTGAAATTATAACGGGAAATCTAGTTAGTTATTGAACAGCAACTAGTAGACAACATTAGTCACTCATTGAAACGCAACAATACCTATATTACTCTTATTACACGTGCTTCTTTATGGCCCGTTTGCAATGGTTTCGAAGAATTATTTTAACATATTAACAAATATACAAAATTCTCACTCTCTCTTGCTTGCAAAGATATATTATTTCGATGTTTGTATTAGTATAAATTTGTAGTTTTCCCATCAAAAAGTAATCGTTATGGATGTAGTACTTATCAGCCAACTAAAGACAATTTCTTATATATAGAAATAATTTTTGCGACCTACCTAGACCTATATTGTCTAATTCCTCTAATAAATACGAGTTTTGATACATATTTTGATAATTCAGTTTCAAATTTTAAAATATCCATAGTTAGTCGAATCAGTTTTCTTAGATCACTGGACGTTTTATTTGTATTTTTAAAAAATAATGTTAAAACTCATCCTTTGTACGTATTACAGATATGTAAGTATATCTTTCATCTATTGTTCATGAAAAGCTTATGTATTTTTTTTTATAAAAATCCACACTCATTGTAAGAGCCATTTATTCGAATCATGATATTTTATAACACATAAATCTGAATAGAATTTATATTACAATGAAAAAGCACTTACTTGAAATATATACAACAATAGCCTGTAAATAGCCAAGGAATGAGATCCAAATTCGCTCGGCGCGCAGAAAGGTTTCTTGTAAACTATGTTAGTTACTGCGAACAAAACCATATTTATTTACTTACTTTGAATATTGTGTGTGAGGCGAAATATAAGATTCTCAATACAAATCATTCGCAATAGAATAGAATATGTATATTAACATGCTGTGTTTTGAATTTTTATGATAAACTAGCTGGTGCCCGCGATTACGTCCGCGTAGAAAAAAAACATAAGCAATATAACTCTTATTGCTATAACACTTTGGTCAGGCGTTAAATTTTTATTTTATTTTAGACGAACACTCGTACTGGTACTTTTTTACTGGATGAAAAGTATACCCAATGTCCTTTCCGGTATCGCTGACAAAGTGTATGCACAATTTCAAGTCACCGAAATCTGCGGTTTAGAAGGAGTTGGCGAATAAACAGACAGACAACCGCGGAAAAAGAAATTTGTTTTGTACTATGTTGAAATTGCCTTGAGAGGTACAACTCGTTGAGGTTTTTTTATGAGACATAAACTACGATCTCAACTATCCTTTTGTTTTTATTGCTTACTCTTGACGCACAAAAGGGTTTGAATTATTGGCTGGAGAGCACAGCTGTGTTCCGCAGACGTTTTTACCTTTTTGTGGTTTAATTTACATACAGACAAGTGACAGCGAATTTTTTGACATTGGATTTTATTAGCTTTGAAATTGGATTTTGTAGCTTTATATTATGTTAGATAGGACGACTAAAATTTAGGAATATATTATTAATTTAAAAATAGTTCTATTAGAAAGACTCAACAAACAAAAGCAGATTTACTAGCAAAAGACTTTTTTTAGCAAAAAAAAAAATATCATCTAATGGACCGTCAGCTTATTCGACTAGGTTAACATAAAAAATATTGAGTTGTGTGAGAGTACTCTGTATCATTAAGTGGACAGCCCGACACAGCGGATAACTTTTTTTATATAAAATCGTAAAATAAATTTAGGTATGTGGGATGGGAGGCCAGATCTTATTCGCTGTTTCTACCTCAATAAAGAACTTTGTTCTTTATCCGATCCAGGTTGTAATAATTACATAGCTATGATGCGACCCTAAGCGACGATGACAATTTACCATCAGTCCGTCCGATTTGCAATTGTTTCCAACAATTGCAAATCTTATGAGGCACTCATTATAAACCTCTGATAAAATCTTAAATTAATAAAAAGTGTTTTTGAAATTAAACTTTTGTTATACATATTATATATAATAACAATAGTTTCATAACATAGCTACTTAAGTATGAATGTATTACGTACCTGGGTCTTGTTCGTCCTCCATAATGACCTCCCAAGACATAGCCATGGGACCTGCTAATGAGAGTGCTAGCATCCATATGAGTACTATAATCACTTTTGCAACCCGTTTAGAGGTGTGGGCACTACAACAAAACAAAACATATTAAAATTGAGTTAGTTTCATTCTTATACAGGCTGAGTCACAATTGAAACTTTTCTATAGAATTTCATACAATTTGAAAATACGTGTTTGTTTCTTTAGTAACTACTATTTACTATTCAGTAATTCAGTAATAATTATAAAGCACTAGATTTAAATGTATACAGGACAAAATTGTCCTAAAAACATTTAGAATGTGCGTTTATGAGTTTTACTCAAAACTTATGATACTAGCGAAAACGTTTTGTTATGATATTTTAACAATAGCAATCCGTCCCTGGCTTGGACCGAGTTGAAATTTGCAAAAGTGCTTTCTTAGCGGAAGCTTATGTTATAAAATAAATATAAGTTCCAAATATCAGATTTCTTGAATCAGTAGTTTTGGCTTGCGCTGATAGTTAGTCAGGACAAATAGTTGGCGTATTAAAGTTTCTTAGTCATTTGGGCAGCCCGTCTGGTGGCAGTAATCACACCCTTACTGAAGACCTCAGTGAAATAACAAATGTAGTGTTACGGTGAGTGAGTAAGAAATGCCAGAGAATATTTCCCTATACCTTCCTAAACACTTATCTTTAATCCTATTATGGTCGGCAGCAAACTTAAATTAAATTAATTTATATCAATAATATTAGGTAAATTCGAGATATTAGTAATTCAACTGATGGCTGCTGTATTTAAGATATTATAGTAAACAGTGACATTAAATACAAGGCACTTCACCAACAACGTCTAAATGAAATTGCTACAATTTATTTTGACGGCCACAATTTAAGTAGCAACAGGTGCGCTTTGGTATTTCTTTAACAAAACTGCACTTAAAGAATGTATAATCTAACCGCAACACTTAGCTGAAAACCAGCTAAACTAATGTAATAAACCATTTTAGTACAGTACACAGTACTTGAACATACATAGTACATTTGGTAGCTAGTTTTATGAACAAATCATAGTTCTCCATACGTGTTCGTAAAATTCTTTAATTCATTAAAGGTTGCACTAGCCCGTAAAGAAATTCACGGGTCTGCGCGTTTGTGCACGCTAATCTCAGAAATGGCTTGACCATTTTAAATGCGATTTTAACTTATATATTAGCAAGATTCCCGTAACATTTAGTGTTTGTTTCATTCCAGTCGGTTTAATGGTTTACCAGTTCGCAGCGACGCAGCACGAAGTCGCTGGCGCAGCTAGTAGATAATAATTGCATAATTTTTAAAAAATGTTTTTCTGTTAAAACTTTTATAACAGACATTTCGTTTACAAAATTGATAATTACGTAAAGTTTTGACGAAGAAATATCATCAATTAAAAATTTGAATTTCAGTTGGTAAATGATAAAAAAATCCACAAATTTGTAAATAAATTATTGTATCATATTTCATTAGTAATAAAGTACTCAAGAGAGAAAGGCAATTAAGAATTTAGTTTAAAACTTTATCCCTTCCCTTAAAGTTCTTTTGTTTAATTTTATTAACATTCCATTTATCACGAAGTAAAATAAAGTGGAATAGAAGTTAATAGAAAAGTACTATACTTACTTTATTCATTTGAGCAAAAGATTTTATATAAACCTTAAAACGTAGATGGAAGCAAAAAAAAAGATTAGTGACATACATCCACTTATAGACCTCATATTACTCATATATTGAGTCCAATGAACTCAGTCTCATTCAGTCGCTTAAAGGACACTGTCTTTCATATATTTGACACGTTTAAAATACAGACACAGTCTTTATGGAAAAATTTGAATACATTTTTCGACATTCTCTATAATTACACGTGACCGATATTGAAAATGTATTTAGGCATTTATTTTCATGGAATTAATTTTTCATTCACGTAATGTAAAAACCTACCATATCTTTCTTTTTGCTTCCATCTACGTTTCAAAACGAGGCTTTTCAAACACAGTTTTAAAGCACAAAAATTTATAAATTTAAACTGTTTATTTGTTAGAAAAATATATAACTTATATTTGGTATTATAAAAAATATAGTTTGGGTATAACGTTTATAATAGTAAGTTTAAGGTGCATTTTTTTGTTAATTTTTCACGTATCTTTGTTTACATAAAATCTCTTCCTCAAACGTATAAAGTATAGTTGTCAACATTAGTTACTGCTTCTACAAACAATGGCGAGTATCACTAAATCAATAAGATACTTACATGTTTTTTCACTTTCAGATCCATAAATATATTCGTATTCGAATACTATCTTATCTGTGCAGATAGTGAAAAAGAAAACAAACACTATTTTCTGCTTACCATTTTAATATGCACAGTAAACAGAAATTTACTAATTTAGTAACAGAATTTAAGTTAATTTACTAACAGAAATTTAGTAACAGAATTATATAACAATTATATATATATAATGTGATAAATTAAACAATTGTGTTGCTTTGTAAATTTAATCAAAGAAACGACAATATAAGTTTAATATTATCGATTTCTTCATTTCATAATGTCAAAACAATTAGTTTGACACATAAGTCAAAACACAAATTAAAATAGTATACATAAAAAAGTATTTTACCTACAAGATAAAATATTAAATTAAGACATTATTCATATTATATTTACACAAATTTATATTATACTATTATAACCTTTACATATATTTTTCTGTCTGTTTGTTCCAGCTAATATTAGAAATAACTGGACCGATTCTGTCAGGACTTTCAGTTTTCACTGGCAGATACCTAATGCTATAAGAAGTAACTTAGGCTGCCTTTGTTTTAGAAAAATGCGCTAGAAAAACATTGTTTGCTATTTTAAAATATTGCTTAGATTAAACCTGCTGTTGTTTTGTGCAGAGGCTATATAGAGATTATGCACTAGAAATTAAACTAACGAATTAGATTGAAAGGAAAAATTCCTTCTAGTCATAAGTTAATATTCAGAGACAATCGATAAAAAGGTCTAATATGATTTAGTAATTAGGTGCACAAGTACAAACGAGGGCTTAAGATATTGAAAAGAAATTAAACGCTAATTATACCTATAATTTTCAATAAAGATGCTATTAGGGTGTAACACAGTTATTTAAAACTTTTAAATTTTTAAAATATCATTCAAAAACAATGAAAATTTTTTTTACACAAGATTACATTCTTCATTATATAAAAGTTCGTTGCAAGAATTCTCATAAATAAAAATATTCAATACTTTTTCTACTAAATATAAAAGATTATTTTCGTAAATAAATGTCGTGGGATCGACTAAAATTATATTGATTGAAATTATTCCGTCATGTCGTCCGTTGACTATTTCTAAACCACCCAACGGATTTTATTTCTGCTTTCACTTTTGGAAAGAGGGATAAACGAAGAAGGTTCGTGTATATAAAAAAAATATCCCAGGCAAAGCCCGGAGCGGGTCGCTAGTCTAATATAAAATAAAACCCTCCCTAATATTATCTTGTTATGACCGTATTGTCATATCTTCTCACTATAAGCAACTTTTCAAATTACATCAGGATCAGCAAATATCCGAAACAGGGATCTTGGTGAGAAATCACTAACTTCGTCATGAACAAATTGAGTTGAGATTCTGAGTGAGGTCAGATCCAATTTACTCGACACAAGAAATGAAAAATATAGCTCCGACGTCACAAATCACGCCTATAGGGTACGACGAAAAATAATTTATTGATTTCGATTCCTACCCTCTGTTACCTGACAAAATAAATGTATGACTATCAATCATTGCTTCTAACATGTGCGGCCAGCCATTCAATTTTACATACTCGTATGCTTGAGCGAAATATCTCTGCTCTTAACCATTAAAGCATTTCAGACAGATAGACGTACACCTAGTACGTATATCTGTCTGAAATGTTTTATATTAAAATAACTCTGCTGAGGATACTAGCAAAAATATTGTACTAGAAAGCATGTAATTATTGATGAAACAGAAGTAAGAGAAAATTGAATTGAATGTGTAATTGAAATATACACCAATGCTACCTTGGTGTAGCCAAGGGGGAAAATAATAAAAAAAAAACACTAAACCAATCAGGTCTTCAAATTACCTCAATTCCAATTTCTGCTAAATGAAATTAAAATGTATAGTAATTGAAATCGCCGGAAGAAAGTTAAGTAAAAATTTTTGGAAATGGTTATAATACTTATTGTTTACAATTTTGATGTTTAAATAACATAATTATTTTATAATTTACATTGTTTTATATACGCTGTGTGAAATTTAGGCAATAACATTCGCCTTTATCCCTTGTTTATGTTAGCATGGAAATTTACAGCGTTCCAAATGTTAAAATATTTGTTTTTCTATTTATCGACTACCGAAACGGACTATTTATTTTTACAACCATTTAATGCATCCGCTTTAAAACACATAATTAACTTAGTTGTGTGAATAATATGTTGATCATTTTGATAGATGCTTAGATATGTGAAGAAATCGAATATTTAAAGCTAAATAAAATACAATAATTTTAAATAAATAATTAAAATTTCAAAATAATTTTAATAGTGTTTTTTATACTGCTGAGCCTGTTATATACAGAGGACCCGTTTGGCGTCCGTAGTACATAAAATGAATAACAGCACAAAATGCTGTTGAGTTTCATTGCGAGGGTATCGGATGTCCAACCAATCTCATTTTTCTAACATCACTTTGTCTTAAAACCTTTACTTATGTTATCAGCGTTGGCAGTGTGTGCTCCCCCGGTGTTGCTTGTGTTCATTTGTGATGGTAGCAACTTATTAGGACGTGTAAAGTCAACCTGTCTGCTATAAAAAACAAATGAACAAGAGTTGAGAAAGAGAAAGAGGTGACTTTCGCAACTGATACAAAATTACGAGTTAATCCGTACTAATATTATAAATGCGAAAGTATGTTTGGATGTATGGATGTTTGTAACTCTTTCACGCAAAAACTACTGAACCAATCACCATGAAATTTTGCATACACGTTGTCTGGGACACCAGAAAGGACATAGAGTACCTTTCATCATTCAAAGCGGACAAAGTTGCAGGCACCAGCTAGTTAATAATATTAAAAATAAAATCAATTTAGGAATTGGTGAATATTTTTAAAGATCGTTCGTCTGCATATAATTTCGCTGTACCTTATTATATATATTTTCACACTTAGTTTTGGCTAGTCTGCTAAATTTATTGTTATTCTACAATATTGTTCTCATACGACTGTAAGAGTATAATATAATGAGAATGTGTCGGACATTTGTGATATACCCACTTAATCGCCACGTTTAATATATTTGAATAATATTTCTCACCCAGATAGACCATGTGCTTGATTTTTAATACTTAGATAATTTTTAATCAAGTATAACAAACAATTAAGTAACTTACAATAACCTACATTGCAATAATATTGCAAGTTAACTATGGATAATTCTCTCTTAGATATCGTTGTAAAATATACAAAATTACTTAGTAAAAATAAAAGCAAGCGCGTCGAGCTTTTATTAGTTAAATAAAGGTCAGACTATACGATATTGTCATGCGAGAATATCGCTATTTCTCCATATATTGTGAAAGCAATGTGAAACTTTATTACGCATTCAAATAGGAAATGTCAATTCTCCATGAAAGAATTGGAAATAGGATATACAAAGAATATATTATATGTTACAAAGAATGAAGCATAAAATATAGCATCAATTCCTTAAAATAAAACATAAAAGCTGACTAATCTAACGAAAAGCTAGCAACAGATAAATATTTCCCAAAAAGTCTTGTTAACATATAACCCAATCTTATGTTGATGTTCAGCCAAGTTTAAAGGGTTTTACGGTTATGTAACTAAGCGAGGATGTTAGTGTAAGCAAGAAAGTAGCAAGACAAACTTTCAGCTGGCTAAATTTATGTATCAAATATGCAAATAATTGTGACTCAGTTACAATGGGATCATTGCATACATTGTTGCAAAATTATGCTATTAACTTTTAACAGCCGGTAGACTAGTAGGAGTCCGTGGTTTCGCTTTCTATTCTGTTTGTTAGAGTAGTTAAAAACTATCTAGGATAGTAAAAGACCGATTGTTTGACACGCATTGTAATCTTTATTTATATAAAAATTACGTGTCACGTTGTGTGTTCTCGGTGAACTCCCAAACTACTGAACCGATTTTGATAAAACTTCGTAACTATGTGTAATTTGGTCCAACTTAAAAGATAGAATAGTTTTTATTTTGAATCCGTGCGAAGCTGGGAGCTGGCCAATAGTAATATCGCGTAGCGACATCTAATGTCATTGCATTGCATTACATTGCATTGAGACTGACTAAAATAAATTTTAAGACATAGTTTGTCATATTAATTGGACAGGTTATAATACGGCTTTTAAAACATTAATAAAGAATTAATTTATTTACAGATTTTTCTTATAATTTTATGAATTGTTGACCATTAATTCGAAGTAAATATAATAATTGAACATAAATATACATACTATACTATACATATAATAATACATCTTGCTTGCGTACATGAAATGTAAGATATTGGTTACTGTCGCCAGACAAGCTACCGAGTGTATACCTACTGAACGCAGTGTACTAAATTTCATAACATAAATTTCATATCAAACTAATCACTAGCTTCATAGCACTAAGCTAGTGATTAGTTTGATAGTGCGCGTTCAAATAGTATCATAAATTTAACCTCTTAAATAAATAAAGATTACAAAAATGGGGATTTGTTTAAGTATTATAGATTTAAAGAAAATTCTTACCTTAAAGGGGTAATAATAGCTCGATGTCTATCGACAGCTATTGCGGTCAGAGTGAAAACGCTAACGTTGACGCTCAGAGCTTGCACGAACGGACAGAAAGCGCACATGAAGTGCGGTAGTAACCATCTCTGCAGTAGTGCTGCTTGGAACTGAGACAGAAAAATTAAAACATTTCTGAAAATAGATCTTACAATGTGAAGTAACATAAATTGGACATTTTTAAGTGAGTACGATATTACACCATATTTCCTTGATGAACTCACAGAAAAATCCTAATCTGTTTCAAATAAAGAGGTCTTACCTTTTTTTAATTTTAATGAGTTTTCATTCATTTTAATGAATTCTAGCAACCAGACAGATAAAGCAATCAGATAGAATGTCAATAAAGATTTACAACCTTCTAAATAGAAGAATAAAACACAACCATATTGTAGGTAAAGTAAATAGGGTCGGTGCTCTCTATGTACATTGCTTAGAGCCATATGCGTCATAGCAGTTAGATATTAAGCCGGGATTCCATTTGCTTGCACGAAAGTTTTAAGTTTTAAGTAAGTTTAAGTAAGTAAAAACGCATAAAACAACGCATGACGCCAGTTGCGTGCACGCCGGTTCCATTTGATTTCATTCATTCTTAATAGATGAGATCTTCTTTGAATCCAATATCTGACTCAATGCTCAGGCCTCTTGCGACGACGCCTGTTCTTTTTTTATTTAAATAATTTATTTTTTTGTTTTTTAAAGCGTAGATAACTATTTCGACCACTACTCGTGTGCAACTAGCACCACTTCATGCCTTGACACCATAACAAATAATGTGAAGTAAGTTTCCACGTGATTTACGCGCAAGCAACATACGCGGTCAGTATGACGTCAAACTTACACGCCAAATGGAATCCCGACTTTAGATACTTATACATACATAACTAGCTGTTACATGCGACTTCGTCCGCGTATCTTTATCTTTATAATATATAAAATAAGTTATTAATACATAATTTTACAAAAAAAACTAATAAAACTCAACAAAAAATAAAATATTTAGTAAGCGTAGGGCTGTTAGCTCATAACGCTGCATTATTATTTACTTTGACCATTTTTATACCCACCGTAACTGTTATTTGCAATATTTTGCCGAAATCCGTTTCTTAAAAGAACACTTAAAAACAACTATAAGTTGATGACATTGGATATCTCACCTGGAATGGTACAGCGAACAATCCTATAACGATGTCAGCTAACGCTAAATTGGCTATATAGCAATTGGTGACACTCTGCATGCGCCGAGATGTCGCTACGACCCACATTACTAGAAAATTTCCCACCACAGCTAATACTGATATTGATCCGTACAGGACGGACAATAATACGATCATAGTGGTAGGTACGTCGTATAGTGTCTCTGTAACAATACATAAACATTATTAATTCTTTTCAATATTTAAAAATTCACATAGATATTTATATTTTGGTGCCAAACATGAACAAAGAAAAATTTGTTTTTTTTTTAGGTTCATGGTGCCAAATATTGCAAATTTAAAAGAAACTCGGAAGAAAATAATATTTTAACTTTTACCAATTTGTTTTAATACTTATCCGAAGGTTGCTTATAACTTATTAATTATCTTATAGGTTTTAGCTTTATCAATCGCTTGAATAATGCATTGAATTTGTAAAGTTTTGCTTTTGAATTCATTTAGTACTACAATAAAGTAAATACTATAAACCGCTCCTCAGTTTAAATTTTAACATAAAATAAAATATTGCAACACAAAAATTAGTCTTGTAAGTCATTTTAAAACGTGAAATTAACTAAACAAATTAAATGATGTTTAAACATAAGATTTACATAACTTATTATCAAATTACATTAAGAAAGACAGTTTCTTTCATTTTCAAGAGACCAGGGAAATCAAGGAAAGCACGTCAAGTCCTCTGGGAATGGGTACAGATAACAATGTTGTAGAATTTCCTTAACATTTTCGGCGACCTAATCCAAATGTTTGCATACGTATTTGTA
The DNA here is from genome assembly GCA_944738685.1 of Synanthedon myopaeformis. NCBI lineage: Eukaryota > Metazoa > Arthropoda > Insecta > Lepidoptera > Sesiidae > Synanthedon > Synanthedon myopaeformis. The sequence goes on from OX122919.1 coordinate 8,410,002, forward strand.
TCTTTCAGAGTAAAGAAATATATGTTGAGTGGTTGGTTGGTACCGTATTCAAATTGTATCTATTTATCACTGTTGTTGAGTTAAGTTATTGACTGGCTGCTATCACGGTAATCTTTCATTCCTATCAGTTTAAAAGGAAAGCCAGCGCTCGACAATGGAAGTCTTTTAATATTATGAATTTAAAATTGTAAGAGTAGAATGTTCAGACACAAGAACCAGCAGGGGCGATGTACTGGTGCTAAAATATTTAAATATAAATTATTTGCGTTTTATTTGCGTATTTCTGAACAAGAAGTCAATAATTTAAAACGTCAGTTCTTGGTAAGCATTAAGTAAACTTCTTATATCCAACCAAAATAAATCAAATAACATAAATAAATAAATAATCAATGGTTAAATTATTTAACTTTTGATTTAAATATTTCAATTTAAGAATATAAATATCTTAACCTAGTCACATGACGACGTGCCGCTTTACGATTTATAACCAAAAATTTATAACGACAACAAGACATATTAAAATAGCTGCTATTATGTTTTTGAATTTAATAAGACGTACTTAAGTGTAATTCGGATGCGATTTGTGGTATTTAAGTTCAATTGTTATAAGTGGTATGTAAACCCTTAATATTATGAAGGTTATTAATTATAACATTTATTATATATATTATGGTTAATTTCCAATTAGACATTTCGTAGAATTATAAGATTTAATTAAATTCATAAATTAATTAAATTAAAATTTTATTTGATTTATTGCATAATATATTAATTATAAGATTTATTATATTATAATAAATGTCCAAACAGACATTTCGTAGAAAACATATTAAGTATAGTCGTTGGAAACACATTGGACTATTGGCTAGCTAAAGCCACTAAAATATCAGATAATGAAGGCCGCCTTTTTACACATTGGCGTATTGATCATCCCGCATTGGCGCTTTGATAGAGATGGATGTGGAAAACTCTTACAACCGAAAATTTATTTAAACAATAAATAAACAGCAATTTTATAAACCTGTAATATTCACAGGAAATTATTGAAGTGAAGAAAGAATTTTTTTACCAAATTCTCCAAAGTGTAAGTTAAAAAAATACAATGGCCTGGTTTTCAATTATGTCCTTTAATTGTTATCTAAATGTGGAGCAAAAATGAGGACTAAAAAGAAATGGCACAAAAGATGGTGAATAATGACTTTTCAACGCGACAGAACATGGTAAATGTCTTAATTAGTTATTGCAGATATTATAATTATTAATTGCAATTATAATTATGCCACGAATAAATAATTTGATAACACTACTATATATTTGTTAAGAAATTTATGTTAACATTTCTTTGTTTTTAGAGTGACGAAGGACCAAAAGCTTGCCGAGCTTCTTGCAGAACCATTTGAGGAGTTCGTTAATCTCGTTCGTCCGTCATGTAGAGATTTTACCGATATGTTTCGAATATGCAGCAATAAGATATTGGAACAATTTTTCCGACGCCACGGAATCAATGAACTGTTCGGATTTTAGAGCAAATTTACAGTAAACTTTAGACTTAATTTAAGAAGCTTAAATGATATTTATTTGTGGCTTAAAATGTTGGTAGTAATATTTGCTTCTGAGACAAAAAATATGTGAAAGTATATTCGTTCTGAATGTTAGTTGGAGCGAAACATTGTAAATTGTTGGCATGAAAATGATAAATTGTTATTAAATAAAACAGTTTCAATGTGAAGCTTTTTTAACGTAAAATGTTTACACAAAAGTGTGATTTATGATCAATTTTATTGACGTTTAAATACTACCGTGAAATGCCTACATTGATTTTACTGTTACATAGTCCAATATACTTACAACGCGGTTTGTACTCGTAACGATTTAAGGTTCAAAATTAGCAGTAAAGTAGAAGTTAAAGAGTAAAAATGAAGTTTGTGTTAAAACAAACTCCATTTTTGCTTTGAAACTACTTTTCAAATCCAGATCAGAGCCAACTTAAAAAAGATAATTAAATGAAGTATACAATATTAATATTATAAATTGCTTTGTTTAAAAATAAGAACAAAACCTACAAAATTACATAGACTTAAGTTTAATTGTAACTCTGTTTTCTTAATCTACACTCTTTATGTTGGTGTACCTACAGTATGTCTAAAAATAGCATCACTGCGGTGATTGATGATAGACGACAATGTTGTTAGAGCTCAAATAACTTAAGTATTTTCGTAGTAGTTGAAGTTGTGAAGTTAATGAGAATATTTTATTTAGCAATTTTGTAATATACAGTATGGTGTAAATTGTAAAATGAAAACTAATTATAGTTACAGACTTACCGTAGGTGGAGTTAGTGACATTTTGCGAAATATATTCATCCATTGATCTTTTGGCCCATTCCGAATCATCATCTTGGGTAGAATTTGATGCGCTAGAAAAATAGAAATCTTTGATTGAAAAAAATCGCTGTTAAGATCATTGATTTTATTGATTCTGTGGTTACTTGTTTCAATGTTCTGTCTCCGTTTTTCCGGATTCTATACAAGGCAGGGCGAATTTGGGAAATGGAGTTTTCAAAATTGGCTCTAGTCTCGATCTGGGTTAGTGAAAGTCTTGCGGACGACGGTTTTCCGCAAGACGGTTTGGGCAGACCGTCTTGCGGAAAACAACCGAGAAATAACCGAGAAAATTTCAGTGAGTAAGTAAGGGATGACATAGCCCATTTCCATATCTTTTCCTAATCTTTTATCCTTAATTCTACACTTGTAGCACCTGTGGCATTGCTTATGTTATATACGACTGTAGCACCTTCTATTAAAGTGGAGCGTCAGCCGCTCTGACAACAATTACATAAAAAATAATTTAATGTTAATGATCAATTACTTTACAGACCAAACTTACACGTGTGTAAATATCATCGATTTGTTCGATTATATTTTATGCTTCTTTATTTATTTATCCATACAAACTTTTACAAGTATTTGTAGACATGTTGTTTTTTATTAAATTACACGTTACACGTTTAAATTATACATTTTTTTAAAAAATTTTTGGTTGAAGTTATAATTTTCAAATTAAATTATTACAAACAAAAATAAATCTCTAAAGGGTTTTGACATCTTTACAACCGAAGTGAATCGCGAAAATTTTTGGATGTGAATTGGAATGTAAATTTATTTAAAATTCAGAACTTTTTAGTTCTGAAGTTTCTGAAGTTTTTATGTCCTAGAATTAATGTGTCCTAGCAAAAAATTAAAGCTAAATACTTTCTTAATAAATAACTACTACTGTTTCACATTAGTTATAAAAATCTGTGATTTTATTTCAAAGGAATTGCAATTAACTGGATTTAAAATGAACCAACAAATTTAAAAGGAAACCTAGTTTAAAGGAATTTCTTCGATGTTTTTGCAGCAAATTCAAACTCTAACGAAGCTAGTTGCACAACGAGGCTTTTAAAATCAAAGACTAGTGAAACCCACTAAAGCTGAATAAATGTGTACCCAGAATATGCTTCGGAAATATTTAAACTTATTTCCTGAATGGGCCAGTTAGAAAATAACTATCATAGTCAAAAGGTCACACGCAAAAAAGGTCGTGAATTACTTTTCTTTTCCATCAACTTTGAACCTATTTATGAAGGCCTGTCTAATAAATAACATTACAGTGTGAATTTTGGATAAGATCCCTTTCAATATCAAAGGGTGAAAGGTAAGTTTAGAAGAAGCTTACAATCTAAATTTAGGTTTCATATTTTAATAAAAAAGTGATGTTAAGAGACTAAATGTAAAGAATCCGTGGACTTTTTTTAATTTTTTTTTTTTATATTAACACCCCGGGGTCGCTAGTTTGTTATAATTTTCTTCATTTTTTTTCTTCGGAAGAATTTAACTCTGAGTTTGGAGACCACTTCTTTATTAGATCTTATTCTCTAATAATGTGTGATAAACGTCTATCGATAGACGGTTATCACACATTATAGAACCGCTTTTTGCCAACTTTTCACCGACCATGGGGAGATCGGTGGGGTATGTGGGACTTCTACCCACTAAAAACGCACGGTGTTTCCTCGCGCAATCTATGGGCGGGGGTTAGGGAACGTTAAGACAATTCTCAGCCCCTTGACCCAGCCTAGTGAGACTTGAGGAATTGGCCGAGGCTCTACGCGACAAGACTGCTCGCCTATACGACTATCAGGACGATGATGATCGAAACGACATGGCGGTTACCTCGTGAGCCAAGTCTGTATATTTACTAAGCTTGTCTTTTTTGGCGTTCACGAGGTTTTTTTTTATTAATAATACTCGTACGCTTAAAATTATAAGCTGCAGATTGTTATTTGTACTCATGTTGTCCCTGTAGATTACATTTTAATGTACTTAATGTTTAGAAAGTTCTCGCTACGGTGTCGTTGCCTTTTATTTTAAGGTAACTTAACTTTTATTTTATGTTACAAGGTTATTATGATGTCGCCTAATTATCCACCAACAAAATGGTGTCATATCCCGTCTCATCTTCTACGGCTAAAAGATAATATTTATATATTTAAAGTTTTAAACAAAAGTTAGGTATACTTCTTATTGTCAATCTTTACTGTCAAAAGATATGCTGTATTGACGATGATTTTGTCATTCGCTTTTTAGTTTAACAAAATATTTACGACTGGTAATTCAGTGCTTATCAAAATGTTTAGAAAATTTGTTGAGCAAAATAAATAATTTGGTAAGTTGAATCCTGTTTTAAATGAACTGGATTCATATCTAAAACCTAGAATATCAAAACTAATATAAATATATTATTTTAATGGAAATCATTAAATATATTTCTGCAGTAAACGATGTAATTTTTTTATATTAAGTGTCTAATTATATTGGTATATATAATTCTAAATCTTAATATAAACGCGTTTGAGTGCTATTAAGTTTTATATTATAAAATTTCTGAAAATTTTACCAAAAACACATATAAAGAGCCTTCCAAATCACGAGTCATATTATTTTCGATTGGGTAATTAGGTTGACTAATTTCTAATTTTAAAATTTCGACTTATATACTCGTAATTTATTCTTTTTAAATTTAGGGTAATAGATTGGTTTAAAAATGAGGAATGAAACATCAAGGTTCCCCTATATATTCTAAAAAAAAAAACCGCGTTCAGGGCCGCAACCGCTAAGGTTGTCTGTGTACTCGTAAGTACGGGAATTGAATATTTTCTATCACATTTTTCCCGTTTTTACATAACATACAAATCAGATTTCGTGCGCAAACTTAACAATGAGGAACTTCCACAGATTCTGTCACGATATTTTTACTATTTACGTTGATAATATTTTCGACATACATAAGACTTCGTAGAGCACGAGGCATGAGTAATTGTTTGCAATCGTAGCTTATTTGTATTGTGAAACTTCAATAAGTTTATTGAATTCTTTAAAGATCGCAATCTCAAGTTAACTAGCGATATTTTCAATTAATGTAACGGAGAAAGTTCTAATTGGTCTGCTGTTAGTTGTAACAGATGTGTTTGCCTCTGATTTTCAAGTCAAGCGTGCAACTAATTTATAAAGTAAATAAACTAATTATAAACTTATTATTGTAATAATAATAGTTTATATTAAACTTAATATACACAAATAATCTATAAATATGTCTATACTAATATTATAAAGAGGAAAGATTTGATTGTTTGTTTGTTTGTATTGAATAGGCTCCAAAACTAATGGACTGATTTGAAAAATTCTTTCACTGTTGGGAAGCTATATTATTAGCGAGTAACATAGGCTATATTTTATAAAGTTAGTAGGTAATAAAATCATAAACGAGCTGGGTCTGTACATTAAATTTTTTCAATAATCCATTTTTACACATCCAGTGTATTTTCAATAATCCAGTGGCCAAGTTTAAACGTAATAAACCGTAATTTTTGCGTCGATATGTGATAATGGATGAAACATGGATCCATCACTTCACCCCGGAATCAAAACGATCGTCATCTGAGTGGACAGCAACTGGTGAACCTCGTCTAAAGCGCCCGAAAGCACAACAATCGGCTGGAAAGGCGATATTTTGGGATGTGCGTGATGTAATATTCATCGACTAACTTGAGAAGGGAAATACCATCAACAGTGAATATTATATAGCGTTATTGGAGCGTTTGAAGGCCGAAATTGCAAATAAATGACCGCATATGGAAAAGAAAAAAAATTGTTTCATCAAGACAATGCACCGTGTCACAAATCAATCAAAACAATGGCAAAACTATTATACATGAATTTAACTTCGAATTGCTCCCACATCCACCGTATTCGCCAGATTTGGCTCCCAGTGACTACTGGCTGTTCGCAGACCTCAAAAAAAAAATGCTTGCTGGTAAGAAATTTCGCACGAATGAAGAAGTTATCGCTGAAACTGAGGCCTATTTTGAGGCAAAAGATAAATCGTTCTACAAAAGTGGTATTGAAATGTTAGAGCGGAGCTGGAATGATTGCGATGCTCTTGATGGAGATTACGTTGACGAATAAAGCTAATTTTGAACAAAAAAATCCGTGTTTCCTTTTTTTAGGCCCGGGACTTTTCAGCCCATGTGTTACAACTGTGTGATTAGTTAAACAACGCGACTACGTCATGTTTTATTCTGACTCTTTTTCAAAATATTGGAATTCAAAATCGAGGGACACACTATAATTGAAATAAAATGAGTTTCTTTTCTTTATAAACTTAATATGTTACTCAGAGGATATTTGTGTAAATAAAATTTCACAAATGCGAAACCAGAGCTGGTCGCTAGTAAGTTCTAATCAACAAATGGTTGGTACTAATAAAATAAAACAAATAAAATCCAGGTGGCCGATAAAAGCCATTATGGTATTCTTTTAATGTTGCCATAAATAGAATGTGCGCATGTAATGAAATGGATACTTTTATGTGTATAATGTCATAATTCGCGCGTAAAGTGAAACCAGCTTTAGCTGACGCCTCCATTGACTGGTATAAGTACATGATTTAAGCTATTTTTTCTGTGCTTAATGTATTTTTAATTAAAATATAGATTTTGAGTTGTTTTTGGTGCTATTTTTGTGTTTACCACTTTACTACTTTTATTTAGACATTAAATCTGAGATACATTTAACTAACTACTGAGAAAGTATCTACATCTAATTTCTAAGAGTATACCTACGTTATATTGCCATTTCTTCTTGACAACACAAGGAATTTAGTCTGAAAATAGGTGTCCGCCAAATGACACAAAGTTACAGTTTGTTGATTATGTGACGCGAGTTCTGAACGGGGCGAGGCTTTATTGCTACTTTGTAACACGTTCAAGGCCACCACGTATGAAACCTGTGGTAATAATAATGGCTACTTTCTTGGGAAAAAATAAGCATTTAGGATTAGCGCAAAAATGTATTAATTAGTTACGTTTAGAAAAATGGTTGCATTTAATTTGCTAAACACCTGTTACGTCGCTTAATATAGTACATACTACAAACGTGAAATTTTGTGAGGGTGGATGTATGGATGTTTGTTACTCTTTCAAGCAAAAACGGCCAAACGTATTTGGATGAAATATGGCACACGCATAGTTTATCACCTGGATTAACATATAGAATACTTTTTATTATGAAAAAATGTTAGGTTCCCGAGGGATCGTCTAAAAATGTCAGGCGTTATATCTTTTATTTTTCAATGCGGACAAAGTCGCGGGTTCCAGCTAGTATAATATATTGTAAGGGATTGTTTGCCAAATCCAGCATATACCAAATAATACATATTAATTCAAGTGTTTATAAATAGATCTTCCATTTATTAGAATAATTGGAATTATCTATACCTATTGAATTTCCGAAGGAAATTCTCAAAATCTTAAGGTCAAATAGAAGATAAAAGCCACCCTTATTTTATTTAGAATTTACACACATAAACACTAATTTCGAAAATATTACATTAGCTACTAACTCTGATTAACCTACAGTGAGCTAATAACTTGAGAATCGATTTTTTTTTCTTTTAATGTAAAATTTTAATGGCCACGTTTTAAGTTAATGTAAAATTAATTGCCTTTTGTATAGCATATATTGACATGTTCGTTTTATTATTCATATTCATACGAATATCAATACTGTTAAAGAACGTTTTTCCCACGACGTATGTCCTCAATTTCTTTAGAAATAAAAGTTCAAAAATGCGTAATTCTTTTTCAGAATTTTTCTTTTTCAGACCAAACGCTTTAAAACATCCTTTATAATGCAAACTGCCAAGGATTAGAATTCACTGCCGGCGTCTGTGTTTCCAAGCTCATATTACAACCCAAATCTTTTTAAGTTCGAGCGAAAAGGCATCTTACAGGACCTAGAATCTAAGTAATCTCGCTCCATTGTCTTTGCTGCATGGCTAGATGCTGGCCGAGAGCAAATCCATTATTAATAAATAAATAAAAAAGCCTTGTCATCCTGTTAAACCTGAGATTTTTCTTAACACTGGAATTAGTGGTAACCTGCAAATACATCTGTACAAGAGCGATATGTCGTAAAAAGTTCGCTCAGCAACTATCTGAAATGTCCCGAGACAAAGCCTCTAACTCTTTGCATGTCACATCAGTCATAATTTGAGAGTAAGTGTAAAAATGTCGCCTTAGGAGATTGTGGTGATTAGTTCTCCACAACATGCCGTATTATTTAGAATGGTAACATTGCAATTACAAGAATGCTTTGTTAATATTGTTACTCGTATACATACTTAGAATAACTTATTGGAAGGGAATTTCCAATCAAACTTTAATTAAGTGGGGATATATTCAAACATTTGCGCTTCATTTAGGATTGGCCAATAGGAACGGATCCTAAAACCCTGATTTGATAGTTTTTCTTCTAGTTCTGTCAAAAGAAAAGAAATTTACAAAAAAACTAATTAAGTATCTCAAGATCACAGTTACACATGAAAATTAATAAAATAAAATTTCTTTTTTAGTCACTTCCCTTCACACACTTCAAAAGCTTAAATACCAACAGCCATCCGGTAATCTGATGAGGGTTGTCATCTACGCGTCACTGCTTTAACTAAAACTAAACTATTATGTAGAGAATGGGAGAGGGAATATTTCCCTTATCACTTATCCTTTATATTTTATCTTCAAAGTTGCACTTTCAACCTCTATGGCGTTGTGGGTATTTATCTTCTTATTTTCATGCCTCTTCATTACTGAAGGTCGGCAGTCAATTTTTTAAATCTCTCCTTGTCTTTTGCCAGTCGAAACAATTTTATATGTTGTGGGTGTTCATAGGCTACAGTAATCACATACCATCTAGTAGATCTTTAAATTTATAAATATGTAATCTATTATATGTTATAGATATAGTAATATCTTAGTTATAGTTATATATACAAATATACCCACTATTGGTTATAATAAAAACGTTCCAAATTTTTAAGAATATATTATGTCCTATATTATGTTCGTTTATTAAGAACCGCAAATCTCCGTGAGTATTTTATTGATCCACATGAAATTTTGCAAACATCAGGGGTACAGAACAGGACATACGCTACCTTTCATCCAGAAAAATCAATGTTTTCGAGAAATCTAAAATAAAAATTGAAAAAAAATAAATAAATAAAAATAAAAATAAATAACCACCTGACAAAAATATATGACCCATAAAGATTGAATAAATACTTCGAACCTTAAGGAAAAGGGGCGCGGACCAATTTGCAGGCAAAAGCTAGTATCTATATAAAAACAACGCTAATTTTCCTTTTCTGTAGATTGTTCTTTTTGCTTCACTCGGCAGCGAAATTGGTCAAAAACAAGAAATCATTGTAATAAAAGTGGCCGAAACTCTAACACTCTTATTAAGGTTATTATTATTTTGACATAATATCTTTTTACGCACAATACCTTCTGAAAATGAGCTTGTCCCCCAAGTAATTCGATCTAATTAAATTTATCCACGTCTTCGTTCAATTCTTTTTGTGTACTTTAAATATATTTCCTTAAAATGAATCCTATCATGATACCCAGTCAGATAATTTTGGCTTGGATATTACAGCGACAAAAATATACTCTATATTCAAATAGGATCACAAATTTAAGTAGGTGATTAATTACAGGCATAGAAAACAACTTAGTTTAAAAAAAAACACCTATTTACATTTTGATATTTTGTATACCAATATTATTTGTATATTCTGAACATTTAAGTCGGTGTATCGACACGGAATACCACAATAGTAGGTACAAGGTAGTTTACTAATTGGTGGAAAATGTTATTGATTGCACTATTATGTACATTTATGTATGTTTCTCTTTTTTTTTTATAACTTACATTTATATTTGTTTTCCCTAATAAAACAAAATAAAGTATCGACTATATTTTAATGATAGATCACATTAATATCATATGAAAAAGACATTTTGTTCAACGTTTTGTACTCGTAAGTTATGGATTTAAAAACTAACCTAGCTTACGATTTAAATTTTTTGTTTCATATATTTTTTAGCCAAACACCCCACTCAGCTTAAACTGGTGAGGTTTACGTAACAAAAAGCCGGCACTACGAGTAATTTTCAGCTGGAGTCTCACAAAGAAAAACGTTTGGTGACTTGTGGTTTCTAATTTTGTACCAGGGTTTCACTGTGTGCATTTATGTAGACATTATCAAAGTGTTTGTGGATTCGCTGATTCAAGATGCAATAACTGCGTACTAAACTCATAGTTCCACTAAAGAAATAATATAATATAGACACAAATAAATCTTATATATAAAAGGCGATGTGTGTATGTATGTCCCATATAGACTCCTAAACCACTGAACCGATTTTGATGATTTTGATGAAACTTTCAGACAATCTTCACATAAGCCCAGCGGGTGTTCCTGTGAAGTTTGGTAGCGATCGGACGCGGACGAAGTCGAGGGCAAATACTAGTAAATATATAAAGACACAAAGATAAAGTCATTCATTCAGTACTTATTTGGTATCTTATTCTTTTAGGGATTGTACTCGTAAGATGGATGAAGATAGACAGACACATAGATAATTAGTAATTAGTATATCAAAAGGCGTTCTTATTGTTAGAGTGATATCTTTTAGATAACCTTTAGGTGGATAAAAAGATTACGAGTAGGTAAGTAGTAGGCGGATGGCTACGCAAAAAATTGTGGGATATGTGTTAATGTGTTAATAAGAACCTATCATCACTTAGTCCAAACATTTGCTAATAGTTCACATGAACAGATTTAAAAAAATAAATAGAAAATTATGAAAATAAGTGTATAACGACAATCTACTATAAAATTATAACATTTGCATAGATTGCACGATAGAAAAATAATTATAACATTTGCATATTTAATTGACAATTTCTTTTCTCCTTTCTTATAGCAAACGTCCTTACACAAAGTTCTTTAGAAATAAAAATGCGGCTTTAATATAATTTTATCTCATGTTGATGTTGATTTGATGTAACCTTGGAAAATTTGCAATGAATTTACTGGACCGGTACATGCTAAAATTTGCTCGGTATCTAGAGACTACAAGATAAAAAGAAACATGTTCCCTCGGGATAAAAACGTGGTGGATGGACGTCATATAATAAATTACAATACATGAATATTCAGATACAATACTCGTAGTGTTTACAATTTCAAGTTACAAAACCAGATCAAAAACATAAATTTGAATTTTATCGGATGCATATTGTTCTTATAATATATCTCCTTCCACCTTAAATAACTATATCTGTTTTTGTTATTTTTTTTAATAGACAAGGACAACTTTTTTAATTTTTTAGGTACGTTTCTTTATGTTGAGGTCGACAGACAGGCTTACGGCTCACTTGATGATAGCTACCGTCAATTAAAAGTAAAATAAAGTAATTAGTACCGCAAGCAAAAGTAAAAGTCAAGTCGACTTGATGGTTGATTAATTACACACCAATCAAACCCAACTAACAGACGAACGTACAAAAAATCTTTTTTTCATTTACTTTAGCAACATACTATGTTACGTGGTATGTACAAAGTGTACATTGTTTTTTAATATTTAATATACCTACAGACACGGCTCGTTTACGATTTTATTATAATACTGTATTAGTAGATTGGTGACTGTATTGACTAAAATATATGTGTTAATATCGTTAACAGCTGTTAAAATTGAAATCATCGTTTAATATACCAAACTTAAAATTCCACACAAGAAAATGTTTTTTTTTTATGTATAAAAAGTAGGTGGTGGCCATTCTCTTTCCTAAATTTATACGAATAGTTTACTAACCGAACAGATATATGTTTTGTGTATAAATAAAATCTTATATTTATTATTCCATTAACTTTCAATTAAATACGTCAATATTTAGCCTCATTTCGATCGATGTTATAATTCCAACAATTTTTTGTTCTAGTATTGGATGGGATGGGAATAACCCTTCGACGCAAAAACGGGGTGTTATTAGTTTGACGTATGTGTCTGTGTCTGACAGATGTCTGTGGCATCGTAGATGGGCCGATTTCGATCCGTTTTTTTTTTGTTTGAAAACTGGCGTGAATGACATTGTTCTTAGGTTCTTAGCTATAATTTGTGAAGATATAATGTTCAGGCGCTTGAAGACTATCAGCTCATTTCCTAACGAAGATATTTCACTAACTTCCACGTGTTCGATTGATGTGAAATTTGATAGACTGTTACTTCGGTGGTGTTTCCATGACATGGTAATCTTGACCTGATGCTGCAGCATCGAATACAAACAAGCTGTACCTCTTTATAAATTAGTATAGATTAACTAACATGCCAATTAATTCTGTAAGTAAGTCTATACTTTAACTATAAGTTCATATCTCAATTATAAAATAGAAATGAGCCACAATCTATTATCTTTTTAATTAAGCATTGTCTTTTCAAATTATTACTTACATTTTTAATTAGTAAATTTAATAAGAGAATAAAAGAAAAATTCAGAATCTTTCTCGAAATTTAATAATTGTATCAGCGATATAAGAGTAGCAACAATAATAACAAATTTATTCAACAAAGAACGTAAGTTAATGTTAGTTTAGCTTATTTACATCAAGATTTACTTTTCATATTTTATGTTGAGGAAGTTAACCAACCATAAACTGGGCTTGTACGTGAAACTTGTTAGTGACCTAATTGTGTAATTTACTGAGATTTTTAATCATATCTCATTATTTTTTAATTTAGTTACTCTAACAGAAGACGTGAACTTACTATTAAAGAAATAATATAATACTTACAGAAGTTACCTTTGCAGAATACTATTGTGAAATAATATCACAAATGGTCTTTGTGTGTTATGCTGGGTTGATCCTTAATTTTAAGGATAAGAGAAAACACTTACCCTCATTAAACACCCTTCTTCTTTATCCCGTTTGAGGTATAATTACGATCTCTACGTAATGTACAGCGCCATTAAAGCCCCCTTAGTATTACATTGACTTCATTTCTATCTACTGGGCTATCTGATTGTCGATTGCCACATGTTAAGACAAATTGAAATATCAAGAATATCATTTATCATTCGAATATGGAACAACTTCCAAACAAAAACCCAAATCGGGGTGAATACAATCAGATATTTTTTTCGATTCTCTGAACTTTGTAAAACTAGTTGTAACATATTGTTTTAACTATCGAGAACAACGGAACAAACGTCGCTTGCGTGAAATAGTAGCGATCCGATACATTGCCATTCTGAATTGCCTTTTTAAGTTTAACGACACGATCACAACACCTGTTAAATTTATGGATGGAAGTTAGCCTTTTTGAGATGTTACATCTCGCATCTCCCGGCCTCTATTGAATGTGTTTAGAACTAAAGTCTTCTTTTTTAAGGGAAACGCATTAATTATATGTTTGAGATTAATTACATATGAAGATATATTACATATGAAAATTGAAAATGAAACTCAAAAATGGCTGGACCCATTTTAACTCGGTTTTCATTTATGCAAAGAGGAGTAAACAAATATTTTTTTATATATAATAACAGTCTTTATTATATATAAAAAATGCACACCAGACGAAGCCTAATCATAAGATTGCTGGTTGTTTAATAAATTCGCGAAATTTACAATGATTTAATTTATGGAAACTACTTTAAAACTATTACCCAGTACTTAGAAGTCTACAGCCTCTTCAGAGTTGAACGATAGTGTATTATTTAATCAGTAAGTGAATTGTGTGCCTTTATCTTTGTAAATATTTGTATGTTTACTGAAATAATTCCTCTGAACCAGTTTATAGTGGCAACTTCTCTATCTCTTTGAATGACCTTTACTAGGTAGGCCAACAATTTTAAAGGTATAATCTCATCCTTAACAAATAAATAAGCGATTACTGCCAATAATTATCTTTTCTACATCAAGGAATAATCTTTATAGTTAGTACAATTCTGTTAGCAATACTTAACTCTGTTTACTAAAAATACTTTTTAGTGATGAAGGCTCATTCACAACATGTTTTGGTAGTAAATATATTAGTTAGGATGCACTTGGTTTACGAGACATTTTTAATGTACATTATATTCAAAAAGTTATTAAACCAGCTGAGCTAAGTATATTAGGCCTATGAAGTAATTTTTTTTTTGAAAGACTTAATTGAAAAAATATGAAATTTTAGTATTAAAATTTTTGTTAGAATTTCTTGTTTACAAATAATCGCAACAGCTCTTGGGTACAAACAGACGGAGATTTTTATGCATTATAAGTCTTTTTAGCGAAAGATCTACCAAGATTTTTATAAAATATATTATTGGTATATGCAATGAATTTTTATTTTACAACAATGCAAACGTATGATTTTAATATTATTAAAAAAAAAATTATAACAAAAGTCCACGAGAAAATAAATAAAAGAAATCTTTTCAAAGTTATAGGTGCGTTTAAAACAATACTTTTCATCAAAGACGTGTTCAACAGTACGCGAAAAATTCTGTTCAACGAGCCGATGTGAAGCATTACTTTTATTGGACAATAAAATTGAAATCTGACTTACCTGGAATCCATTGTGCGAATCGGGAATATTAACAATGAGAATTGCGAATCTGTTTAAAAAACAATCTCGGTTCTTTGTCCAGCGAGGCCTTCTTCGCTCGCTATGCTAACACATAGCATACACAGTGGGCACACAGCGTCGGTACCGCAGGTGTTTGTAAAACGATTAGCACGCTTGTCCCCGCTTCCAAAGTTGACATTACGCACTTACAGATTTTTCAACCTTGCCGCCTCATTGAAATTACTTCAGCAAACTTCAGCGTTATATTTTAGTATTTCACTACATTTTGAATGACATGTTTGTGCTCACGAACACTCCACTATGAAATATTATTTATTTTCGCATATCTCCACTCACTTGTTAAAGAAACACACACTTGTTTGCGAAATTAAATCACAAGAAATAAGTAATCAGTGCGCCTCTTCTAATATTTTACATATTATTTCACACAATTTATTTGTTGAAACTTTTTAAAATTAATAAGGTATTTTTAAGAATTAATAATTTAGAAAACAGTTTAAAATTAAATGTTTAAGGCTATATTTTATGCGCGTTAACGCGTCGCGAAGTTTGGGCGGGAGTGAGCTGAAACTTTCAGGAGTATTCGATAGAAGCGGTGTACCGCGTCGCTCGATCCGTTGCGACTGTGCGGTGGATACGCAAGTAAAATAAACGTACCTACAACATTTATGTACAATATATAGTAAGTAATAATACGCTTATTAAAATCTCGACGAATCTTATATAGGGTAATACCATCGATGAATCTTAATAGGTTTTTACTGAGATGACGAAATTGAAATATTGTTTTATTGCTGTTAACGACAACGTGTCATAAAAATAAAAATGCAAAATTAGGGAAGGAGTGGACCAATTAGCTATTTTTTTATTGTTTTTTTCTTAGGTTTAAAAATTTTAAACATCGTTTCCAGCGCTTTTAAATGAAGTGTAAGTTTTCAATTTCAAACTGTCTTAGTACTCTATTCTGTTTCAATGTATAAAATATTCAATTTGCATTTTACCGTGTCTCCTTTTATTTTAATTATGTATTATTTCGGAATAGTCTAATTTTTTTTCTATTTTTAAAAATAGAAAAAAAAATAGTTTATTTTAATTTAATTAATTAAAAAATATATATAAGTTTCAAATAAACGACTATGTTAATCAGTCATTTTCTTTCATTAATTAAACAATATTTCTTGTGCGATATCTTCATTTCTTGTCAATTTCTTCACATTTCTTCACAAACACTAAAAAGTTATTGTTTCACGAATTGTTCTGCAAAAAAATGCAAAAACCTTTATCTTTGATATTTTATCATTTTATTTACTAGCTACTTATTTCTAAGAAAATAACCATAATTGGTTAATGTTTAGAGTTTGCTGCATGAAAGCCGCATAAAGTCTAACTTATATAGAAACTAACACAATCTTGTTAATATCGCCTAAATAAGTGATGTCCGAATATGGATTTTCTTTTAGCGTTCATTGTTTTTGTTTTTAATTTTTTTTAAAGTCATTGACCGTTTCTTTTGTATTTCAACATGTTTGCTGTCCCCCAATGGAATGGTTATTGTAATAACAATTTTTATATAATTTTCATTTTCATAACGGTCTACTTGATGGTAGGTGGCTACAGTCACCTATAAAACAAGCAACGCCATAGGTGCTGTAAGTGCGCTACAATCATACCTAAGTTTCTAGGCCAGCGTCTCGACATCCGGTGAAGACAACTTTGGAAAATGAACTTTCAATGTTGGTTGTAGGTACGTCTAGTGGATTTTGAATACACATCATTATTATGATTTGTATTGAATTTACAAAACCTTTCAAATGTTTAAATTACTTATAATATTTTAGGTAACTAAACTTTATGTGTATTGATGAACATGTAAGTATTAGTTTCATATGGCAAAATTCCTTTCATTCATATATGCCTATGCTGAAAAGCAAGACAATCTTTAAGAAACGGCGTTAGTGCTGTATAATATTTCATTTTATAATATAATAAACCTTAATTACGTAATATATGTACTGATGTAAAATTTAAAGGTTGTTAAATAAAGGCTATAATAAAAATATGCACATAATCATATTCACATACCTTGTGCCAAATCCGCAGAAGCAATTGATTAAACTGAATTTTTGTTCTACTTTAAATGGCCAAGGGGTATATAACATATTTTAACGATTTTAAAGAACAATAAAATTGCGACACCTATTCCTGGTTACGGTAGCGTCCATGGTAACGGAGAAGCAAGAGATGCTAAGAATCCGCAGCAGATATACGACTACCAAAAACAACGATTATTTTTGGCTTCACTCAATGTTAGGATCCTAAAGGAAGACGCAGCTGGAAGTAAAGCTGAGCAAGATAAAACAGCATATCCTTGAGTTATCAGAGGTTTTAAACATGACGAACTCATTTCTAAGAAAAAACCATGGAGGACTTTTCAATCGTGATAATTAATAGTTACAAATGGAGTTTCGAAATCTCTATTATACACTCGCGCCCTAAACCCAGCCGGAATAAATCAGTGGATTTAATTGAACAACTAAAAAAAAACCTATGAAAGTGGCACAAACGAATTTCATTATGGTAGACAAAACATTTGAAACGTTCATGAACGGCGGACGCAATCAATTTATTTAACTAGTTAATTGTGTATCACTAATAAAATCAATGGCCAATTTATGCAATTGATAGCCATGAAATATTAATAATTTTTCGTAATACGTATTTTCGAAGACAGGGACGGTTTGTTCTCCAAATTTTTCATTTAAACATTACTCATTTAACTCTTTTCACTAGTGAAAACCGTATCAATATTTGTTAAGTAGGTAGTTTAGAAGTAGTCAGCGGAGAAACAGACAGAAACGGAGAGCGACTTTAATTTACTAAACCCCGACGCTCGACGCAAAAACAGGGTGTTATAAGTTTGACGGGTGTGTCTGTGTATCTATCTGTCTGTGGTATCGTAGCTTCCAAATGGATTGACCAATTTTGATCTATTTTTTTTTTTTTTTTGAAAGATTACGTGATATGAATTGTTTTTAGCTATAATTTATGAAGATCTATTCAGGTGTTAATAGGTATAGAATTTTACAATTTAACCTAAAGTAACTTGAAAATTACTCCTCTAATTTCTTGTAAATTATGCAAATTTAATATAGTATAGTAGATTTTTTTTATCATCTATCCAACGGCACAAAAAATCCCTTAAAATTGTAATCCGTAACGATCAAATACCACAATACCCCATTATTTACCACCGCACAATATTCAACAACATAATATTTTTTTCAACAGTTTACAAAATACTAGATCAAACATCACCACATATTTTTGAAAACGGTTTTCTAAAGTCCCTCATCAAAAGCATATATTACTCGTATCAAATCTTAGTAAGTATATAAAACAATTTTTACCTCCGAAAACTAATAAAGGGAAAGTCTGAAAGATATTGAATAAAATATTACGGTCATATATTTTGAAAGGTGCTTCGTTCAGTTTCGATCAAGTAGTGAAAATAAAATTTTATGTGAAATTTTTACTACAATTTTTCAATTAGGTAGCTGATACATTTTTAAAATGTAGAAAAATGTTATTATTCATTGAAACCACTGTGATATATATAATAATTAAGTGACGATTCAATAACAATTAAATGAAATCTTTGTTTTACTCTGGCTTATTATACAATATTAGCGACTGTTATACAATATTAGCGACCCGTTTCAAACGAATGCGAATTTTCTTTGGAACGAATCTAATTTACGAACTCTTATAAATCGTAAAATCGAAAAACCATTGAATACTTTCTCAAAAAAATTCTACACATTGTACTTATTTTACCCACGTCAAAAAAAAAGATTTTATAAAAAATATCTACACTTTAAATTATATTAAAAAAGGCATGCTGTATCGTGCATAAATCGATGTACACGACATTATGTATACAGAGAAATCACAATTCAGTCTTATCAGGCAACCAGATAGGAGGGTATAGTGATGGATTTTATACAAATTCTCTTTGCCTTTGTCTTCATAAGAGGTAACTTTAAAATTTTATAAACAAAAAAAAATAGATCGCGAAGTGTGAAACTTCAAAAATGCTCCTTCGCAATTCATTTATGTTTCACTAAAGCTTTTTTTTTGTAAATGACTGCAGTATAGTATAGTATACTATCAAATATATACAATAAACTTCAACTTTAGTTTAAAAATTAATATATTCAGACATAAAGTTACATAATTATTCAAAATAAAAAGAACAATTCAATAAAAAGCAAATATCTCAAAAACAAAAATGTCTCCTTTTATTTTTATATTTGAAACTATAAAAATTGTAGACATTTAACATAATGATTAAACATTCATTTTTAAATGTAGTGTTTACATGACGTCACATGATATTTAAATTTTCACACCTACGTACTTTGATTTGCCATTTCAACTTCAACTGGGTCAATTTCGATCGAAATTGTATTGGTTAAATTAAGATTTATGTGTCCCTCAACAAAGCAATTGATTGATGAGGCCACAGGAAATTAATGCCGTAAAATCATCAAAGGATATAGTATAATCAATTACTGTCAATCAAATAAATTGCCAAAAACTCCAAATAACAATTATTGTTGTGTGAAGATTTAACATTTTACCAATTTATTTTTATGTGATTGTCAATCTAAGTATAGTCACGTAGCAAGTCGTAGCAATACATTTAATTGCTTTATCAATTGAAAATCACACTACGTTAGAATCTAAATAGCGAAATTCATCAGCCGTAAGGATAAACCTATTTACTGTATTTTAATTTTAAAAAATGCCCACCTCGTCGAAAATATGTCGAAGTTCTTCAATGTCAACTTTATTAAAGTTTCAAAATTTCTTTTAAGAGTTTCAGATGATTGAAGCACAATGTACCCTAACGGCATGCGATGTGTTTGATATGTTTACAAAAGCATATGGAAGCGAGGAACATCAAGGCATGGGAGGGTGTAAACCAGATATTCACCTTAGACAGCTAGATCGAAGGTTACGTGCTATCGAACAATCAGGTAGGTGACTAAAATAAAATTTTATTGTTCTCCCAAAAAAAATGTTAACTAAATCGTTTTTGTTACCGCGACTTCGTCCGCACCCCGTTTTATGCAATCTTTACTGCTTCGTGAAATAAAAGCATGTTTGCTGTTATGTTTCGGTGAGTGAATAAGGGATGCCAGAGGCTATTTCCTCCCTATCCCTTCCCAATCCCTTATACTTAATCCTACTGTGGTAGGCAAGGCACTTGTAGCACCTGTGGCTGTGTACCTTGACGACCACGTTTGGTCTAGTGGCTAGTAACTAGTGGCTAGTAGTGCTGTTAACCAAACGATCGCGGGTTCGAATCCTGCTAGAGGAAAATGTTTTTATGTATTAACATTTACCTTTGTACCTGAGTCATGGATTTTTGGATTTATAATATGTAAGTGTTTACAAAAAAAAGTAATCTATGTATATATCAATTGTCTGGTATCCATAATACAAGCATTTGTTGCTTTCGGTGGAACTAGATGCTGCTGTGTGGAATGTGTGAAGATATTTATTATTATTTATATTTATTTATGTGGCGTTGCTTGTGTTATAGGCGACGGTAGCTAACGGTTCACTTGATGGTCACTACCATCAAGTCTTCTACAGATTTTTCTAATTTTAATTTTTTTTGCTAGTATGGACAATAAGCTACGGGCAGTCACGATGGCGTCAATGTGCAAAAAGTGTTTGCAGATGTGACTCTGCCCGTCGCTCCTTAAAATGCTGGAGAGCTGGTCTTAGCGCTCTATCAGCCGACTTAATAGTACCTGCTGATCTCATGAATATGTAAGTAAAAGTATTGCGAATACGTACAATAAGCTGCGAAAGTCGAGCATCAGTCTTAAAAACCAAAAGGTTCACACTCTGGGTGTAAATATTTCTAATCGCCGAACCGTAAAAAATATTGTTTAGTTAATTTTTTTAAATATAAAAGTTTTGGTGGTACGAAAAAAAGAAGTACCAAATGTTGTCTAAGCTTTGATAATTAATACATAGTTTTTTTCAAGCTTTTTGGTATAGCCCAGGTTTAGCCATAAACGAGTAGTAGGCTTAAGAAATTACCCATTTGACGGCACTAACCGCCTTAACACAGAAGATTACTTACTTATTCAAAAAGTTGAAATTTATCATGAAAACTGTCCTAAAGCTACTAATATTATAAATTCAAAGTAAGGATTGATGTATAGATACTTGCAGAAACTACTGATACTAGCTGGTTGGATTATGACTAAACGGTACAGTAATTTAATTTATATGTCAAAGTAACACATCTGCTATAATTTATAAAGATATATGCAGGTGATATCGCGAGAACCATCAAGTCGTAAAATCTTATCACAATTATTCTATAATGACTTCGAAAATGAATTAAAACACTTTAAAACCATAAGTTCCAATCTTAACAAGACAAATAATAAATTTTATATGTGACAAATATTATGTGTAGGCTTATACATACATTATAGAGACCTAGCTAATATTGTTTGCGGAAGTTAACTTAATGCTCTTATTTTTTGCATAACTTTCCAGTGACCTGGGGACGAATAAACTGCGTACATTGCACAAATCAACATTCAAAGGAATGCGATCTCTTGTCGAACTGGACATGTTCGATAATCACGTGGAATATTTACCTACTGGTATCTTCGATTCATTGGTCAATTTAAGAATATTGTAAGTTAAAAGCTAATTATACATTATAATTATTTAAAACATTTGAAAGGATATATATCTATCTTATATATAAAATTCTCGTGTAACAGTGTTTGTAAAAAAACTCCTCCGAATCGGCTTGATCAATTTTTTATGAAATTTTTTATGTATATCGGTAGGTCTAAGAATAGGTTGTCAACTATTTTTTATATCCCATTTTTTTTTGCAAAACAACGTTTGCGGGGTCAGCTAGTAGGTATATAAAAAGAAAATGTTGTTAGTTACACCATTTAGAACTAAATAACGGCTGCACCGATTTTTATGATCTTTGATTTGTTGAATTTGTCTCCGATCAGAATAGCAGAATAAGTATAACATCTTCTGATGTTTTCTATATTACTATATTCAAGAAATAAAATTGTGAATAAAATTCATTTTTTTAATACATTTTGGAACGTACATTTTGAATTCTTATTGGAACGGGCAAACGAAGTTCGCGGGTCCATTAGTAGAAATATACTTTTGTCACTTTCGGTTTAATTTCGTAAAGTGAAATTTAGTTAGTATTAGTTAGTTTATCCTGTGCTAATTTACATTGGCTTCATTTTTTTACAATATTTCATTTTTATACAACTTATAAAAATAAATAATTTTTCAGGCGTTTACAAAGAAATTATTTGGAAGAAATCGACAGCGAAGCGTTCCGCATGACAAAAAAACTTTTTCACGTCGACTTATCGAACAACTTTTTGTTCGCGTTGCCAGAAAAATTGTTCGTAAACAACTCGTTCTTAGAGACGATTGATATATCAAATAACCAAGTAACATATATACCATCCGATAGCTTCGTGGGATTAGACTCTCTACTCGTATTAGATTTGTCTAAGAACAAAATACAGCGTTTAGAAAATGGAACATTTCTTCTAAAAACACTTCTCATATTAAAACTTTCAGAGAACAAAATAGAAAATGTAACTGAAATATCGTTTGAAAGTTTAGCGTCTTTGGAGACTCTATTATTGAATAATAACAAATTAGTGAAGATTCCGAGACGTCTTTTCTATAATCTCAAATGCTTAACGCACCTGGATCTATCTGAAAATAATTTGATCAGTGTAAGTACTTGAAGTTATCAATTTATTTATATAAGTAAACATGATATATCAATAAATTATGTGCATATATATAACAAAATAATACAAATAAAGTTTTTATGTAATTAAAAAAAAAAAAAAAAAAAAAACAATATTTTGCATTCGCGTCTTTCTATTTCTCCGCTAACTACTTCTAAACCATCCAACGGATTTTTCCTAATTGAAATAAAAGAGGAATGTATATAATATATATATAAGGTATATAAAAAATTTCATCCCGGGCGAAGCCGGGAGCGGGTCGCTAATAAAATATAAGTCGCTGTCTCCGCTCCGCTAATTTATTTAAACCACGCAAGTGTTAATCAAGGAACGTTTTTTTGTATATAATGCGAAGCCTGGGCGGGTTACTTACCTATTTGTAATATATAATTTAAAAAAATAAAGATCTGAAACGGTTAGTTAGCAATCTATAAATACAAGAGAGTTCTGTGTAAAGTGATAACACATAATTGATGTAAAAAACAATAATATAAATTTCTGCTTTTAGTTAACTGGAGTGGAATTCGAGAGACTGAGAAAGCTTCGCAATTTAACGTTAAGAGAGAATGATTTAACAGAGTTACCGGATTACACATTCGCGAATTGCACGAACCTCGAGAAGCTGGATTTATCCAAAAATAAATTGCATTTTCTGAACGAAACCACTTTTTATGGATTACAGAACCTCACTTCTCTCATATTAACCGATAATAAGCTTCATGAAGTACACTTCAAAACTTTTTCAATGTTAAAAAATCTTACCACATTGTAAGTATTTTTAGATATTTTTTTATGAGGCTGACGGTCCACTTGATGGTAGATGGCTACCGTCGGCTATAACATAAGCAACGCCGTTGGTGCTGCAAGTGCGCTGCCGACCATAGTGGGATCGATCATCCAATACTCATTCACAAAAATACAACAGCACACATACTGTTACTTCGCGGTGGTCTTCGCTAAGGGGTCATGGTTACTGCCGCTGGACGTACTTGCCCAAATTGTGTAGTGTACTGCTACTACTACTACTACTAGTAGTAGTAATAATCTAGTTATCAATGTCATATTATACAGCGAAAGCTTATCTGCATACATTTATATAGTATAAATAGATGTATAGGTAATATATACATATCTTTATGTATAGAGTTCTTTGAATAGGCAGTGACTGCAAAACTAAGTAATTTCTGTTACTAAAATAGTGTAAATATAATATGATTTAAAAAAACACATTTGTAAATTAATAAATTCTTATTTTTTAGGTACTTGGACAATAACATGTTTCCATCTCTTCCGTCACGTACGTTTGATTTCATGCCAAAACTTGCCATAATAAAGTTGTCGGGAAATCCTTGGCACTGCGATTGTCATGCTCTATACATCGCAGCGTAAGTATATTATTTGTACAATATTGTATTTGTAAATATTACTGAAACAAATTCTATAGTCAAGTAACTTTATACTACAGACCTTGCGTCAAATCCAGCAGCTCTGATATTTTGTTGATTTATTTATGATGGTCCAATGAATAAACCAAGATTGAGACATCGAGCACCGAAAGCAACCTTATCATTATTCGAAATTTTACCCCTAAACGACTAATTTTTCAATAATACCTTTTCAGAACGTTTATAAATTTGCTACAAGATGAGACTAGACCTATTTCTTTAAAACCAATAGTTTTCAAGATAAGGCGTTTTAATAATGTATCAGCGAAACCGGGAGCAGCTCGCTATTTATTTAATATAATGAGACCGTAAAACAAATTTCACTTCGTAGAAAATTTGATAAACCGATCTTGTATTACAATCAGATTTCAGTCCCAGGTTTTGAAAGGAGTGCCGATAAATTACATCTACTTTTTATTAAAACATTTTTTATCAAGTAATTTGTATTATTCATTTGTATCAACAATATCTATAACCGAATATATAATTTTATCAGTTATGATAATGGAGATTAGAAAAAGCCTCTAGAGAATTCTTTATTTAAATAATATATTTAATTACTGATTGTTGCAATACGTTTTAAAAAATCTCATTTCTCAACTCACTGGTTCAAAAGATGGCCATTGTGACCTGATTATTTCTTTCTATTACTGTATTAGTACTAGTATAGTTAAATACAAAATCTTTTTATTAATCATTTCGTAAGATAGCTTATATCTACTTATCATACGTATACTTACTTTCTCTGGACATTTAATGGTAGAAATCCACCGCCACCGTCGTCTATATATCTACACAAAACACATTTTATAGTAGTCTTTTGTAAGGAGGTGGTTACCGTCACCAAACAGGCTGTTTCGGTGAGTGAGTAAGGGATCCCGGAGCTCATTTCTCTATCTCTTCCTAATCCCTTATCCGTAATACTACTATGGTTGGCACCTGTAGCGTTGCTTGTGTTATAGGCAACGGTAGCCACCTACCATCACCTACCGTTAGCTTCTGTTAACTTTAACATAAAAAAGGCTGTTCAATTTGCCACTGCTAATTACACAATACTTATTCCATTTTATTTTATCTTTAGATGGGTGCGCTTGAACGAAATGAAGCTGTGGGACTATTCTCCAAACTGCGTATCTCCATGGTATTTGGAAGGTCATTTTCTCAAGAAACTAAAATTCCCCGAACTATGTTCGGGACAGTGGGCCAGTATGGTGAACCTTTCGCCGCGTCTGCCCATACATCAATTGATCTCCATTAATGTTTCTAATGTAAACAGGAAACCCCAAGAGAGTATGGAGCAAAACCATTTCGAAACAACAGTTAATCCATGGCACTAGACAATAAAATATTAAATCTATATATACAGTGTGTCAGGTCATAGACTAGCGATATTCTAGATAAGACATAAATTATTACAACTATTTTAATAAATACACAAATACAGCTAAAAAATTGAGAGATATGTTTTTTTTGTTCACACGAAGAGAATAAAAAAACAAAATGGCTGCCACATACATGTATAAAGGGGAAGTGGACTTCAGTATGTATTGTATATATATATCGCTGCTTAAATGCAAAAGTACCTTAAATCAAAAAATTCCAAAAAAATTTTTATTGCAAAAATACAATCACAATCCTTCATATTGTATGTTACAAAAAGACTTATGGTTGTTTTATTCCATATTTAGTATATTTTTATCATTTTTTTTTATATTTAAAAGTAACTTATATGCTTACGAGTATATCTCCTCTAGTATTCAGTTTATTATAAAAGTACTTAAAACACTAAATGCTACTTAAAAATACGCTTCTAACTATGTATAACGATGCATATATTTGATATATATCTAATAAGAAAAAAAAAATTATTTATTTTTTAGCTCTGTAAAAAAGTGTAATTTTTATTTGTGAATTTAAGCAGCGATATGTGTGTATTAAAGTAATTGTAATTAATTACCTAGAATATTTGTAGTCCTGTATATTTTTTAAATATCAAGATTATGTAATATGCATGGCTAATACATAGTTTTTATAATTATTTAGATTATATGAAACTATTATATAGTTATTTGTTCAACTAGAGAGCAAAATTGTACAAGCAAAACAGTACAAAAACCTAATGCTGAACCAGTTTCTGAACGGCTGTGAAACTATCTTCACAACTGGGCCAACTCTAGTCGGCTATGGCTGGACACACTAATAAAATCAAAATTTTATTCCTGTGAGTTAAATCGCGTGTTCGAATTTCGAATCACGCTCGCATCAAGAATTGATTTTTCTGACAGTTTTTAGGCACCAACAGCACCCTTTTCGTGCTGGAGAGGTGAAAATAATATTGTTCAATAACCTTGAAGGAAAAGTTAAAAAAAATTGCATTCTATAATAAATACATTCGTTTTATTTTGTCTTTTTCCTTTTTCCGCCCTTATTAAATCTTTAATATCTACTTTGAAATAAATTAACATAATTATTGTGAAACATTGCATATTTCTTAAACATAGAAGAATGCATAAGCAATAATGATAACATTAATATGTAAACGTCATGATATTCTATACTAGATAACGTTTTTATCAAGAAATAATCGAGCGTTATATCTATTGATATGAATAAAAATAACATTTAAATGTAGGAATGTCGCATGCAAAAATAAACCTAAAGTAATTTGTTTTATTTGTACCGACAATATAAATGACATCGTTTCAATCCGATTAATTTAAGCAGATATTATTTTTATGGTAAAGTGTGTCAAGCAGACTAATGGTCCATTTTTAAGTGGCTTTCATATAAAGCCGCATATAAACTTTAACAATATAGGATATAGGCCCTTATAGGATAAAAGATAGCGATGGTTACTGCCGCCTGACAAGCTCCCTCCTGTCACTACTGCTAATCATTTACCAAATCCATAGTTATTAAGTAATCAAAAATTATTTCAAATTTGATGGCGCCACATTAGCTAATATTTAACTCGAATATTTTTAATATATGTCTCGTACATAAAAAACCTTGTTGATTTTATTTCTATTACTTACCGTGCATCATGATAGAAAAAAGACCCACAAGATAGCACGCCTCTGCTTTCGGTCATGTACATAGATGAGAATCGACACAATATTGAAAAACAAACTTACTAATTTACGCGAATTATGTTGGTGATCAGTGATTAACCCTCTAGGAAAAAATAAGGTGCACTTCAAAAAATTCATTAATATTCCTTTTGAAGAAAATAAAAGTCCAGGAAAATTTACTAACATTTCAAAATTTTAATGCCTTAGGGGAATTTTTGATAAAAGTGTACATAATATCGATGGGCGAAAGAAATTTTCGATTCCGACCTGTAGAAGAGGTGAAAAAAGTATCCTCAAATTATACAAAAATGGCAAAAGTCTCAAAAAAAACTTTCAGACAAATATTTTAGAGAATTTAGTTTTACATAAAAATGTTTATATAACTTTTTTTGCTAAAATTAAAATAAACAAAGTTAGATCCGATTAAGCCGATTCAGATGCGATTTTCATTGTTTCTTATCTTATCAAATTTATTTACTGACAGATTCAAAATGTCAGATTCGACTGACAGACTCAGATTCAGATTCAAACCCATCATCCAATATTTTCTCACGACCTTACATTACAGAAATCCATCTTAAATGCAGGCGACACCGCGGCGAAAATATACTAGTTTAGGTTTTTTTCTTTTAAATTAGCCTAAAACAAAAGCATAATAATTACTTTATTATCAAGTAATTTCCGTGGGAGATATCAATCGATAGAGAAATAGATAAAAGTGATTACCCTTCAATATTTAGTTGTTCGAACATTTTTCGCACACATAGACGTATTGATATTAATAAAACTGTGATATTTTGTCAGGTGATTTTTTAAAATTACAGTGTTAATTGGAATGACGTGTTTATTTTGAAGAGACCAGTCACTATTACCGGTAAATAATCAAAGTATCCGCTTCTAAGTGTTTTTTTTTTAGAACTAAGCAAAAAAATGTCTAATATTGTAGTTGTGGAAGGCACATAGCGATTCACGTTCATAAGCTATGCAGCTCGTCTGGCAGCAGTAACCACCTCTTCATCAGCCTGAAATAATAACAGCACGCGTGCTGTTGTTTCTCGGTGATGTTAAAGGCCGTTTCCCTATTTCTTGTTTATAACTTATCCGATATGCTTTTATAACTATTAACGGCTGTTGCGTTGCTGGTTAACAGACGACCGTTATCGCTACCATTAATTGAACCAACAGCTAGTCTTTACTCTAGAAACAGGGGTGTAGCTACAGTCGTATCAGCCGCATCAAAAATCAAGTTATAGAGCCCGAATTTGTGTAACCAAAAATTCGTAAAATATTTTCTACAATCCCATTTGAATTTTTAGTGCGCACTCTAAAATTTGAACCTTCGGATTACGAGATTAGCGTTGAAGAGTTAAGAGTCAAAATGTATCTTGTTTCTTTTGTAAAAAAAAATCTGTTTAGGCTTCGCCACAGTCAGATATATAGGCTTCTCGATAAAATTAATTACAGCATCTAGGGCAAGCCACGCCACTGTCTAGAAACATATGTTTATACTGTGCCCTGGTTACATATGAATTCATACTAGATTCACAAAAGATAAGTGAATGTGATGTATGTAAGACGAGGCTGCTATAATATATAATAGACGTCACATACCTATTGCATATCTTTTCAAATCTTTTCAATCTTTTCAAAATGCAAGCAGGCATAATGATAAAATTGATGATAGTTGACTGCTTTTGCCTATGAATATAAGCCATTGCCTACATTCAGAAGGAACACCATTATTGACAAAATAAATTTTAGGAACAAAATTGAGAGTGATGTATGACAACCCTTAATCATTATCTGAAAAACAGAAAGAAAATCTTTTGTAAGGGAATGGTTACTGCATCCTTCGGGCTGCCCAGTTTGTGACTGAGGAATGAGTTAAAAAATTCTATGTTCATATTTTATTTATTATGAGAGCTAATATTTGCACTTATTTTCAGGTATGGTTTACAAGTGGTCCACTAAGTAAACCACAATGGAACGAATTGGACCATTAATATTTATTGTAGCCTTCTTATCGTCTACCCGTACAATCAATGGTAAGATCTATAATCTAATTGAAAATATATGTAATCTCGAGTATCTTCGGTAAACGAGAAATGCTAATGGTTTGATAAAGCCATTAGCATTTGATAAAGCCTTAAAGTAGGTACTCTAATTGCCAATCAACAATTCAGGAATCCATTACCTGGAATACTAAATCCTGCTAACATTATAAATGCGAAATTTTGCGAGGATGGATGGATATATCTTTGTTACTCTTTCATGTAAAAACTACGGAACAGGTTTTGATGAAATTTGGTACACAGATAGTTTATTACCTGGATTAACAAATAGGATACTTTTTATCCTGGAAAGATTTAGGGATGTGAGTTAACTTTAACAGTTTCAACTCTTCACTTTTTTGTTCAAATGTCTCTAGGTGTTTTCATTAAATGTTTACATCTTATAATAAAGCGCACATCTTACAACAAAATATAATTAAGTAGGCGAATAAAAGTAAGAGTTACCTAACGCATTTCCCTGCGCTCAATGTTTCCACTGGCAGTTGCAACACGATCGACTATAGGAGTATATCAAGTTTATAGACTAGTCGTAAACAAACTAGAAAATTGGTAAATGAAGAAGAGAGAGAAGAACGAAAGAGAATATAATTATGTTTTTTCGGAAACAAAGGGTGGTAATGGCTTAATAAACTGAAAGATTATAAAATGCGTTTTGTACTGGTGTACGTTTTTGTAATTTAAATAATATTATAATGTATTAGAGGATCTTTTCATTAAAATAACCTTTTTTAAAAAGTAAATAAAAAACACAACCAAGGGCTTATTTTTGTGACAAACTGTGCACGTTCTGTTAAATAGCGAATCCGTCCCCATGTGAATCTCAGATTCTAGTTATCCATAAAAAACCGAAACACCATTAAGTTACACTTAGGGTAGCTTTCAGGGTTACCTACTTACTTTACTTTTATTACTTTCAGGGTGCACGATGGAGGGCAATGTCAGCTGGTTAGTACCACAAGAAGTCAGCATTTACGACATAGATAGCGGCGTTTTCTTTAGCAGAAGCACGTCTAACATAGATGGTAAGTACATTTTTGTGTGCATATTTAACAGCTTGTTGTTTCCCTCACAGAATCACTGAGGATAAGATGAGAACACTTTAATATTGCCCTCCGATATTTGTTTCAAAATTTAAATATTGTTAAAAATTCAGTTATTTTCTAATCTGACATTAAAGACTACATTTTTTGTGTTATTTTTTTCATTCAAAAAACATTAAAATATATTTTATATGCTTGCAGGAATAAGCATTGTTTCATTTGGTGATGAGATAAATAATGGCCCATATTTTCAAGCATCTTTAGTAGACTCGCAATTAACTATATCAACAACAGATATGTTCACTTATTATGAAGAGAATGAAGTTTCTGAAAGTGTTACTATGGTAATTACGTTACAGTGCAGTCAAGGCTTAACACCGGCGTCTCAAAACTTAGTAAGT
The DNA here is from genome assembly GCA_944738685.1 of Synanthedon myopaeformis. Taxonomy (NCBI): domain Eukaryota; kingdom Metazoa; phylum Arthropoda; class Insecta; order Lepidoptera; family Sesiidae; genus Synanthedon; species Synanthedon myopaeformis. The sequence goes on from OX122919.1 coordinate 8,440,888, forward strand.
TAGTAGTGAATTAGTAGTGAATTATAAATACTTATATAATAATTTGTAATACTTTATATAAATTTATGTGTATAAATTTGACTATAATTTGACATAATTTGACTATTAAATGACTTGACATGTTTACAGGTTCTTATGATAAATATAATTGATACGAACAACAATCCGCCAACATTCAGACCTTCCGATGTCTTCGAGTTTACTGTAGTACCTCCGTTACCACCTGGTTACTCATTAACCGCCTGTATTAATGATATAATTGCAAGAGATATTGATCTCACTACTTACAGAGTAGACTTTGCTGTAATAGACAATGCGGACTTTGAAATAGCTTATGACGAATCCGCATCAACAGAAGTCAAAGAATTCAAAGCAAGCCTAAGGACTACAACGTTTATACGATCTATCCCAGAACCGTTGAGAATAACTATAAGTGCAACAGTAAGTAAATAGCAAGTGAAAAATATTTAAATCATCATATTTCATTAACAAGTCATTTAGATTTAGTCACTTATGTAAGCCATCAATTAAAATTTTTACTAGATAAAACTTAAAATTTTTTTTAGGATGTAGATAGAACAGGCGACGATTCAATCACAACTTATGCCACCATTCAAATCGAAGGAAGTAACGAATTCGAATTACCAGAAGAACCAGTGTTTTCTCAAGCCTTCTATTTAGCTGAGTATACAGGAGAGGGAATAGTTCTAGAGCAAACTATATATTTAACACAAGGATACGATGATGAAGTAAATTTCACATTACAAGGAGGTAATAATTGCTCGGTATACTATAAAATTTTTTCAATATCGGTTCTCATTAGTATACAAAATAAATATTTTATTTTTATTACGTTAGTAATAATTCTTAGTAGCGAATACTTTTTTATATGTTAAATTGAAATAGTTTATTTAATAACTATAATCAAAGTTGAAAAGCTCGTATAATAAAATCTACTCAAATTGAGCAAATTTTTTGGATATATTTTTTGGTAGCATTTTTTAGTACCTAGCATACACTTGCTGGCTTCCGCAATGATAATATGAACAATCCACGTTTCTTTCTATGACATGTGAAATAACAGCCCGTTTGTTGTTGTGTTTTGGATCACGAATAAGGGGTTTATCCTCTAGGGTCGGCAGCACACTGCATCCTTATTTGTGTTGTTTTCATGCCTAGACCACGGAAGCCACTGACCACCAAGTGGGCCATCAACCTGCTGCCACCTGTCGATCTATAAAACGGCAAAAAATAATTATCTTCTAGCAGTTTCTTCTTGCGTAATAATTTTTATAATGGGAGCCCAATAACTCAAATCGTCCATTGTAAATTACATATGTTTTAATATATTTTTTTATTACAGTTCAATCGGATTACTTCGATATTACTGATGAGGAAAATCGTATTTCAATCACAGTTCGTACGCCTCTACCAAATGAAATTCTAAGCCTCAAACAAATTTATCTGATAATTGCCGCAGAAAGAGAGTTTACAAGTGGCGCATCCGCAACTGTTATTGTACAATTGCCAGAAGGTAAATGATATTACTCTTTTATTCTTTGAAAATATGAGCGTAATCAAATCTACAATTAAAAATGAATGTATTATTACATTAATATTTTATCATCATGAATTTATTATCTTCCAATTTCAGAACCGGATCTTCATTTCGAACAAATAGTTTACAGAGGACAAATTGAAAATAATATACTTTCTCTATCTGATTTGGTTTTAACGCAGGGCTACGAAAATGAAGATGTTGCTGTTACTCTAAGTGGTAAGTCATGAGATATCCAAAAGGTGTTCCTTAATTTTACGTTTAAAGGTTGATTGCTGTCTTTCTTTTTACAGACTATAATACATATTTTACTGCTACAATAATCGAAGATACTATTACAATATTAATGACAGATCAAGCCTCTATCGTTATAGAAGAAAACAGTTTTATAACTTTTACGGTAACCGCGTCTACAGACCGTAGTTCAGCAGCAGCTGTTGTCGCATTGGATATAATAAAGGATGACAATATTACTCCTGTATTTGAAAGGAATATTTATACAGGATCCTATGACACAAATACTGGTCTCACTTTAGAACCAATTAGTCTAGTACAAGGATATGATGACACCGTTGTTTTTAGGATTGAAGGAGGTAATTCTTTTATTCGTATGTAATTGATTTCAGTTGGACAAATGTAAGATTCCTTTTAATTGTGTAATACTTACGTTATTTAAAAAAGAAATCGTTGATTTTATCTTTGATACAAACAATATATAATACAAATTTAAATTAATTTGGGTGATGACTTAAATTATTTTGTGATGATTTCAGAACATGAAGAATACTTCACACACGAACAACTTGGGCCTACTATAAATTTAATTGCTTCCAGTCTGCCGTCAGATATTTTCCTAGAGCAAAATTTGTTATTAACAGTAGTGGCGTCAAAACCGAGAACCGTTGGAGCTACAACCGTTGTCTCCATCGCCTTGCCAACGGGTGAGTTACCAATGGCGTCTTACTTTTTTTGTGAGAAAATTAATTAGAATATTTAACCGCAAGCATGTAATTTTTTGTTTTTTTTTTTTTTTACCTCGTCGTCGTTGCAAGATGTTTTTTAGTAGTAATTTCATTACCTATGTTTAAATTTATTCTTTATATATATATTTTTTTTTAATAGAGCAGGTGACATATAGACCGTAGACAAGGACACCCGAAACCATATAGTTAGATCCTCCTTTCGAGTGTTGAGTCTACATCTCACTCGCAATTTAAAGTTTACAGCACATGTTTTGATCCAGTAGGTATATAACAAGCTTATATATTTGGCGCACGAAACTTCAAATGTGGCCAACGCAACAGAATGAATACAATATAACCGAGATGACTAATGTGTATATTTAATTATATGAGTATCTTTTTGTTGAAACCTAATTTTTATTACTATAATGATTTCAGAACTGAGTCTCGAATTTGATCAAATTGTTTACACAGGACAAATTGAAAATAATATACTTTCTCTATCTGATTTAATTTTAACGCAAGGATACGAAAATGAAGATGTTGCTGTTACTCTAAGTGGTAAGTCATTAGATATCCAAACACTAAAGGTGTTCCTAAATTTTATGACTAAGTAATTGTTGATTACTGTCTTTCTCTTTTACAGACTATAATACATATTTCATTGCTACAATAATCGGAGATACTATTACTATATCAATGACAGAACAAGCCACTATCGTTATAGAAGAAAACAGTTTTATAATTTTTACGGTAACCGCGTCTACAGACCGTAGTTCCGCAGCAGCTGTTGTCACATTGGATATAATAAAGGATGACAATATTACTCCTGTATTTGAAAGGGATATCTATACAGGATCATATGAAACGAACACTGGTCTCTCTTTGGAACCAATTAGTCTAGTACAAGGGTATGATGACACCGTTGTTTTTAGGATTGAAGGAGGTAATTCGTTAATAAATATTGCTACCTCTTTATATAAAAAATGGGCTACAATTACATTAAATTGTGATTATTTGTGTGATTGTCTATAGAAAGATAAAATACTTATTTAATGGGAAAAATATATAAAAATAGTATATTTATTAAGAGAGAATTTCATTTTAACGGTATAAAAATGATGTAAATCCGTAGGTGATTTCATTTTTTTTTTGTTAATTACAGAGCACGAAGAATACTTCACACACCAGCAAGTTGGACCTACAATAAATTTGATTATCTCTGGTGATAATTTACCACCAGAAATTTTCAACGAACAACATTTACTTCTAACCGTCGTTGCAACAAAACCAAGAACTGTCGGGGCTACTACTGTAGTCTCGATTGCTTTACCTTCTGGTAAGTTATTAAAAAGTCACCTGAACTTATAAGCGCTTTATAAAGTTATAGAATAATCTTAAAACAAAACTGACCACAAAACCACAAGCATGTATTTTACCAATAGAGTTTTTTTCATAATCAACTAGTTCAAACGTCACCTAATTCGGTAAGATGGTGTTAAACTTGTAAGTATATTTTTATTATTTTCTATTACTGGCTAATGTTCATTGACTAAATATACAAATATTTTCCATCCTTTATATGTTACAGCTAGAGAACTAGCTTTCCAATCGTCTTCATACAACGGAGCCGTCAACAGTACTCACGCAGTAATGTTTGATATTATTGAATTGAGCATTGGATATGATGGAGACGTAATATTTGATCTTAGTGGAGGTATGTCCATTAATCTATCCATAGGAGTATAATTGCCTTATAAAATTAAAAGAACTATTAAATATTTCAACACTGTAGCTTATTAACAGAACTTATCTTAACCTATTTTCAGATTACGCAAACTACTTCACTTGGTCGAACGTGGGAAATCAGGTGACAATAAATTTATTGACAGAGCTTCCTGAAGGTGTTGTTTCAGCAAACAATTACTTAATCCTAACCTTAACAGCATCTGGAGTCCACACTGTTAGCGCTTCGACAACTATATTAGTTGATATTCTTAAAGAAGACACAATAACACCTATATTTAGTCAATATATTTATAACGGACAATACTCAGAATTGAATGGTTTTGAAATCAATGAACGTATTACGTTAAGTCAAGGATATGATGATACGGTTTCGTTTAGACTTGAAGGAGGTAAGACAGTATATAATATAAAATGTGTAATCGGGTTATATACCTATTTATATATATTGACTTTGTGACATTTTTGTTTCTTTTACAGAGCATGAATTATATTTTTATATAACTAATATAGAAAATGAAATAACGATATCCTTGACATCTGAAATTCCAGAAGAAATAATTCAAAGAGAGAAAGTGTTGTTATTAAATATTATCGCCAATAAACCTTTAACTGTAGGGTCGAATGCGGTCTTACGTGTGGATTACTCTCAAAGTAGGTACTTTTAATATTTCAGTTATTTCTATTGAAATAAATAAAAATAGTTTTATTTTTTACAAAGAATAATATAATTTATTAGAATTTAAATTTATTTTATATGAAAGGAGTTTTCTTAAAGGAAAAGCAATCGTCGGCAATTAAAAACAGCACAAGTGATATTATTTGACACTAATATTCTGAAAGAATACAAAAATAATTAGAATAAAGTGCAACAATTAGAATTAAATACAGTTTTGAAATAGTACAAACCAATTAGCCAAAAGTTTTTAGACTTCATACTCAACTTCTAATATGTTTATCAAATTTGGTTCATTACAATATTAGGTAATAAGGATAAATTAAACTAATGATTATTGTTAAAATAGGAACAGATAGTTAAAATTAGCTAAACAATTAATTCAGATTCTGCTAAAGACAGACCTTTGTTAATATCACTTGGCAAATTTTATCCTCTTTTCATTTATTCTACTCAAAAACTCAACTATATATTACTATTTAATTTACTTCTATTTTTATGTTAATTTAGTAATGGTTCATATAATTGAGATATATTCAATAATAATTGAGGACAGTCAGTGAAACGATACAGTCGCTTATTAATAAAAGCTAACAGTGCTTTGCTTTGATAGGATATGGAAATGGCATAAGGTAGCGACAAAGGAAATCACGAAATACAACAGCATAAATGACAGGTGTTTCGTTGGTTTTAAATGACAGATGACAGAGTTCATGCACTAAGCATATGTCACTATTAAATGTTCCATAAAGTTCGTAGTGTTTTGTATGGCGTGCGAAATCCATATTGATAGTACATTGATGGTCTGCCATGATACGAGTAACAACAAACCAGATAACAAATTACAACAAATAACAAACAGTGAGAAAAGAAAAGTACAGAGACGTAAGCTCCTTGAAGGTAGTAATAGCAATATTTTGCTTTTCAAAGATATTTGTTTTTCTAAAATAGGAAACCATACAGGGAATTTTTGAGAAAATTTTCTTATAATCTTAAAATCTAAATCCAATATAAGTAAACGAAAATAAGCACAACTGTTTAAAAATGGTTAACACTTGGAACTTAATTAACACTGGAAAATGTATAAATGTGTCCGTTAGAATTCGTAATTTTTGAAAAAAAAGTATTAATTCCACAGTACACACGACTCTCGGCTTCGACAGAATCCACTACCTAGGAGCCATTGAGAACAACCAGTCTACATTAGATCCTATAGTACTCAGCGTTGGCTATTCTTCACAAGTATCACTTGAATTAATTGGAGGTGAGAGATGCTAAACACAAGTAACAAGGTGGAAATATATTTAACTTACATTGAATGAAAGAACAAAACATATTATTTGTTTTCAGAATTTTCAACATACTTCACTGTGACTTCGCAAGAAGAAATAGTCACCGTAACATTAACTACTACAATTCCGGAAGACACTGTACCTAGCAATCGAATAATATTACTTGAATTACAAGCGACGGCACCGGACGCCACGGCAGCTCACGCAACTATCGTTTTCGAAGTAGTCAATGATGAAATTCCAGCTATAACAGAGCTTATTTTTGAGCAGCCTTATTACACAGGAGTCTACACAGAAGAGGGTGGTCTAGTGTTCGAAAACACTATATCCTTATCCCAGGGATACGATCAAACTGTGGAGTTCGACCTAGAAGGAGGTACGGGCTTTTAGAAATTAAAAAATAATTTCATATGTCTATAAAAGTATCCATTACTACGATTTCTAATTCTTTACTTAATTACAGATCACTCTCAGTGGTTCAGTCTGGGACGCGTTGAAAATGAAGTTACACTTACGTTAACTTCTGCCATACCTTTACCAATAATACTGGCAAACCAGCAGCTCATTTTTGTAGCCTCAGCGAATAGGCCCGACAGCAACACTGCCAGAACTACCATAGTGATTTCGCTTACAGACGGTGAGTTAATTTTGCAAATTCTCTGTGATCAATGTGAAAGATCATAGGAGGTACGAATGCTCTAAATGTGATATTAAATTATTTGCTTTCATAGAGTTCACCGACGATGCCACAGTTCTTGGATTTGAACGAATCAGTTATCTCGGAAGTATTGAGAGCAACGAGTCTACATTAGATCCTATAGTACTCAGCGTTGGCTACTCTTCACAAGTTTCCTTTGAATTAATTGGAGGTGAGAAATGCTAAAAACAATTATTTGCAGTTGGAAATATTTTTCACTTATATTGAATGAAAAAAAAAAACATATTATTTATTTTCAGCACTTTCAACATACTTCACTGTGACTTCGCAAGAAGAAATAGTCACCGTAACATTAACTACTCCAATTCCGGAAGACACTGTACCTAGCAATCGAATAATATTACTTGAATTACAAGCCACGGCACCAGACGCCACGGCAGCTCACGCAACTATCGTTTTCGAAGTAGTCAATGATGAAATTCCAGCTATAACAGAGCTTATTTTCGAGCAGCCTTATTACACAGGAGTCTACACAGAAGAGGGTGGTCTTGTGTTCGAAAACACTATATCCTTATCACAGGGATACGATCAAACTGTGGAGTTCGACCTAGAAGGAGGTACGGGCTTTTAGAAATCAAAAATTAATTTCATCAGATGTATATAAAGGCCATTATTACGATTTCTAATTCTTTACTTAATTACAGATCACTCTCAGTGGTTCAGTCTGGGACGCGTTGAAAATGAAGTTACTCTTACGTTGACTTCTGCCATACCTTCACCAATAATACTGGCAAACCAGCAGCTCATTTTTGTAGCCTCAGCGAATAGGCCCGACAGCAACACTGCCAGAACTACCATAGTGATTTCGCTCACAGACGGTGAGTTAATTTTGTAAATTCTCTGTGATCAATGTGAAAGTTCATAGTAGGTACGAGTGCTCTAAATGTGATATTAAATTATTTGCTTTCATAGAGTTCACCGACGATGCCACAGTTCTTGGATTTGAAAGAATCAGTTATCTCGGAAGTATTGAGAACAACGAGTCTACATTAGATCCTATAGTACTCAGCGTTGGCTACTCTTCACAAGTTTCGTTTGAATTAATTGGAGGTGAGAAATGCTAAAAACAATTATTTGCAGTTGGAAATATTTTTCACTTATATTGAATGAAAAAAAAAAAACATATTATTTATTTTCAGCACTTTCAACATACTTCACTGTGACTTCGCAAGAAGAAATAGTCACCGTAACATTAACTACTCCAATTCCGGAAGACACTGTACCTAGCAATCGAATAATATTACTTGAATTACAAGCCACGGCACCGGACGCCACGGCAGCTCACGCAACTATCGTTTTCGAAGTAGTCAATGATGAAATTCCAGCTATAACAGAGCTTATTTTCGAGCAGCCTTATTACACAGGAGTCTACACAGAAGAGGGTGGTCTTGTGTTCGAAAACACTATATCCTTATCACAGGGATACGATCAAACTGTGGAGTTCGACCTAGAAGGAGGTACGGGCTTTTAGAAATCAAAAATTAATTTCATCAGATGTATATAAAGGCCATTACTACGATTTCTAATTCTTTACTTAATTACAGATCACTCTCAGTGGTTCAGTCTGGGACGCGTTGAAAATGAAGTTACTCTTACGTTGACTTCTGCCATACCTTCACCAATAATACTGGCAAACCAGCAGCTCATTTTTGTAGCTTCAGCGAATAGGCCCGACAGCAACACTGCCAGAACTACCATAGTGATTTCGCTCACAGACGGTGAGTTAATTTTGTAAATTCTCTGTGATCAATGTGAAAGTTCATAGTAGGTACGAGTGCTCTAAATGTGATATTAAATTATTTGCTTTCATAGAGTTCACCGACGATGCCACAGTTCTTGGATTTGAAAGAATCAGTTATCTCGGAAGTATTGAGAACAACGAGTCTACATTAGATCCTATAGTACTCAGCGTTGGCTACTCTTCACAAGTTTCGTTTGAATTAATTGGAGGTGAGAAATGCTAAAAACAATTATTTGCAGTTGGAAATATTTTTCACTTATATTGAATGAAAAAAAAAAAACATATTATTTATTTTCAGCACTTTCAACATACTTCACTGTGACTTCGCAAGAAGAAATAGTCACCGTAACATTAACTACTCCAATTCCGGAAGACACTGTACCTAGCAATCGAATAATATTACTTGAATTACAAGCCACGGCACCGGACGCCACGGCAGCTCACGCAACTATCGTTTTCGAAGTAGTCAATGATGAAATTCCAGCTATAACAGAGCTTATTTTCGAGCAGCCTTATTACACAGGAGTCTACACAGAAGAGGGTGGTCTTGTGTTCGAAAACACTATATCCTTATCACAGGGATACGATCAAACTGTGGAGTTCGACCTAGAAGGAGGTACGGGCTTTTAGAAATCAAAAATTAATTTCATCAGATGTATATAAAGGCCATTACTACGATTTCTAATTCTTTACTTAATTACAGATCACTCTCAGTGGTTCAGTCTGGGACGCGTTGAAAATGAAGTTACTCTTACGTTGACTTCTGCCATACCTTCACCAATAATACTGGCAAACCAGCAGCTCATTTTTGTAGCCTCAGCGAATAGGCCCGACAGCAACACTGCCAGAACTACCATAGTGATTTCGCTCACAGACGGTGAGTTAATTTTGTAAATTCTCTGTGATCAATGTGAAAGTTCATAGTAGGTACGAGTGCTCTAAATGTGATATTAAATTATTTGCTTTCATAGAGTTCACCGACGATGCCACAGTTCTTGGATTTGAACGAATCAGTTATCTCGGAAGTATTGCGAACAACGAGTCTACATTAGATCCTATAGTACTCAGCGTTGGCTACTCTTCACAAGTTTCGTTTGAATTAATTGGAGGTGAGAAATGCTAAAAACAATTATTTGCAGTTGGAAATATTTTTCACTTATATTGAATGAAAAAAAAAAACATATTATTTATTTTCAGCACTTTCAACATACTTCACTGTGACTTCGCAAGAAGAAATAGTCACCGTAACATTAACTACTCCAATTCCGGAAGACACTGTACCTAGCAATCGAATAATATTACTTGAATTACAAGCGACGGCACCGGACGCCACGGCAGCTCACGCAACTATCGTTTTCGAAGTAGTCAATGATGAAATTCCAGCTATAACAGAGCTTATTTTCGAGCAGCCTTATTACACAGGAGTCTACACAGAAGAGGGTGGTCTTGTGTTCGAAAACACTATATCCTTATCACAGGGATACGATCAAACTGTGGAGTTCGACCTAGAAGGAGGTACGGGCTTTTAGAAATTAAAAATTAATTTCATCATCATATGTATATAAAGGCCACTACTACGATTTCTAATTCTTTACTTAATTACAGATCACTCTCAGTGGTTCAGTCTGGGACGCGTTGAAAATGAAGTTACTCTTACGTTGACTTCTGCCATACCTTCACCAATAATACTGGCAAACCAGCAGCTCATTTTTGTAGCCTCAGCGAATAGGCCCGACAGCAACACTGCCAGAACTACCATAGTGATTTCGCTCACAGACGGTGAGTTAATTTTGCAAATTCTCTGTGATCAATGTTTAGTTCATAGTAGGTACGAGTGCTCTAAATGTGATTATTAAATTATTGGCTTTAATAGAGTTCACCGACGATGCCACAGTTCTTGGATTTGAACGAATCAGTTATCTCGGAAGTATTGAGAACAACGAGTCTACATTAGATCCTATAGTACTCAGCGTTGGCTACTCTTCACAAGTTTCGATTGAATTAATTGGAGGTGAGAAATGCTAAAAACAATTGTTTGCAGTTGGAAATATTTTTCACTTATATTGAATGAAAAAAAAAAAAAAACATATTATTTATTTTCAGCACTTTCAACATACTTCACTGTGACTTCGCAAGAAGAAATAGTCACCGTAACATTAACTACTCCAATTCCGGAAGACACTGTACCTAGCAATCGAATAATATTACTTGAATTACAAGCGACGGCACCGGACGCCACGGCAGCTCACGCAACTATCGTTTTCGAAGTAGTCAATGATGAAATTCCAGCTATAACAGAGCTTATTTTCGAGCAGCCTTATTACACAGGAGTCTACACAGAAGAGGGTGGTCTTGTGTTCGAAAACACTATATCCTTATCACAGGGATACGATCAAACTGTGGAGTTCGACCTAGAAGGAGGTACGGGCTTTTAGAAATTAAAAATTAATTTCATCATATGTATATAAAGGCCATTACTACGATTTCTAATTCTTTACTTAATTACAGATCACTCTCAGTGGTTCAGTCTGGGACGCGTTGAAAATGAAGTTACTCTTACGTTGACTTCTGCCATACCTTCACCAATAATACTGGCAAACCAGCAGCTCATTTTTGTAGCCTCAGCGAATAGGCCCGACAGCAACACTGCCAGAACTACCATAGTGATTTCGCTCACAGACGGTGAGTTAATTTTGTAAATTCTCTGTGATCAATGTGAAAGTTCATAGTAGGTACGAGTGCTCTAAATGTGATTATTAAATTATTGGCTTTAATAGAGTTCACCGACGATGCCACAGTTCTTGGATTTGAACGAATCAGTTATCTCGGAAGTATTGAGAACAACGAGTCTACATTAGATCCTATAGTACTCAGCGTTGGCTACTCTTCACAAGTTTCGATTGAATTAATTGGAGGTGAGAAATGCTAAAAACAATTGTTTGCAGTTGGAAATATTTTTCACTTATATTGAATGAAAAAAAAAAAAAAAACATATTATTTATTTTCAGCACTTTCAACATACTTCACTGTGACTTCGCAAGAAGAAATAGTCACCGTAACATTAACTACTCCAATTCCGGAAGACACTGTACCTAGCAATCGAATAATATTACTTGAATTACAAGCGACGGCACCGGACGCCACGGCAGCTCACGCAACTATCGTTTTCGAAGTAGTCAATGATGAAATTCCAGCTATAACAGAGCTTATTTTCGAGCAGCCTTATTACACAGGAGTCTACACAGAAGAGGGTGGTCTTGTGTTCGAAAACACTATATCCTTATCACAGGGATACGATCAAACTGTGGAGTTCGACCTAGAAGGAGGTACGGGCTTTTAGAAATTAAAAATTAATTTCATCATATGTATATAAAGGCCACTACTACGATTTCTAATTCTTTACTTAATTACAGATCACTCTCAGTGGTTCAGTCTGGGACGCGTTGAAAATGAAGTTACTCTTACGTTGACTTCTGCCATACCTTCACCAATAATACTGGCAAACCAGCAGCTCATTTTTGTAGCCTCAGCGAATAGGCCCGACAGCAACACTGCCAGAACTACCATAGTGATTTCGCTCACAGACGGTGAGTTAATTTTGTAAATTCTCTGTGATCAATGTGAAAGTTCATAGTAGGTACGAGTGCTCTAAATGTGATTATTAAATTATTGGCTTTAATAGAGTTCACCGACGATGCCACAGTTCTTGGATTTGAACGAATCAGTTATCTCGGAAACATTGAGAACAACCAGTCTACATTAGATCCTATAGTACTCAGCGTTGGCTACTCTTCACAAGTTTCGTTTGAATTAATTGGAGGTGAGAAATGCTAAAAACAATTGTTTGCAGTTGGAAATATTTTACACTTATATTGAATGAAAAAAAAAAAAAAACATATTATTTATTTTCAGCACTTTCAACATACTTCACTGTGACTTCGCAAGAAGAAATAGTCACCGTAACATTAACTACTCCAATTCCGGAAGACACTGTACCTAGCAATCGAATAATATTACTTGAATTACAAGCCACGGCACCGGACGCCACGGCAGCTCACGCAACTATCGTTTTCGAAGTAGTCAATGATGAAATTCCAGCTATAACAGAGCTTATTTTCGAGCAGCCTTATTACACAGGAGTCTACACAGAAGAGGGTGGTCTTGTGTTCGAAAACACTATATCCTTATCACAGGGATACGATCAAACTGTGGAGTTCGACCTAGAAGGAGGTACGGGCTTTTAGAAATCAAAAATTAATTTCATCAGATGTATATAAAGGCCATTACTACGATTTCTAATTCTTTACTTAATTACAGATCACTCTCAGTGGTTCAGTCTGGGACGCGTTGAAAATGAAGTTACTCTTACGTTGACTTCTGCCATACCTTCACCAATAATACTGGCAAACCAGCAGCTCATTTTTGTAGCCTCAGCGAATAGGCCCGACAGCAACACTGCCAGAACTACCATAGTGATTTCGCTCACAGACGGTGAGTTAATTTTGTAAATTCTCTGTGATCAATGTGAAAGTTCATAGTAGGTACGAGTGCTCTAAATGTGATTATTAAATTATTGGCTTTAATAGAGTTCACCGACGATGCCACAGTTCTTGGATTTGAACGAATCAGTTATCTGGGAAACATTGAGAACAACCAGTCTACATTAGATCCTATAGTACTCAGCGTTGGCTACTCTTCACAAGTTTCGTTTGAATTAATTGGAGGTGAGAAATGCTAAAAACAATTGTTTGCAGTTGGAAATATTTTACACTTATATTGAATGAAAAAAAAAAAACATATTATTTATTTTCAGCACTTTCAACATACTTCACTGTGACTTCGCAAGAAGAAATAGTCACCGTAACATTAACTACTCCAATTCCGGAAGACACTGTACCTAGCAATCGAATAATATTACTTGAATTACAAGCGACGGCACCGGACGCCACGGCAGCTCACGCAACTATCGTTTTCGAAGTAGTCAATGATGAAATTCCAGCTATAACAGAGCTTATTTTCGAGCAGCCTTATTACACAGGAGTCTACACAGAAGAGGGTGGTCTTGTGTTCGAAAACACTATATCCTTATCACAGGGATACGATCAAACTGTGGAGTTCGACCTAGAAGGAGGTACGGGCTTTTAGAAATTAAAAATTAATTTCATCATATGTATATAAAGGCCACTACTACGATTTCTAATTCTTTACTTAATTACAGATCACTCTCAGTGGTTCAGTCTGGGACGCGTTGAAAATGAAGTTACTCTTACGTTGACTTCTGCCATACCTTCACCAATAATACTGGCAAACCAGCAGCTCATTTTTGTAGCCTCAGCGAATAGGCCCGACAGCAACACTGCCAGAACTACCATAGTGATTTCGCTCACAGACGGTGAGTTAATTTTGTAAATTCTCTGTGATCAATGTGAAAGTTCATAGTAGGTACGAGTGCTCTAAATGTGATTATTAAATTATTGGCTTTAATAGAGTTCACCGACGATGCCACAGTTCTTGGATTTGAACGAATCAGTTATCTCGGAAACATTGAGAACAACCAGTCTACATTAGATCCTATAGTACTCAGCGTTGGCTACTCTTCACAAGTTTCGTTTGAATTAATTGGAGGTGAGAAATGCTAAAAACAATTGTTTGCAGTTGGAAATATTTTACACTTATATTGAATGAAAAAAAAAAAAAAACATATTATTTATTTTCAGCACTTTCAACATACTTCACTGTGACTTCGCAAGAAGAAATAGTCACCGTAACATTAACTACTCCAATTCCGGAAGACACTGTACCTAGCAATCGAATAATATTACTTGAATTACAAGCCACGGCACCGGACGCCACGGCAGCTCACGCAACTATCGTTTTCGAAGTAGTCAATGATGAAATTCCAGCTATAACAGAGCTTATTTTCGAGCAGCCTTATTACACAGGAGTCTACACAGAAGAGGGTGGTCTTGTGTTCGAAAACACTATATCCTTATCACAGGGATACGATCAAACTGTGGAGTTCGACCTAGAAGGAGGTACGGGCTTTTAGAAATCAAAAATTAATTTCATCAGATGTATATAAAGGCCATTACTACGATTTCTAATTCTTTACTTAATTACAGATCACTCTCAGTGGTTCAGTCTGGGACGCGTTGAAAATGAAGTTACTCTTACGTTGACTTCTGCCATACCTTCACCAATAATACTGGCAAACCAGCAGCTCATTTTTGTAGCCTCAGCGAATAGGCCCGACAGCAACACTGCCAGAACTACCATAGTGATTTCGCTCACAGACGGTGAGTTAATTTTGTAAATTCTCTGTGATCAATGTGAAAGTTCATAGTAGGTACGAGTGCTCTAAATGTGATTATTAAATTATTGGCTTTAATAGAGTTCACCGACGATGCCACAGTTCTTGGATTTGAACGAATCAGTTATCTGGGAAACATTGAGAACAACCAGTCTACATTAGATCCTATAGTACTCAGCGTTGGCTACTCTTCACAAGTTTCGTTTGAATTAATTGGAGGTGAGAAATGCTAAAAACAATTGTTTGCAGTTGGAAATATTTTACACTTATATTGAATGAAAAAAAAAAAACATATTATTTATTTTCAGCACTTTCAACATACTTCACTGTGACTTCGCAAGAAGAAATAGTCACCGTAACATTAACTACTCCAATTCCGGAAGACACTGTACCTAGCAATCGAATAATATTACTTGAATTACAAGCCACGGCACCGGACGCCACGGCAGCTCACGCAACTATCGTTTTCGAAGTAGTCAATGATGAAATTCCAGCTATAACAGAGCTTATTTTCGAGCAGCCTTATTACACAGGAGTCTACACAGAAGAGGGTGGTCTTGTGTTCGAAAACACTATATCCTTATCACAGGGATACGATCAAACTGTGGAGTTCGACCTAGAAGGAGGTACGGGCTTTTAGAAATTAAAAATTAATTTCATCATCATATGTATATAAAGGCCACTACTACGATTTCTAATTCTTTACTTAATTACAGATCACTCTCAGTGGTTCAGTCTGGGACGCGTTGAAAATGAAGTTACTCTTACGTTGACTTCTGCCATACCTTCACCAATAATACTGGCAAACCAGCAGCTCATTTTTGTAGCCTCAGCGAATAGGCCCGACAGCAACACTGCCAGAACTACCATAGTGATTTCGCTCACAGACGGTGAGTTAATTTTGCAAATTCTCTGTGATCAATGTTTAGTTCATAGTAGGTACGAGTGCTCTAAATGTGATTATTAAATTATTGGCTTTAATAGAGTTCACCGACGATGCCACAGTTCTTGGATTTGAACGAATCAGTTATCTCGGAAACATTGAGAACAACCAGTCTACATTAGATCCTATAGTACTCAGCGTTGGCTACTCTTCACAAGTTTCGTTTGAATTAATTGGAGGTGAGAAATGCTAAAAACAATTGTTTGCAGTTGGAAATATTTTACACTTATATTGAATGAAAAAAAAAAACATATTATTTATTTTCAGCACTTTCAACATACTTCACTGTGACTTCGCAAGAAGAAATAGTCACCGTAACATTAACTACTCCAATTCCGGAAGACACTGTACCTAGCAATCGAATAATATTACTTGAATTACAAGCGACGGCACCAGACGCCACGGCAGCTCACGCAACTATCGTTTTCGAAGTAGTCAATGATGAAATTCCAGCTATAACAGAGCTTATTTTCGAGCAGCCTTATTACACAGGAGTCTACACAGAAGAGGGTGGTCTTGTGTTCGAAAACACTATATCCTTATCACAGGGATACGATCAAACTGTGGAGTTCGACCTAGAAGGAGGTACGGGCTTTTAGAAATCAAAAATTAATTTCATCAGATGTATATAAAGGCCATTACTACGATTTCTAATTCTTTACTTAATTACAGATCACTCTCAGTGGTTCAGTCTGGGACGCGTTGAAAATGAAGTTACTCTTACGTTGACTTCTGCCATACCTTCACCAATAATACTGGCAAACCAGCAGCTCATTTTTGTAGCCTCAGCGAATAGGCCCGACAGCAACACTGCCAGAACTACCATAGTGATTTCGCTCACAGACGGTGAGTTAATTTTGTAAATTCTCTGTGATCAATGTGAAAGATCATAGGAGGTACGAATGCTCTAAATGTAATATTAAATTATTTGCTTTCATAGAGTTCACCGACGATGCCACAGTCAAAAATTATTATTTCTGTCCGTATAAGTAACTATAACTATAACTAGGCGGTTATTATAAAGCTAAATATCCACTTAAAATAATTTTATTTTTATCTTGATCACTAGGAAATGACTACATTGTTTAAAGTTATCATACAAATACTTTCATTTTCTTATCTATATACAAAATATATACATTAATAAAGATAACATTTCCTGAGGCTTATATAAAGTGATAATACTGAATATCATTCATCATTCAGTATTATTTATTATTAGGAAACTTTTATTTACGGCATTATTAAAAACAATATTATAAACTCTTCCCTCTCACGCAAAATTCCAAACCTTTTTTTAATTTATATACATGCTTGTGGTTCATTTAAGTTTTTATCATTTAACTTAGTTTAAGGATTTCTAAAGATAAAGGTATGTTTATAGGTATTTATTGTATATTTTTATTTTTTAGATTCTATCCTTTGTGATGGAGTATTTGAGAAAGTTGTTTATGAAGGCATCATCCAAGACGGTATTGTTCGTCACGAGGAAATATCGATTATAGACTACTCGGGTGTTGTGGCTTTACTAGGAGGTAAATACTTTATTATTAATTGCTGGTGGAAAATCGCAATTTAAATAAATAAGAATTTTTTCTTTAAAAAAATTAAAAATTAAAATTAAAAATTTAAAAAATTAAAATTTTTATTTTAGGAGTTCCTAAATAAAATTTATCTCTATATTTTTTAGATAATTTTTTTTTGTGTGCAATTATATATTTTTTCTTTTTTTATATTATAAAAATCGAAAAGGTTGTTATCTTAAATTTATAAATGCTTAGTAATCAATTAGTATATTATTAACTTAACTAGCAGTTTCAAGCTATTTCAAGATTGCTATTATCTTATTGTTGTGTTAATCTCAACGTAGAATATTGTATATATGATGCAAATTAGATGCACTACGCAGTTTCCCATCGTAGCTCATAGCCTGATTTTAAAGGAAAATACATGTTAAGTACTTACTCTACACAAATCATAATACAATAATAAATAATAATACCTAAATCATACATAAAATAAAATAAAATAAAATGATACATAAATCGGGAACCGCTTGGAATCAAACCCTCAACATTGACTTAACTTACATAGACCAAAGTTAACTTTGAAAACATAGTTTTCATCGTCGTTTGTATGATCTTGCTAAAAGTTAAGCCCTGGATCACTGTTTCATAAAATAACATCTTGATCGCTAAGTAAACAGTTCGTCCTTTTAAACTTGGTCTCTTTCGGCAGATTATGGAGATTTGTTTACGGCTGAAGTTTCTAATGGAGTGTTAACTGTTTTTGCGGCTGGGACATTGACTCTGCCAACCGATATCACATACATCCATCTAGAATTGCGCGCTGGTGGGAGCAGCGCTGTGCTCATACTCTCTATTGAGAATTCTGGTAAACTTCTCATTCTGATTACTGTACAAAACTTTTAAATATTTCATATCCACGTTACCAATATAGTAACATTTAATTGAAATTGTTTTAGCATAACATGAGTAACATTTTTGGCTTTGCTTGTGTTGTAGGCGACGGTAGCCACCTAACATCAAAGGGACGGTCTTACAGTTGTCTTAAAATCTTATACAATTATATTTTTTTTATAATACAGTTGATCCAACTCCGCCTACTGTAACATTTGGTTCACCAATCTACGTGCTTACTGCTGATATCGCGCAGATCGGTGTTCTGGGTCAAGTCACTGCAACTGCCGACAACGGAGAGGACATAAGATATTCGCTATTCGTAGAAAATGGTAAGTAATTGTAAAATATCGTTTTTTCAATCTAATTTTTGTTATTATTATTTCATTAAAGCAAGAAACTTCGATTGATTCTGAGTTCTAGCGTTGGTTAAGCTACCATAAATAAATAACTGCTGCTTAAATATAATCTAAACATTGGTATTAAGTGTAAGTCAAACTTACTTAAATATTATAATATCTTTTCATAAGGAGGTATTTTAAATAGTGTAATTAAATTAAAATGAAATAGAATTAATTATCTCTACCAATAGATACAGTTATGCAGTATAATTTATATCGCGCAGTTACACCTAAAGGCCGTTATCGTCCCTCATCAAAATACCCCACATCAGTTAGATTTATTTTAAACTAAATTGGATTATTGATAAAAATATTATTAATTTTGGATTCCCTCGTTTGTGCATGGAAGTTACATATTAAATTATGTTTATTATTGAATCCCCTCAATGGTAGATTTAAGAGATCTCCTCATCGGTATCCGTGGATCCACGTGTGGAGTCAAGTTGTGGATCCAAGTGGAACCCTGACTCAGTTGAACATGTTTGAATCAGGTTTGCTACCCGCGCAGTATCCTAAACACTCTAAACACAACCCAGGTGATTTTGCCGATCCGGTAAGCCGAATGAAAGTCGACCATATTCAGTACTTCGGGTCGGCTATGGTGTTCAACCAAAATTGCCGAACGAAATGTGCTTGCCCGACTATAATATTATGTATAGCAACCTTCACATACAGCTAAAATAAAACATTGATACAAGCGCCTGAACTTGTACACTAGCAATGTTGTTTGTTGATTATTTGCTATTGCTATCTTCAAGGCAATGTGAAATGCTATTATAAAATAGATTTACCAACTGATAGATAATTCCAATGTACATTATTTTTACACACTTTTAATCCAAGTGTTATAAATTTTATATTTTAACACATTTATTGTATTCCTTATCCATTTTATATGACACATAAAATATCAAGGACACAACTGTTATTTCAGTATTTTTAAAGCTAAATTTGTCAAGTATATATAATTTATCAAATAATTAGAGCCGTTTTAGGCAAATCATTATACCTGAAGGAGTTAACATACACTACGCGCACGAGTTAACTCTGCACCTCGCGTCTATGACGTCATATTGAGGCTCAGAGTGTTTAGTGCGAGTTTTATTCAATCAAACGCATCGAACCAAATTGAACGCGTTAACATGAATTTGTATGGGAATGAAACAGCGCTACACGTTAGCCACTAGGTGGCGCTGCTTCATTCCCATATACTGCTACTCGATCAAGTTCGATGCGTTTGATCGAGTAAAACTCGCACTAAGCACCTAGTATAGTCATATAGTGTGCAAAAAAGAAACAAATAAATATGACCTTGTATATTTCAAAATAAATATTTAAATTATTAAAAACAAATATTTAAATCTACCAAACGCAACGGTACACAAACCAATTTAATATTTTTATAAAATATGTAGGTATAAGAAGATTTAAACAATAATTTACTTGTTGTTAGATCTACATAGATTTACTTATAGTCGTTAATCGTAAACGCTCGCATGCCCATAAAAATATTTATTAAATCATCTACTCTTTTTGTTCAGCACATCTTCAAGAGAGAATATCGGTGAACAGTGAAGGAGAACTTATCCTGTCGGCTCGGGCTAACACCGGAGTCTACAGTTTCCAAGTCATCGCCACTACTATCTTTACACAAGCGTCTGGTTTAGCGGAGGTATGTAAAGTGTTATGTGTATTTGCAATGTGAAGTACTGGACAAAATTATCACCGTCCCAAGTGTTCCACTCTATGTCTGCTATTTTAACTACAAATATGAGATTTTTCTATTTAAAACTATAATTCGTTTCACAGCGTTTTCACAATCAAGTGCCCACTTGATATGCTAAAATTGAAAGCTATACTTTTTTTTTTAATGTTAAGATCGGCAGACAAGCTGATGGTCCACTTGATGGTTGGTGGCTGCCCACCATCGCCTATAATGCAAGCAACGCCACAGGTGCTGCTGTGTATAGTAGGAATAAGGACAAGGGATTTAGAAGGGATAGGGAAATGTGCTCCAAAATTTCCAATTACAATTTATTTGTAATGTTAATATTTTACCTTAACATAATATAAATTACTAAGAATTCTACTAATAAGCTAACCTTTTTTACTAACGAATTTGCTATTTTATTAGAAGCTATGAAAGTTTTTTAACAATAGTCAAATAATGCCTAGTAAATGTAATATAAATAAAAAATTGTGTGTGTCAGCTCCGACACACGACTGGAGTTTACTCCTTACGAACGATTATAAAATTTAAATTTTCACAATTCGAACACGCCGAAAGAACAACATTGTTCTTTTTTTAAATAACATTTTGTTGATGGCGCAATATCTCTGAAACTTCAGATATTCTAAAATATTCAAAAAATAGAACGTAACTATAACGCATAACACACAACGCATTCGTGTGACAATTTTGATTTTACTCCTATAAATTTTCATACCACGGGCTTATATATGTCGATATCGATTCTTAAGGAGTAAACTCCAAAACACAAGCCTAAAACTCTAAATCCACGACAAACGTGAGCGAGTTGGATATCCATAAATTAATCTCAATTTCAAACAACTTCTCTTCGCAAAGTTACATAAATTTTGTTAACTTCATAAATAATTCAAAATGTATGCAGGTTCAACTGACAGTCAACGCAGCGACAATATGCGACGATGACATCGCAATCCAGCCACTAATTGTTCTTGATAGGAATGAAGAGGAGCCACATAGAAATCTGGTGTCTATAACACAGTTCGACGGGTGTCGATTCAGCCTCACAAATCGTTGGCCAATCAGTCAATCTTGGCTTTATGTTGACGAAGATGGGTTGCACGCTCATTCAATCGATCGGGAACACGAATCTATCGCCTTTATGGCTCTCTCACAAGTGCAAGTCGAGTTGACTATTCATTGCGATAGTGACGAGACGACTCTTACAAAAAGATCGATAGATATTCAAGGAACACTAGATTGGCTCGGACCGTACGAGTATGGGTCAAACAAATGGGTGCTCACTGATTCGATCCAATATGATCCGAGGAAGGCTTTAGTCAATCTTATTGTAAATGACATAAACGATAATCATCCAATATTTATTGGAAAAGAAAACGAGCCATTGGTAGTAGGATATCCTGAGCCTTCAATTAAGGAGAGAGTGTTACCGCGAGCTTTAGCGGAATTACAAGTGAGTTCAAAATATTGATAAATTCGTTGTTTGTCCGTGCGTTTATCTCAGAAACGGCTTAACCGGTTTGAATGCGGTTTTCACTGATGTATTGAAGAAAGCTTCCCTTAATATTTAGTGTATGTGTCATACCAATTGGTTTACAAACAAAAAAGTTAGGCACTATTCCAAAACCCACGCGTAGTCGCGGGCACAGATAGTATAATAATATTTTATTTATAAATCCAACGGGTATAAGTATACTTTTGACTTATTGCATCCCTTATTAATATGTTTTTACTCATTTATATATCGAAGGGTGCAAAGTGAAAAGAGTATCTGTAAAATAGTAACATTTAAGCGCGCTTAATATAAGCGCTTAATACGACAAAATGTTTTTTAAATTAATTAGCAAATTTTTTTTTGTAAATTTTATCATTATGTGTTTATATTGTAATTTATGTGATTAGTGAACATAAACTATCAGTTAAATCTTTAAATTTCAAACTTGCTTTTGCCGACAGTTTCGATGCCTATGTTTTTATTATAATAAATCAAAAATAGGCACGTTCCAATGTAACTTTATTACAAAATATCTAATGACTATTTTGTGAAAAGGAACAGTGTCACAAATTGCATTTTTAACCTAATAAATTTTAAAAAATATATAAGTATAAATGTCTAAAAATATTGCAGGCTACTGACGCAGATGTTGGAGTAAATGCTGCTATTGTATATTGGAGTCCAGAAAATGAACTCTCAGTATCCCCCACTACTGGATCCGTGCACGTTCGCGATGGAGCCACCATACAAGATGATGCTACATACATTGTGTACGCCACTGATCAGCATGGTGAAGGGTTGAGCGGAACTATAGAATTGATGGTAAGTATATTCTTAGTGATTCAATGGGTTCATGGAAAACACGTAATTTAATTTTACGAGAACTATATACGTCTGAACACAATGCTATATGATGAGGTATGGGTAGGAGGTAGCCCTGTGAGGCAAAAATTCGACTGCAACAGACTCAAGTTCGAATTTCCGCTTTGCAAGCATCTCTGCTCTAACTATTGACTCTAACGATCAGAAAAACATAGTGAGGAAACCTGAATGTCTTCAATGTCCGAAGACATTTGAAGTCAATTGGGCTATAGGCTTGTGTTATAGGCGATGGTTGTCACATACCATAAAGTGGACCGTCAGCTTGTCTGTCGACCTTAACATAAAAAAGCACTAATTATTTTTATTTTATAGGTAAAATTGCTTCATCTGAATAACATAGCTGTGATAACAGTTCGAAATTCATTTCTGGAAGATGAAGGAACAATCTTGAGTAATTTGTCCAGTGCTGTTGGGTATGAAATCAAGGCCCTCAGATCTGTAGTCATATCTGACGATATTGAAGAAGAGGAAGCAGAATCAAGATTCAAACGCGATACTGGTTCGTTAGGAGCGTCGATGCAAATTTATGTTTATGGATTAAGCGGCTTGGAACCGGTTTCGATGGAACAACTTACAACGTAATATTTTTTTTTTTATTCAAGCGATTGTATATAATTATTATATAGGGTTATTTTAATAAAAATACAATGATATTAAAATATTTTATATTTTCAGCGACATTAGCAGTATCATAACTTCCGTGGTCAGCATAGCTGGCGTCGTATCGTTGGAAGATCATCTAGAAGGTCAACAGATATGCAATATCCCAGGACGTGACGTCGGGTTGTTAGTAGCTACAATAGTTCTCAGTGTCCTGCTTTTCATACTAATTGTAGCCATAGCCGTGTGGTTCTTCCTACAATGGTAATAGTACCGTTAAGTTAGATTGCTCTTATCGGCCATATTTAAATATTCTTACAAGTAAATGTTTGTTCGCAGGAGAAAAAATAGAAACTACGACGAGTTCAGCGATGAATCTAGTTTAGCGTCACGTGCTGAATCTTTAGATAAAGGTACAGACACTCTCAACAGACCTCGTATGAATATTGAAGATCTTAAACGAAGCGAAAGGAAACTACAAGAGAGATTAGAGGCGCCATTGGAAGGTGTATTAGTTGAAACTCCTATTCCAAAAAGCGAAAACATAGTCAATGTACCAATAGTTATACAATCCATTGATAAATTAAAAGACGCTGACGACACAGAAGATGAAGACGAATTTGGAGAGGTGAAAAGAAAAAAGTCAATAGTCCATTTCAATGAAAACGTTGAAAAGATCATACACGTAGAAGACAGTCCTCGTCCGAGTACAACTTACGAGAACACTAGTTTATGAAAATAAGCTCCGTTCTATTAAATCATTTCTAATTAAAGTGTAAATATTTTTTAGTACTAAATTAAGTTAACTCAACAGATATTACTTATTCTGG
Organism: Synanthedon myopaeformis; assembly: GCA_944738685.1. Classification (NCBI taxonomy): domain Eukaryota; kingdom Metazoa; phylum Arthropoda; class Insecta; order Lepidoptera; family Sesiidae; genus Synanthedon; species Synanthedon myopaeformis. Next base: position 8,465,191 of record OX122919.1, read on the forward strand.
AACGGATGTGTAAAATCTGTAAAGACGTTGCCCTCTTTACGAGAATTTTATAACGTTTGAATTGAATATTAGCGAAGAACATTTCGTATTCGTAAACGCACTAATAATCATGTGCGAGGTACCTGAATTCCATATACGTTAAAGCTTTTATACATATTTTAAATAAATGTTTATTTTTATTTTTATTAGTATTATTTGATAATAAGTCCGATCTTTAACAGGACCTTACACTTCTGTTAGGCATCAATAAATTTGGCGGCGGAACTCGTCTTTACAGTTATGTTTGTGGCGGAATTTAATATGGAAATGTTTTAAATTCATGTCGGAGGCAAACGATATTATCTGAGACATGTCGAAATACGATCACACAATGCCATGTTACGCCATTGCAAATAGTTTTTCCACATAATGATGAATGAGACTCCTCTTGTTTGTCGATCGATTATTCACACCTGCTGTCTAGACATTACATAAAACAGAACAACTAGACTATGACAATTGAATGAGATAATGTTTCGAGCTTTCCTCGTTCTTCGATGATTTCTAAGGATATCTTTGTTTGGTATTTGTAACTTATCTTATGAGGGATATTGACAGGATACTCCTCGTCAATATCAATATCAATATCCAGAGGGTAGACATAAAGAAATATGGCTTAAACTAAACTGTCGAACGTTTATAAAATTAAAACTTCCGTGTTGTACTCTTCGATATAAAAAAAAAAAATTTATATCCGGCTTCGCAAGGGTTCTCAAAATTATGTAAAAAACCTTTTTAACTCTCTTTCCATTAGTGAAAACTGCATGAAAATCCAGTTTTGAGATCATCGCGAACATAAATACAGACAGACGAGGTGGGAGACTTGGCTTCATAATATTATTATGTAAAATAACTCTGTTAAGTTATTTTTATATCCATTTCAATGCAAAAAGTTCATGAAATACCTCTTCATGAAATATGTAATATCGTTCTTAGTTTCATTTCAAAGAGTTTTCAATTAAATTTCAGAGAGATTTATAATATTAATACCAGTCCTATTTAATATTATAAATGCTTAAAAAGTTTGTGAGGATTTTCAGAACCACATCAAATAGTCGAAAAATTCTTTCACTATACAAGAAAGTACTATATTACAAATGGTCACAGACTACACTGTATTAAAAATCCTGGGTTAAAGCCACGGCACGTCGATCAAGATCACAATAAGATGGTCAGGAGCATGACTTGCATACTAAAATATCGTAGATCTCTCGTTCAATGAGGATTTAATTTAAGCAAAATGTAGCGAAGTAGATTTTGAATTTTGAATCTATTTGAGTTTTCAATACATATACAAGGACTGGTGAAAATTATTGCATTCTCATTTTGCAATGATTTCGGAAAGAAGCAGTTAGGATCTCTTAGAAACATTCTGTTTTTATACAGAACACATCGGAATCATTGAAATATTAGGCTTATTACATAAATGCTGCAGGTCTATGTGGAATATTAGCAATTTTAATGTATATTATGCTTTTATACTTATATGTCTATATAAAAGAAAAAATATATATAAAAGAAAAAGAAAAATATTATATATCTTTTTATATCTTTTTTATATATAAAAAAAGTCGTGTTTTTGTTTTATTGAATTTGTCTCCATCCCGAATAGCAGAATAACTATTAAAAGCTCGTTTTATTATGAAGTATAGTTGTTTATTATTATGAATTTCTTTTTATTATGAATTTGTTTGTTTGTATGTAGGAGGTAATATTCGAACTACTCATCCGATTTAAAAAAATCTTTCACCAATTCCATAAATAAATACCACGCGGGCGAAGCCGCGGCCACCAGCTATCTGAAAATAAAATCCAACGCTTGGCAATTTTTGTCAAGCGTTATTATCTTTTATAATTCAACTAGTCTAGAGCACCAACTAGTTTTAAATATTTTTCATATATTTTTTTATTGTACATAATATACAAAATATATTTTTTGTATATTATGTACAATTTAATATGTAATGAGTTATGTAAATTAAATTTTGTATCGATTTTATAATTATACACATTTCGTGACTCATGTACAGTTGTCACGTCATCACGAAACATATAAACTTATATTCGCGTTTTTAACTATACTTGTCTTTGGATGACAACGTTACCTCATTAGCGCCACATGTTTATATCTATTTAGATGTTTCATGGACAGCAATTACATTAGTATCTGATATTAAAAAGCCAATGCTTAAAATAGACCCTTACGTTGAGACATTCTTCCTTTATACCATGTTAATCTTTAACTCGATTTGTTTGGATAACTACTAAATGAGAACTTATTATGTCCAGACAATAAAAACTCTCAAATATTAAATTACAGTAGTCAACCTAATAATATTATAAATGCATTAATTTCCTTCTTTAAAAGGAGAAACTAGACATTTTACAATTTGCATATGTAAAGCCACTGGCATGCAAGCACTGGCATGCATGCACTGGAAAGTATGGTACTATTGCTAATGCTATTAAGATTGTTCTCATTAAACTTGTATGTGCTATTTGTGTTTCGAACTCAAATTTCTTTTCTTTCTTTCATAAGTAATAAACTTTTACTTTTGCAAAACTAATTTCAGAATAAAAAAAAAACAACAAAAAAAAAACCACACAAAATTTGTCTATAAATTTCATTTCGAATAAATATGTAGATAACGCTTCCGATATTTCGAGAACATTTTATATCCACTGACAATCCTCACGGGGATAACCATCGCAATACGGAATAAAATGTTACAGATTATTAAGGTTGAGGTAGCTTAATAGTACTTGAATTATTCAAACGTCAGTCTATTGTAGTTGATTCGTCCAAGCGAATATTTTATATTATAGACGTCCCGCCGTTATTCGGCTCCTGTTTTATCCGGCGCCTTTTTTAACCCAACTTATAATAATATTGACTTTGTTTTAATATTACGAGGGTGAATCAAAAAGTTTTTGGAACTGCATAGTGTTATAATCTTCTTGTCACCATTTTTTTTTATTCACTATGACACTTAAGAGATTTCTTTTTCTGTCCGTCTTGACATTTTCTAAGAAAACTGAAACCACACGGCACAGTTAGTATTTTGTTAGTCTATACTAATACATATTATGAAGAGAGAAGATTTGTATGTTTGTAATGAATAAACTCAAAAACTACTGAACGGATTTTGAAAATTCCTTCACCTATATAAAGCTACCTCATCAGCGAGTAATATAGGCTATATTTTATAAAGGTACGCGGGCGAAAACGCGTGCAACAGCTAGTATTACATAAAATTTTATCTTGTGGGAAATATAGTCGTCAGTGAAACTATTCAATATGAAACTTTATTAAGTTTTTCAAGGTTGTGTTAATATGTATATGTAAAAAAGGTAAATTATTATTTTTCAAGGGACTTTTATGGATTTGGTATTGTTTCATTCCGAACAAATATTCCCTTATCATAAAAAAAACACAGTTTTTATTGTATGAGCCAATCACATTAGTAATTTGTGGACATTGATTTTTTTTTTTACATTTCGCCTTACAGAAAAAATATTTAATATTCATTAAATTCGGAGCCAATTATTTTTATTACGGCATACTGCCGATGCTCTTAAAACAAAGTAAACTGTGATTTTCCCAAAAATGTGACAAACGGAACCTGAGCTTATGTAACATTTATTTATATGTTGCTGTGACCTCGTCATATCGCCGCAAATGTGGCAATTTAATTAACACATTTTCGTCATTTTTGTGATAAAAAATCGTGTTTAAATTGGTTTTTACGGATATACTTGTAACATGCAATTACATACATCGGGATCGATTGGTTGTTGTTGTTTGTTTTATTTCTTAGTTTATTCAATTACTAGCTAGTGCCTGCGACTTCGTTCGCGTGGAAAAATGAAAAATATAATAACGTCTAAGATCTTTATCACGACAACCATACCAAGACAACCCAAGATGACTGCGTTATCATCGTCAAATTAGGTTTCACAGACATGCTCTTTTAATTTTGGAAATAAGTGGAAATCACTATTTCCAAGGGAATGATCAAAAATCTCAAAGCTTGAGATCGTTGAGCAGGAGCGGTGTCATTGTGGCTACCGTCGCCTATAATATTATAATATAAGCAACAGGTGTTACAATGTTAATACAAAAAAGACATCAGGCGGATATCAGGCGTGATAAAGTATTTCTAGGGTAAGGGTAAGGAGTCGTGAAGAAATGTAAACGTAGAATTTTTGTTAAACCAACCTAGAAACTAGACTTCAAATAACATTGATAATACGGAAGTTATCCTTAAAATTAGCAAATATATCTATTTGTGTCTAAGCCTAAATTATAATTATCATATCATTGATAAAACTTGACCATTTGGACTGGCAGTACGGAATCTGTAAATTTTTCATTGTCATTGTATTATCAACAAGGTTAATATTTTTATTCTCAACAAGTTCACTATTTTTATATACTAGTCGATGCCCGCGACTTCGTTCGCGTGGACTTCAAACAAAAATTCCGATTATAGAGAAATTTACAACATAATCAACCTTAATTATGGAAGTATGTATTTAGTTGGAATAAGATAGATTAATATCCATCATCATCAATCAATCATATCATCAATCGACAATCCATTGTATACGATAAGGAGGTCAATCGTCGAATGGGCAGCGTTCGGACAGCTTCGAGACATCTTCGCCTCCAAATTCCTCAGTGTCACAAAACATAAGTTTTCGACCAATGTGTGTTACCTGTGATGACATATGGCGCTGAAACGTGGTCTCTAACTGTGAGCCTTGTAAGATAGCTCAACGATCCTCAACGAGCTATGGAGAGCTATGGAGCTATCTTTCTTTCTTTCTTTCTTTCGGAGAGCCTTGGGCCGCTGGGGCCCGAATGTTCTCGAGTGGAGGCCACGGACCGGCAAGCGCAGCGCGGGACCTCCGCCCACAAGGTGGACGACCTGATAAGGGCCGGTTTTATGTATTATCAATAGTTATCGCAATTCACACCAAATAATAGGTTTTATGGAAATAAAAATGTTACCTTGGTCTAAATTTTTGTAATTTTCGTAGGAAACTCTTTTTCTTATAAATCACTGTTAATTATTGTTACCATATTTACTATTGTAGAAAGAATTTTTAAAATCAATTAATTGCAAAAAGACATAAAAACATGCAAAAAAAATATCTTTCTCTTTATAATAATATTAGTGTAGATTAAATTGATTCTAATATACATTAATGTTGTCTTTTTTGTTTTATAAAATGGAAAAAGTTTCAAAGCGACTACGGTATTGTTTGAAAACTTTAACAATTATTTCCTTTCTTTTATGACTCCATAGTTTATTAAGCTTCGTCCATTTGTAAGAATTGTAATATTTTTCTTCTTTCCGCTCCAAACAAGTTTCTTTGGCGATTTATCGCCAGCTTAGAATTAATCTCTTAGAATCTCTTAAAATTAAAATCTATTCTAAAATGCATCAAGAAAATAATTTTATTACAGGTTTTAATAATATATATTATCACAATTTACACGTTACAAAGCGGTTAGTACCCTTATGCGTTTATGCAGGAAATGGAACCGGTTCAATTTCGACCATAATTGGAAGCGCGTTGTCCAGTATTTTAAACTCCTACTTACATACGAGTATATTGTATGTTACATTCCTATCGTAGAGACTTCTCCCAGTGTCTAGAAAGAGATTATCCTCTCTGTGTTTTCAGTAGGCAGGGATAGGTCTATGGATCTCATCATTTCTGCTTAGCTCGTTGAGCAACGTTGAGCTTAATTACGAGGCCCTTTTGAGTATTTTGATGTAAATGCAGATTACGATTACAGTAAAAATATAACATATAAATATTTTTTCGGAGAAGACTACAGAATAAAAGACAATGAAGAAAATTTAATTTTTTAATGTTTGTTTAAAAAAATACATTTTCTTTTTAATTTTCCTGTTTCATATATCAAAGAGTCAAGAGACACGCGGCAGATGGTCTCATAATTCTCAAGAATGCTCAGATATCATCAGTTAGTATTCCAGACGCTGCGGTTTTGAATTTAACACTCGTAAATAAGGAGACCGTAACAAAAATTTCCAAGCTAGTTTTAAAATGCAAAATAGTTTATATTTATATATATGTAGGCGTATCCACTGGCGATATAAGTTGCTTGTTTGGTGTCATTCACCTTGGTATTTTTGTCGTTTCTACTTGTAGTACCTATACCTATAGGTGATCGCTAAACAGGTACACTATCGTATCTTAAAGATTTCAATTTTATCGATCAATATTTTTTACAAAATTTTCCCATTTTTTTAAATTCCTTGAAATAATCCTTTAAAACATATTCCAAACATATTCAAAACACATTATTTACATTTAATAAACGTTAATGGTTATCCATAACAAAAGCTTAAAATAGTGGTTACTTTAGGTACCATGCAATTAGTGTGTTTAGTCTTGACAATTTAAAATATTTTCATTACATCTTCAAAAGTTGTAGCTACGTTCTGCATATTACACACTAGCGCGCTTCTTCGTTTGGCTTTTTAAACTAGTGAAAACCGCATTAAAAGCCGTTGCATGGTTTAAAAGATACAGATGGACAGAGGGCGAAAAGCGATTTTATTTTATACTAGATATGTAAAGAAGATGTTGGGCAGTCCTATTAGTGTTAGTAACACACAACATACAGAAGACCAACAAACATAAATAAATAAAATAACAGTACATCATCACAGTACAAATATTTAAAGATGTGAGTACATCCTTTATATTAAACCTGGCCACCCTTTATAGTTAAAAAAAAAAAACTCCTTATCTTTAAATTTCCGTAACTATAAATTCAGTTTACAGCTGGATTTTTATAACATAAATTTTTCGAGATACGATACATTGTCTTCTATTACAGTTATTAATAAGTTATCGTTTTGTTTTAATAGTCATTTAATCTAACTACAGAGGCTGTTAAAAGTCATCAGCCTCTCCATCTCTCTGAGTTCGCGAATGTAAATTAATAACATAAACGACTTGTAGACACATTTTTTTTATTAATTCTTTGTAAATTACATATCAGTGGTATTCAAATGGGAATGCGTATTTTCAAGTTTTATTCTTCACTTTATTTTGATAAAGATTCCATGATAAGGCTAAACTGAAACCTAAAGAGTGGTAAACCCTGCTCATAAATATTATTGTTCATGAAAACAATGACTATCTATTTCGTAATTTTTCTCTATATAAAGAAAATTATATCTATACATGATATAGGAGATAATACAAGACATAAATATTGTAAATATAATCTTATCAGGATAATTTATTGATCACTTATCACTTTATCTTATTAGGAAAATTATAGGATTTTTTATGTAAAGATATACATTCTGACTGTCCATTTGATGGTGACCCAAACCCTGTGGTTAGTCGTCCATACATCTGTTTAGAAAAGCAACATCAAGGGGAAAGCCATAAATAGTTGCATTATTGTTAATAATATGTATTTTAATCATAAATATCTATTAATCGAGAACAAGATTTTAAATCACATTTAAGATATTAGAGCATATTATCCACAATTTCAATTTTATAACCTTGAACCTTTTATCTGAAATTTACTCATCACAGCTATTTTGGTTTGTTTTCACCAAGTAGACTTCAACGAAATCTCTTGAATAAATTATTTAAATAAAATTTAAACTCTATCCGTCTTACTACAAAAACATTAAACACATTTTAAACAGGCTTTGAAAACGTGTTTAAATAAAACTTTACTACAAAAGAGTGTCTAGGCAGTGTTTAGGGTTAGACAATGCTTGAGTATTATTTAAATTTAAACACCGCCAGATGCATTCGAATATTACGATAACGCAAAATTTAGAACGTTTTTAATAATGATAATTTACGAATACGATTCGATAATATCGAGGAAATGCTTAAAAATAAACGCTCTATGAATTTTGAAATTTATGAAAATATGAATATTAAATTAAAGACAATTACGCCAGTGTCAGTTACGTTCCATTATGTGCAATGTTCTGTGGTATAACAAAATTTTATAAAATAATCTAACGTATTTGTTGTAATTTATGGCTTATTCCAATTTTATAATTTGCTTATATCATTACTATAATTCGTAATAATAGCTTGTGAAAACCAAAATTCATCATTAGATCTGCGTAAAATGAAAACGACATGAATGCAGGGCGAGTGACAGAATGAATGTTTGCCAGGGTTGCCATAATTCAATACCATTCATGTACTTTAACACTGTCTACAAAAACAAGCGCTAAGCAAGGTTTTGTGGTAGGGACATTTTAAACGCTCGCTAAACAATGTTTAAATAGCCATACATTGTCTAAGTAAGCACGTGTTTAAACTGTGCTTATTTAAGTATGTCTTTTTAAATATCATTTTTTAATTTTTAACCAACCAATATACAAAAATATGACTCGGACATAATGGAACAAAAATAAATAAAACATTTCTGTAGAAGGATACAAATATTTGATAATACATTCGCGATTTATATGAAGTTTTTTTTTTTTTTCAAAATTCACAATGAGTGTACACACCTTCGTTAAGAATTATGCAAGTTGTCGACCATCTAAAATCCTTTGTTATTGCAAAACATAAAATATGAACAACCTTTGTCATACAAACGTTCACATTTTAAAATCATACACGCTTATTTAGACCTTATTTTGAGGGTTCAAGGCTTAAATTGAGTATGACAAATTCACGAGTCCTACGCATAAAGGCTAAAATGAAAAATTAAATGTTTGATAAGAAAGTTGCGATTGATCCTCGAACGTTAACTTTAGTGATGCTATAAAAAATTCAATATGTAATAGTGATGATATTTTTTGTGTCTTAATTTATTGCTTAAATTAACTAATGGTTATAAAGTGGTAGATATGTCACCGGAACGAGGTTTTTTATTTATGCTAAGGTCGGCAGAAAGGCTGACAGTCCACTTGATGATAGGTGGCTACCGTCGCCTTTAAGGTGGTTCGATTTCCATACTAATAAAATAGAACAATTATGAACAAACGGAGCAAAATTTTACACTGAAATGTAATTTTACACTATAGTTGGATTACGTATAAGGAATTGGGAAGTAGAATTACAAATGCTGTTATTTTAAGGTAAGGGGGTGGTTACTGCCGCCAGACCGGCTGCCCAAATGACTATCTAAGTTCTATATATTCTACGGGGTATTCTAAGGCTATTTGTTTTTTAGTTTTATAGGTAGGTTTTATTTTTTACTAGCTGGTGCCCGCGACTTCGTCCGCGTTGGAAAATGTAAAATATAACATCTGAGAAAATATATTAACGCTCAACATCTCGCTGTGAGTACGATTATAATATACTAGCTGTTGCACGCGGCTTCGCCCGCGTAAATTTATAAAATATAGCCTATGTTACTCGCTGATAATACTAGCATAGCTTCCCAACAGTGAAAAATTTTTTCAAATCGTCCGGTGGTTTCGTAGCCTATTCAATGCAAACAAACAAACAAACAATCAAATCTTTCCTCTTTATAATATTAGTATCTGATTATTTCCAGATATTACCTAGAGAAAGCCCAGTGGTCCCAGTAAAATGAACGCTTGTGGATTGATACGCAGATTTAATTAGAGTCTGATATTAATTGTGGTTAGAATTACACTTTGGGTGTTTTCAAATTTGGAATCACAATCCACACAATATTCAATATACGGTGTTCTACAGTCGTCCACATCTTATCATAACATCTAGTGAGCTATAAACCTGCCTGCTGACTTTTACACAAAAAAATATGCTGATATAAGTTCACTTTTCTTTTTGTAAAGGTCTTCAGACATAGTTTTTTTTACCTAAACACAACAGCACACATGCAGTTATTAAACTGTGATCTTCTATATATTATGTTCTACTTAATTATTTTATTTAATTTAAATTTAAAAGCTTGAAAACATGATTAAATCTTAGTATCTTATTCCTCTAAATTCACATAGAAACTTTTCATCACATTCGATATTTGCAATCTTAATACATGTATAGTAGAAAATTGCGTGAACAAACATATCCAATCCCTGTTTACTATCTACGTTTGTTAGTAAGACTTCTGTTCAAATTCAAAATAATATATATTATATAACTCTTCTGTTGCTCTGTTTCTCTTTAGAATGTTACAAATTTATTTATCGCAACAAAACTCGCAAGACACAAACAGTACGTGTATATCGAAATTCTAATAACTTTTTCAATATTCTTTCCCTGACAATAACCTCATCAAAATCCTTTAACTTGATTTAATGCCCCTCCACTGTAATACAATTCCCAGACTGTCAATATGTTACCGTCGCCTTTTTTCGTTGGAAAGTACCTATTGATCCAAAAGCACTCCTTTGAAGCCTCTCGCTATCTAAATAACTTACCTGTGGAGCGGCAGCCATTGTCAAAACTTTATCTGCTAATGAATATTCACGAAGTAAAGAAATGAAGGTATAAAAGAAACGATCGTTTCTTTTATTGTAAGGCGTTTGAGAGGACATATAATATATGGAAGAATACTTTTGATTAGATCAGTCTCCATGCGAACGTGTCTTATTGGGTGGTCGAAATACCTACCTCATTAAATTTACAGCTTCGTGGTATATTACAAGAGAGACATAATAATATTCCACATGACATTTTTTTATTTTTATAAATAGGTATTTATTTTTAATATTTCATTGAGCAATAATGTACATTTTTTAAGGGTTTACCTAAGGCTAGTTTGGAGTTTAGAACCGAAATCAGAGTGTACATATGTTCCATTATACATATTATAGTACTAATGGAAATAAATATCATGTCAATAATCATTCATTTAACAAAAGTCTAACTCTACTATGGCGTGGTATTTTGCCTAAGACCCTTCAATTTAACAGACTTGTAAATAATTGTACTTATTATGCTACAGTAAAAATATTTAATATTTTTTTATGTATAGATCGTCAGACACGTTGACGGTCCACTAGGTCACTGATATGCACAGGTATGCGCTCACATTACATAAAGTGAGCGCCCATGATATTACTACCTCGCCTAGTCACTCGGAGTTAGCTTAGTGTGCGATTGTAGTCACTTCTAGTTACTTCGATCATAGTTCACTTTACTTCGGGCGAAATAGATTCCATACCGTTAATTAGTACCCTAGTCAAACGCTTCATATATCTAACTTCTAGCTTTTGATGCACTACATTTCTTAGTTTATATTCGAAGCTAGGAATACAACTAATACAAAATTCAATATCTATCTAAAGTAGTTTCTAAAGGAGTAGTATTTTACATAATATTAAACAATACTAATTAATATTAATTCTCTATTTATATTAATTCTATGAATTTTTAATCGACTAATATGAATTGATTTAAACCTCTCGTTAATAATTAAAACTTCGACAAAAAAAACCAGTCACTGAGATTACGGTTAAGCGAATAATAAGAGTATAATTATTATACTCTTTGATTATAACAGTAAAAATCTTTAACTTTAACAGTTAATTAAATATATAGTAAATTTTAAGGTTAACGACAAATTAAAAAGGGTTCAAAAATGCATAATTTACAAAAATAAGACAGAATATTCTCCATTACATCCGATTATTAGATATGCATTATACGAGTAGATATCCGATTGTGTAAGTTTGTTCATAAGTGGAGAGTACACGTATTACAAAAATTCTTTCACCCTTTGAAAGGTACATTATTTCAGACTACTTGATGCTGCAGTATCAAGGTTACTATGTTATGGAAATACCGCCGAAGTAACTTTCGGGAGCTACGATTCTATAAACATACACATACTCGTATATATACGGATACACGCGTAAATTTTATAACACCCCATTTTTGTGTGGGGCGTAGGGGGATAAACAGAGCGCGAGTCCTGGAGAAGGGACGAAATATAATTTCTTTAATTTGTTATTTTTTTGTTCAATTCGAAAAAATAACAGCGTTTGTGTTATTAAATCATAAATGATTTTCTATTTCTTTTTAATATCAAAAAAATATTGTCTCCAACGCTTCGAGAAAATGTAAATCAAAAGGATTTCATTTAGAGAAAATTAATATCGTGTAGGGCCTTTTTTACCAACTATAAGTAAAGTGTTGATTAGTTACTTTTAGAAATAATTTTATGTTTTATTAAATTATGCACTCGGATTACTGCATCCTTCGATAGGCAATTTTTTTATTATTTTCTTTTTAATGTTTGGGACTTTTACCGTACAAACAAAGGTATATCAGCTCCATCATTCCCGGTGAGCGGTGACTTTAAATGGCGGTTAGCCTACTTGACACTTTACTCAGAGATGGTGGCCCTTAGAGGCCCTTAGACTAAATAATGAAAACGAGTGAAGTAGAAAAAAAAGACAACAATAATAACAATAAAGAAATAACGAAACTCATTAATGAAACTAAGTTTTAAATTTGAAGATATCAAAAACGAATCGAAGTCTTTGATTGAATAAATCAAATATTGAACTATTTTATTTAACAAGCAATAAAACAGTTCTATAACAACGTATTTGTTTCTCCTTACTTTCAAAACATAAAATTGAAGTCATATCATTAAAGCATCAGCTTAATTATAAATCAAATAACTAATTATAGTCCGTGATTATTGATTGTAGCTAGACAAATATCAATGAAGGTCTATATTGGGAGAGTGTCTATTGTAATTGCCAAAGTTATTAATTATAAAGGTTTATATAAACCATTAATTAGTTATATTTATGGTTAAGAGTAGTTTCAATAGTATTTATAATGAAAAGTTTTTATTCTTAATTAATTTCTTTTCATTTGTATTTTCAACGGTAGCACAAGTTTACAAGTACTTGTTGCGTTTAATCAAATTTATTGTTAATTCAATTAAGCTGTTTTTTGTTTCCATTGGTCGCTTATACATAGTCATCTCAGCCGCAGGACGTCCACTGCGGGACATAGGCCTCGCCATAGGCCACTGCGGGACACAGGCTGACCGGTCCTATTTTCCAATAGGACCGGTCAGAAGTAGCCTGGATCCACCGCCGACCCGCGGTCCCTATCAGCTCGTCTGTAAACCTTGTGGGTGGAGGTCCCACTCTACGCTTGCGTGGCCTCCACCTGTATATCCTTCATCTGTCTCCACTCGAGATCCTTCTGGCCCCAGCGGCCGTCGCTCTCCGTACACGTAGTCCTGCCTACTGCCACTTTAACTTACTGATTCGCCAGCTTATGTCGGTACTAAGAGACCGGAGTATCTGTATAAGAAATTGAATTAGCGTGATCCTTCCTTTGTTTGCAGACGGCCGGTGAATGAATACATTGAATGTTCCCTATTGCTCGACAGCAGCTTTCAGTGGTAGCTTCCGATACTTGGCTTCTAAGTGTTGGAATAATATTCCTGCCCCCCTTCGTGATCTCAAGTCTAAATTTGCTTTTAAAAATAAATACACTGCTTTACTAATTGAGAGACAAAAAAGTGAATGAGATCTTGAGCCAAGTGTTTAATTTTGTGGTATGAGCGATAACTGGGGAAGACTTAATCAAGGGTGATGTACTGTTGCTTTTAGAATGTAGTGAATTAATACAAGATAACAATACTGCTATAACGACGCGTATTACGCCTGCGTGAATAGGACTGGCGTAAAATCAGCACTGTGCTTTGCATTAGCTTATGCTCAGCCATCTTTTGCTGCCATGGCGTACATTCAATGGGTTTTTATGTATGTATTCTCATTCAAATGTGAAAAAATGTATGTATTTTATTTGTTTTGTTATCTTTAGATGTATTCGTGTGTATCATGTGTATGCAAATAAATGTTTTTCTATTCTAATATATTCTAACTCATTTCTAATTCGATCTCGCAGTGTAACTCCGAGCATAGCCCTCTCCATAGTTCGTAAAGCGACGTTGAGCTTTCTTTCGAGGTCCATACTCGTAGTTTAGCGTGTTCAGCGTAGTGGCTATACGCATTAGTCGAAAACTTTTATTTTCGAATACTGAGGAATTTTGGACGAGAAGATGTCTCGGAGCTTCTCGAACGCTACCCATCCGAGCTGGATTAGACAAGTTAGTTGTCATATGACAAGTAAGTACTTTAAATAAGTAAGTAGACAAGTTTTGGATTCAACAAGTTGCATTTCATAAATTGTGCAACTTCGATTATGTAAATATTACTTATGTTATAAATCTCTAAATCAATTATATAATTTATGTTCATTTTAATAATCTTTTTAATAAATTGTTACACAGATGTCGCACAGCCTTTCCTGCAAATTGAATAACTGAGACCGATTTTTATTATCGCAATCATAACTCGAACCTTTCCTTGAACAATATTTCATTTAAAATCTCAACTATATAAACGTATAACAACATATACGCACAAACGAAAAAATAATGTGATTCTTATATACATTATTGTTACACGTATTTTATGTTATCTGTAGTGATGTGCCGGATTGTTAAAAATGTATATCCGCGGATACGGATACGGATATTTTGTGTCAAGATCCGCGGATACGGATACCGATCTTAACTTTCTTACTCAATCGGTGTCGGTGCGCATGACCTTGAAACGATAGTTGACGCCCTCCACTTGACGCTTGCATTATAAAAGTGCCAAATATTTGATTATAAGAAATAAAAAATAATCTGAATGAAAATTAATAGTTTTTCATTGCTACCTAATCACCTACATGTAGAAATTCAGCTATGAATTAAAAATTAATAAGGTAAAAGATCCGTAAAATGATCCGCTAAAAAGTAACGGATACGGATACGGATCTTTCTTCTCCCTCGGATATCCGCGGATACGGATATCCGGCACCTATAATATGAATGTAGGCATACAGAAGTCCTATTTAAATTCTACTGAACAATCTTTATATTTTATATCTTTATAAAGCTAAAAATGTAAAGCTATAATAAATCAACTATAGTCTCTCCTTTTATAATAATAAATAAAAAAAATCTTGCAAAAACTCAAGAATCGCTAGACCGATTTTAATTCGGTATACACTTATGGAAAGAGGGATAACCGGGGTTTGTATATATAAAATTGCAGCCCGGGCGAAGCCGGGAGTTGGTCAGTAGTTATGTTATAGAAACAAGAACGTAAACATTATTTCTCTACATTTGGTAGGTACCTACATATTAAATATTTATTTATCGTTAAAAGCTTTTAAATTTTTTTAAACAGCTTAAAGATACTTTTTTTTATGCATATTTTTGGCAGCTCATTGTGAGATGATTAGGTTCTTATAATAAAATTAAGTTTGGACTTAGTCCTAAACCTAATATTAATGCCAAATATCGTATGTTTGGATTTTTGGATGTTTGTTACGTAAACACGCAGACGGCAAATTTAGTCAAATAAACAGTTTATTATGTAGATACTTTTTACCCTGGAAAAATGTTAGGTTCCTGTGGCATTTTCAAACAACAAACTACAACACGTACGAAGTCACGGGCACATCTAGCAGTAATTAATATATTAATGTTAATAATAATTAACATAAAATATGTACAAAAGACACTTCTGTGGACATTTACTCATTTAGGTATTCAAATTAAAAATATCCACATATATGTATAGACTATCTAATAAATCAAATTCTTTTCAACTATCAACTTGAAATAAATATCAGTTAAAATTTTCAAAAATGTTACTTAGCGGATTCTTACGTTATTTATAAAATAAACCTAATTTTCGAATTTCAGCTTTCTAGACATGATTTCAAAGCTAGTAGTTTTTTGACTGTGCAGTCAGGACAAACGACAAGTATGAATTAATATATAATTAAAATAAGCCAAATGTATATATCGTGGAATCAGATAAATATATAAACTTGATGTAACATATTAAATTTATAATTGCGTGAATCACACTCCAACATTTATGCGTACTTAACGTGGGCTTATCTCAAATACTTCACAGTTCCCAGGTTTATGCAAAAATTGTGCGAACATCATAAAATTGTTAACAATGTCCTGTATTTCGGACAGACTAACGTGTAACGGTGGTTGAACATTGCTCATTCCTCGGCTAACATACGGATACATTATGTTCATGTGTATACTTTAATGTGTACCGCACCTACTTTTTGCAAAACCGTTGTCCTTAAAACGTTGTTTGTTTTCAAATGTTTTAAAAACAGCGTAATACTTTATTTTTAACTGTACAAACTTAGGATCAACAACCAGGAGGGTCACTCGAATCTTTGTGTGTATCAAACTTGCAAAATATTCTGTTTTAATTTTTAATTTTTATGATTAATGTAACTTTTTCCTTGTCACAAATATAAGGCCTAAAACTAAAAAATTGTTAGTTTAATAGGTAAATTAAATAAAGTAATATAAATATTTTCAAAGCACGGTAATTACAACACTAGTTAAGCACTAAATGTTATAGTATTTATTTAAAAAAAAAATCCTGACATAAATAATTAAAACAAACTTTTTTTTTACCTTTAAGTTTAGAAAACTAATTTTCAAGACTGGTATGTCTATTGACCACGAATATCAATTCCATATCGGTGTTATAAATCCCGCCTATATTTATATATTTATATACTCACTTATAGTTTGAATTAAATATAACTAAAAAAGTGTAAGAGATGTATACATATAAAAGAGACAAATTGTTTTGGACATGTACAAAAATGCGTTTTTCCTTTTTTTTTGTCAATTTTGTCTAAGATCAAGTTACTAACAAATAGTTTGGGTATCTTGACATTAAACATTATTTTAACCTGACAAATAATAGCATCCATTATGATGTCACTTGCTGTACAAAAAGCGTAATAAATAAGCATTTCAGCGCAAATGTCTTTCGATCGTAGACTGATAATGGAAACATAATAGCAAATCTTGTATTTTTATTAAAGTCAATGTAGTTTGATGGTTAGAGGTTTTTCTTTATTGTTCAATAGTTAAAAGAGATTTTTAAGTACATTTTTTTTCCATTTCATACAAATGGATCGTTTCCGTATCGGGAACGCATCTGTAGGTCGATGAACCAAATGATTTTGAGGAAAAAAACCCTTTCCGCTTTTGTCGAATTCGCATTCGAGTCTATACCGTTGAATTCGAAGAATAAGCGAAAAGCCAAAAATAAAAACTCACGATTTTCACAAAACCGCTATATCAATTTTGGGCAAAGAAAACATTTAAGTTCCGCCTCCAAAAAAGAAATAACGGAACATTATGATGGCCATGTTCAACTGGTCAACACCATTTTCTCGGGAATAAAGTTTTAATTGGAATTAATACTGAAGACTCCGGTTTTCTTAAGCGCAAATAAATCTATATATTACATATACACCCGATCATTTATCAAAATCAACACAATTAAGCGTAAAAAGTTCCTGAAAAGAAGGGAAAAAATTAAGTTACACTTATGTCATTTTTTTATAATTATCAGATGTTCTTTAACAAAATAATAATCGTAATTACCTAGTAGAAAGGAGTTGATTAGACTGGTACCTATTGGTTAGATTTTTCATTTATTTTTTTTAATATTGATAAGTTTGTAACATTCCGTAAGATAAGTATATAAAATGAGATGACTAGTCGCAGACGCGTAAGATACTCTTCGCTTTTGAGAGAGTCTCGAATTTTACACACTATGAATAGATACCACTTTTATAAAAAACGGTTCAAATTCTATAGTTTGTGTATATAAGTAGAAAAAAAACAGTGGCACTCCGGGAGTGCCGACAGAAGTGAAAACTTTGTATTTTTTGAATCGTCAGGAAAGTACATACTTATATTCAGAGGTGTCGGTTACGGTAACAGTGTCGCGACTTCAATGATTTTTTTCTTATCTCAAAAAAGCATAACGCGCCTAAAGAAGTTTTCACTTCAAAAATAACATCTTTGCGAAGTCGGATTTGTATTCTTGTATTTTTGTTTGTAATGAATAGACTCAAAAACTACTAGAACGATTTTAAAAATTCTTTCACCTATATAAAGTTACATAATCAGCGAGTAATTTAGGTTATATTTTATAAAGTGACGCGGACGAAGACGCATGCAACAAATAGTAATTATTAAGCAAAAAAGAAAGAAAACAAAATAACATGCGCTATTAATGATAGGTTTGTTGAATGCTCTCGAATAAAATTCTGGTGAGGAATTAATTAATTTATTCGGCCAACGTCCGTTACCCACCGGTTTCCACCTTTTCTGAGTTCAATATACGAATTTTATTAACGTTACATTTCTAAGAGTCGCATTATATCTATTAATATTTTTGTCTACAAAACAAAATCGTTAATTATGTATTTATTTCATCGTCCTGTTTTATCTGAATCTTTTCAAACAATTGACGTCATACGAGCACATTCCATCAAAATCTTTATATCGACATCTTTTCCTGTTGCATATAGGAATAATAATAATAAACCTTTTTATTCGACAGCTAGATTTAACGGCAGAGCACACTGCGTTTCGCAGTAATTTGAGCTGCCCGCCTGGCGGCAGTAACCACCTCCTTATGGAAAACCATCATGAAATAACATCATGACTGTGTACTGTTGTGTTTCGGCGAGTGAGTAAGGTATGCCAAAGCCTATTTCCCTATCATTTCCTAATGCTATTATGGTTGTCGTTGCTTGTGTAGGCAACGGTAGCCACCTTCGATCAAGTGGACTGTCAACCTGTCTCTGTCAACTTTAACAAAAAAAAGCTAAAACTTCGTCACACAGCTTAAATTCAGCCCATCACAAGTTAATTTATATAACACTAGATTTTGCACGCGACTTTGTCTGCGTAACTTTATAAAATATAGCCTATGTTACTCTCTGATTATGTATTAGCTTTCTATAAATGAAAGAATTTTCAAAATCGGTCTAGTAGTAGTTTTTGTGTTTATTCATTACAAACATACAAAAATACAAATCTTCTGTCTTTTCAATATTAGTATAGAAATATAGATAAGTTAACAAATAACGTCGTTCAATTTTTGACAAATACATATGTACATGTAATAGTTAAAATTCAAAAATGTAAATATATCTTGTCAATATAATGTCGTTGCTTGCAAAAAATCTAAAACAATTGATGACAAAAAGTGGAGATGTCTTCCACTGGTTTTATCGCCCACACCCCGAACAAAGTTGCTGCTAACAATGTAACCGTGACTTTACTAACTAACTAAAAGCAGTGTAAATTTACTTTACTAACTTGAAATTTTCCAATGAGGTTGTTTCGCATAGACTTTTAACTCTCCAATTTGTAATCACCGTATTTTTTTCTATATTGTACTTTCGCTTAGTGTATGCCATTGGAATAAAAATTGAGGACAAATTTCATTAGACTTTGTGGCCTTTGACGATTGCAATTGATGTTTTAGGATTTATATAACGACTAAAATATTTATTAAATACATATTACTTTCAAAGTACTCATTTAATTAAATATTCAACTGCATAAAATTACATCTATCTGTCTATGTATCTATATAAATAAAATTGAATAGCTAAATGTGTTGCTAAATTCGAGAATGGCTGGACCTAAATTTGGTTTTTGTTTTTAATATTCATTGAAATCCAAGGAAGGTTTACATGATAAAAAAAGATTCTAAATTTCGAATTTCTAAATTCGATTTTTTTCTTGTATAATCTATAGATCAACTGCCAATAGTACTATAGTTTTTGATAGAACGGCGTCTGTTGGCAGTAAATGTTATATTAGATAGTTCAATAAGGTTAAAAACATAGAAAGTTAGAAGAAAAGGTCGGTGAAGGAAGTTGCGAACTAAACCCCTTACTGTTTGAAGGTCAACTGCAGAGATTGAAATCAAAGGGCTTGTTAAGAGATTTTGTAAGACAACGTTATATACATTAATTTACATTTTGAAGAGAAAATTAAAGGAAACAATATCTTTGAACGATAACATAATTAATAAAATCTATTTATTTAATAATTTTAAATATACTCTTTTTTTTTTATTAAAGATGGGTTTGCTCTTGGCCAACAACCAACTCTGTAGAAACGATGAGGCCTAAGATGGAGCGAGCTCACCCAAAAGATGCCTATTAACTCGAATTTTTAAAAAGATTTGGGTAATATGAGCTCGGAAATACATTAGTTCCAAACCTTAGCAGTGCGCATTATAAAATATGTTTTAAAGCGCTTGGTCCGAAATAGAGGGATATCGACAAGATGAGGATGGTAACCAGCAGTACGTTTGTATGTCCGATGGAAGAAAGGGGAAGGCGGTATGAGTTCATGCAGCTCCTGAGCACACTCTCCGAAGTACATCTTATAAAAGACACATAGACTGGCAATTTTACGTCTATATGCCAGGCTCTACATCTTAGTTTTTAAAAACGTACTGCCGCCAATAAGTCTCCTAGCTAGACCAATAGTTTACTATATTTACTAAAATAAGAGATTAAAATTTAAATACCATGACAAATTTAACTACCAAGCTAAGAGACACGAAATAGACATCTTTTAGTTGAAATAAGAAAAATAATGTAGAGAAAATTTGTTAATTATACAAGTTTTCGTTTCTGTTTTTTTAACATAAGTTAATTCATAACGAAAATTATGCTCGAAGGCTGCTTTTATGTTAAAGATTATTAAATTCGTCTCGTCCAGTTAATTGATGTTGGTTGGGTGATTGTGAGAACAATTAAATACTTTTCGAATCTGTCTTCAAATTTAGAATGTACCGGGCATCATTTTATCTACTAAGGTAATCGATTTATATTTTTTTGCAATTCAAAATGACTCAAGAATTTTCAAGAAGACTACTCTTAATTCTTTCAATACGCAGGTGCTATTTTTATTGAACTACAAAACGAAAACCATATTTATGCACATTAATATAAAAAAATATATTTCGTATATAGGTGTACATAAATAATATAAAAATTTAATATAATATAGAAATACAATACCAATGTGCGTATTATTTTCATGAAATATAATGAAATTTATCACGAAAGTTAGGATTAAGTTAACAACTGTTTATATTGAAATCTCATTTACTAATATCAAGCAATCTTATTTTTTTATATATATTATTAAAGGGCGGCAGGCAGGCTGACAGTTCACTTCCCCCCCCCCCCCCCCTAGGTGGGCCATGACCTTGTCGTGGTGGGGGGGCCCTCGACAATCCGACGGTGTGGCTCGGCACCGGCCTTTGCTCCTTTAATCGGATTGGTTTGTTGGGGACTAACAAGGCCCACACCCGTGTGCTCCGAGCGGGCTCTGTTCAGCGGAGCTCGTGACGGAGCGCACCATAGGAGGACGAGCGCTCCTAGGATCGACGGTCTACGTCGCCTTGGCATCGACGTCTGGTTGTTTCGGGCTTTAGAGAGGGGCATCTGGCGTCCGGGACTTACTAGTTGAGACGTGTGGTGGTCCACAGAAGTTCCAGTGGGTCGCCACAATAGGAGTAGAACACGAATAAGTCGCAACAGAGGTGAGTCCGCAAGGACATAGCGGTGTTTGTGGGGCCCGGGGAAAAGGTCTCGCTGTGATGGGTCTCATATTTGCCGCCGATGGTGGAACATGGGGGGGTTTTAGTGCGGTATTGCCCGGTGATAGGTCATTTCGCCGGGCGAGTCCCACATACCACCCCTTCGCCGACTTCACTTGATGGTAGGTGGCTACGGTCGCCTAAGGACACAAGCAACACGAGGGGTACGAGGCGCTGATGCACTGCCGACCCAGCAGAAATTTGTTTACTGCTCGCTTGAAGAAGCCCATATTTTAGCTACGTGGAAACACCTCAGAAGAGAGATTGTGCTAAATTTCGTGCGTTCTTGAGATAAAGTTTCCACTCTTTTAGAAGAATATATTAGTGTACCTACTTATTGCGCACAGTACGGTGGTAAAAGCTTTAGGTAATCATTAATTCGAACCAAAGGAGAATTCACCATTATGCTCATCGGAGCATTCACCATTATGCAGCAGATAGAACCCAAACAGTAGGTAAGAATTTGTTTTCTGATTAAGAAAACTGTAGCATCATGCTCAGGATTTATAAAAGCTATTCTAAAATCCACAATTATCCGTAGCCTTTTCTATATCACAATTAAATATTATTATTAGCCACTGTTATTGTTTTATAAATAAAACTTGTTAGATTCTGTTTGTTTAAATTAGATGTACAAGTATATTTCGTTTATTATTGCAAAAGTATATTATACTTACAGAATTCTACTATTAAAGAAGACCTCTTAAATTTCTAACTAATATTATATGCGAAAGTGGGTTTTTTTCTATGTTTTTTAGGCTTTCACGCCTTAACTACTCAACCGAACATCTTTTGACAGGTATACAGAAAAGGACATGACTGGCTGAGTACCTTTCATCAAGAATAAAAGTACTGTTCCCGAGGGATTATCTATAAATAAAAATATAAAATTCAACGTGTCACAAAAATATATGAGTAATAAAGATTGAATAAATATTTTTGCACCTTAAGAAAAAGGGGCGCAGATGGATTCGCGAGCAAAAGCTATTATAGTTTTCTCTTTACACATGTATGTAATATTTATTGCGCATGTATTTTTGTCAGGCGTTATTTTTTTTTTCTTTAGATCATCTTTCTTTGAAAGTATATTACTTTCTTTATGAAACCCTACAACGTACCCTTTAACCAAAAACGTATATGCAAAATTTCACACTGAAGTACTATCGGATATTTGCTGTTTTGAATAAACGAACATTATTATTTTTTTATTTTATCTTTCACATGAAAATATCAAACAGTAAGTTTTTATTTATTCTGTCTGCGCTAAAGTTCTCTTTGATGTTTAAGTTATTTAATTTATTTCTATCACGCATTCATTCTCTTTGCTTCTATCCTAGTAGTACTACTTAATAACTACTACAATCCATTAAATACTATCCACGTCACGTAATGTTTGTGTCTGATGAATGTCAAATATTGTATCTATTCGAACGTTTGTTTGTCCGCGAATGTTAGTATCAACAACGCTTAACGGAAGCTTTTAGCATTAGTCACCTCATATTAATTCGCCTAAAAAATATCCAAACTAAAATTAATTAGAGCGATACGAGATTTACGCACAAACTTAATAAAAAAAAAACCCTTAAACGCTCAGGCATAAAATATTGTCCCGTTCAGACACTTGTCACCACACACATAGGAGGCTTCGCCGCCGAAAAACACACACACGTGTAAACCATATACACATATATGCCAAATACATTGCGGTATCCGGCGTTAACGTAAGAGGTAATATAAGAGGCGCATCTTCGAGTTTGCACATTTTAGTTTTAAAAGACGGTCGTAAGAGAGCGGGTCATGTTGGCGAATTTTTACAGAAATCGCGTTTAACCGGCTAGTGGACGCTGGAGGCTTCACGTTGTGTCGAAGATACTCGTACGCATATCTGAGATTTTAGGAATAGGACAGAGGGCCTGCGAGGCCACATACCCGCGCCATGGGGCCGGGAAAAATATTTTTCATTTTGGTAAGTGAACTTTATTATTTTTTTTTTTTTTTTTAAATAATATTAAAGTATTACTTGATTTTTTTTTAAATCGAGTAACTAATATCTAAGTGGAATCTTTATTCTCAGTCTTTGCCAAATAAAAAATGTGTACAATAAAAATATTATTTTCCCTACTTGTTTTATCTTTACTTTTTTTATTATTTTATGGGTTTTTTGAAAAATATTTATTTAATTTTAAAAAAAGTATTATACAACTATAATACAATCATATAATACATATAATACAATCATATCTAGGTATACACTGCTTAAATAGAAATACCAACTGACAAATTTCCACTTATAGCATTCTATGATATATATAATATGTAGACGATAAATCAGCATGCATGGTGAAACAAATATAAAATATTTCAGTTTATATAACCAGAAATAAATATTTTCTATAATTTATTTAACTGAGACTTAATCTCTAAATATATATACATAATATATATATCTCTAAATAAACTTTAGAAGTTAATTATATATTTACAAAATTAAATATATAAGAATAAAGCTCGTCACAATTAATATATTATAGCAAGGAATATTACGATATATTTTCTATACAAATATTGGAGTGACCACACACGCAGATATAATATATATTTCTATAACGTCACCAACGTAAACGTAATATATATATTATAGCACGGTATATTAATATACACAGGACCGCAAAGAAAAAGGGTCGGTTAGAAAATCTTCAATATCTTCAAAAGTACCGGACTTAGCTTTATGAAATAAAGACTAAATTAAAGCTAAGCTAAATAAATTTTATTTAAGCACATTAAAATATTCTTTAATTTAGTCTTTATTTCATTTATAGCTAGGTCAGGTACCTACTTTTGAAGATATTGAAGATTTTCTAACCGACCCTTTTTCTATACGGTCCAGTGTATATTATAGCTACATTTGTGACAGGCTTCACTCTAAAAAGTTGTATTCATTAAGCTTATTTTTTAAGTTTAATTTATGAAACTTATTATTTGTATAAATATTATATGTTTATAACATTTTAAATTAAGTCCTGACCCTATATAAAAGTATATAAGACCTTAATAGCACAAAATATTTTATTAATAACAAGTATTTCAATTTTGCCCTTGAACTTTTCCCATCTCTTACGAATGGATTTGTTCATCACGATGAAGATATTACGCGCCGTTTTGAATATTTATTGACTTATTTAGATTTTGTTTTATCATATCTTTGATACCGCCTACCACATATACCTAAGTACATAACTACTTCGATATGTCAGTACATTTGATATTATTGATATACATTAAACGCATCTTTAGTCTTTTATCGATACAATAACAGCTAGATGTTCATTTATAATTAAATTGTTGTGATAACTTTTATCTGGTTTCATATTTATATACATATATCGATTTTATCTGGCTTAATCTTAATATTTTTTTCCTTTACTCATTTACATCCTTATAATCTTAAAGTTGAGAATCTCATTCATCAGAATTGTTCCAAAATAATAAGTTAAAAATTCGTGTCACATAAAGATGTCACAGATGGCTGTTTTGTATTAATGAAATCAATGATTTCGATGATTAATGAAGCATTTAACTATCTCTGTTAGACATAATATACAACTCATGCATGAACTGACACTTACATAATGCTAAAATTAATCGTGATAGATCAATCTGTTTTCGATTAATTACTTTGGATATATATAGATTTTACAAAGCTAAAACCTCACATTTGACCCTCCATGCTTTACTTGGCTCTGACCTCTAAAGGATAGATGAGTAAACTTTGAATAAGGTGTTATTTTACATGCTAAATATAATCTAAACAGAATTTCTTTAAATAAAAATTCTTAAAAGGGAGCTCTTTTTTTGTGTCTTTTGTAAAAAAAGTTTCTAAGTGTATTTACTTGAAACTTAATAATAATGTTCTTCGGTACAATAAAAGTGTTTTGACATTTTTCTACTCCTTAAGGCAGAACGAGAGTTTTTATTATTATAATGGGTTACATGAGCTCGGAAACACAGACCCCGGCAGGGAGATCCAAACCTTGTGGTTTATAGGCTACAATATATTCCTGTCAGATTTCTTTAAACTTGGTATTATACTTATATTGTACCCTTATTAAAAGTATATTATCCTTTGATCAAATTGCATATGTGAATCTTTTACATTACCTACAACAAATAATAAAATAAGATGGAAAAATATTGAACACCGGATTTTTAAAGTTTGCATTGTATACTAGGTGTCTTTATTTCTTTCTTATATGCACTCATATTCATTCAATATAAGAAGCAATATTTTCATATATGATGGTGCCACCTTCGACATTATTTCTATATTAACGGTAACTGCTTACAAAATTCAAGCAAGAATGAGGAAAAGTATGCAAAAGTATACGTACACAGTTTGTCACAGTTTTTGTCATATGAAACAGAATATACTTTGATAATTCCATTACAAAATACGTAAGTAAATTTTCAACGTTGCTAGGTGAATAATAAATTGAAAAATTAATTCATTTTTTTTATTATGGAAGCGATAGGCAGACGACGAGGGTTCAAACTGGATGAAAGTATATAAATCATAAAGGTCGTGTTTTTAAAAAAAAAAACACATAGTAACTAAAAAAATCATAGGATTCTGTAATAATACATAGGCGCTCGACCTTTAAAATGAGTTGCCACTTCCCCTTATATGGGGCGAAGGGTTCTTTATATGGGTGAAGAAGCCTCCAACCTTCGTGTCATTTTAGATATAACTTTTTTATGTGAATATGGATTTTATTTTCCGCTATAATAAATCACGTCATACCTTCAAACGTCTGTTCGACGTTTATACCAGAAAATACTGATGAGTTGAGTTTTCTGAATTTCCTTTGTGTAAACAACAAAACACGTATTATTCTCGAACATTCTAAAATACGTTGGTTTCATAAATATACGACCCTCTCGCGGAATTTTTATTGTCCTATTTAACTTTTCTATAGAAAATTGATTACAAATTGAATTTTATATAAAACAAGTGTCCTAAGTTCATATACAAGTGCTTACAGCAAAGAAAACTTTTAATATAATATATGAATATTATACATGTACTGTCTCCTCTACTGTCCTAGCAAATGTACTTAATGTACTTTTATTATATATAAATTTTTCGACCCGCCTTCGCAAAGATGTAAATTTTTCCAAAAATTTATATGACACAAATCTTCCACGTTTATCGCTCTTTCCATTAGTGAAAACCTAATCAAATTCCTTTGGGTGGGGAAGCAGAGCGGAGAAACAGCAAATAGTCAATGTGTATGTGACTGAACTCCCCTAAACGGCTAGACAAATTATAATAAAATTTATTATCTTAGGTTCTGAGGGATCTCCTATAAAACAGTGGCAGCGCCACCGTCGTCAACATGTCTTATATTTTACATTTTTCATCGCAAACAAAGTCGCGAGCACCAGATAGTATACATACTTAAATATCTTATAACATAATTCAAATAGCTCTATAATAAATTTGTTTGAACGCCTATTATCATGTCTAGAGCTCGAATAATACATCTTATTATCGGATATGTCTTATTCCATGATTATGAATGGTCTGTATCGCACCGACTGAATTGTATCAGCCATCTTCACAGGTGTCATTCATTGCCATTTCTTTATGCTAATGTAAGTTAAAAGACAGAAAGCTATTAATCATATCAGACTATACTTATACTTACATTTTATAAGACTAATAACATCCAATTGTACTGCTCGATAAGAGTTGAACGCCCTCATTCTTTAAGTGACGTCATGATCAACAAATTTGGTTACTTGTCCAGATCTGATTTCCTTAGTTGATTCCAATATTAACTGCCTACTCAGAATACTTATTGGTGTATTTTTAATGTCTTTATTTTGTAGATTTGCCTTGGCTCAGGATCATGTTAATTGTTTATAAGAAACATATTTTGTTCAGTCATCTGTTACATCTTTCTATTATGCGACATTAATGTCTACATTATGAACTTAGTAATATTTAAGTAAATCTGTTAGTAAAATACAAAATTGAAATAAAGAAAGTAATAATTCCCTCGTCAATGAATTGTTCTAATGATTAATTTAAAGAGACTTTAGTCAGTTTCTGTTACATAAATATTAAGGACAATAACAATCATCAAAATTATTGAATGGTTTATTAATTAATTTTATCTGTTACGAAATTTTTAAAAAATCATATAAGTAAAGGTTGGCCAGCAGCCTGTCGATCCACTTGGTGGTAGGTGGTTACCGTATCCTACTATAGCACAACATATGCCATTTTTGCTACTGCCGCCAGACGTACTGCCCAATTACTATTATTATCCTATTATGTTAAGGTCGGAAGACAAACTGACGGTCCTCTTGATGGGATATGGCTACCGTCGCTTTTAACACGAGCAACACCACAGATGCTGCAAGTGCTCTGCCTATTACAGTAGGTTAAGGATAAGGGAATGAGAAAAGTTAGAGAAATGGGCTCTGACAACCCTTATTCACTCATCGAAACACAACAAAAGCTCCCAACTAAAAAAATTCAACATTAATTTTATAACTAAAAGTGTTTTAATAAAAGAGTGAAAGCCTAAAAATACACACATAGATTTAGATCTAAATATGTCATGTTCCACGAAACGGAACCAGGCTAGGCACCATTCGTTCGTCCCCATTGAGGAATAACTAATTCGCGAAAAAGTTGCGCGCCATTGTTTAGTTTACATAACAAATGATCAGATAGTGTACCGTACTAAGAAGCGAATGCATAGACAAGTATTCCGTTAAACGATCAATGAATACGACATATACGTATAGTGACGTAGGTAGGATCCATTGAACACATTATTAAGTATGCAATCTTTCAAATGCAAAATGTGTGTAGTGATTGAATTTAAAATATTCTTTAATTATCAATGGAAAATTTTGTTCAGTAGCTGGTTAGAAGACTGCATTAAAATAAAGCATATGTGCTGTTTTTTTGTCCAATTTTATGATACAGAATGACAGGTGGTTATCGTCGTCAATGTATGTAGGTAGATACACACGTAAAAACCAGCAGTCATGCAAATCTTTTGCCTTCATTTATATATATGTAGATAGGCGAAGAAATAAGATTCTCTTTATCATGTTTATCTTTCTTATCATCCTTATAGCCTATTAATTAGGAGAAATTACTTTAGCTTCTTATCCTATAGCCTTGTAATCTCTGCCATTTCCGGCCTAATAACTTTAGGAGTCATACGGAACGCATTGGTCATTAACTCCACACATTAACTTAAAAACTAAATTACTTGTTAATGATTTTCTTTTAAATGTAAATTTCAAATAACATTATTAAGTTCCGGCAACTTAGAAGAACTGAAAAGTTTATTACTAGGCCGACCCCAATAAGATTGTATACTGTGAACAAACGTTACGGTGATACTTTTTAATGACTCAGTCTAAACTCTCCAAAGCTGGTCGCTAAGCAATTAATGAATAATAGAACTATAGCGACATTATATTAAACAAAAGAGTAAGTAAAGTTAAAATAGACAAAACGACCATCAACCTTGTTCATTTTGCATGCGCTCTAGATAAAATTCGCAGATATTAAGGCAGTTTTTTATTTTTAGCTAGAACTGTGCCAACGTGTTTATTACAACTTATCCAATTTGTGTACTACATAATTATATGTTTATATTTACTTTGATAAGTTTTATGGATTCTAATTTTTTTTAATTAATAAAACTTTATTAACGGACGTGTCGTTAATAATTTATTGACATTATTACATAAAAAAAACATCAGTAGGTACATCCAAGTATTTTTCCCAATAATAATATGCTCTTATTCCATTTTTTTCTTAGTAAATATTAAAACATTTATTCGATCTTTATTACTTATACTTTTTGTCAGTCTTTGATTTTTTAATTTTATTTTTAGATGTTACCTCGGGAACATTACTTCTTTCTAGATTAAATGTACCCTATGATTAAATTTTAAATGTACAGTAATTACAAGGAATCAAACCGAGAAAATGTCACAAATTCTAGACATTTTAGAAATTAATCGTACGTCTACTAGATATGAAATTAATTTCAGTTTTTTTTTTTATCCAAACCTTTATACGATATATCTCAGAAATGTCATGTTTTTTTTATATATTGCTACGACCAATAACTAACGAGTAATCATTTAATAACGGAATATTATGGTAAGCGGCTTCCGTTTAAAAACAATTCCACAGATATTTCGTATGTGTATCATAAAGAATAATAAAAGACCAAGTTTGGTCCTTTTATAATTCTCTTAACGATTTCTCGGAAGGAATTCGTTTTGTTTTTAAAGACCACAAGGACATTGACTTAACTTTTGGTATCTGTTTTGGGCGTGCCTCTAACGGACCCTGTTAGTGAAAATCAGACGTGCTCCACTCGGACTAAACACATTGTTATGTCAATCATTTAACTGTAAATAGACTTTTGGGCGGTTCTAAATTATTCGCGACTAATATATATTTTTTTATGTTAAGGCGACACAGACAGGCTGACGATCCACTTAATGGTATAAAAATAGAAATAGTGAGGATCCCCTTATGTATGTGCAAGGATGGCCAGACCCTAAAATATTTTAAAAAAACTAATATAAGATAAGTAAAAATATTGTAAATGGAGTTGCATTTTTACACATTACATATTCTTTTAGAGACACTTCAGGAAATCTACGAGTTTAATATTGAAACAATAATAACAGTACCTCGCGTACCGTGAACGTTAGCGAGGAATATTAGGAAATTTTGGAAAGTTTAAACAATGTCATACTCAAGACCTTTAAAATATTACTGAGCACGAGCGAAACGCCGAATAGAATATTTTGGCCACTTATTAAAATGGGATAATTTTATGCATTTTTTTTTACATTTTTTTTTCTCTATGTTAAAGCTATTCTTACATAAGAACATTTTATTTTCTTATTTACTACAGTTTTTTTTTTATTTATATTAAATGTGCCAACAATCCTCATACGAAAGAATTTTATTAAATTTCCGAAAATTTATTTTGTTTATGTAATGAGTTTAAAATTTATTTAAATATTTTAATCTTAAATTTGTTACCAAAATGACTTTCTTAATAACCAAACCTTAATTAGTCATATACCAAACCTTATTTATCAATGTTCATACAGTTTTATAATAAATATTCAATTAAATTTTCATGTTCATCTATTCGATTTATGGTTCGGCGAGTTTGAATTTGAATTCAATATTTCTTATTACGTTTCTAATCTTTATGATTTCCCAGGGGATAACTGAGAAAGAAAGTGATTATCAAAATATGTAAAAGAGAAATAAAGCAACCTATTGGAATATTATCCCCTTGACGACAAATTTCATGTCAAACAGTAACATGAAATAAATTTAATAAATTTAATAAATTTAATCTTTGCTCTCGATTATAAAATGTGCTAACAATTTGCGTGCGAAAGTGCTCAAAAAAAGCTTTACGTGTTTTTTTTTTTTTTAATTATTCCTCCAAAATTTTTGAAGTGCCGGTACTATAAGAAAATTCAAAATAAGTAATTGAAAATGTTTTTTTATCTTACTACTTGTTATTATTACTTGTCTTATTGTGTAGTTTCTTTTTCCTACCTAATGCTTAGTAATGCTTATAATCTTCTAGCTGCCAGAAGATTAGATATTATTAACTTAATTCTAGAATCTAGCCTAACTAAAATTAAGTTATGAGCCACTCATACTGTTATTACATAAACCTTACTTTACTAATAATCTAATTTTATATTTTTCTTACTTTTTTAAAACTTTTATAATTTGAATAAATCGTTAATAGTTATGTCATTTAATATAGATATGAGACAACAAAGATAAAATGACTGCATAGGAAAACACAATATAATGTGCAGTTCTCAGTAAACACGCATAAATGTCCAATAAAATCTATAAATTCCGTGTCGGCTTTAAGAATGTTGTCGTATGAGTCATTTCTAAATTAAACTCTGTTGCTACAAACAGAGAAACATATACGATTCCGGTTACACATGAACGGTGATGATCTAGCATATTATGTTAGGAGTTTCAACATTCGCGACCTTTCGCTATGGTAGCGTAGAATCGTCCTTAAGCGACTACCAACAAACAATCGAATAGGTCATAATAAAATAAATGATTTCGACAAAACAGAAAAGAGACACATATTTACTAAAAAAAATTGCGTACAAAAATTTTTGAAAAATCATGGTACATTGCGTCATAAATTGTAAAATCCTTCCGACGTCGATAACCATAATACAACAGACTTATGACTTTGTATTTCGCTACGTAAGGGATGCAGTAGCCAATTTCTCTATTCCTGTCTCGTTTCTTTTTTCTTTACCATCCTCAGGCAGACAGAATGTCCACTTGATGGTAGATGACACCACCAGATATTTAGGCAGAAATTTAAATTTCTCATTTTGGCCCGACAAATCAACATAACATAATATGTCTTTATTTCAATAATATTATAATAGAATTATGACTGATATTGTGTCTCAGAAAGGGTATCAGAAAATAGACATTACGTCTTACGTCGATTTTATTCGGATAAATTACGACACAGAGAGTTTAAAGGTTGAGGATGAATAGTACAAGCTCGTTCACCTCACGACGAAACTTGTGACTTCTATAATGACGTAAGCTCACCCTCACACGCGACTGTAGCGGCCTTTTGAAAATATCACTCAAATTACGTTTAGGCATATTATTATAGTATATCCTGTTGCTAGTTCCTTGTTCGATTGTGCAAGACTTTAATAGTTATTGTAATCGCAATGATTAATAACACAGGCGATTGTGGGTTATGCAAAGATAATTGCCTTTGATCGTTAGCAATTAACATATCGTTGTCATATTTGTACGTTCCGTGTCATACTACACATATACGAAATATTTTACTACTGAACAATAATGTAAACTAGGAGCATTTAAAAAAAACTGCAATAAATATAGTTCTTATGTGTTAACAATTCTTTCAATGAAATCAAAACATACAATTATGGTATAATAATCAACTAATATATAATAATTAATATTTTTAATAATTATAACAATTTCATTGTTATTAAAAAGATTGTTAATCTATAAAAAAAAATATATAAAATCTTTTTTTCTTCCGTATGTTTGTTTGTGTTCACAAAATTTTTACACAATATTGAATTTTAACAAAAGTGTTTATATACGTTACGCAAAAAATTAACTCTAATAAAAACAGGTTCATATTTCCATTTAATTCAATATAAGAAAATCAATACTTTTAAACAATCTACAATTGAAATGTTCGTTAAGTAATTTTAAAATTTGAAAAGTTTAACTCTATGTCTAACGTAATAGATTTTTTTAATTTTTTTTTATTATCTTTTTATATTTTGGAGCTTTCACCTCAGCCCCATCATCCAGACCGTAATAGATAAAATAAAACCTTATAATTAATATTCTTTACCTCTTTTTAATTAATATTAAATTTACAATGAATTTATTAATGTACTAAATGTACAGATTAAATTGACAATATAATTCCAATTGTTATATACCTTTGTTCTATAATTATTACTATAGACACCCAGGTTAAATTCACCTTGGAGTTTGTTTTTTATTAAGAAAATGCAAAGGTAATAGATAATAGTTTAACAATCAATATGTGTGTACCTACATCGTAAAACAACTAAATCAAAAAGTTAAAAGCGAATAAGTTAAAACACTTTAAAAGTCAACAAGAACTTAATATACTTAAAGTATAAAAATAACGTTTCTTCTATTTTAAGTCGAGTTTTATAAGTTCTGGTTCTAGACGGCCTTGACATTCACCTTTCGTTTTTACAAGAGTACCCACAAATCGGTATAATCGTCGGCACTGTTCGCTTGGCACGTGTACAAATAAAGATTACACAAAGGCGGAGAACAAACCTAATTAGGCTGACATCAAAACTGTTTAAGGATAATTGGGTACTAGTTAGGTAATACGTTTTATTTCTCACGCAGATGCCGTAGGCTCATTTCCTTAGCCCCATTCACCTTATTACTGATCCGTTTGGCACAACATTGTTTGGTCTAGTTGGAGTGCTTGGTATATATTTGTGTTTGACGCCCGAACGCTATATCGTGATCCGATTACTTGGGCAATCGACTGCATTTCTCACGACACGTCTACTCTTATCCGCAATGTTTGGACATTATGAAATTATAATTAACGTACTGGCCGTTAATGAAATAAAGAGCGCAGTCACTTAGGCTTTGTTCTGTAGTGGATGTTGAAATATTACATTATTTCGTTTGACAATAAGAATAAATTAAAAGTTCTACACAAAAACATAAAGTAAAAGCAGAATAAGAAGTTCAGAACTTTGATTTTTATTTCTCTTTTTGTGTATTTTCTTCGTCTAACTTGTTATAATATTTTATTCTGATCTTATTGATCAGAAGTGCCAAAATTTCTACAGCCATAACAGGATTATATCACTACCTACAAAATGGCAACAAGTTATGGAAGAAAATGGCACATACATTATATTTAAATTTAATTTAATGATAAAAAAAATGTCTTAAATCTACGACTTATTATTACTGGTACTATTTTTAAAGCCACCAAACTAAATTTAAGTTTCAATAATGTGAGACATTTTGTTAATGTGTGACATGTTCTCTCTATATATAAAAAAATCAATGGTCAACCGATTTTAATTTTGTTTTCACTTATGGAAAGAGGGATAAACGGATTATGTATGTAAAAATTGCACCCCGGGCGTAGCCGGGAGCGGGTTACTAGTAAATTAATAAATATCACTGCTAAGTCTTCCGAAATATTGTAAAATTAAATCATTTCATGATACTACAAGTTTTAGATGTAAATTTGTTTAATGTTTTACTTGGAACTTCACAATTTAGTCCGCTGGGATTTAAATTAGACCCTAATTAAGCCAAGAATATGTACATGATATTAATTTAATTAAGCAACACCTACTAAAAGGTATCTGTTTAATGAAGATTTAATACACACAATTTAAAAGCAAAAGATAATATTTTAAAATAAAGTCTACCGCCGCGTCTGTCTCTCTATATGTCTCTATCTTAAACTGCTGTTCGGATTTTAATGTGGTTTTCGCTAATGGAAAGAGCGTTAAACGAGGAACGTTTTTATATATAATTTGCAGAAAAAATTGCATCAGTGCGAAGCCGGGAGCGGCTCGTTTTTATTATATTTAATAACATTCATATAAATGTTATATATTTAAGGGCATATTTTTTATTAGAAGTAAATATTGTAGTTAATTAATTTTCGCTTAGTGTTCGTTCTGACTTCTTTCTTTTTGCTTAGCTTCTAAAGGTAACCTTTTTTGCGGAAGATTGTGATAACATCACCGTGAAATAACAGCATGTGTGCTGTTGTGTTTTGGTGAGTGAGTATGGGATGCCAGAGCCCATTACCCTATCACTTTCTAATCAATTATCCCTAATACTAGTATGGTCGGCATTGGACTAGCAGCACCTGTGGCGTTGCTTGTGCAAATGCCTTTCTTATTTCCAGAAATATATTTTTATTCAGAATTATTACATATTAATTATTAGATTATACATATATTTACACATAATATTGAAAACTTGATGTTTCCTTATCATAATTTCAAATCAATAGCTTTTGAATTACGTTAAACTTATTATGTATTTTATATTTCATAATAAGTTTCGTATTACTAATAAAATTAGAAGAGTAACCCACAAACAATCGATTGACATCAATAATGGTCAAAGGTAAGTCACGGCGGGCGTCACTTTCACTAGTTCGCGTCTATGCGCGGTCGATGCGGATTCACCCAGTGCCGGATACAAGCGACCTTCGACTGCTTGCCTAGCCACTTAGCGTTCAGATTAGCGTCCAAACATCGGAGAGTGTAATGATATAACCTGATGGCGTCACTCTCCGCACCTTGACACATAAATAAAACAAGACAAAACAATAATTTAATATCAATGTGACACTATGATTCATTATAAGTGGCAAATTAAACAAATCAATAAATTACAAAATTAAAAAAAAAAAAATTTAATGTTACACGCCTCATTAGGTATGTTAAAAGCATCCACTTCTTTCAAGTAATTTGGATACTTTCGTAGGCTAATCCTACTAATATTGAGGGTTATAAACTAGCGACCCGCTCCCGGCTTAGCCCAGGAAAAAGCTTAATTAGGTTTTATTATACATATAAAAATTCCGTGAAAAATTATCTAACTGGAATGGCGAAAACCGCATCAAAATCCGTTGCTTGGTTTAGTTAGACAGACGCGGAAGGCCACTATAAATTATCTAAAGTTTGTGATTATGTTGTGATGTATGTTTGTCTCTTTCATGTAATCAATTTGCCACACAGATAGTACCTATATTACCTGGATTAACATTTAGGATACTTTTAATCCTAAAAAAATGTTAAGTTCACGAGGGATCGTCTAAAAGTATTAAAAATTGGGCTCCACTGTCGCCTTGGCGATGCCACCGTTTCGTAAAATCTGAACGAAGTCGCGTGTTGATATGTACCTATATATTTTGAAGATCCAGTAAAGAAAACAAGCAACGATACTCTTAATTGCTTGTACTTGTACGTGTCTCAAAATATTATAGTATTGGAATTTTATAACTGTAAAAATGAGGCAATATTTATCGTTTACCGTCAGCAAACATAATTATTATAGAAAAAAAATCATAAAGTCGGCGCTCAAAAGAATTCAAAGCTAAAAAGTTGCTTTATTAAAATAGAATAATGTTGTTGGAGAAATTATACGTCACTAGCTTTTTTGTTAAAATATTTATTCAACCTTTATGGCTTATATTTTGGTGTCAGGCGTTTATTTTTTATTTTTAGATGATCCCTCGGGAACAACACTTTTTTGTGAAATTTTACCCTATATGCCTTTTTCTGTATCCCTGACTACATGTATGACGCCTACTTTTTTATATATATACTTATAGGCCGATCACTCTTAAGGCAGATTTTATGATTGGAGCCTTCTATAGTGACTACACTTTTATTACACATTAAATACTAGTAAAAATATTATACACATTTATCACTTAAAAGTTGATTTATAACTCGTCTTATTTCAACAGAAATATGAGTTTGTCGTTAACGTGAAAATCCAATTTAGTTAAAAATTAAGTTTAACAAGACTTTTCGTAACATTCATAATTTTTCTCGCATTTCATAAATCTCATATGTTTCCATTTTGACGCTTATTACGTTTACTCGACATAATTATGTAATAATACGTTCTTCCATTTCGGCATTTCTTCCGAAAACTTATTTAAATTTTTCTGAATATTATTTTTCTAAAATTTTTAGATTTGAAACTTGGTAAGCAGTTTCTTTAATTATTTTTCCTTTTATAGTGTCTATAGTTAACATAAGGATATATGGATGTTTGTAACTCTTTCACGCAAAAACTACTGAATCGATCACCATGATATTTTGCATACACGTTGTCTGGGACACCAGAAAGGACATAGGGTACCTTTCATCCAGAAAAAAAAAGACTACTCCCGAGGGATAATTAAAAAATAATAAACTAACGCCTGGCCAAAGTATTATAGCAACACGAGGTCAAGCGTTATATTCCTTTTTTTTAATTTTCAACACGGACGAAGTCGCGAGCACCAGCTAGTGTGTCATAAAAAGAAACCATGTCGTAAGGTTTCAAATAGACAGCCTATCCACTTAGTGACGGACAAGGAGAACTTTGCAATCTAAGAGAATATGATATAAAGAAAACTAATATGAGAGAGAAGTGAACTTGGACCCTTTCATCGCAAAAAAAAAGGAAAGCTTTTTTTATATTGACACAATATAATAAGAAACGAGGCTTAACGTTAGGTAATATTATGATAAACGATTCTTCTGAAAGGCAGTTGAAGTATATTTTAACGAAACGAAAGAAACATAATAAAAATGTTATTTTTATCATCAATGTGCAAGGTCGTTGCTTCCTTATAAGATTTGCTTGAAAATAAAATATGTACGCCACCGAGCAATAAACATGTAGGGATAATGGGACCAGTTTTGCATATAATGACGATGTTAAGACAACAGTAATGCAAACCTCAAATTGGACATAGGTAATTAAAAATATCTTTTAAATCCATAATGAAATAACTTAATAATAAAGTCAAATTACTTTATACCAAAAAATACAATTAACACAATCATCATGTTCAATACGAATATTATAAATTCTTTCATGAGGATGAATATTTGTTACTCTTATATGCAAAAACGGCTTAACGAATTTGGATGAAATTTGGCACACAAGTAGTTTATTACCAGAATTAACATATAAGATACTTTTTATCCTGAAAAAATGTTAGGTTCCTGAGGGATCGTTTAAAAATATAACAAATTCGTCGCCAATGTCGTCAGCGATAAAGATGTTAGATATTTTTTCAGATATTATATTTTTCATTTTTCAACTCGGGCGAAGTCGTGGACAACAGCTAGTCTTAACATATTTCTTTATTTATTTTATAGTGCCTTGGCACACTGCCACATAAACTGGGTCACCCATTTGACGACTTTATCTATTTATTTTAGTAGACCAGTATGAAATAACAGCACTTGTACTCTTATGATTCACTACTTTAGTAAAGTAAAACACTTTTCAATCCCTACACTATTCCTTTTCCCTTATTGTAGCAGGCTCGGCGGTTCACTTGTACCCATTCGTATTTCTTGTTGATAGGCGACAGTAGCCAAGTGCCATCAAGTAAGACGTCAGCCTGGCTGCCACCTTAAATGCAAAAAAAAATTTCTTCAATTGCATACATGATACCTTCATCAACTAGTTGTTCTTTTTTGCAATTATGACGTCCTTATGCTAGAATAGTTTATTGAAAAAAAAAATACTACAAAATATTTACATTGTATTTATGAACGTAGCAATCATAACTACAAAGGAATGAAACTATGTATACAAAATGTGTTTAACTTGCAATAAAACTTGAAATAAATCTGCAATATTTTTTACATATAGTCATTTTTAGTTCTACGTAGGTAGTTCGTTTATAATTATCGAGCATATTGTAACTGCTGTAAATAATCTTCTAATAATCTATATATAATTTTCCTAAATATAATCTATAAACTTTCTTCATTATATAAATTCAAATCTAAAAAAAAAATTGTTAAGCGCTCAAATTTCACGAATTTCAATAAAACTATTTTGGTTTCTATTCTAATCTAATTACTTGTATTGTAGTTGGATCGTTGAAAGATTTCTATTTATACAGCTTATTACTTGAAGCCATTCATAATAATAACGCTATTATATTCAAGTCTAATTAAAACCCGACAAAATTTTCTCAAGTCACGTTTAAGTTACAAGTGCAATTTATCCGGATTATAGCCTGTTCAGGATCAACCGAGTATGAATTTTAATTAAAGCGTTACGTCTCTAAGTTTTGACCACCGTTTTTCATATCGTTTTTCCCTCGTGGTTTTATTTGTGATAAAAGAGTGCAATAAGAATACAGAAAAGAATCCGGGAGTGTGTGATTAATCTTATTGTAAATCTTGGTAAATCTTGGTAAATAGCACACATGGAACCTAATATTAAGGGAGTGACCGGGTATTCATTGGAAGTGCATTTCTTGCACGTCATTGTGTGTGTACTTATTGTGTCATATATACACACATATTACGAAAAAAAAAAACAACTCAATATATCAAATAGTTGTCCTATAGTAAAAAAAAGTTGTTTACCTATAATAAGAAAAAAACCTTCATTTCATGGTTGTATCTAAGTACTAGTATATGTGTTTTAATTCTCAGATTCAATTAAATTCCTTTTTAGTGCCAGCGAGAAACCATTTAATAAACAGTCGATCTCCTTTTGTGCAGCAACAACTTATAATCCCATTTTCCATATAGAATGGATGACGATTAAGAGGAATGTGGTTGTTCAAAGTCGATGTGCGATTTGATTCTCTAGTAAGAACATCTCTATTTATTTATTTATTTATTTATTTATTTATTTATTTCTTATCTAACACGTATTTACACACAAGATGATAACAATGTCTGGAAACCATTTTTAGGTTTGTCTAGACATTTTATTTCACACCAACACAACAACATTACACCATATAATTATTATAATTATAACATTACAACTCATCAACATGCCTAACTAACTACTCCTAACTCAGTTATAAAACTTAACATGAAACATATATTCTTAAACTAAAGAAAACGGAAAAATCGTTTATTATTTTAAAAAATACTATTTTATGTAATAAAAATAAATAATAAATAATTCATAATTAACAATCAGGGTACATTGCGTTTCGCAGTCATCGCAGTCATGGTCCGTCTGGCGGCAGTTAACCACCCCTTTACAGAAGACCACTGTAAATAATAGCATGTGTGCTATTCTGTTTCGGTGAGTGAATAAGGGATGCCAGAGCCTATTTCTCTATACCTTCCTAATTATTTATCCTTAATCTGTTGCTTGTGAGGCTATAATACAAAGCCGTCAGCCAAGTGGGCCGTCATCACTGTACACGTCAGCCTGTCTGTCGACCTTAATAATTATAAAAAAAAATCATGCGACAGGAAAGTATAATGTAAAAAATACATTATTTTATAATATAAATTTGTTTGTATTTAGAAATTGGAATAGCAAAATGTATTTAAAAGTTCTAATGAATTTTTGATCTTTAGGTAATAGTTGCCATACGGATTTAGCAGTCGAATTTTTTTCCTATTTTTTTTTTCTTAACGAAACTGTAATTAATCGAAGAGAGAAAATCAAATCAACGGCAAAATCCAAAACAAGTCGGTCACGAATGAATTTAGAATATTCACTTATCGCACAGTCCATACAAATTTGCGAAACATTAGTATGCGTCGAGCGTATGCAGTTCGGTTACTAACTTTAGCCGAGTCCGTTGCTAT
The DNA here is from genome assembly GCA_944738685.1 of Synanthedon myopaeformis. NCBI lineage: Eukaryota > Metazoa > Arthropoda > Insecta > Lepidoptera > Sesiidae > Synanthedon > Synanthedon myopaeformis. Next base: position 8,505,678 of record OX122919.1, read on the forward strand.
CCGTGACCGTAACCCTGCAAATCTTTCGCCTTATGTTTCAACCTCACGTACAAAAGACAACCATCAAAAAGTATTTGTCTTTGATCCGGGACATAAACGTGTGAGCATTTGAAAACAATCGTGTCACTGTCACCGAGACAATTCGAAACACAAATTCGCTGACACGGAAACCTAATTGCAGCGAATTCAAATCTCCATTTGAGTATATAGAATTCTGTGATTCAAATGGACTAAAGATCTCGTTATATGTGTGAATGTGTCTCATAGCAGCGGAATACTAATTTGACAGTACGTCTTCTACAGATCTGAACAATTAGTCAACGAAGAGATTACAACAGCATCTTCGATTAAGCAAACAACCAAACATGTATTAAGATTAGGTAAATAAAGTGACTAGGAAAAGAATAATATAATCTGGCATCACTTACTAGCCATCGCACATAGCATAGTGAGCCCATTTCCCTAATCCCTTAGGAACCATAGTAGGGTTGACCCTACTATGGTCGGCAGCGCACTTGCAGCACATATGGCATTGCTTGTGTTATAGGCGACGGTAGCCACTTAATATCAAGTGGACCTTCAGCTTATCTACGACCTTGACATAAAAAAATACAAAGTACATTTATTTCTTTTTTTTTCTGTAAGACTATGGTTACTAAGCATTACATCTTAAGACTGCAAAACGCAGTGTGCCTTCACTGTGTGAATGTGTCTGTGATGAACTTAATTTGCACAGCAGAAAATAGAATAATAGTATAAGAAGATGGAAATAGCATATGTAGCAAAATAGAAAACTGTAGCAACATAGCTTGATAACTGTTCACATAAGGAAATGGAATAGAAAATTCTAAATGATATTAGTTATTACTACGTACTTCAGCTATTATTAGCTATTATTCGTTATCGAAATCATTTATTCATATATATTAACCTTTTCATTTAGGCTTTGAAAAGGCTTTCATATTTCCAACAGCATTAGCAGAATAACAAAACGATTTCGTATTATTATAATTACATGTTAATTTCAAATAATAGGCTTAGATCAAAACGTGAATACACAGGCCCAATGTTAATAACCTTTCATACATGAATAGCTAACGATAATAATGTTTGATATTTACGCTTTAACAATGTTAAGTGGCTCCTTGACAGTTTTGCAATCGATTACCAATTTATCTCTCGTCATGTTGATGCATGAAGCCGAGCCTTCAAATATTAGATACGAATTTTTGCAATGTGCATTATGATGCCGCAATATTATAAACAAAATCAAATATGTAGGTAAAACAAGTATATGTATTTGATACAATACCAATAGAAAACATTAAAATCCAATTTCAAAATTTTGTTTTAATTAAAATAATATTATAAATTTTGTTTTGACTATAAAGGAAAATGATGTAAAATAACTTGCAGTTCTAAGAATACCAGCTAGTCTTGGCAATCCGCAGTACGCCATAATGTGGAAAATTGTAGCCAATTTGAGGATAAGGCCTGTGTGCCCAGAAGTGGGATGAAATGTATATATCATTTATGCATAGATAAAGACAGCTTGAAGATATACACGAGTATTTAATAAATAGATTTATAGCAGTTTCTACTATTGATAACGAATTTGAAACTTTAGAAGCGTCCGTCCCTTGCTCGGCCCCCACCTAAGCTTAAAAGCTTAAAATAACCAAGACTTTGACCGAACCGCTAAACACATTTACTTAATAATATCTCAAAACCTGGAAACTTAACACTTAAAAATAGCAAAACATAAGAATTTTACAATTTTTTGTTTCTCTTTCCAGTTCAAGCCTATTTTAAAATCTAAATTTATAGTTCAGAGTAGTTAAATCAGGCGATAGAAATCTGATTTGTGCATTGTAACTTCTATTGTTAGCTTTTATTCAAAGTTCAAGTACTTACATGTCATCGTATATTGGGTTTAACTCACCTTTTTTTTAACGTCGGAAAAGTCCACTCACCAAACATTTGATTTGTGTTTGTATGACTAATGTATGACCATTTTAGTCTCATTTTCCCACTTAAAAAGCAAAATTAGGGGAGACGGTGTAATTCCTGACCAAGAAACTGCAAAAGAATAAGCCTGACCACAATTATTTATAATTAATAATAATGTTGCGATTATTATTATTTCTCTCAGTAATTTTAATAAGACAAATAAACATCTGATGAACTCTTAACCTCTTCACCCTTTTCAGCGAATCTTTCGCACTTTCAGTTTTAATAAACACGCTCATTAAGATTCAATGAAATGTTCATAAAGCAATTGGTATTCAGATGTCGGAAGACTACAAATGTCGGAAGAAAAATTTTACAACTTAGCGAAGTCGTTTTACAAGGTGGCCATTAGAGAGATCTCCTAAACTCATAAATCCACTCCATTATCTAATTATAACTAAAGAAATGGGTTACATAACGAGTGGTCTGACTACGTGATTTGAGTGAAAATTGAAATGTAAAGAAAATATGAAATCCCAACCATATTTCCTTTTTTCGCACGTTCCTAAGTCAATAATTTAAATTATTGAGAATATCTCAAGTCTCAAGTGAATATAATATACTAACCAACTTATTCATTTACTTTTTATGTTTAAATTAAGGTCATTTGATTATTTTTATGTATATTTTTAAAATAAATGTTATATATTTTTTTCTTTTAACGTTGTTTTAATATATTTTTTTCTTTCTCATAATTACAATAATTTTTTCAAAAGAACTACATATTTTTATTATGGGAACGCATTACTTCGGCTAAAATTAATAAGTTATTCGAAAACATCCAAATAACTAAGCATCTTTCCCATTTATAAAATTGGTAGAGATGATCGAAGAAAAAAAGAAAAGATAGGTACAGTCACAATAGGTATACTATTATAACACAAGACAAGACCAATACAAATTGTCAGTGTGTTTATCGTATTGCGTAAAGTAAATTTTCACAGCCTCTCTGGTTTCGCAGCCTGTGGAGGACAATCAAGAATTACGAAACAGAAATGTTGATTTGACAACTCCTCACATCCTTGGAATTAATTAATGTAACTTGGGCTTAGTATTTATGACTCATTCAAGATATTACGTTTTAACAGAATTCGGTGGTTATGGTTAAATACACTAGCTGTTGCATGCGACTTCGTCCGCGTAACTTTATAAAATATAGCTTAATTTTACTTGGTGATAATGTAGCTTTCTATAGGTGTAAGAATTTTTAAAATCGGTCCAGTAGTTTTTGAATTTATTCATTACAAACATTATAATATTAGTTTAGAAGTATAGATTAATAATTCTACAAAAAATATATAATAATTGTGAGTTAATTGAAAGGAATTTTTTTTTCAAAATAACCTAAACCAGAATTATTTTGATTAATTCCGAAACATGCGCTTTTTCAGGACTTAATATTGTTTGAAATTAATGCAGGAATCAAAAATTACTACTTATTTTTTACAAATTAAGATTTAAGCTGAGTTTTCACCGCAAAAAAGGTACCATTTGTAGCGACAGCCTTAATAATATCAAATAGCATTGGTATCCTGGGTTAGGACATTTCGAGCAAGGTCGAGTTTAGGTGTCATTTGAAAACGAGGCTATTTAAGCTTCGGCGTTGGACAAGGCAAAAAAGTATTTCACACCGGAGCAGCGCCTTGATACTAATAATTCTCAGATTAGGCCTCACATGGAATACCTTCCTCGCGTCTGGGCTGGTATGTCAAGGTACCAGCTAGATCCAGTTGAATCCTTGTTGCGTCTAATTTTTCGCATAATTGACACTATTGCTCACACAGCAATGGTTAGAACCACTTAGTTCAAGAAGAGCCTTAAAATATATTTAAAAGAAATAAGAATTATAAGGTTGCTTTAAGTATCAAATAGATTACAGTTAATTTGATTTTCTTAACGGAGACGAAAACTTTAAATTTGACAAATACTTACCAACAAATTAACGTATCTGATTCATCTTGACTACCGTATTTATTTTAAACGAAGTGCATGGTAAAGTGTCATTGCAATTAATAAATAAATATTCGAGTCGCGAAAGCTTCATGACATTTTACATTTCAGAGGTGTGAGTACACAAAATTATATTTGCACATCGATTGTGTAAAACACGAAATATGCCGAAATTGTGTAAACACTTCTTTAGACATGCAGTGCCACTAAATGCTGCCATGACAATAGCACTTGTAGCATTAATTTGTGTTTCAATGCTGTTTGTTTGAAACTCGACCTAGTATCAATACTAAGTTTTGACTGCGGCTTGTCCCAGGCTTGTCCATATATAAAATATGACATAATATGCTAATATATTTGTCAAACAATTATTTTAATCGGATGAGTAGTAAAAAGGTTACAATTTATTTCAAACATAAAATTTTTATCTCTGTACATTACTAGCTTTTTGTCTGCGACTTCGTTCGTGTTTCTCGGGAACAATACTTTTACTTGGATGAAAGCAACCCTATGTCCTCTTTTTGCATACATTTCTTCGATATTATTACTCCCCAAATACTAAACATTTTGAATAATTTAGTCATTAGAATTAGCTATGTGACTCAAAAGTTCGTGTTCGATTCGCAATAATGTCTAAGTACTATTGAAGTGACCTCTTGGCCTATATGTCTGGTCACACTAATTTTCGTCCACATGCCTTTGTATTGCACTCACGGAACAAGTTAATTACGAGATGACTCTTAGCCATTAGCATTTTAAAGTAATGTCAGCGTTTTATTTGTAAACTGGCTGTGCTTATAACGACGTTATTTGTTATTAATAGTCACATCAGTCCTCCCCCCCTTCATGATCTCAAGTCTAAATTTGCTTTTAAAACCAAATATACTGCTTTATTAATAGAGAGACAAAAAGGTGAATAAACACTTGAGCCAAGTGTTTAATTTTTGTGGTATGAGCGATAACTGGGGAAGACTTAATCGGAATGGTGTACTGTTGCTTTTAGAATGTAGTAAAATCCTACAAGATTACATAAGTGTTATAACGACGCATTTTCCGCCGGCGTGAAACTGTCAAGTAGGACTGGCGTAAAATCAGCGCTGTGCTTTGCATCAGCTTATGCTGAGCCAGATACCTTTTTGCTGCCATGGCGCTCACTCAATGGGATTTTATTTAAGTGTGTATTCTCATTCTAAAGTGAAAAATATTTTATTTGTTTTGTTATCTTTATATGTATTCGTGAGTGTCATGTGTATGCAAATAAATGTTTTCTATTCTATTCTATTCTATTCTACATCAGATAGTGTCACAGAAGAAAAAAAATCTTCTGTTCTATTGGTATTTCGGTAATTCATTTGGTATTCCGATTGGACTGCAACAAATTAAAAACGTTACGAAAAGCTTGTTCCATCAGAGAAAACCGCATTTAAATCAGTTAAGCCGTCTGAGATGAGCGTGCTCAAGCGCTAGACAAACAGACAAAAGTTCTAAATTCTTGGTCACACAACGTGAACAAGTTGTATTTTTTTATATAGTTAATGTTTTTTTATACACGGCTAATTTACGATTTTATGATATGTAAGTATTCATAATAATAATTTGTCTAATTTTTTTTTACTGTTTACAGGTATCGCTAGCAATAGTTGTCGCTAGCGAAGAAGCGCCAAAGAATGCAACGAAGTCCACGAAGCCTGTAATAGAGGAGCGAAGAGGTAGACAGCTTGGCTCATATGGACAGGGGGATAACGAAGTGGTAGTCGACATCGAAGACGATGAAAAAACGCAATATTATGAAACTAATTACGATACTAGTAAGTTTTAAATTTCCATTTACTTCCTTATAAAAGACCACAATAAAATAACAGCATTTGTGTTTCGGTTTTTTAGTAAGGGATGTCAGAGTACATCCATGCCATGGCTGCGGCCATCAGTAAACCTGATTGGTTTACTGTATTAGTCACCTACTAATAAAGAAACTGTCAGCCTACCAGCCGCCCTTACCAAAAGACATTTTAATGTTTATTTTATATTCTTTTTTTTATCTAAAACCCACATAGGTGAATCGTCCCACATTACACGTTGTAGGTATTTCTTCTCGCATTCTTAATTAATCAAATATAACCAATTACAAAAAGAAAATACTTAAAAATTGCTTCAATTACAGATTACAGACTATTTTATCAAACAAGTATTTGTTAGTGATAAAACCGAAGGCAATAATTCATTTGTTTGTGACTGCAGGTGCATACGGATTTGGCTACGATGTTGGCCCGAACGGCCAGTTTCATCACGAGAACCGTGGTCCAGATGGTGTCACATACGGTTGCTATGGTTACGTCGATCCTGACGGTTACCTACGAGCCACGCACTACGTAGCTGACAGCCATGGCTACAGAGTAGTGGAACCTGAAAAACCAGTGGAAGTATATCCTGATGAAAAACACGAATACGATGAAAAGTATGTATGAGTAAATTATAAAACTCTTCAGTACAAATGAGATATTTCCACAAAGAGAGATATTAAGTCTCTCAGCTCAGACCAAATAAGAACTATAGACATAATTTTGAGTATAAAATAGTGATGCCAATCTTAATATAAATGTTTATAAAAACATGTGTACGTAGGCCGTTTACTGTATTTAGATTTTGTATTTCAAGCTATAACCTAAATTTTTGTTTATTTTTATTGAAAACTAGGTTTTGCCCGCGACTTCGCCTGCGTCATTCTTGTGTGTGTAAACGTGTTTATATGTAGCAGGCATTTTGTGTGATTCCGCCGTTTATATACGGCGTCGTCAGTTTAAAAACGCTCGCTGTTATGTAAAATGCCGAAGGCAAAATGACAACTAGTTCAATTGTCATAATTTCAACGTTGGTTGTAGTTTTAGGGTGGCCATGAAGAAAACACAGTTTTATACACGACGGGCGTAGTTATACCAACTTCACTCTGCCGTCCACGACAGATTTTTTATCTTTATCCATCTTTATTTTTTTTTTTTCTTATTTTATCTGAGGTTCTCTTAAGTGAATTTACAAGACATGACATTGTAATTTTTTTAATATTCTTAGAAATAACACTGTCATTATTATTATCGGCATTACCTTTAAAAAATTTATACGAAAAAAATCTAGTATAAAACTTATTATTACTAATTTATAAATCTAGTATAACCTTTATTAAATTATATTATGTTAAGATTTTCTTCGTCCTCTTTCAGCACACCAAATGAATTGAAACCGTTGAAAGGGCAAACCATACCATGGGAAAAGCTCTATTTCCCTAAGGGTTGTGGTCGTACTCCTGGTGGGGTACCACCAAAGCCTCCAAAAAAACCGTCAAGACCTCCACGGCCACCAACACCACCTGACAGCAGTTCTCAAACAAGCAATCCTAAACCTGGCGTAGTTCCTCCTGGCCCAGGTACATCATAAATTGTAATTATTATATCACACTTACCAGTAAAGTAAGGAATAGTAATGTTTAACTGATAAAAAATTCTCACTTCTTCCTTAGTTATGCTCAGCATCATTATGCTGTTTACTCGGAAACTTTACGCCCCATTTCTGAGTTAGTGAGTAAAGGGATTCATGAGCCCATGCTCAAACATCCTCTTTGCCGACAGAGGTCGACAAACAAATTTAATTTACAGCCTGTCTGCCGTATATTTTACATGAAATTTACTTTCTTGCAGTAATTTTTTTATGTTGATTTTGTTTCAATTATTTATTAAATCCAACATATAGATATTTTTCCTATTTTACTAAATCAAAGCCTTCTACTTTTCAGGTGGTCCGGGTGGATCTTATCCAGGTGGCCCCAGTGGTCCTAACGGACCGTACCCAGGCGGTCCAAACGGCCCTAATGGTCCTAACGGCCCTTACCCATCTGGGCCTGGTGGTCCAAATGGTCCAGGTGGTCCTAGTGGACCTGGAGGCCCTAACGGCCCTAATGGTCCAAATGGACCTGGTGGACCCAATGGACCTCATGGTCCTGGAGGTAACAAACATTAAACACTTTGTATAATTTCTAATTAGTGCCCTTACCTCTATTAATCAAAACTTGATTGCTTTTAAGGTTCAGGTGGTTATTATCCTGGAACTCCGGGTACACCAGGTAAACCTGGCTCTCCTGGATCTCCTGGTAGCCCAGGTGGTCCCGGTGGACCTGGGTCAGGCGGTGGATACTATCCGGGACAACCTGGATCTCCAGGCGGACCAGGTTAGTTGAAATACATATTATTATTTTAAGTAAACTTTGAATGTTGATTAAATAAGCTATCACCGCACATAATCTGCTTTTATAGCAGTCTTATTTCATAGTGCCCACTTTTCTTGTGACTTTCTTATTATGTTCAAATGAGGGTTACATCCGTACTAATATTATAAATACGAAAGTATGATTGGATGTATGGATGTATGGATGTTTGTAACTCTTTCACGCAAAAACTACTGAACCGATCACCATGAAATTTTGCATACGCGTTGTCTGGGACACCAGAAAGGACATAGGGTACCTTTCATCGTTCAACGCAGACGAAGTCGCGGGCATCAGCTAGTTATCTATATTTCGCATGTGAGCTTAGAGGAATCTTTAAGAATGTTGGTAAGGTCTGTGGCGTTGCTAGTATTATAGGCGACAGTGAGTAGCTGCTCGTACCTCCATCAAGTAGACGGTCAGCCTGTCTGCCGATTTTAGCATAAAAAAATTATGTTATCTATTAATATCGATAGCATTACCTTTTAAAATAATTTCATGATTACTACAAGTAGTTTTTTTTTTCTATAGATATAACTGCAAATTTTATTCTAGAATAATTTTTTACTACAATTCTTTCTGCATTAAATAAAATTTATCGCGCATTTCTGCGTGCGAACTATAACACTTTTTATTTCACTGACTTTTAATGATTAGGTAAATCGGGGAAAAAATGTATTTATTTATTTATTTTCAAGGAAAACTTACAGTGATATTTGTACAAAAATTACTTAATAACTAAATGACAGATTAATTTGACACCATTTATGAGGTTCCGCATATTGAATCTATATAAAATAAAATATAGTAGAAATTGCATTATAAGTTTGAATACAGGTGGTCCAGGAGGCCCAGGAGGACCAGGTGGCCCTCCTGGCGGCGGCTACTATCCCGGAACACCAGGTAGCGCTGGTACTCCCGGTTCACCAGGTTCTGCAGGTACACCAGGCACACCAGGCACCCCAGGAACCCCGGGCAAACCTGGCACAGGTGGATATTATCCCGGTCAACCAGGATCTCCAGGATCTCCAGGGGGGCCAGGTAAACACAATATTTAACATTTAAATAAATATGTTTTAAATAATTCCTCTGAGGCACTAGAAAAATTGTAAAAGGAAACAAATAACAATTGAAAATCTTGTAACAAATTTTGTTTTACCTATTGCATATACTTATTTACAAAAACTGTATGTAAATAACATAAACTAACATACGAGTATAACCATTTTTATAAATTCTTTCTTCAATTTACTAGCAATATAATCAAAATATATATTTGAGCATATTAAATATAAAAAATGACCCATATTTGCTCCTAGCATTTATTAAAAAAAATAATAGGTATATTTTGTATATGGATTGTTATAAAAATAATTTATAGTGTATTAATATAAGAATATAAAAAATATAATTTATTGTTGTTAAAAAAATTATTACAATAAATAGGCTTGATACTTACCTACTATGATTTTTGCATATTTAAAATAAAAGCGCATTACTTTTGAAAAATGATATGGTAGTGAGATTAAAACTGGCGTTTTCTTTTTTACTTTTATGGTTTTGGCATAAATTTATATTTAAACAAATTATTTTGCCTTAAAATTTTAAAAATAACCAAGAGTATAAAAAATACCAAGGATACAAAATACATACAATGGAGTTAATGCAAATTTTGGTCTATGCTGACTAGGGCGCTTACTATTAATATCAAAAATTATAAATTACAATTTTTATATTACGATTAAAAAAAATCTACCGTCCTCATAATTATTGTTTGAATTGTATATTTAATTAATTAATAAAAATATTAATAATTAAAAACATAATCTAAACCATGTAATACATAAACTATTAAAATATATTAATTATTGTAGTTCATAATACACATTAATATAAACTATGTGTTATAATAATAATTCTATCTTTAGGTGGACCTGGCGGACCAGGCGGACCAGGTAGTTATCCTGGCGGCAGTCACTACCCAGGCCAGCCAGGAACTCCAGGAAGCCCCGGAACACCAGGCAGTCCAGGCTCGCCAGGTGGACCAGGTAATTTATTTATTTATTTATTTATTTATTTATTTATTTATTTATATTAGGGAAACATACAATATCTCGCTACACATTATATATATACATACAAGAAAAACATAAATCAGCAAAGTTTCCACTAAATTACTAAAACATATTATAAATTACAAGTCACACAAGAATATTGGAGCTGGTAGAAAACATACAAAAAGGTAAGAATTACACAAAAAAAGAAAGAGAAAAACAAACAAATAAACCAGTTAACAAATAACATATAACATACAAAACAAACATAAACTGGCTGCAACAAAAAGGAGACTACAAAACTATATTTTCGAGAGCTTGTTTAAGGCTTCGTTTATAGGCTCCTATAGGACAACTAAAAATATCCAGATCTAGCAAGTGTTCATTATAAAATTTACAGGAGCGATGCAAAAAGGTATTGCTTGTATAATTCCTTTTGCAGAACGGAATGTATAACGAACACTTACGGCGTGAATTTATTCGAGGGCAACTCAATCCAATATTGCTTAATAATAATGGTGAATCAATATAATTATTCATAATCTTGTATAAAAACAATTGGTCTTTCTGAACTCGTCTATGACCAAGGGACGCGAACGTAGGTATATTGTTAAATCTGTATTGAAGATGTTTCAAATACAAGTTAAATACTCTATCCAACCTCTTAATTTGAGTTTTATATTGCGGGTTCCAAACAATAGACCCGTACTCGAGTAGAGGTCTGACGTAGGCGTCGAATAAGAGAGAGAGGGTTGAACTGGCCTTGAAATCCTTGCTGACTCTTAGAACAAATCCGAGCATGCGGTTGGCTTTGGAGATTATGTAGTCAAGATGCTCGTTGAATGTCAATCCACTATCCAATAGTAAACCCAAGTCTTTCGTAACTATAACACGCGTTAAATTAACATGGTCAAAATTGTATTCATATTTAATATGCTTAGGGTTTCTAGAGAAAGTAATTACATTACATTTCTTAATATTAAGGTCCAAATAGTTATTTTTACAGTAACTCATAAATTTATCGAGGTCCCTTTGTAGGGCCATGCAATCAGATATTGTTTTAATTTTTCTAAAAATCTTCATGTCATCAGCGTATAATAGAAAATTGGACTGGTCAAAAATATCAATAATGTCATTAATGAATAAGTTGAAAAATAGGGGAGCCAGATGCGAGCCCTGGGGCAAGCCAGATGTGACCGGAAGAAAGGAGGAGCAAAACCCTTTAATTGTCACTGCTTGGCTTCGTTCACGAAGATAGGATGTTATCCATCGTAAAAGATCCCCGTGTATACCGGCTATTTGTAGCTTACGCACCAGTACCGAGTGCCTTACTTTGTCGAATGCCTTCGAGTAATCGGTATAAATAGCGTCCATTTGGAAACCAGTTTCCATCGCAGAGGCAACTTGATGCACAAATTCACAAACATTACTTTCAGTGGATTTTTTATTTATAAATCCATGCTGTTGGTTGATAATTGTAGGCCTTAATAGGTTAGGAACAATAATAACTGTTGTAGTTCATAATGCACCTCAATACATACTATTGTATAATAATAATAATAATTCTATCTTTAGGTGGGCCAGGTGGACCAGGAAGTTATCCTGGAGGCGGTCATTACCCGGGCCAGCCAGGAACTCCAGGAAGCCCCGGAACACCAGGCAGTCCAGGCTCGCCAGGTGGACCAGGTAATACATAAGCTATTACAATAATAACTGTTGTAGTTCATAATGCACCTCAATACATACTATTGTATAATAATAATAATAATTCTACCTTTAGGAGGGCCAGGTGGACCAGGAAGTTATCCTGGAGGCGGTCATTACCCGGGCCAGCCAGGAACTGCAGGAAGTCCCGGAACACCAGGCAGTCCAGGCTCGCCAGGTGGACCAGGTAATACATAAACTATTACAATAATAACTGTTGTACTTCATAATGCACCTCAAAACATACTATTTTATAATAATAATAATAATAATTCTACCTTTAGGAGGGCCAGGTGGACCAGGTGGACCAGGAAGTTATCCTGGAGGCGGTCATTACCCGGGCCAGGCAGGAACTCCAGGAAGTCCCGGAACACCAGGCAGTCCAGGCTCGCCAGGTGGACCAGGTAATACATTAACTATTACAATAATAACTGTTGTACTTCATAATGCACCTCAATACATACTATTGTATAATAATAATAATAATTCTATCTTTAGGTGGGCCAGGTGGACCAGGTGGACCAGGAAGTTATCCTGGAGGCGGTCATTACCCGGGCCAGCCAGGAACTCCAGGAAGCCCCGGAACACCAGGCAGTCCAGGCTCGCCAGGTAATACATAAAGTTTTACAAGATTAACTCTTGTAGTTCCCAATTTCAATAGTTTGGTATTGTTTCTATCTAATTCTATCTTTAGGAGGACCCGGCGGACCAGGTGGACCCGGTAGTCACCCTGGAGGTGGCTACTACCCAGGCCAACCAGGAACTCCAGGAAGCCCCGGAACACCGGGTAGTCCAGGCTCGCCAGGTGGACCAGGTAATACATAAACCATTATAATATTAACTCTTGTATTTCTTAATACACCGAAATACATTCTATTGTATTATAACAATAATTCTATCTTTAGGTGGACCCGGCGGACCAGGCGGACCAGGTAGTCATCCTGGAAGCGGTCATTACCCGGGCCAGCCAGGAACTCCAGGAAGCCCCGGAACACCAGGCAGTCCAGGCTCGCCAGGCGGACCAGGTAATACATAAATCTTTACAAGATTAACTCTTGTAGTTCCCAATTTCAATAGTTTGGTATTGTTTCTATCTAATCCTATCTTTAGGAGGACCCGGCGGACCAGGTGGACCCGGTAGTCACCCTGGAGGTGGTTACTACCCAGGCCAACCAGGAACTCCAGGGAGCCCCGGAACACCAGGTAGTCCAGGCTCGCCAGGTGGACCAGGTAATACATAAACCATTATAATACTCGTATTAACTCTTGTATTTCGTAACGTATCTTAAAAGGTACGAATATTTCACAATATTTTTTTGCTAAGGTGGGCCAGGTGGACCAGCTGGACCCGGTAGTCACCCTGGAGGCGGTTACTACCCCGGCCAACCAGGAAGCCCCGGAACACCAGGTAGTCCAGGTTCTCCAGGTGGACCAGGTAATACATAAACTTTTAAAAGATTAATGCACGTTTTCACCAACAGACACCTAGAGTTAGAGATCACCTAATTACTATTTAAGCCAGCCATTGACGGCAGTCCACCTTGCAGTCCGCGCTTCATGCAGGATTGTGAATGTGACTGCCGTTAATGGCCTGCTTAAGTAGCAGTTATGTTTTCCCAAACTCTAGATGACTGTTGTTGAAAATGGGAATAACTCTTATACATAGTTCCTAATTTTAATCGTTTGTTATTGTTTTATAACACCAATTCTATGTTTAGGAGGACCCGGCGGACCAGGTGGCCCCGGAAGTCCTCCTGGAGGCGGTTATTACCCGGGACAGCCAGGAACTCCAGGAAGCCCCGGAACACCAGGAAGTCCAGGCTCGCCAGGTGGACCAGGTAATATATAAACTTTTACAAGATTAATTCTTGTAGTACCTTATTTTTTATAGTTTGGCATTGTTTTATAATACCAATTCCATCTTTAGGAGGACCCGGCGGACCAGGTGGTCCCGGTAGTCACCCTGGGGGCGGTTATTACCCAGGCCAACCAGGAACTCCAGGAAGCCCTGGAACACCAGGTAGTCCAGGTTCGCCAGGTGGACCAGGTAAATACATAATATAATTAGTGTAACGATCACATAGTTAACTTTTGTACTACTCATTAATAAAGCAAAGGCACTCAAAATAACTAATTTCATTGTATAAATATAGGTAGTTTTTTTTTGTCATATATTTATAGGTTGTATTTTAATTTTAACTATTTATTTTATTTTTGAAAATTTTCTTTCTTTTTGGAGCTTTTATGTATTATCATTTTACCAGTGCGTAACCTCACCATCGGCGAAAGACCCGCAGGTTTTTACAACCTGCATTATGCTAAGTTGGAGACGGTTTGTGGTGGGGGACGTTTGTGTTTGTCTTTATATATGTTACTTATGTATTCTCTTAAATGTCCTTTACCGCAAGAACGAGTTAAAATATTATTGTATTTTTTTCTATTCTATTCTAAAAGATTAATACGATTATTTTTTTCTGACAGGAAAAATTAAAACAATTTTTTTTGCAAATGAGAGTACAGTTATTTTTATTGTCAAATAGTTTTCAAAATGCATATTAAATTTATTTTTAGGTGGACCGGGCGGCCCAGGCTATCCAAGTCACCCAGGTAAACCAGGACAAGGCCAACCAGGACACCCAGGCCACCCAGGCCAACCAGGTCAGCCGGGCTACCCAGGCCAACCAGGAGAACCTGGTAAACCAGGACAACCAGACCAACCAGGCTATCCAGGACAGCCAGGACACCCAGGAGGACCTGGTAAACCAGGACAGCCAGGCCAACCAGGCTATCCAGGACAGCCGGGACAACCAGGACAACCTGGCTACCCAGGACAGCCAGGACAACCTGGCCAACCAGGCTACCCAGGACAACCAGGAAAACCCGATCAACCAGGCCAACCAGGCTACCCTGGTCAACCAGGCCAACCCGGCTACCCCGGACAGCCAGGCTACCCAGGACAGCCAGGACAACCAGGACAACCAGGACAACCAGGGCAACCAGGCTACCCAGGACAACCTGGACAACCTGGCCAACCAGGCTACCCAGAACAACCAGGACAACCTGGCTACCCAGGACAGCCAGGACAGCCAGGACAACCAGGGCAACCTGGCTACCCAGGACAGCCAGGACAACCGGGTAAACCAGGACAACCTGGCCAACCAGGACAGCCAGGCTACCCAGGCCAACCAGGACAACCAGGTCAACCAGGCTACCCAGGACAACCAGGAAAACCAGGAGAACCAGGACAACCAGGCCAACCAGGCTATCCAGGACAGCCAGGCCAACCAGGCTATCCAGGACAGCCAGGACACCCAGGAGGACCTGGTAAACCAGGACAACCAGGACAACCGGGTAAACCAGGACAGCCAGGCTACCCAGACCAGCCAGAACAACCAGGCTACCCAGGACAGCCAGGACAACCAGGGCAACCAGGGCAACCAGGTTACCCAGGACAACCAGGACAACCTGGACAACCTGGCCAACCAGGCTACCCAGAACAACCAGGACAACCTGGCCACCCAGGCCAACCAGGTCAGGCGGGCTACCCAGGCCAACCAGGAGAACCTGGTAAACCAGGACAACCAGGCCAACCAGGCTATCCAGGACAGCCAGGACTCCCAGGAGGACCTGGTAAACCAGGACAGCCAGGCCAACCAGGCCACCCAGGACAACCGGGACAACCAGGACAACCTGGCTACCCAGGACAGCCAGGACAACCAGGCTACCCTGGACAACCTGGACAGCCGGGAAAACCAGGCCAACCTGGTCAATCAGGACAACCAGGTCAACCAGGCTATCCAGGACAACCAGGACAACCAGGTCAACCAGGCTACCCAGGACAACCAGGAGAATCTGGTAAACCTGGACAACCTGGCCAACCAGGCCAACCTGGCTACCCTGGACAGCCAGGCCACCCAGGACAGCCAGGACAACCAGGACAACCAGGGCAACCTGGCTACCCAGGACAGCCAGGACAGCCAGGACAACCGGGTAAACCAGGACAACCTGGCCAACCAGGACAGCCAGGCTACCCAGGCCAGCCAGAACAACCAGGCTACCCAGGACAACCAAGTCAACCAGGCTACCCAGGACAGCCAGGACAACCAGGACAACCGGGTAAACCAGGACAACCTGGCCAACCAGGACAGCCAGGCTACCCAGGCCAACCAGGCTATCCAGGACAGCCAGGACAGCCAGGAGGACCTGGTAAACCAGGACAACCAGGCCAAACAGGCTATCCAGGACAGCCGGGACAACCAGGACAACCTGGCTACCCAGGACAGCCAGGACAGCCAGGACAACCGGGTAAACCAGGAGGACCTGGTAAACCAGGACAACCAGGCCAAACAGGCTATCCAGGACAGCCGGGACAACCAGGACAACCTGGCTACCCAGGACAGCCAGGACAACCGGGTAAACCAGGACAACCTGGCCAACCAGGAAAGCCAGGCTACCCAGGGCAACCAGGAAAACCAGGTCAACCAGGCTACCCAGGACAACCAGGCCAACCCGGCTACCCTGGACAGCCAGGACAACCAGGTCAACCAGGCTATCCAGGACAGCCAGGACACCCAGGAGGACCTGGTAAACCAGGACAACCAGGCCAACCAGGACAGCCGGGACAACCGGGTAAACCAGGACAACCTGGCCAACCAGGAAAACCCGATCAACCAGGCTACCCAGGACAACCAGGAAAACCCGATCAACCAGGCCAACCCGGCTACCCTGGACAGCCAGGACACCCAGGAGGACCTGGTAAACCAGGACAACCAGGACAACCTGGCCACACAGGACAACCAGGACAACCTGGACAACCTGGCCAATCAGGCCAACCCGGCTACCCTGGACAGCCAGGCCACCCAGGACAGCCAGGACAACCAGGACAACCAGGGCAACCTGGCTACCCAGGACAGCCAGGACAGCCAGGACAACCGGGTAAACCAGGACAACCTGGCCAACCAGGACAGCCAGGCTACCCAGGCCAGCCAGAACAACCAGGCTACCCAGGCCAGCCAGAACAACCAGGCTACCCAGGACAACCAGGACAACCAAGTCAACCAGGCTACCCAGGACAGCCAGGACAACCAGGACAACCAGGGCAACCAGGCTACCCAGGACAACCAGGACAACCTGGACAACCTGGCCAACCAGGCCAACCAGGCTACCCAGAACAACCAGGAGGACCTGGTAAACCAGGACAGCCAGGCCAACCAGGCTATCCAGGACAGCCGGGACAACCAGGACAACCTGGCTACCCAGGACAGCCAGGACAACCAGGCTACCCTGGACAACCTGGAGAGCCGGGAAAACCAGGCCAACCTGGTCAATCAGGACAACCAGGTCAACCAGGCTATCCAGGACAACCAGGACAACCAGGTCAACCAGGCTACCCAGGACAACCAGGAGAATCTGGTAAACCAGGACAACCAGGACAACCAGGCCAACCAGGCCACCCTGGACAGCCGGGACAACCAGGCCAACCTGGCTATCCAGGACAGCCAGGACAACCAGGACAGCCTGGAAAACCAGGTTCACCTGGTCAACCAGGCCAACCAGGCTACCCAGGTCAACCTGGAGGACCTGATAAACCAGGACAACCAGGCCACCCCGGACAGCCAGGACAACCAGGTCAACCAGGCCACCCTGGACAGCCCGGTTACCCAGGACAACCAGAACAACCAGGTCAACCTGGCCTCCCTGGACAACCAGGACAACCAGGACAACCAGGTCAACCCGGTTACCCAGGACAACCAGGTCACCCCGGACAGCCAGGACAACCAGGCCACCCTGGACAGCCAGGGCAACCAGGACAGCCCGGTTACCCAGGACAACCAGAACAACCAGGTCAACCTGGCCACCCTGGACAACCAGGACAACCTGGACAACCAGGCCAACCAGGCCACCCAGGACAGCCTGGACAACCGGATACACCAGGACAACCAGGACAACCAGGTCAACCAGGCTACCCAGGACAGCCAGGTCAACCGGGTAAACCAGGACAACCAGGCCAACCAGGCTACCCAGGACAACCTGGAAAACCAGGCCAACCCGGCTACCCAGGACAACCAGGACAACCAGGACAACCAGGCCAACCAGGCTACCCAGGACAACCTGGAAAACCAGGCCAACCCGGCTACCCAGGACAACCAGGACAACCAGGACAACCAGGCCAACCAGGCTACCCAGGACAACCTGGCCAACCAGGATACCCTGGTCAACCCGGTCAACCAGGGCAACCCGGATACCCTGAAGGACCAGAATATCCAGGTATGTAATGAAAATCTTATAATTAACACTTTCTGCTAATATATTTTGGCGTATTTAGATGAATAAAGTTTTTACTATTTTTCTTTTTCTCACAAAAAAAGTCAAATTGGCAACCAAAAATTTTTAAACCGCCCACTTAAAATCTGTTAGCCTATTAACAACCTTTTAAACTTTAGGTTTGCTTTTCAAATCAAATAAAATACAGGTATTAATTACATTCATATATACTCGTATATACACACATCTTACCTGTCTGTTTTTTATTAATTTTCTAATGTCATTTTGATTTTGTTGTTTCTGTTTCTTATTTAATGTTAATGTCCTTCGTGCAGCGAATAAATGTATTTCTTTCTTTTCTTTCGTATTTGTATAAAACAATTATTAAAATTTTGTATAATGCTATCAAGTTCGGGAGCCATGATTTTTATTACCCATTCAGTCCATATTAATCTTTTAAATAACAGCCTAATTCACTTAGCTATATATATCATATATTCATATTTTATTTACAGATAATCAGCCAGAAGGCACTGGAGTGCAACCGCCACCGAACCCTCCAGCTAGTCAAACACCACCATTCCCCATATACGTCATACCTTACCCCTTACCTATTGTACCCAGCCCTGGATCGTGTCCGTGTTACCTAATGAACCCAGGCAAGAATGACTCGACTAGTGTAACTCAACCTCAACCGACTGCTCCACCAGCACAAGGGGCATATTCTCCATATGGGATCATAGGATTCCTTCCTGTAGTATTCGTGCCATATTGTCCAGGAAATAGTTCGGATATGCAAACAGCCCAACAGAACTTCCCGAATGCAGTTCCTGTACAGTACAACTGTGCTCAGTGCCAAGCGAACCGGGACATTTATCGATACATCAGCAGAGCAAACGGAGGTCGCAGTGTAGACTTCGGAGATTTAATGGAAATCAAGTCACTGCCGGAACTCCAGGACTTTTTGAAGAATGAAATCAAACCTCTAAAGAAAAGTCTACCAAGAATATCTGCTCATCCTAGAATATTAGGTGAAAGTTTAGACGAAAAAACGAAAAAACAAAAGAAGAGTTAAGTTGATATTAATTAAGTTGATATTAAATTATAAAACGAAAAGAAATATTGAGACTGTCTGATAGTGATACATTCTTGGACGACCTCAAAATTTCTTCTTCATTGAGTACTGATAAACAATATTTATTTTATTGCATAAAACCTAATGAAAGGGCTTATTTATATAAAACGAGTATTATCGCTCGACATAGTATTGTTTGTAATATATTCTTGTATGTAATATTTACATATGTTGTATGTACTTATTCGTTCGATAATTGATATACTTACTCTATTATGTATAAATAATGTAAAATAATTTTTGCGCTGCCATTTTAGAAGAGAAACACTAAGCTTGTTAAATAAACTATATTTTAAATATTAAAGCGTGTTTTATTACATTTTCTGTAAATCGTGTATTATTAACTAACGATACAGTAAGGATTAATACGAATTTTCTGAAAGAAAATTTTGAAAACGAATTTTTTTAAATTTAGAATTTTAGAAAATCTTTTAGAATTTTTGGAGTTTACTCTTTAAGACTCGATTTGCATATGTAATATATGTGGTATGAAATCAAAAATTGTCACACGAATGCGTTATGTTATGCGTTATAGTTACGTTCTATTTTTAATTTTATTTTTTTAATAATTTAAAATATCTGAAGTTTCAGAGATATTGCGCCATCTAAAAAATATTATTTAAAAAAAGAACAATGTTGTTCTTTCGGCGTGTTCGAATTGTGAAAATTTAAATTTTATAATCGTTCGTAAGGAGTAAACTCGAAGCTGACACACACAAATTTTTTGTCTGCTTGTCTCAGAAACGTCTTAACGAATTTGAATGAAATTTGGCACACACATAGTTTAATATATCCTGTAAAAATATTCCTTTAAGTTCCTGTAGGCTCCTGTGGAATTTTCAAAAAATTAAATACACTGCGTACGAAGTCGCAGGCACAGATAGTTTATTAATAAAAATGTAGGATACATAAATACTCCCTAAAGTAGTGACTGAAAGGTTAGTCATAACAATTGCCACGAGATAATCATAGTTTCATAGTCACTTCCTAGCAATAAAGAAGCATAATAAATAAATTAATAACAGTTAACAATACTCGTACACAACACTAAATGAGTCTCCCCTTTTGGGAAGTCTCAACATTCTATGTCGAAGGACGTTGCGTGATATGAATATTACTACGAGTAATAAACTCTGGCATTAAACAGGTTACTCCGCCCACCGTTCTTTTACAAATTTCATTTTCGAGATAGGTTCAATAATTTTTTGGATGTCGTGTATGTTATGAACTAAGTGATTGGTAAGGCTTTATTTGGAATTTCCACAGTTTGAAAAATGTCCCATATGACTAAGAGAGGATAGATCCCATTAGATTAAGGTTTGTGTTGTGAAGTTCAGCGGAGCGAACGCACGCTTAACAATTTTCGTATCAAAAATAAAAATACATATGCCAATTTCCTAAACACGGTTTTCAATAATTTATATAATTTAAATAAGAAGCCCGATTTGTTTATTGCCCAAGCATTATAAATAATGCCCTATTTATCACTTTCTTCAGAACATATATCATTATTTCAGCCATAGCACGTACACTGCTAAACATAAGCCTCTCCCATAATTTTCGTATGGGACCGGTCAGAATCAGCCTTGATCAAACGGCGACCCAGGACCCTTATTATCTTAATGTATATAGTTTGTTAATTATAAAGGTCAACCAAGTTAACAAATGTCGTTTACGTGTTAAAGGATGTACATATTACATTAATATGTATCACCATACCTATATATAAATATTATATACGAATCTCAAACAAATTTTGCTTATTGTCTTTTTTTCTAATTCGTTTTGCAGAAGTGAGACCTTACCATGCAAACATATTTATTATGATGGCGGGGTAAATGTGGGCACTCCCTTTGTGTTATTTATTTAAACGACGTCCCACATACTGGATTGGGGTCCAGTAAAAAGAGGTAGTCAGCATGAGAAGACAGCTTCATTCTCGAAGTAAGATTCCTGGTGTAAATGGTGATTGACGAGGATAATTTATGTTAAACTAGCTTCGACTGCGACTTCGACCGCATTAAAAAAGAAAATATATGAATAATAATATAACGCCTGATATCTTTATCGCTGTGGCTCGCTCGAGACCTTAACATTTTTTCAGGATAAAAAGTATCCTATATGTTAATCCAAGTAATAAACTATCTGTGTACTAAATTTCATCCAAATCCGTTTAGCCGTTTTTACGTAAAAGATCATACATACATCCATCGTCACAAACTTTCGCATTATAATATTAAGTAAGAGATAGGAATTGATTTGAATTACTGTTTAATGGTTTAAAGTATCGTTTATGTATATCTTTGAAGGGTACAGAAAACATTCTTATATACCATAGAGATACCTGTTGCTGATTAGTGACAAGACATGTTCTCAGTGACCCGTGACGAAGACAACGCAAGTAAGTCAAGGTCCTAACTGCACTCGTCAAAACATTTATTACCTGTTGTTGTTAATCCTACGTATAAAAGAATGGACACGTGCATTTCTTACTTCACTATTATCATCTTCGACATCATCGCTTTAGTCAGTGACCTTGATATTAAATGATGGGACATAACGCTCTTTTCGTTTGAGTATTGCTGAAAAAATTTCTTCGCTCACTCATATACATGACTGTGCCATATTATATTGAAGCCATTTATTAAGTTATCTTTATATGAACAATGTTATAATTTTACGTGGATATTCTTTGTCTTTAAACAAATTGCATAACCCTGTTAAGGGCTTACAAATTTTTTCACTTAACATTACTTACTTCAACTTAAGTAATACTTAATGGAAAACGATTGCGTAAGTACGCAGTGCGTAAATCGTAGAGAACTGAGACGGTTTATATAATAATAATAATTTTATTTAACATATTTCTCCTCTCATAAGTTTCTGTGAATTTAGAGTATTTTCGTTATATTTATATAAATAATAATAATAATAAATAGATATCTTCACACATTCCACACAGCACCATCTAGTTCCACAGTAAGCAACTAAGGTAATGCTTGTATTATGGATACCAGACAGTTGATATAATACATGGGTTACTTTTTTTTGGTAAATACATACATATAAATACAAACATCAATGACTCAGGTACAAAGGTAAATGTTAACACATAAACATTTGCGGCCCTAGCGGGATTCGAACCCGCGACCGTTTGGTTACTAGCCACTAGACCAAACGTGTCGTTATATAGGTAGTTATGAAGATATTATTTCAACATCAATTTGCAATACAAGTATCTATGCGGTAAAAACATAATATAACAGTTAATTATAATAATAAACAAACATTCAAGCATCAGTCCCAAACAGCTTCATAAAATGAATGCAATATTTCAATACTAGCTGGTGCCCGCGACTTCGTCCGAATTGAAAAATGAAAAATATAACACCTGAGAAAATATATGAGTAATAATATAACGCCTGACATTTTTATCGCTGTGATTATGGTTGCGCCGCCACTGACGACAGTGGCGCAAATTTTTTTATATTTTTAGATAATCCCTCGGAAACCTAAAAATTTTCAGGGATAAAAAGTATCACATATGTTGCATATACCATCATATAGTATCATAAAGTAACATATACCAAGTAATAAACTATCTATGTGCCAAGTTTCATCCAAATCCGTTTTAGTAAAACACATAGGATAAAATATTTGTTAATTTTCTAAAGTCTTCTTGGATGTAGGTACACTTCCTGGTTAGCTTTATAAAATGTGTTTGAAAATAAATATTATTTCCCGCAGTACATACCTTCTGGGAGTTGAAGATAATTAGATTCAATAACTTGTTAAAACTTTACTTCATAACTTCACAAAACTCGCTACCTCGAAACAAATTCTGCAAGTGTTAGAGCTACATCTAAAATTCCACATACGAATTTATACAGTAATAATAAAGTGAGTGGAACGAGCGCCCGCAATAAAATTACGACGTAAATTACAAGCACTTACAGTACTTAGAAGAAAAGTAATTTCGTAATGAAATCACTAATGTTTTCTATCCTTGTAGTGGGATAATTTCTCAACTTTCAGTTCTATGTTACTGAAGCATTTTTATATTATAGTGTTTACAAAAAACACACAAATTAATCACAAAACAATTAATTAACAATCTGTAAATGGTGACATTTTGCGAAAAGTGTGAGTTTGGTTCAAATATCAGTAGTTTTTATGTGAGAGTAACAAATTTACATCCATACATTCTTTCACATTTATAATATTAATAGGGTGATACAGATTAGATAGGTACATAAAAAATTTAGATATCTAACAAGAAAACTCATGAGCTAGTGACATATTGTTCCTCAAAAAAATTGCAGATAACAAACGACCTTGCGATGACCTCTAGTCAACGAACCGTGAGAGTAATTTAAGACGTCACCGCAATCATTTCACCGATAATTTGACATACCCCACACGCTTCCGTCTTAACATCCCAAGGCATTCATAATTAAGGAATTCACAAGTTCGGTTACGTAAGTGCCTATAGTAGAGTAACATTGAGTAGTGCGATAACATGACTTCAAAGAGGCACTTACGAATCCGATTAGCATCTTTATAGCAAAGGTCCTTTATGCGAAATTAGACTATCGGTAAATCTTTATTGCCGCATTGACCATTATGCTTTGTATTGATCATTTCGTTGTATAACATAAATATAATAATATAATATAATACTTGTATTTATTTTTAGAGATGGTGCAAAGCTTGGGGCATTTTAAAAATAATTAAAGTAACTCAAGCTATTTAAACGTTTTTAAAAACGTGCTCTTTCTTTAAGATATTTAAAAATATCTAAATTATTATTAAGTAAGTGAAAAGCGCGTGGGGCGGGCGCTTTACAGGACACTGCTTATTTATATTATATATTTTTTCTAAAATAAAAGTAGCCAAACTTACTCCTTATAATATCGGCTATCTGCCAAGAATACCGTCAAAATCGGTCGAGCCGTTTCGGTGATTATACGAAACAGTTTTCTGTTACGAGTACCGTATATACATATACATTGAGTAATGCAATAACATAACATGCCTTTAAAGAGGCTTTTTATACATTTAGTAAGAAAGTAGTTATTACATACAGACACTTCAATTTTATTTATATGTATGGACTTTTGGACGCAACATATATGGTGCCCCATATTTAAACGTTGAAACATTTATTCAATCTTTATTGCTCATATACTTATTTTTATAAAGCATTAATATTTTTATTTTTATTTATCACAAAATTTATCACAGCTACATACCTTACAGCCAATTACTTATTTTACATTTATGCAATGATAAGAAAAATAAAAAAAAATAAAAAAAAATGTTACTAATGCTATTCATGAATGAAAGCAACGACGAACAGAACAAGTCTGCTGAGGAAAATTTGTTATTATACATAATGAACAAAGTTAACAGTGCAAAAAGTATTCTTTGAAATTAATTCCAAAAACTTTGAACAAGTTCAATATTAATGGAATCTTGAACATTAATCTAAATTTTAATTTTTTATAAGTCCTTATATCATTTTATTCGAAAAATAGATGGTAATTCCAAGGAGTACTAACACAACAAAAACTTTTTTTTTATTTTTTTTATTTTTAGGTACAAATAAAATATTAAGTGGTTTTTACAGACATACAGACAGTACAGACTTCTCTTTCTTTCAAAAAGCTTCTTTTGTTTCGAATTGGTGCATCGAAAGACAAACAAAACAAGTGCTGTAGATAAATATATCGATAGTTTACAAATAAATTACGTAAATAATAAATCAAGAAAAGAAACAATTCTTTAAAAAATACTATTTTTACATTGGCCATAAAAAGTCGAGGACAAGATAAGTACCTACTACTCAAACATATGCAAGCGGAATTAAATAAAACAGTCATATTTGGTACAAGTAATTCGAGTAATGACTGTGAACTATGTACAGAACAATGGGTCAATGTTACAAAGAGCAACATAAACTTACCTTCACAATATACATACATACATTGCGGTGTGCATACGAGTAGAATACCAACATGACTTGTTTATAAGAAGGTATTGCTTGAGTTTTTAATATTTACTTTTTCGTCTAGAGATTTTATTCTTTTTTAACCACCTAAGTCTAAATGATGACAAGTATATTGTCGGTCCAAACTTAATGGTTGGTGGCCTGTAATCCAAGCAACGCCAGATGGCATGCAATTCAGTTGCTAACCTTGACAGGATAGAACATAAAGAAAAGGCTCGAAAAGGCCCTCTGGGGCCAGTTGAAGAAGCGGGTGCTTGAAAATTTGATTTATAATGCCTGACAATTTGATTTATAATAACTGTGGTTTTTTTTTTTAATATAATATTTGCGATCTCCATTCTTCTAGAAAATATAGAAGCTGAAAGACTCATTCTGAAGAAATTCTGAATTCTGAAGAAATAATAAATAAAAATATTTGAACAACTTATGACTTTTGCATTATTTTTTTTATATATTAGGTATTATTTATTGGTAAGAGATTTTTACAACATTAAAATGTTTGCAGAATATATTAACCAGTCATTAATAGTCTTTACATAACTTTTCCTTATATGGATGTCTTATAAATTAACAAACATAATTCACATAATAATACCTACCAATTAAGAACATTATCTTGTTCAGGAGTCTCACTTACTAAGAGAAGATGTCAAACTTCCATTTGCGGCTTTCTAATCTTAACAAGTTAGGATAGATATACTCGTACGTCAGTCGTGTCTCAGTAACAAAATATCAAAATGAAAAGTGTATTTTGCAAGCGATTTACATCCTTATGTGCATTTAATGTTTGTTTTTTTTTATCTTCTAGTGATGTGAACATGTCTTAAAATTTGCTACCAAAGTGGAGGGCAATTCAGAAAAGTGCTGATAACAAAGTGAAGATACACCACATGATAGGTATAGGATCAAAGATTTTTTTGGCGACTTTATTTTATACTTAATATGTATAGATATCTATAAATGATTGTCCCATTCAGATTTATCTTCGAAAAAATTCTAAAATATTTGAGATTTTTACATTTGTAATTTTAAAAATGTAATGTACTTACATTTTAAAAAGGATTTTTGATTTTGGTCGCAAAATACCTTAGTCTTGAAAATCCGATCAGTCGGACGAAGCAGTCGGACCACACGGTCTCAGGGACAAGAAAAGAGTTAACGAGGCAAAAATAGGTAGTTATAAAACAAGAACAACAACGCCGGTTCGAGCGAGTTAAATTCCAGCGAGTAATCTAATAACTATATTTTAATAATTTAATAATTTTCGAATATAAAACTACGCTCACAAAGACTCAATCCAGCGAAAGCGAAAAAATGCCTTTAACTTTTTTTGTACAAAAGTTTAATACCTACTACATTTATTTCACTATTAGGTACATATCAATACGTAGCACCAAGTTGTTAACTTAAAAACAAATTAATCAGAAAACGCCTGAAGAAATCTAGAGATTTCATTTTCATCATTTCATTTTTAATAATAGGCTGGTAATTTGTAATTGAAGAGTATTATTTACAAAGGATATAGGGCCCAGAGCAATGAAGTTTAAATTTTAATAAATTACTTCTTACTTTGAACTGTGTTTACATCGTAATTCATAACTTTAGGGTTTAAAAACCTTTAGTTTTAATAGGACTCAAAACTTTTATTCATTAGAATATTCGAATTAGAATCGTTAAAATGAATCAGTACCTATAATGATGGATTTAGCTAAATCGCGTATGTGATTGTCGCTTAGTCATGTCATGTTGTGAGGGCGACATTGATGTTACTCCTGCGTCATTCCATCTCAACAGAAGGACGAGCTGCTTACAAACGCACTCATTACCTCCCCAGTGACCATTGTTAAATTATAAACAAAAACTCTCACGGTTTATAAACGTCCGTATGTTCGTGTGCTCACTCAGAGCGCATCTCCGCACAAAACACAACACCTGTGTTTAGAAACATCTCGGTTAAAAGTGCTAAAGGTTTTGGAGTGTACTGTGAGTATTTTGTATTAAGAAGTGATTTTCATATAAATATTTTTTTTATATTATAATATGATGGCGTTTTCAGTCCGGGAATTTTGATTTTAAAGATGAAGTTCGCTCTGGTCGATTTGTTACAGATAAAGTGAATGCCGTTATTGAAAAAGTGCAGCAATAATAGTTAAGTTACGACATAGCTAGGGCTAGGAATTAACCACAAAACAGTTTTAACCCATATATGAAAATGTCTGGATATACAAAAAAACTGGATATTGCTACACGAGCCCACCGAAAGATATCTAATGAATCGTACCTATACTAATTTGCGATTCTCTATTGAAACACAAATGAATTTATAGAATACTAGCTGGTGCCCGCGACTTCGTCCGCGTTGAACGATGAAAGGTACCATATGTCTTTTCTGGTGTCCCAGACAACGTGTATGCAAAATTTCAAGGTGATCGGTTTAGTAGTTTTTGCGTGAAAGAGTTACAAACATCCATACATCCAAACATACTTACGCATTTATAATATTACTGGTACGGAAGTACGGATTTATTATTATTAAATTTCATTCAATAGTAGTGACCCGCTCCTAGTTTCACCCTGGGTGCAATTTTGCAACCTATCCAACCTTCCCCTTTTATCCCTTTTTCCATAAGTGAAAACCGAAGTGAAAAATCGATCCAATTCTTGAGTTTTTGCGGGACTAACGCACGGCGATTGATTTTTGTATATAAAGATTTATTGCTCATATTATATCACCTATAACACAAGCAACGCCACAGGTGCGTAAGATTAGTTTAGGTATCTGTGTAGGATTAGATTAGGTACTATTGTCGTGGTCTTTTGTGAGGAGCCAGCCGGGTAGCCCTGACTGCGAAAAACAGTGTGCCTTGCCACTACTTGCTAGATCTCTGGTCTGGATCTGGCAAGTAGTGGCAAGGCACACTGTTGCCAGATCCAGACCAGAGATCTGGCAAGTAGTGGCAACTAGAAAATTCGTTTAATTTTATCAAACCGGGAATCGAACCTGGGGCAGAGCGTTAAGGAAAGCACCTTAACCACTCGACCAAAGGGCTCAATGTTGATACTTTTAAGAGAAAAATATTAATATAATACATGTTTTTTTTATTACTGGTTTCGATCCATCAATAAAGTGATTATAAAACTGCCCCGTAAGTTATGAACTACACAGCGTGAGGTTTGTAGTCCCATGGCTTCCTGCATCGTACTTGAACTATGTTAATGAATTGCTCAGCACCTGCATAAGTACACTATACCTATTCAAAGTGTAGGTTATAACATCGTGAGAAACGTCCAACTAATGGATGATTATTTTATTAAGGGTCAAGTCGGCCATTAACAATTGTGCGATTAGCGATGCAAAATACTAGTAACACAAAAAGTTGACAAAGTGAAAAATCAACGCATTATTTTTATATTTGGCGAAATTTATGTGAAGGAGGTAACTATTTATGTACCGATTCCTCGTGCAAACTTGTTAAAAATATACAATATAAACTGAATGCCCCGCCACGCTTCTCTGTGGGTCTTTTTTAATAAAGTTTAAATTAACAGTTAGATTAGCAGATAGGGGTTAATAGGTAAAATTTTATAAAAATTACGGTGAGCCGAAAATTTTTTTTTTATTTACTCTAAAAAATATATTATTTTTCTATTGTTTTTTTTTTTTTATTACATTTGTTGAATGCTCTGATAAGTTGTTCCAATTAATGCCTACCCCCTCACAGATTCAGAGTTCAACTGCATTATTTGGTTAAGATACCTCTTTAAGCGGTCCAGATTTGTAGAAATTTTTATCTCATCTAAGGGGTTTTCTGGTTGCAACAATGTAGACAGGCTTCTTCAAGAGTGCTATAAACAAATTGTTGCAGTCGTAGTAGGCTTGTGTTGCTAAATCGCTAGGCTTGTGGCCCTAAATCGCTCAGTCACACACCTAAGCGACGTTAACCACCTATCAACAAAAAATTAATTTTAGTCTTACTTAGTCGAATTTTTCACGTGTAATTGCTGCACGGTACGTTTAATATATGACAGTATGACTAGTATATGACGAATCAAAAAAAAATTTCTTACTGTTGCGACATTATTTAAAACTTGTGCCTCTGTATTGAACGTACCATACGTATTTATTGGAATGAAACATACAATAAGTACCCCACCCAGTTCCCTGATCAAGGTCGACTGTGTGCCTTGTACTTTTATTCCTCATATTGCTTCTAGTTTCTACACACCATTATCATAGAAGTTATGTAGATCAATACATTTTTCCTAAATTCTGTTCCAGATGTTGGCAAGAACATTGACATTGTTGGTGGTGACTCTCGGCTGCATTAGCGCAGCACCTGCTGACAATTTGGCCTCTGACAAATCTACAGTTTTGCAGAAAATAGATAAAAGCAATGACGACCTGAAAACTGCTTCCAGTGCATGTATGTTTTGCTTGGGTACTCCTAGTAACTTATTCGTTTTAAATAATTAAAAATATTTTTCAATTCACAGTTTTAAAAATGTAATTATCTTGTCAATACATGTTGGATTACACAACCTTGAAAAAAGTCAATAAATTCAGAAAATACACGAATTAAAAAGTGGCCTCCAATATTAAATTTATCTAAAGATTATCAGAATTATAAATCACTAGCTAGTACGCGCGACAAAATAAAAAATATAACGCCTGACAAAAAACCGACTATTTTAAATACCATAATGTATTTTGCAGATCAAGGTTACAACGGCTATAGTGGGGGTTATCCAAGTGGTTACTCAAATTATCAAGGTAGCGGCAGCGGGGTTACTGGGTATGGAGTCATAGACTATGGAGCAGGCGGTGCTGGTGGCGGTTATAACCGTAACTATGGTTATTCATCGTATCCAGGCAACATTGGGTACAGTTCATCGTATCCAGGCAACAATGGATACAGTTCATCGTATCCAGGCAACAATGGATACAGTGGTTACGGCGGCTACAAGAACTATGATGGCTACGATGGCTACTCGGGCAACAAAGGTTACGGTGGCAATGGCGGCGGCTATGGCTTTGCAGGAAACGGAGGATATGGCGGATATGGTGGAAATGGAGGTTTAACTTCTTACTACGGCTATAGTGACCCATACTACCAAGGCGCTTATCATTTGGGATACGGCTACACTGCTAAAAGACATGGAAATATTTATAGCAACAGTATAACGCCTAGCCTAGTTACTGGATATAGAGGTTATACTAGACGATAAGTTTTGAATGTTTAGGTTACAAATTGTTTAATAACAAATACATATAAATATTATAATCTATACCTACTAAGTAATATTTATTTTTATAATACACTAGCTGGTGCCTACATACATGGACGCCAGACATTACACTTTTGCCAAGAGTTGGATCTTTGTTTTTAGATGGTATTTAGCCTATGTCTATCCTGAAATTTTATTCCATTGGTGAAAGAATTTCCTCTTACATACAAACAAATATACAACCATTACCTCTTTATAACATTAATATTTATTAGTACAGAGTGGATTTTCTAAGTTTGTTTATGTTAAGGGTAATCTCAGGAACTATTAATATAAACAAAATTACTGATTCATTTGAAAAATGATTTGGTATACTAATTCCCAAAACCGCTTCCAGGCGAAGCCGGAGCGCGGCAGTCTAGTATTAGATATAAGTATGGCAAAAATGTTATTTAATCTTTTTTAGCGTGTGGCATAAATTAAAATAAAACCTTGTAATAAAAGTGAAGAAATTAAATTTATTATTTAAGATGTATTTGTAATAAAAACTTTTTGTGAACTATCATTTGAACTATAACACTGATAGTTACTAAAATAGTATAGTAAACCAAAGTGTAGCCCAAAGTTGATAAGTATTTTTTTTAATTAATTTATAATTTGTTTATCATGCATAATTACTCTGTAAACCTTAATTGTATTGATTGTTAATAAAAATTAGATAAAACAGAAATTGCACATTTAAAACTTTATTTACTAATATAATATTACATCGAAGTAAAATATTATAATATTACATTAATAACTCCAACAGCAGAAAACTGCAAGTTACTTCATATCATTTTGTCAAATTGGAAAAAAAAATAACTTTTTCTTAAATGTATTTGCCCTTACATTATCGTCAAGAATGGTATATTATAATAAACGATGATAGAAGTGAACTTATGACCCGCGTTGCATTCTACGATAACAGAAAGGCAGACTTGAGACTTAATCAGACCCCGATGCACTGGTCTGTTTCTTCATGGACTTCAAAGCCCTTTCCCTTAACTTTTTTTCCAAATCTTCATTATTCACTTTCCCATCTTCCTCTTCCGGCTCATCGCTATCCGATGAGTCTTCCCTTTTCTTGGAAGACTTCTTGTGTTTCTTGTGTCTCTTGTGTTTCTTTGAATGTTTCTTGTGCTTCTTTGCCTTTTTAGATTTCTTCGGCTCATCGCTGTCTGAATCCGAATCCGACTCGGACACCTTCTTTCGCGCCTTCTTTTTCGACACCTGGTCACTTTCCGACGAAGATTCGTCCTTTTCACGCTTCTTTCCCTTCTTTTCTGGTTCGTCCTTTGATTTAGATTTTGTATCTTCCGTGTGTTTTGGCTTCGACTTATCATCTTTCCTAGACTTATCCGGAGAGCCAGCCCTTTCTTTGATATCCACTTTCTTGCGCTTCAAATCCTTCTCCGTTGAAGTCGACGAACCCCTTTGCTTCACCGCTTTCTTCTTGTTAGACTTATCGTCGCTTTCCGAATCGCTTTGAGAATCGTCCGAATTTCCCGCCTTCTTTCCCTTCTGTTTTGTGTCAACTTTTTCCGAACGACGGTCCACGCTGACCTCCTTGCGTTTCTTCGATCTCTTCTCACCATCAGACTCTTCTGGAATGTTCTTCTGTTTAGATTTCGTCTTGTGTTTCACTTCCTCTTCCGAACTTGATTCCGAACTGGACGAGCGAGCTCTCTTCTTGCGAGATTTCTTCGCCAATTTCTTCTTCACTTGCTTCTTGCTTTTCTTCTTTCGCTCCTCCTCCGAATCGCTCGAAGATGACTCTTCCGAATCGCTGTCACTGGACGAACTCTCCTTCTTAGATTTCTTGTTTCTCTTTGATGTCACCTTTTCTTTGCGTTTGAGCTTCGCCTTGGCCTTGGCTTTCACTTCCTCACTAGATTCACTTTCGCTTTCCGTGCGAGCCTTGCGCTTGTTCTTTTTAGTTTCTACAGCTTTAACTTCTTCGTTAGGCTTATCTCTGCGCGATTCCTCGTCGGACCTTTCAGATTTCTTCTCGACCTCGTGTTTTCTGAGGAACGGCGAAGGAGTACGGGAGAGACTCTTTGAAAATTCTCTAGAGAATGGAACAGGAATAAAATCCTCTTTGTCGTCCTCGTCCTCGGATTGATGTTTTAGTTCGAGGGCGTCTTTCTGAGAAGCAGACTTGTTGTTGGCGACGGACGATTCACGGCTCGAACTAGAAACCACCTGTTCTTTAGATACATCTTGACTCGAGTGCCGCTCTGACGACTTCTTGGGAACTTTATCGATGTGTTCTAAAAATTTAAACAAAAACATTATTTTTTTAATTAATTTACAGTCGATCAGACTTCACCTATCTATAATTTTTTAGTTTGATCACAGTATAATTCTCCCGAGAATATATTATATTTAAATAAAAAACTACCTTTTCTCGGTATTGATACGGATTTCTCTAGCCGCTCCTTGATGATATCACTCGACCTTCTGTCGCGAGATTTTCTATCCCTCGACCTCTTGTCTACGGTGGTACGATCCCTGGACCTTCTGTCCTTACTGTAAAACAAACAACCTTATAAAATTATAAACGAAACACAACATTCGTCCTATGCCCCAGCTGGTTGTTTACGAAATGAATTCTGTCATTTTGAAAACGATAACCTGTATACATATAAAATAAGTTTGGAAACTTATTACAGGTTGGTAAAATGTACTTTTGGGTATCCTTAATTCTTTCCCCTTAGAAACAGCGGAGCAACACCTATAGCGTTGCTTGTTATAGGCGACAGTTGCCACCTACCACCAAGTGCACCGTCAGCCTGTCTGTCGACCTTAACACAGAAAAAAAGTGAACATACCTGGATTTGTCTCTGGAGAGTCTATTGGAGCGCCTGTCACGCGAGCGGCGTCCCGAGCGACGGCGAGAACGGGAACGGCGACGCGAACGTGAACGTCGGCGATCACGAGACCTGCAAACGCCGACAACTCATTCACCTCTAAGCTAGTGATGTTTTCACTACTCAATATAAATTGCAAAATGTGATTATATAGAATACCGACTAGCTGTTGCACGTAACTTTATAAAATATATCCTATGATACTTGCTGACAATGTAACTTTCTATGGGCGAAAGAATTTTAAAATAGGTCCAGTAGTTTTTGAGTTTGCTCATTACAAACAAAACAAAAATATAAATCTTCTCTCTTAATAATAAACCGCGTTTACTAAGATGCGGGCACAGCTAGTTAATGGAATAAAATAAAAATAAAGAATACCTTTCTCTGGAACGACGTCGCGACTTAGAGCGGGTTCGTCTTCGTCTCTCTAAAGAACGGCGACGCTCTCGCGACCTTGTAAACAATTAGAAAATTAAAATATAACTAAATTACATTTTAAGTGGTAGTCAATCTTATATATATATACCACATGTATAATAGTAAGACAGAAATTAATTATTTCACAAATGAAATAACTTGAATCTTAAAAAAGGATTATGTGGTTTTTTTTTTTTTGTATGATTAAGGGATTATGCTTTGTCATATCCTATAAGTTTCATCAAAAACTAAAAATATAATCACATTTGAAACAAAACGTTCTGTATATTCTCAACTGAAGATATGATATATTTTTTATCTATTTTCTCTTGGGTGCATTATATTTTTTAACCATTATTATTGTTACTTTTCAATAAAGAATGGCAAGAAGGTTGACTGCTAAACACCAAGGGGTGATGCAAGTGCCGCTGAATTTGGGAAATGAATGAATTGGGACATGGCTCGTTACATGATAAATAATATCAATATAATCTAAGTCGGATAATTTTTTTTTTTTAAATTTGAATAGTATGCTGGTGAAAATAAGGTTCAATATCGAGACTCACCGGTCCCTCCTCTCGCGCTCGCGGCGACGACGTTCACGCTCTCTCTCCCGTTCACGCTCCCGCTCGCGTTCGCGTTCACGCTCGCGTTCGCGCCGATCCAATGACCTGCGGCGGCTGCTGCGACGGCGAGAACGACTCCTGTTTTTAAGTGAAAACTTTTATAAGCGCGCCTTAGCCGAGGAGTGAACCGTCACGTTAGGGTCGGTGACGCTGGGGCGGTGGTCTTGGGGGAGACTGCCGCCCGTCGTATGGTCCCCCGAGATGACCGGCGTACCTTCACTGTCGGGTACGCCGAGGTTCTGACAGGGAGCACAGGCCTCCCCGCGTTGGATAGCCGTGGCGGGGCACCGAAGTCGTGTCATAACGACCCGCGACCACGCCCATGAACGGCCGCGCTGATAGAAAGTCGTTGGGTTTTAGCCGTTAGGAATCCGGCATAACCCGGCAGTGTCCCCTATACTGCCGGGTATCCAAGAGGATTTCCCAACGTTAAAAAAAAAAAGGGGTCGGTGACGCTGTATCGGGTTTACTCGGCTATACAAATATATTTTAAAAATTGGAAAATTAGAAGTTTTCACTTCTATCATGCGATCTCTATTTCTTTTAGTATGGGGAGAAAACAGTGAACTCGCGCCGTCGCGCTCTTTGAGCAACACCCTCACTGACGTTTAATTGAATGAAATAAACGCCGTCTACCCGAATTAGTACGCACTTCTTGGTTCATAATAAGCTTAATTTCGTCAATAATTTGTTATGGCGATAAAATATTCGAAAATCATAGCGGTAATGTTCCATAGTTTTCACTTCTGACGTGCAGTCCTAAAACAGTTTTTTTTCCTTCCGGACCACAATGTTGAATTCCTAATTTTTATGTCGTCTATTATTTGAACATATATATTTTAATATTATTCACTGGAATAAATTTTACCTCTCTCTGCGGGAACTTCGGCGCGGACTGACACTCGTGGAAGAGTCGCGATTGGAGCGATAGTGACGCTTCTTATGCGAAGACTGCTTCTTTGGACTGCCACCTGTTTTTATTAAAATACATGTTATATTATTTCTAAGTCGTAAAATAAAAATGGGCACAGAAAACCGGTTCAACATAATTAATGTATGTTTTTATATGTCCTTTGTTGCAAATAAAATTCTTATTCTTAATGTTAAACTAATATAGGTGACCTGCTCGAAACTGGAATTTATTTTTCACACAAAAAAAAAATAGGGGATGGCAGCGACCTACCATCAAGTGGACCGTCTGCCCAACCTTGACATAAAAAAAGTCATTGGATTGGATACATACTCTTTCTGGTTGAAGCGGACGACGATCGACGTTCGCTGGACGAATGTCGCTCTTTCACTGCCGCCTTTTCTTCTTCAACTTTCTCCACAGACCTTCACAGACAAATAAATTCGTTTTGTTAACTAACAAGAACAAAAACTTAATTCATTTATAAAAAAAAATATTCAGTCTCAAACAATATTAAACACAAGTAGCATATAAACATAGCAAACCTTAATTAGTTATGTAATAAAAAGATACTGTTGAAAGTTTCATGAAATTCAGTATCAGAGATTAGAACATACTCGTATATGGAATATTTCACTGTTTTTAATCGTAATAATAAATATTTTAAAAAAATTGATAAGTACATGCAAAATCCATCGCCAGGTGAAAAATATTGGTTTTCATATTTTAGACGATTTTCAAATTGGTCTGTCTGTCTGTTCGTAGTCATTCCTGAGCTGCTATGGCAGAGGGTGAGATAATTTCTCACCTCGTGGTATAATCTTCAACTCATTTTTATAAGTTGAGACTGACCTAGATATAATATGTAAGAGAACACAGAGAATGGTAATATTGACTGACAAGTAATGACTGTAGAATGAAATTTATTATAATAGGTCGGAGAAAAAGTTTTTTGTATTTTATAAGCAAAAAGTAAAAAATCTCTGGTTGTACCATTTGTATCTGACTGGTTTTGATAGCATTAAATAGATAACATATTTAAAAAAAAAAGTAAAAACAGTTTCCTATCATTTGTCTATTGTTTTTCTGTCCACTAAAATGAGTGAATCTAACCAAGATTCGAAATTCGATACATTTTGAAGTTTTATTAGCCTGTATACACATATATATATCGTATATACACGCGCACGCTTTTCCTGCTTCGTGTTACACTGCAGATTGAAGGAAAGCGAGATGAAAGGTTTCACACATCAATTTGTTTTAATAAAATACGAAAACTTTTTCCCTGACCTTATAAATTACTGTATTAGGTATAAATCAAATTGTATTTACTTGGCAGGTGAGACAGATTTGGATTTGCGGTCTTCGACCTCCTCTAGGTCGTTCTTTTCAATGGAGAGGTCCTCCTTGGCGGTGTCTTCGATGGTGTTGTGATTCACTTCCTCCTGCGTCTCCTTCTCTTCCGCCTCTTTCACTTCCTTCTCCGGGGACTTGCCATTTTCTAAAATGTGCTCTTAACAGTAAAATTACTTCAATAAGTAAATATGCCTAGCGGCCTAATAACTCATCCAAAAGCTCGTTGGTTGAGTGTTAGGACGCTTGCCTTAACATTCAGTTCAAGGGTTCGCTGGTTCGATTCCTGGCAGGATCAATTATGGAAAAGTTGACTGGTGTGGATCTGGAAAGTGGTGGCAGGGCATACTGCGTTTCGCAGTCATTTCGGCATCCCGTCTGGCGACAGTAACAACCAGCTTACAGAGGACTATTGTTTCGGTCATTTACCATAATAGAATAAGAGGTTCTGTCATCACTTTTTGTATGAGTATTGTTTATTACCGCCACCAAATGGCCTGTTCAATTAATGACTGCAAGACATACCGTTACTAAATAACCGTCAATGGTAAATAGGTATAAAATTAATATTAAAAAAATATTTATACCTTTAGGTTCTGTTTTCACCTCTTCAATATGAGATGATTTTGATTCCTTCTCACGGCTTCGGCGACGCGAACGACGAGGACTGCCGCCATTGCGATGTCTGTTAAAATTACATATACAAAAAATATAACATGTTATTAATAACTCCCTCTCGATACAATGACTTGAATATTTTTTTATCTTTTTAATTTTTTGGAATGTAAAAATATTTACCTATAATCTTATAAAAACGATTAGTGAAATTGCTTTACAATATTTATAATGGTGCATCCATACTAAAATTAAAAATGTGAATGTAACTCAGTCTTTCTGTCTGTTTGTTTGTTTTCTAAAACAGTATTTGTATTGTTGTGTTTGTGTGCTTAAATGATGAGCTTAACCAATGTGTTACTCCTAAGTCTCTACTATTTTAATAAATGTTAATATTTTTTATGGGTAAATGGTGTAATAGAGAACAATACACACTTTCTATCCGAAGAGCGGTCGCGGGATCTGGACCTGGAGCGACGGCGGTCACGTGACCGACGAACCCGTGACCGCGACATCGACCGCGACCGGGACCTGGACCGCCGGCGATCTTTATCCTTTTCCTTGTCCTTCTGTTGCTCCTCCTGAGTAACAATCGTTATTATTAAACTTGTGTACACAGTTAACAAAAGTAATAAAAGTTATCTAAATTGACACAAGCCGTACAAAATACATCGATTACTTATCTGTTGTGCTAGTAATGAATAACTTAATATTTTGATTGTCATTAACATCATTTTTAAATTACATTTTACAATGAAAAACACGTGATAGATGCTCTATCAATAAAGTTAGCATTTTATTGCAAGTGATCAAACATATTATAATTAAGTCATACCATTCTCTTTTTGATCTCTTCCTTCTTCTGCTGCGTCAAAGTCTCCGGTATGCCGTTGTCGCTGGCCTGGGCGCTCAGCAACAGCTCCCATAGTTCCCCCATGAACAGACGGGCGTTCTTGCCGTTCAGAAACCCCGTCAGGTTGATCTGCATCTTCTTTGGACATGGGAACTAGGGAGCCGAGGGTACGGATCGGGAAAGAAAACAGATAATGTTTATTAAACTCGCCGAAGTAACGCATATTTTGCCCTAAACTTGTTCCCGGTTGCAGATTAAAAATAGGGTCATAGCAGAACAGAGACTATAAAAGAAAGCCGTTTAGAGTGCACAATGGTTGTGAATGAGGACGTAACGTGAAGAATTTTGCACAGACTTGACTCATGTAAAGAAGCTTGTGATACAAGTGAGAAATGAATTAGTTTTCGAGTGCCGGATGCTGTTGAGCGGACGAGACGGCGGACGAAGACGCCGCGACGACAGCAATACGACACCGCGACGACAGCAAGACGACACCGGGACGACTGCGACGCAACGGACGCCCGCAGCCGAAGTATACACCGTACTCTTCGATCTTCACTCTTCGCATCTGTAAGGGGTTTGCGAACACAACCACATTATGCTGAACGCTGGGCCTAACGGGACTTCATTTACAGTGAGTCAAATCAATCTCTCAACGGCTTTCCTGAGACAATTTTTACTGCGTGATTTTCTCAGGGAACACGACGTTTTTTCTTATTTGATTTTGCAGTGTGTCTTATTGAGTTAGCATTAGCATTTTAAGTATTTAATTTCCCGGTAAATACCGATTGAGTATGCTAAGTGGCCTCCGATAGAGTGGAGCCCTGGCGCGACGGCTGCGGCTGCGAGGTCGGGCGACTGCGGTGGCGGCGCCCTAACCGGTGGGAACCATAAAAATATCCATACGCAATCAATATACATTAAAAAAACCTTTCGATTGCAGTTTCTTTACTACCGACCCCTGCACACAATCCAGTAAATGTTACAATTTACAAAAAAAATGCTGTCGGTAAAGAAACTGCAATGATTACATTTTCGTTTGTCACATGTTCCTATAGAGTAAATTATTGAATCACCTTTTCCTCGAGTTGATTGTTGACATAATCAATGACCACATCGTCTTCCATCTTCAATATTTCCGTAATCTTCTGGGTGATCCATGGCTTCAACACATCCAGCTTCACCTTGGACATGTCCACCTATAAAAAAAAGCATTTATATTTGATAATATACCTCAGTCAAGGACACTGATTGTGCTCTTCAATTTCTTTTTGTGCATTGTCCAGTTTAATAAACTTAGAGACGACCGGTGACGGTTTCCTCAGGATTAGAACCACATTCAAGAGATTTTTTAGTGGGTAGAAATCTCACATAACTCTATGAACATTTGTGATGCATATGGCACTTGTTTATGGAGTATCTTATGAAGATTTCTCTCCTCATAAAAAAAAAACAACTTAAAGGCCTTCTGGAAGAAGAGGTATGGGATACCATGAGTTCTGTCCAGATTTACATGCAGTACAAAATTAAATAAGATGAAGAAAACCCGTGGAATTAGTGCTGCTCTGAACTGCCATTGCATACATTATTATGATACAATAAAAAATTAATTTTTATGACCAATCTGATACGAGATTTTTTGTGAGCAGTTTTTGGGTTAAAAATGCTATTATTGGTTGTAGCTTTATTTCAGATAATCATAAAGTTTGATGTAACTTATAACCAGCAAATTAATCAAATGTTTTGGTTAAAGTAGAACTTTTGGATAATCTTTCTTAACATTTATCATTTAATAAATTATGATTTAAGGCAAGAACCCATTCAGAAACCTCTATAGTAGCTATATTCGCCTCAGCACAGCATAAAGTATGCTGTTCTGTGGCGACTTCAAGCAGTACAATTTAAAACTATAATTCCAAAATGTTATTTCATGAAGCCTATCTACTATTATTAACAGTTACAACATAAACACATACCTGTTGAGTTAAGCAATCTCCAAACTTCATTTGCTTCATCAGCTTCTTTTCTTTATCACTAAATCTGGTGTCCTGGTCCGTACTAGTCCCCTAAAAACAATGTCGATAGAGGTTATAAATGAAATATGAAATTTTATTGCAATCTATGTGATAAAATAACCAATATGAATTGAAAGAAAAGTTAATTAGTTGCAAATAAATAAATAATATGTAGCTTTAGAAAAGCTAATAATTGTTATTTACTCTATGTCAAAAATGAAACCACGTTATCAGAAGCAATTGTCTAAATAACGATTTCTCTATAATGCAGTTTTTAAGACTTACATACTTCTACAAAACTAAAAACAACTTTAATGTAGTCGAGAAACTTACAGTGTACATCATATTTGGGCCGGACATAAAAATCAATATTTGTCGTACGTCGTAAAAGAAAATGGCTTGAGGCGCTATTCACGAGAGCGTGATAGGCCCGTCTCAATTTGAAGAAAAACCACACTTTAATGTCCTATCAAGCCGGTTTTAATGTATATGTAGTTAGTCAAATAAAAAACTTTTAGAGTAAGACATTTTGAAACAATTATAACACAATATTACTATTTCTCACACAACTTATAATTGCACGTAAAACAGCCGTGGAGGGAAAAAATCCGCCATGCTAAATAAATCACAGAACAGACAGAATCAAGGAACATACATACTCTCTAGGACAGAATTCACAGCATAGACAGAATTCACGACACAGAACATTATATACTATATATCAGTGCCAGTGCTGCCATGTCAAAAATTTTAACCACGGTATTTTAGTGTTGCAGTTGTATCATTAGGCTTGTTCGGACAATTTATATTAATAATTTAGTAAAATTATAGTGACGAGAAATTTAGTAGCTAAACTACTCGCTACTGCCCAGACATCGTTCGCACTATGGTCGAGTACAGTACATAAGTGAATTGTATTTTGCAAGATGAATGGGCTTAGAATAACATTATAGTTTAATGGCTGCAATGCAATAAAGTGAATAATCTAATGGAGTTATTTTTTAAGAGGCAGATGAAAAAATTTGTTTCATAACTAAAAAAAGATTTTTATATTTAACTTGCATTAACTTTTCTGTTATATCTCAATATTCTACAAGCATTCATGTTGTACATATTTAGAAACAAATGAAGTTGCTAATTCACTCCAGCTAAACGAATTTCTCGTCACTAGTCGTAAATTACTAAAGTAGTCTGAACAAGCCTTTACAAATTACATTAATTTTTTTTTTAAATAAAGGTGCTTTCTTCATTATAATGACCATTTTACAATGGAGAATAGAAGTGAGGAGGACCAAATATATATACTTGAGAAAATGTCGGTCGACTACCATTAAATTATTTAATTTAAATAGGAGGCGGAGTCGAAACATTGGGGTGTAGCGCTACTACACGCATCTGTACAATAATAATAATAATATTATAAAGAGGAAAGATTTGATTGTTTGTTTGTTTGCATTGAATAGGCTCCAAAACTACTGGACCGATTTGAAAAATTCTTTCACTGTTGGGAAGCTATATTATCAGCGAGTGACATAGGCTATATTTTATAAAGTTATGCGAACGAAGTCGCGTGCAACAGCAAATTTTTATATAGTGATTTCAGAAATTCTAGCAACTTCGGGCACATGTGTCAGTGCCACAATGATATCTGCAATTGATCGGTGACTTTGACAGTGACAACACAATATATTTAGAATAGTTTTGAAAGTTTTTAGCTAAAAAGAAAGTTTTAGTTTAGTTTAGTTTAGCGGTATCGGATATTTAAAATTAATTAATAATTATAATTTTAATTATTGCATTGGTAAATACAATATGCATATTACAATAGTGTATTAAGGTTTGTATACTTATACTTTCGTTATTTATCTGCATAATTTATTATTAACTTAATATTTATGCAACATTTGAATTATCTCTACCCAGGTGTACAAAGTAGGTGGACCACGGGCAATACGCGTCTCTAGACCACAATCGACCTCTCGCTAGAGAATAAAGCTATGGAAGTAGGATATTTTTTGGACTCATAATATTGCGACCAATGCTTTGGAGTCACGCAATAATTTAAATACTGTATTTGTAATAACAAATAAACTTGGAAGCTTCCTTTTATTGACCCTGATAACCTATACACAATACTTCTGATTTTTGTACTTTGAAGTAAACAACAATATTATTTACTCATTTATGTTTCATTACTATATATATATAACAATCGCATTGCATAAGCTAATGTTGTTTGTACATTATTTCAGATATCATCACAAGTTATCAAACTCATCTTGACCCTTGACATTGATGTAAGAAATAGAATTGTCTGCATATGGATACTAACCAAGATCATTGATTGTGATTCTTAGCCACAGTACTAATTGAGTCTTCGTCAATTATTGGTCTTCCAAAATGTGTTTGATAAGATTTTTTTCACCGGAAGCATTTAGTGTTCACCGAAGAAGGGAAATACTTGAAAAATTAAAATTAGTCAGTTCTGATGTAACTGAACTGGCAATAGAACTTTGTTACCATGTGGAACTTGCCGAAGGTTGTGACTATCTCAATATTAACCAAATCAAAGTATTGAAGTGGCTCCTCAATTCACCTTTGCAGCCACAGTCCATAAGAAATGAAACAATTTTTAAAAGTGTTAAAAATAATCAGATAGTTGTTGAAATAGGCCCAAGGTATGTATATTTTTGTCATAATAAATTACTTATAAAAAGGACATAGTATCATCAACCAATCAGTTTGCTGATCAGCACCCATCACTTATTTAATGTAAATAAAAAAGTAATTTATCTTAATCCTTTCCTAAACCATAGAAAAAACAGATTTTTCACTATTCCCAATAGGTTCTTCAAAGGAATCAAGTCAGAAATCTTCAAAGGAGCCACAAGTTTGATTTTAAATGGACACTCACCCAGCAAGACCACATTTCAATTCTCGGCAGGATCAATTTTGGAAAAGATCTTTTCAAAGTTGGCTCTGTCTGGATTTGAAAAGTAGTGACAGAGCTCAATGTGTTTTGCACTCATTTGGGCAGCCTGTCTGGCGGCAGTAACTACCCCCTTACACTTCTGTAAGGGTCTTCACCACTGTGATATAACAGCTAGTGTGCTGTTGTGTTTCAGTGAGTGTGTAAGGGATGGCAGAGTCCATTTCCAGGTCACTTCCCAATACCTTATCCTTAATCCTACTATGATCGGACCTGTGACTTTGCTTGTGTTATAAACGACAGCAGCCACCTACCATAAAGTAGACTGTCAACCTGTCTATTGACCTTTACATAAAAAAGAACTGCCATTTTCATTAATGCAATTGTAAAATATTGCAATTTCTTGCCATCCAAAAGATCACTAAGCTAGTTGTCACTTAAGCTAATATTTGATTTTAAATAAATTCCAGATTTAACTTTTCAACAGCAGACTCCAGTAATTCAATACAAATATGTGAGAGTGTTGGTTTAAGAGATGTTATTCGTCTTGAGGTTTCAACAAGATACTTAATTACGTTCGCTAAAGCCAAAAATGTGACCAGAAGTGAATATGAAAATTTGGCAGCACCATTACATGACAGAATGACGCAATGTATTTATACAAGTGATAATTTACCAAGGAATAGCTTTAATGAAGGTCTCCAAAAAGATCCGGAACCTTGGTTCATTGTACCCCTGA
Source organism: Synanthedon myopaeformis (assembly GCA_944738685.1). NCBI lineage: Eukaryota > Metazoa > Arthropoda > Insecta > Lepidoptera > Sesiidae > Synanthedon > Synanthedon myopaeformis. The sequence goes on from OX122919.1 coordinate 8,549,652, forward strand.
TGAAGGAAGGTAAATCAGCAATGGAAAGTGTCAATAACAAACTTGGTGAGTATATAATATTTGTGTGTTAAACTGAAGATACTTCCTTACATAGTATAAGTTGCTTTATGTGTCTGTCTGTCTGTCTTACTCTTCTTAAACCATGCAACCGAATTTGATGCAGTTTTCAACATTAGTTGGATAATTTTTCCCAGATTTTAATATTAAATATAATGAAAAATTAAATAATTGCGTTGCTCTGAAATCAAAGTATTTATTTTCATTAGTTATACTCTATAACTAAATTACAATATTTTACTATTTACAAAATTCCTACCTGAAATCAAAGAAACGACAATTAACGTTTATTCTTCACCAATTCCTTTTATTTACAAACATTTTCATTTTGAAATTTGCATTCAAATAAATTAATTAAATTGACACATTTGACACTCTATGGTATTAAGTTCTATATAAATTAAAATAGGTATGCAATGTACATTAAAAAGTATTAATACATAATATTTACATATTTATTTTCTTTACATAAATATAATAAAACCTAAAGTTTTTATTTAAGTTATACAGTTTCTATGTTTAAGTATATTATATTACAAAAAACAATACGTACTTTGCAACCTAGATGCCGAAACTCTCTGTCTGTGTTTCTCCGCTAATCACTCCTAAATCACCCAACGGATTTTGATACGGTTTTCACTAATGGAAAGAGGGCTAAACAAGGAAGGTTAGTGTATTTAAAAAAAATGATCCCAGGCGAAGCAGAGAGCGGATCACTAGTAATTATTAGTATTGAAGTCTCTTTCTGCATCTGTTTCTCCACTAACTACTCTACCATCCAACGGATTTAAATACGGTTGTCACTAATGAAAAGAGCGATCAGAGGGGAAGGTTTGTGTACACAATTTGCAGAAAAAAAATACAAAATTGTCAGAGGCAGGCTGCTGGTAGGTATTTTATTTATAATAATATTTGTAAGAGAAATACAGTTTCATTAATTCCTTTTAATTAGGTTTGGCCTTTGACTCCTGGGATATGGACTTCTATACAGATCTCTTTGTAAACAAACTTAAAAGAGACCCGACCAGTGTTGAATTATTTGATCTCGCACAAAGCAACAGTGAGCACTCCAGACATTGGTTTTTCAAGGTAATAAAACAATCATAAAGGATTCCTTCATTATGTGCTTTTGAGTAATTGATACGTAAAATTTTATCTAGTTTTAAAAAGGGATCAAATTAAAACTCAAAATTTGACGTAAATCAAAAAAATATTTAGATTATTATTTACATTTTCTTAAACAGCTGCTTTATTGCAATGAAGCGGTACAATGTCTGTTTATGCTTGTGAACTAGTTGGGCAACACATAATCCTCTTAGCAAAAGGACGCCCACTATTGTCATATTTATGTGTCCCGCCCGTTCAACTTCAACTTACTAACCTGTCGAGTTATGTCGATTACTTTCGTTTGTTTAAGTCTCATTTCTGATTATGTCTCGCAGAATTCTATAACTCCATTTATAGTTAGAGAATATGTGTCAAGACTTTAATTAATATATTCAGGCAAATTGTTATTAAGTAACCTGAACTGTACTGTTTTTACAGATTAGGGCCCTTTTTTACTTGTGTATTTTCTTGGTATTACGAAAGCAGTTAATAAGTAGGATTTAATATAAATTTAAAATGTTCATATTTCAGGGTAAAATAATATTGGACGGCAAGGAAATAAACGAGTCTCTGATAGATATGGTTGCATCCACACAAAAGACATCCAATGAAAATAATGTTATTAAGTTTGGCGATAACAGCAGGTATGTCGTCGTTAATTGTAACTTTATCAGAAGTAGCACTGCAAAGCAGTATTTAATTAATAAATTTAATTAGTATAGTAATTATGTCTTAATTTAGACAAAAGTAAACATTAAATATCCCACCTGTTTACTAAATTAATATGTTTTTTATATCAAATAATGTATATTTGATGGCAACAATATTGTTTTGACGTCACCAATATTTATTACTTAAATAAATTTATTTTTGTCAGGCGTTAATATTTTTCATTTTTTCAACGCGGACTAAGTCACGGGCACGAGCTAGTAGTAGGTATATATAACAATAAATAAAGCGATATTGCTTCCCAGGCCACGCGTTTGACGATTCACATGTTGAATGTTACAGTGCGATAAAAGGCTTTACACATACGAAACTCCGTCCGAACAATGTGAAAGGTCCGTCCCAAGTCATAGAGGCGACGACCGAGTCCGATATAATATTCACGGCCGAGACTCACAATATGCCGACGGCAGTTGCTCCGTTCAGCGGCGCGACCACCGGGACCGGTGGCCGTATAAGGGATGTGCAAGCCGTGGGTCGCGGGGGACACACAGTGGCCGGCACCGCGGGCTACAGCGTGGGCAACTTACACATACCGGGTAAATCACGTTGGACTCTGGCGATATCACGTGTCAAAATATGCGCAGTAACCGATTTAGGGACTGTTTGTGCGGGATTGCGAGTTGCGACGCATTTATACTAGATTCGCGTTATGAATGCAGTGAGTCATCGTTGTCCATCTAACCAATCAGGTCGCTAAAAATTACAAAGTCAAGTTCACAATGACTAGTTGAAGGCAGACCTTTGAACGAAACGGTTGTATCTTTTGTGCGTTACCTTCAATTTTAATTTTTAAAAATTAATACCTCACCCATCCGTAAGAATAGAAGTGGCGCGATTATTCATAGTGGAGAAAGACGAGTAATTTACAATGTTTTTAAATACATACATGCGCAAATAAAAGACGCCTGCTCAAGATCACAACCCAAGAAGATTTGAGATTATAATAATGTCTCTTTTAAGACAAGTTGACCACAACCCAAATAACCTACGAATTAAGTGTAATATTTCACAATAAATTTTTGCAGCATCTAAGACATAACCGAAAAGATTTAAAATTGGAAGGATTTTTCTTTTATGTTAAGTTCGACAGACAGGCTGACGGCCACTACCGTCGCCTATAATATAAGCAACGCCAGGTGCTGCAAATCCGCTGCCAACAATAGCGGGATTGAGGATAAGGGCTCAACCTTTTTATACAAATCTCCATATTGTCATCCATGCACTAGATAAACCTAATATATCATAACCTAGCATAATCTAAATCATGGTGTCAGAACAAAAAAAATATTAAATATAGAAATGATGACTAGTTCAAACATAGGAAAGAAAACATATTTTATTATTAATATTATATATGTTCAAACGAATATAATAATGAAAAGAGTTGAAAGTCTAACAGAAAGGTGATATCTTTCATCAGGTTACGATTTGCCCTGGGAAGAGAAGGGATGGGCTTATCCAAACAACTTTGCGAGTCCTTTGCAAATCATTATAGAAGCTAGTAACGGAGCGTCCGACTACGGTAACAAGTTTGGGGAACCAGTTATATCAGGTACATTGAAATTGCCCTTTAAATACTAAATTATTATGTTTTGTTCACATAAATTTCATTTGTAAAAGGTCGACTCTTATAATGTTTTAAGAAATATACTCATAAATCTAGTCGATCAGAAAAACTAGCGATTGTCACCATGAGTTAGCACATTTATTCATAAATATTTTTTCCTGAAAAATTTTTGTGCGTCAACTCCGACACACGACTGGAGTTTACTCCTTACGAACGATTATAAAATTTTGATCTTCACAATTCAAACATCCCGACAGACCAACATTGTTCTTTTTTTAAATAATATTGTGTTGATGGCGCATTATCTCTGAAACTTCAGATATTCTAAAATATTCAAAAAATAAAACGTAACTATGACGCATAACATAACCCATTCGTGTGACAATTTTGATTTTACTCCTATAAATTTTCATACCACGGGGGAGTAAACTTTAAAAAAGTTTTTATGCTGTCAAATTTCAACATTTCATATGAAAACGTATCAGTAACATTTCACAAGTGGCTTTATCATTTAACTGCTTATAGAAAAACTTAGCAGTGTCCATTTTCAACAAAATATAGGTTTTAAATTTTAATATATTATAAAGATGTCATATGCCCAAATAACATATGCCAGAAACGTATTATATGAGTCTCTTTGTAAAATTTCAGGTTTTGTACAGTCGTATGGACTGAAAAATGGTGACAACATTCGCGAGGAATTCGTGAAACCAATTATGTTCAGCGGAGGAATCGGTTACATGCCGCATTCCATGATCAAGAAGAACAAACCGGAGAAAGGTTTGTATGAGAACATTTAAGAAATTTTGGAGAACTTACCGCTCTAAATCGCCCTTCGAGATGGGCATGGTCCTAGTCCTTAGGGTAATGACATAAAGGTGTTGTGCAGGAATGTACCTAGTGAAGATTGGGGGCCCGGTATACCGCATAGGGGTCGGAGGAGGTGCGGCTTCGTCTGTCGCCGTTCAGGGAGGGGACACGAGGGATCATGCATTGGACTTCGGAGCCGTGCAGAGAGGCAAGTACATATACGTCTAAAAGCTATAACGGTAGTACGGCATTTAATATGGCTCGTTTGGAGCAAAAGCGATATTTATGCCTAAGAGCGACCATATTCGGTTTTTGTAAAGCGTTCTCTCTGTCGCACAGTGTACGTTTTGAATGACGTGTTATTGAATGACAGCGATAGAAAAAAATTAATACCGCTATACAAAACCGAAATGAACCGAATATTATTTTATTTGAGAATTGTATTTGTTTTTTTTTTCTTCTTCTATATCTTGTAAGAGAATATGTATAACTAGGTGTTTATTTGCGTGGTCTTATTTACCATTTTCTTACAATTCTTTTTTCCCTTATTGAGACACATATAAACGAAAAAGAAATTCAAGTTTCTAAAAGTATTTCTTGTCTATTTCATGACAATTTATCATAAAAGTTTCTGAAGGATTTCATTAAATAATATTCCTTATACATATACTTTACAGGTGATGCTGAAATGGGAAATCGGCTGAATAGGGTGGTTCGCGGTTGCCTTGAGTCTGATATTAATCCTGTTGAATGTAAGATATTGATATTTTTCTTTAATATTGAGATTTTTTTTAAAAGCGAATTCTTTATTTAAAATTTAAATTTAAAAAATTTCACTAATGATACGAAATTATTAAAAACAAAAAGCTATCTCAGTAAAAAATTCACATCTTATCTTTTTATGTGCAACAGGGAACTAACTGGTTTTAAAGTAACGTTGTCAATATTCAAGCAAGCAGTTATATTTGTATTTAATTAATTATTTACAATATTATTTATGGCTGTGTATGGTTCCTACGGAAGATCAGTGCTGGCTTATTCCAGCAAGCAAAATAGTCTGTTTTTTTTTTCTGTGTGTTTATTAATTGTATGTTTTATAAGTTACAAATAAATTGATTGATAAAAGTAATCAATCGCGTATATTCCCTATTTTGTTTTCAAAATCTAGTCACGGAGACCACAAAGAAAACAAAATATGTTATTTTGTAGCGATTCACGACCAAGGCGCCGGTGGTAACGGCAACGTACTGAAGGAGCTAGTGGAGCCGGAAGGTGCTGTGGTGTTCACCCAAGAGTTCCAACTGGGAGACCCCACCATAACCACCCTGGAGCTGTGGGGAGCAGAATATCAGGAGAACAATGCCCTCCTCTGCACCAAAGAGAACAGGTCCACACTTGAAGGTGAGTCACACGAATAATTGGCTTTTTTATGATACATATTGTTCCATTACACGAATTTGTCTGCCGGTAAAATTTAATCATAATATGTCTATACTAATATTATAAAGAAAGACACAGAAGGCGTATTTTGCAAGTTTTTTTTATATGTGAATTTTGTGGAACCACTGTTTTTTTAAAAATATTTTCACTCTAAAGGTTATATATTCCAGGTAACTTAAACTTAAATTGAATTCAATTGCATCTGACCAAAACCGGGGAGCATCATTCTAGTTTATAATATTCCAGATATTTTAAGGAACAATAGCTTTTGGCCATTTATAATTCAAAATCAAATATATTTTAATCAACTTAGGACCTCACTTTTATTTTTTAACATACATTTGTACGATTTATGTATTATTTAGAAACGAATGCTATATGGTCAGTTTTTCATAATGAATTCTTTCGAACTGTTATGCTACTGTCGAGGGGTTTAGTTTAGTTGTCGCCCCAACTAATCATAACAATTGTGCTAGCGGTGTGGGCGAGTCATTTAAGGGTGTTGTCTGTGACCATCTCTCATCTACTCTCACCTTGTCCATCAGATATTTGTCGCCGTGAGCGATGCCCGGTGTCGTTTGTGGGCGAGGTGACAGGCGACGGTTACATGTCGTTAGTGGAAGACTCGTACAGTGATCGCTACGTCGAACGCGCGGCTCGACTCAGGCCAGAGGCGAAGGCCAAACTGCCATACGATCTACATTTAGAAGCTGTTCTAGGTGAAGTATTTTTGATTTGATAACTATATGCTTTCATTCTAGCACTGCTAACAATATTTATCTCTTTACAATAGTTGAAAGGAAACATCTAATTTGAAATAATTTTAGTTTTGCCATTTAATAATAAGTTTATAAATTCGAAAGTTTGTATGTTTGGATGTTTGTTACTCGATCCGGCTGAACGGATTTGGATGAAATTTGGCACACAGAAAGTTTATTATCTGGATTGGCATATAGGATACTTTTTATCCTGAAAAAATGTTAGGTTCCCGAGGGTATTTCCAAAAAACTTTCACATTTCAAAAAATCCCCGAGGGATTTCACATTACACTGTAATTCCTATTTGTTATATTTGTATATTTTATCACAGGTAACATGCCTCGTAAAACATTTGATCTAAAGCAAGAGAATAGGACTAAAATACCGCTGGCTTTGCCGAAAGACATCACTGTTATCGGTGCTTTGGATAGAGTATTGAGGCTCGTTAATGTTGGGAGCAAGAGATATTTGACAAATAAAGTAAGTTCAAGATCTTCAGAATTTATTTTAATTTCAAACATACTTTTTAATGTGAACTTTCTTTTAAACAATGCACAAAATGCCATTCCTTGCACATACGCGATTAATCTAACTAAACAATAATAAAACAAAAGAATGTATTTTATTTTCCGAGAAGAATTAATACTAAATAAACGTTATTGGTTTATACAGATTTTAACGTCGTGTATTCTTAATTGTGTAGCTTATATTGTCAATTTTTATCATTATCATATTAATAATTATATTAATCCTCTGACGCAAGTTCTACTGCAAGTTCTCTTGCAATCTATAATTGCAAGAGAGGTTACTTTTCTTGTTCTCTTAGAGATTTTTAATTTTATTTATTATTATTATTATTATTATTTTTAAACACTATTGTATTAGGATTGTGAACCTTAAATGATAATTGTAAAAGCAATAAATACATAAGTAACAATTATATTTTTTATAAAAACTTTAAATTAATTTTACAGTAAAACATTATAATGTTTCCATGATTTTTACTCAATAGAAAATAATCACAAAGTTAAGAGTCACAAGTTATGTTCAAGTTTTATTGCTGAAAATTTTTTATAAATACTTGTATATAGTATATAAGTAGATGTAGGTACTTTTGAAAATTTATATTTTTAATTCAACTAGAGAAAAGTCCGCCTTCTGGGCTGTCCCATACCAAGTGCTAACGGGTTTAAGTTACAATTAAAGTGATTATTATTAAGGTGGATAGATGCGTGTCGGGTCTGGTGGCGCAACAGCAGTGCGTGGGTCCCCTCCACGCGCCTCTAGCCGATTGCGCAATTGTGGCGCTATCGCAGCAGGAATGCGTGGGCGCAGCCACTTCGCTGGGCACTCAGAACGTCAAAGGACTGCTGAGACCCGAGGCTGGCGCTCGTCTTTCTCTAGGAGAGGCTTTAACTAACTTGGTGAGTTTCCGTTACTACTATAATGCATTCCTCATCTCAGCCGTAGGACACATAGGCCTCCCACTAAATTTTCCAAAAAGACAGGTCAGAAGCAGCCTGGATCCACCGCCGATCGCAGCCTTTATCAGGTTGTCTGTCCACCTTGTAGGTGAACATGTAACAAGAAAAAAACAAAACAAGCTCATTAGAGCAAATAATTAAAATAATAATATAATTTTTATATTTGTGTGAACTAGTTGAAAATAAGTCAATACTGTTGTACTTATGCATAACACGATGTAAAGGCGCCCCCACAGTAACGTGTGTGATATCGGTTTAGGTGTTCGCGGGAATATCGTGCCTGGAAGACGTGAAGTGCTCGGGCAACTGGATGTGGAGCGGTAAGACGGGGGCCGCGGGCGCCGCTCTAGTAGTGGCGTGCGATGCGCTCTGCTCGGCGATGCGTACGCTAGGCGTGGCCGTCGACGGAGGCAAGGACTCGCTCTCGATGTGCGCCAACGTTCGCGGCGAGACCGGTGAGTAAGCACATTTAGGATACAGTGGCTCAGGAAAAAAAAATTGTTTTGAGTAATCAACAAATTAAACCTAAATTCCATGGGTGTTAAACTGAAAATGTGGCAAGCTAAAAGCATAAAGCATTTGAATAGTGTTCATAAATTGACCAGAATAGCGTTAATTGGTGATTTGATTGGTGGATTGATATGATTGGTTGGTTTTGAACGTATTCGACGGACACTTTCTCATGTATAGAGTTGGGCCTTACCTCCTTACCTCTAGTCTCCGTGCTAAAATCTTATATTATATGGCTATACATTATCAACTGTGTATTACTTTATTCGTATGGCACAATATGTATTTAACACCATATTTTGATATTTTATTTTATATCTTATGTAGAAACAAAGTTTTGTCTATCATTCTATAAAAAGAATATAATTTTTATATACAAATAAGAAATGAATAAATGTTGCAGAGGTAGACATATTCCAACCTTTGTGGTCATTTGTGCTACAGTAAGGTCCCCAGGCACGCTGGTCGTGTCTGCGTACGCGCCGTGCCCTGACGTCACAGTGAAGGTTGAACCGACGCTTCTTGTAGAGGGCGCTGTGCTTGTTTACGTCCCAGTTGCTCCCGGGAAATACAGGTAACATGATTTTAATAATAAGGTCATCATAACTATATGCAATAAAAATAAATGTCATTTTTTTAAAGTTTTTTACGGTTCTTTTTAAATTTTGCCAATTCTTTTTTAACATTTTTTATATTTTGACACAATGCTGCATTTAAAAACACGTATTTTTATATAGTAAGGCAGGTACTGAGGGTTCACTTTATGGTAACTGTGTACCATAGCATAGAGGACACAAACAACAACGGAAGGGGACTTCAGTGTAAGTTGCCCATAGAAATGCTATTGGCTCAGTTTAATGTAAACATTTCATTGTACTTATCTGAAGAAAAAAATTGAGATAGTAAAATGTGGTCAAAAATGAAATATTTTTTCATAAATTTAGTGAGACCGATTTTCTCTATATCTTGACCAAAAACTACTTGAATGTCTATTCTATAAAATGCAGGTAAAACAACAGGAAAAGTCTAATACAATGATGTGCGGATAGACAGCTATGTTCTGTACTTTAACCTTAATACATTAATTACTAAAATTTATGCAAAACTCAACAGGCTGGGTGGATCTGCGCTTGCGCAGTGCTACAAACAACTCGGCGACAATCCACCTGATCTCGACGACCCAAGCACACTCAAATCTTTGTTTAAAGTCACGCAGAAGTTGTTGAAAGGTAAACGCTATTATCGCTACTAGCACTCCCTAATAACAAAAGTGTTTTAATTGTACAGCCTCAGCTAAAGAGATCCGGCCTACATGCAGTAAAAGAGTGTTGAATAAATAAATTAGATTAAAACTTGTATCAAATGATATCACCATGTCATAAGATGCCTTATGGCACTTGTCTTTTTTGACAAAGTGCAAATGATAATTGTTTCTAAATCACACACAATTTTGCCCTTTCTTATTAAAAATATTTCATTAAACAGCTAAATGCTATCTTGTTTATGTGAAGGTCGTCAGACAGGTTTACGAGCTACTTGATGGTAGGGCTACCGTCGCCTATAACACAAGTAATGCCACAGGTGTTGCAAATGCGCTGAAGACCGTAGCAGGGTTTAAGGGATTAGCACTCACTCACCGAAACACTGCCGACAAACGCCAGATTAGTTTAAATAAATTTATGTAAAATTAAATTTTAATTAAATTCAGTATTGTATAATTATTGCTAATTTTCACATTAACTAAGTATGTCACTAAAAATATTTAATGGTTTTAGAGAAAAAATTGCTCTCCGGCCACGATATAAGCGAAGGCGGATTCATAACAACAGCACTAGAAATGTGCATCGGTGGTTTACGAGGTGCTCGCCTCGACCTCAGGATTGAGGAGGGAGTCACTCATATGGAGGCACTCTTCAACGAGGAACTGGGAATATTGATAGAAGTGCCTCAACAACACTTGAAATACGTCCTAGACGAATATCATAACAGTGGCGTCAAAGCTGTCAATATCGGTACCACAGGCACATATGGAATGAATGCTAAGGTAGATTACTTATTATGATACGTTTTCTCTAAACATAATTGTGTACTGTAGTGAAAATATAAATTAATAAATATATTTTTATGATTTTTTTAGTATGAATGAAATATTTCATTTCGTTTACTGGTTACATACTTAAGGAAACGATTAACAATTGATATAAGAATAATTGGCGGTATTTTTAACATCGAATTATCGCCTCGTGTACAATACAATTGTTATCATAGTGAAATTTTAATTTTTCAATTTAACATCACTTCAATGTACCTTTAAGTATATGTTGTTAAAACTTGTAATGGTTTCCTTTTCAGATTTCAATAAATATAAACGGTTCACAAGTACTGAACACTAAATTGATCGAAGTGTACAGGATGTGGGAGGAAACTAGTTTTCGGCTAGAATGTCTTCAAGCGAATTCAGATTGTGTAACACAGGAATGGAAGGGTACATATTATTTTCTTTGAAACTGTATCCGAATACAAATGACTGTATAGGAAAAAAGTCAAGTAACTTGTTAAAACTGAATCCTACAACAAATTTTATATTAAAAACCTTTTGGCAGCCATGTGCTCCTGGTACTTTTTGTAAACGGGCTTCACCAAATTATTAATTTCAAAAGAATTTGAACTTTTTTTTTCTCATTTGCCGTCGTGAACATTTTATTTTGTCCTAGAGAACATTAGGCAGAAAAATCCCAATTTTATAAATAATGTAGCTAGTGGGAATAAAATTTCCCCAATAAGTTACATTGATTATGGACCCCAGATCAACTGTGCTATTTGCTCATTTCACAATTATACTAGATCAAATTCCCAGTTATTGTCGATAATAATAATTCTAAATTGTTGAAAATGTGGGTTTTCGTTTATAGCTTTTATTAAAAACAATAATTTTTATTTTTTTATTTAAATTATAGAATTAGAAAACCGTAAAGGAGCTACATACAATGTAACGTTCGATCCGACTATAGATATCATCAAGACCAATCCCATTCGTGTGGCAGTACTACGAGAAGAAGGTAATACAATTATTTTTGTTAGTTATTTTAGGAGTTATTGTTTGACTATCGTAAATGTAATTAGTTTTCTGCTTATTTTTTGGTTTGCTGATTCAGCATTTGCCAATTTTCTATTTCTTCTTTTGATTATATTCTTGCTTGGTAATCAAAAGGATTTCAATGTAATAATAATAATAATATTAAAATCTAATATATAAATAAAAATTTATCGCTAAATATGTTGTGCTAAACGCAAATTTCGGAAACGGCTGGATAGATTCGGCTAATACTTTTTAAACCCCAACGCCCGACGCAAAAACGGGGTGATTTTGATCCGGTTTTTTTTGTTGTTTGAAAGTTGACATGATCGGAATGGTTTTTAGCTATAATATTTTATGAAGATCCAGAACCGATTTTTAATATTATTTTTCTAATATTTAGAATAGGCTATGATTTATCAAGATAAAAGTTACTTTTTTTAATTTGTAAAATTTCTAGAGTTAGAGAAAAGTTATTTTGAAGTTGATATATTAAATATGTTTTTTGTAATGTTTATTCCAGGTAGTAATGGGGACCGCGAAATGATTTCGTCACTTCTAATGTCGAACTTTGACGTTTTCGACGTGACGATGAGCGATCTCCAGGAGAACAAAATTACCCTCGACGCGTTCCGGGGACTTGTTTTTCCCGGGGGATTCAGTTATGCAGGTAATAACTTCTTTTTATGTATTAGCTAGCTGGTGCCCGCGTCTTCGTTCGCGTTGGAAAATGAAAAATATAACGCCCGACATCTTTATCGCTGTGACGATTGTGGAGGTGACAGTGGCGCCAATTTTTTATATTTATAGACATTTATAGAACCTAACATTTTTCCAGGGTAAAAAGTATCCTACACGTTAATCCAGGTAATAAACTATGTGGAGCAAATTTCATCCAAAACAGTTGAGCCGTTTGTGTTTAACTAATAAACATCTAATAATAAACATCTATCCTCGCAAACTTTCCTATTATATTTATAATAGTGGGATTAATCTAATATGTTTCTTGAAGATTTTTGCGCGCGGTGACAATAAAATATCAAGGTCGAATTTTCTGTGACGCTTCAGTATAACGATCACGTGACGCTTCTTGTAACTTTTATGCAAAAGTAAATACTATTAATCATTTTTTCATACTCTCGTAGAGTATGAAAAAATGTTGTATTTGAGAAATTAGTAGATAATGTTTATGTGATATGTGATCATTGCAGATACCCTCGGTTCGGCTAAAGGTTGGGCAGCCGGTATATTGTTCTCGGAGTCGCTCAGCTCCCAGTTCGCTCACTTTAAGGAGCGCAGCGACACTTTCTCGCTCGGAGTGTGCAACGGGTGTCAGCTGATGGCACTTTTGGGCTGGATCGACCCTGAGCCTAGCGGCGGCACAGTCAACACCACACAGATATTCCTCGACCGGAACCTTTCCGAAAGGTATTACTATAGTTTATTTTTTGAAGTGAAAAGTTCTTTAGACGCGTTGGACACTTTTAGTATGGGGAAACAACACTGAACTCGGCCGTCACACTCTGTGAGTGACACCCTCAGTGATGTTTAATTGTATGAAATAAGCGCCATCTATCCGAATTTTACTTTACTTCACCTTCCCACGCCGATCTGGTGCGATAGATCCAACGTTGCATGGGACGCGTGGGATAACTTTGAGTGTGTTGAGTTTGTTTTTATACAAATTCATCACACTAGATAGTACTAGATAGTAGATAGATAGTATGACACTAGATTCATAGTATAGATGTCTGTCTGTCTCTCTCTGCCTTATTGGCTCTATTGGCTTGACCGTGTCTTCCATCTATACTATTAATATTATAAAGAGAAAATATTTGTATTTTTGTTTGTAATGCATAAAATCAAAATCTATTGGACCGATTTTAAAAATTCTTTCACCTATATAGAAAGCTACTTTATAAGCGAGTAACATAGGCTATGTCGCGTGAAACAGCCAGTAACTAATAATAACTTGGCGAGCATTCAACTCTGAGTTAGTTGGTAAAGTGTGGAACGACGATGTTAGGTTCGAATGCCGATGGACCGCGGTGAAGATCACAGAGCGGCCGAACGAGGACGTGTGGTTCCGCGACATGGGCGGCAGTGTGGTGGGCGTGTGGACAGCGCACGGCGAGGGCCGGTTCGTGTGGCGCGGGCGCAGCCATGAGCCGTTGCAAGACTACTTGCGTCGCACCGACCAGCTCGCGTTGCAGTACGTCGACGACGATGGACTGCCCACCGAACAATATCCCATGAACCCTAACGGGAGCCCAGGTAACTTTCGTAGCATTCGTAGAAAGTTTTTTTTTTAATGTTAAACTCGACAGATAGCCTGACGATTTACTTGATGGTAGGTGGCTACCATCGCAACTTGCATTATGCTGAGTTGGAGCCGGTTTGTGGCGTTTTTGTGTGTCTTTTTATGTATTATCTGTGTATCTCTACTTTGTCGCAAATAAAAAATATTCTATTCTATCCTAAAGGTGGTATAGCGGGCGTGAGGTCGCGCGACGGTCGCCACGTGGCAATGATGCCGCACCCGGAGCGCTGCGTGCTCCGCTGGCAATGCGCGTCGCCTCCCCCCGCACCCTCCCTCCCCGCGCAGCCGCAAAGCCTCGCCTCGCCCTGGCTCAAGCTCTTCCACAACGCCTACACTTGGGCCACGCTTTATTAAACGCCTCCAACCCACTCCTTACATTCAGGCGAACACAACTGTCGTACCTCTCTGGGGCCACTCCACACGAACTTCATAATGTTTTCATCCTTGTCACATTTGTGGGACCCTGGTGTTACGTCACATAATTTGCAATTTTTCACCAAAAACTGACGTAAACGTTGCGAACAAGAACTCACCAACAAAACAATATAGTCTATTAATAATTTTCTTTTTTTTTTCGTAGTTAGTTTTGACATGTGACGTCACGAATTAGTGTGACATAATTTAAGGATGGCTCTCTGTGGTTATAACTCGCAAGTTCCTTTTTCTCAAATGTCTAGTATGACTGCTGAACATCCGAACTATGAATATCGTCGTTGTCAAGCCAAAATTTGCTATGTGCATTCCATAAAACATTCCACAGAGTGTATTTTTTATCTAAGCATTATGTTGCATTTAAAGTGAAATTAATTATATTCAGAATATTTCTACAAAAATGTTGTGAAAAAATTTTGAGTTACCTACACTAATATAATATAATTATACTTTTTATATACTAGACATTAAATTCAAGGGCATTGACGTTCATGAACACAAGATGGTTTTTTTAATCAATCCAGGAGACTTTGTTTACAAAGGTTCCTAGCGTATTCTACTGCAAACGATTGTAAGAATTATTTTTTTTGGGAGAGAATAGGACAATGGGCTCTACTCACTCACCGAAACACAACATGCTATTATTTTATCATACATGCTATTATTTTATCTTCTTGTAATGTAGGGGGTGGTTACTGTGAAACTTCTTTGCTCGCGGAGAGTGAAATTTCAAGATCGAATATTGTGTGAAGCTTCAGTGTAAATATCACGTGACGCTTCTTTTTAAATCTATGTTTATTTTAGAATTTATACTTAAATGCTTTTGAATTTATGAGTTTAAACTTGTTATTGGTTGGGTAAATAAAAGAATATTGTTATAAATATATTATAATTATTGTACCTATTCTAATAAAGTTTACAGCCATTTCTTGTAAAAATGTAATAACTCTCGAATAATTTGGATTTGTGTCAACTATATTCTAGCACATATTATATTCGTATATTACTTAAGTTTATAAATGTCTTCCAAAAAAATTTATTCTCACTTATTGTTTTTCAGTCAGCACAAAATATTTCTAACTTTATTTATAAGTGATATATTTTTTTACGGTATGAAGTGCCATTGTATAACTTCCATATTAAAGTTGATAAAATAAATATATTTTAAACTTAATAGTTTTTCATATTTTTTTTTTTTAGACATTACTAACTTTTCAAAACTTAACCCTGGTTTTACCCCTTTACCCCAAATTCTCTACAATATTTGTAATTTTTTTTTTGTATATTTTGAGAAAAAATAATTTTTTTCCACTCCTACAGGTTGGAATCGAAAATTCTTTCACAAATCGACATTATAAATAGGTACTAGAAACTTATATTAAAAATGCCCTCGAGGGAGTGAAACTGATTTGTTAGTAAATTTTCTTGTACTAATAGGATATATTTTATTTCAATAAAGTTGCATGTTCAGTTTGAAATTTTAATTTTCTCATACATTACAATATTGTATCAATGCTCAAAAACATAAATACATTAAAATGTATTTAAGTAGGTACATATTACCATAGATAGAATACAACTTAACTGATTAACTAACTTAAGTAGTAGAAAAAACAACACAAATAAATAAATATATAAATATTTATTACAAAGTAACATCAATGATAAAATTAACTTATTCTTAAAACATTATCTTTATAAGATATTCTGTGACAATATCTAATTTTTCGATTTATGTATATTTTTGATTTTGTTACTTAATATTTTTTCTTATGAAATACAAAACAGTACCATAAGAAACAAAATAGAAGCCTTGACTTTAACATATTCTTAAAAACACTTCTTTACTAGATGTTCATTGACATAATTTCTGTTAATGTTCTACTGAGATCCTTTCTTCGAGCCTTTTCTAATGCATCGCAAAGTACAAAAAACCATCTTTGTGGATCAGCTATCTCTTCATAAGCTTCTAAAAGCTTAATTGATTTACTTTCGGAGCAGGGATTGTGTTTGTCAATTTTATCAATAGTCCCTTCTTTAATTCTCAACCATCTGCCAACATCGCGCCAATATGTGCCTAACCCATCAACTAGTGCTCTATATAGTCTCCTCCTTTTAATATCACTCATGACTGTACCATAAATGTCTTTGGAGAAAAAACTTTGCAATTGTGTTTGTTGGGATATTTCATGTACAGAACTGGCAACTGGAACAAAAAAAAAAAAAAAAAACAATACTTTTAATACAGTTCTTCACTTCTTCTGGAACTTCTGGATTTGGCAGTTCTTCAATATATTTAAATTAAGTAGTGTAATAATTCTACATGTTAAATAACCACAATTGTTTTAAAAGGCATGAATAAAAAAAAAAAAAAAAAAATGAAAGGAATAGAGAAAACCACAATTTAGTTTTGTTATGTGATAAGGTTGTCAGGCAGCACATAACAGCTTTTTGTTACCTTTAACCCAAATGACCTACTGCAACAATCTAGTCTCTTATCCAAATATTCATTGTGCTTCATGTTATTTTGAATTCAAGACATTTTCACCAGTTAAGTTTAAGTAGTGGCAGTACAGGGGATACTACATTTCACAGTCATCTGACGGAGGTAACCACCCTCTTACAGAAGACCCCTGTGAAATAACAGCATATGTGTGCTGTTGTGTTTCAATGAGTAAGGGATGTCAGAGCCCATTTCCCTATCCGTTCCCAATCTCTTATCCTTAATCCTACTATGGTTGGCAGTTCACTTGTAGCACCTGTGGAGTTGCTTGTGTTATAGGCAATGGTGGCCACCTACCATCAAGTACATCATCAGCCTTAACATAAAAGTAAATTAATTAGAAAATATGGTAGGCTAGGGTTAGATTTTGCATGCCCTGTGAAGAACTAATTTCACTATGGTTCACTGAAGAATGCGGGGAGATCCCCTGTGCTGCTTATCAATGCAATATTCAATTTATAAAAATTGGTTACAAAATATAAAATTCTTACCGTAATCATTCGAATTATTCATTTCTGATTCAAGAGAGCTCTCATAGTCTGATATTTTTCTTAACAAATCCGAGTTATTAAGTTTTTCGGCAATCTTTCGTAGGGGCTCAACGTTCTTCTCGGACAAGGTGTTTCTAGTTTCTAATAAGTCCAGTAAGTAATTAATGGTTTTAATTTTCTCATATTTTCGTTCCGAGTTTATGTCTTCCTTGAACATGTGTTTCAAATTCTCGAGTAAATGATCATGTCTCTCATTTGAACCCACACTGTAAGCTATTTGACTACGTAGATCGTTATAAGGTTTTACAGTCATTTTTAAATGTTATTGTTCAATGTCTATATCAGATGATGTATAAATTGAGTTACACGGCTAAATTGAAATTATAAAAAATAAAATATTATAATATTATAACATTGAATATAAACTCTTTTGATAAAAAACGAAATATGTAAATGAAATGAAACGAAATAATAAAGAAAGATTAAATAATGTCATGTACAAACAACTGTCATTGTCACCTATGTCATATTCCCCTTACTAGTGTTGCCAGCTAGAGTTCGAGATTTCCGAAGATAGGTAATCTGTAAAGGACGGTTTTAAAAATCAGGACGACTTCCATTTTTTTTACCTTAGTAATAAGTACTAATCTAAATCTAAGCCACAGCAAATTAAAACCACAATAACAATCAAAACTGAAACTAATATTACTTACTCTTTTAATGATTACCTATATCTGTTAATAATATTATGCGTATTGATAAGATTAGTATTGGATTTTACTAGTTACTATTGTTTGGGTTGTTCCAAATTTGTTATTGCTTTTAGAAGTAGCTCCATTTTTGCTTTGGTAGTTTTTAGTTATATTTAGATATATTTGGCAACCCCGCTTTTATCAAAATGAACCATGTATTTTCTCTATAGTCCGTCTAGTCTATGGACTATAAACTATAAAGTTATAATACCATTATCAAACTTTGGCGCGTAAAAGTAAAATAACATTACCAGTATTTAATAACAAAAGTAAAAATAAAACAATAAATATTGATATTTGTTGAATACTGATGTTAAGTAGTTATAGAATAATTACAGGGTCGTATCATGATCTTGTAACTTTTCTGTCAAAGATGAAGATAGAACGAAGACAGTTGTTATTTTTGTAAGGCTGCCGGTCTACTTGATGGCAGGTGGTAACCGTTGCTTATAACAAGTGCAAGCGTGCTGCCGACCTTGATAGGATAAAGATAAGGCATTAGGTTGGTTTTCCAATCCAACTGGCAAGGAAACCGAGTGGTCCAATGGTGGTGCGCGTGGAAATTATCCACCAACAATATCACTTCAAATATGCATTGCTTTGCTCAGTGCAGCCTGGTAGAAAAAAGACTAACCGATTAAGGTACGCGGCCGAGTTGTGTGTGCCAGGGATGCGTGTGAGGAGTGTGCAGTGGCGTAACAATAGGGTGGCAGAACGGGCTAAATACCACGTGCCTCGAGTCCGAGGCTGGCCCACTGCTCGAAAGCCCGTGAGTATAGGAGGACCAACATTTTATATCAACATTTAAAAAAAATGTAATAGGTATCTGATATTTGATAGATAATTTATCAGAAATGCTCACAATAATTATAATATTTTGTAAGTATACGTACCTACTTAGTGATTTATAAAAACTAAACTACATTTACCTTTTTTTACATTAAGGTAGGGCCCTTAATGTAAAAAAGGCCACGGGCCTCAGACGGTATGCCTACCTACTTAGTTATGTCGCCGCCGCCGCCACTGACGCCACCAGGAGGGGAGGGTGATTTTTTTTTTGGTAGATTATGCATTGGGTAGGTATGATGTGAAGTGAAGTCTAAATTATCGAAAGTATCACTGGTTAAAAGCTCTGTCATTTATTAAAATAAAATTACCTACTGATTATTCATAATCTGTTCTCTTTAAAAAAACTATTTTAAACGTCTCCACAACTGAAGTATACTTTTTTAATGATGAAAGACGGCAGGCAGGCTGACGGTTCGCCCTAGATAATAGGAAGTTGAAAAAAATTCTTGCTTAATTAATGTTTTTTTTTTTCCATATTCGTGCAATTTTTGTTTACTAAACTTCAAAGAGATAAGTGACTTATTTGTTAATAGTCAATAATTATTACTTTACATTACCATTCTACTCATTATCTAATTATTGTTTAATATTGAACAAGCTTTATCTGACGCATGACCTATTAGCTATCAGTCGGTAACAATTGTTTTCTCAAAGTAATACGTACTTTTTAAATTAAGTGTTAAAGAAGATGCATAGACTTTTAAGGCAAAGTTTAGTGTCGAAAAAACTTTTAGGAAATCATAAGAGAAATGTATTCAAGGAAGATTGTTTTAGGAAAAGTTTTGTGCGATGTGTCACCACTCAAAGTACACGTTCTGATGAATTGTTTCCGGAGAGAGTGGATTTTCCTGATCGACACATAGGGCCGAGGGATCATGATATTGTTACAATGCTTGATCTTTTAGGATATAAGGTTGGTGTTCTTTTTATGTTGTAAAGGGTGGCAGACAGGCCGAAGGTCCACTTGATCGTAGATGGTTACTGTCTCCTAAGCACACGAGCAACACCTGCTCGTGCTGGTGCGCTGCCTACCCTGTAGGATTTGTTTAAACAGTTCGCTTGGAGAAGCCATATTGTAGCTAGGCGGAAACACCTCGGTAGAGAAATTATACTAAAAGTTAGCGCGTTTGCGAGTATAAAGTTTCTACTTATGCTCTGTGTGTAGTGGCACCTTGTCCAAGTAAAATTAACATTTTTGTCTTTATTTAAGTACTGTGTAATCTAGCAAGCTTAAAACTTGGCAAAAACTACTTCGATTCGATATATAACGCGAAGTCAGAGTACGTATTTATGGGATATATTTAAATTTGCAGGTGAACTAACACAGCAAGTAGGTAATCGATAGTTGAATAATAATATTATTGAATTATGGGAAACTTAAACCCGCAATTCCATTGATAGATAGATGCGAGATTAAAGCGTCTTTAAATAGGTGCACTAAACTTCATACAATTGATAGCAATACTTTACGTAAAAGCTATTCTCATAACGGTTAATGGTACAGTCGAGTACAAAAATATGTAAATATACATCTGAAAGTTACAAAATTATGTCTCCATTTAAATTTGTAGCCATATTTGATTACTATAATATATGCCCAAATAAGGTGACAGTACCGACTTTACGCCCAATGTTCCAATTTTATGTATACACGTAAATCAACTTAATTTTTTGAATATATGAACCTATCACATATATAATTGTCTTTCATTTTGTGCATGACGTCATTGTTGTGTCAATTTTTATCAAATATTTTCTCCGCGATTATTTTATGTTAGTCTACATTCACTGACATTGCATGTAGCGATGTGTGTGTGTTCTTCAACTTATAGTGAATTGACATTTGACACTAAATAATAAAGTTCCATATTAAAGGATATGAAAATGTCACTCATTTGAATCTACGGTGAAGTACTTGTAGGCTTAGCCGCTCCTTTAAGTATGAAGGAAACAGTTTGTATACTTGTCCTTTATGTCGTGTATACATAAAATTGTAACAGTATCTGCAGTCATATAAATCTGCATCAACACGTGCACGTTATTGTTTACTTGTTAGTGTATACATAAAATTGCAATATTAGGCGTAAACTCCGTACTGTCACCTTATTTGGGCATATATTATAGTAACCAAATATGGCGACAAATTTAAATGGAGACATAATTTTGTAACTTTCAGGAGTATACATATCTTTGTACTCGACTGTACCATAGGGAGTAGTTTATAAATATTGCTAATAACTTATCGTATTAAAGTGCTCAATAATCCGCCAAATAATTATACTTAAATGAAATGGGTTCTGGAACACGTGCACTGAGTTTGGACTGGTTAGTAAGTGATCTGATGAAGTGGTTCAATATCTTTTATAGGTTTTATTACCTTACAGAAGGTACAGACCTTACAGGTCGTATAACGATCTGTAAATTAGTAAGACTTGGAAACAGAAGCATTCGGATCGATATGCTGGAATTTTGCGTTCCACAGTTATAGCACCCGACAACTTGTCTAGCAACAGTAAACACCACTTACAGAATAATACCTTGAATTAAAAGCACGTGGGTGTACCTATATTTCCTTACTAGCTGGTGCCCGCTACTTCGTCCGCATTGATAAATAAAAAATATAATACTTGAGAAAATATTATATTATACTCTTATAATGCCTGGCATTCTTATCGCTGTGACGACGGCGCCACCGTCGTCACGTTGTTGTTGTTACCAGCAGCAAGGTCGATTATTCATAAATGAATTGTTTCAGAGTTTAGACCAATTAACCGATGATGCTGTCCCAAAGAAGATTCAACTGCAAGGTCTTATGAACATAGACGAACCTATAAGTATGTATAAAGTTTGAAACTTTGATTCATTTTCGATTTCTGTACTTTACTGTTGTATGTGAAGGTTACACAAGTTATACGTGTGTATCGTTATGTATTTATTACAGGCGAATATGATCTCATTGAAAGAGTGCGGAATATATCAGAAAAGAATGAAATATGGCGGTCTTACATCGGCATGGGATACCATAATTGTTGTGTGCCTCACACAATTATGCGAAACATGTTTGAAAATCCAGGATGGTAATATTTGTTTTCATATATCTACCATAACAGTACAACCAAACCAGACATTGTAATTAAAATTTATTCGCATAAAAACAAAATCATTTACAAATAATAACTAATGATATAAAAACTATTTACTTATTACTTAATATATTTCTGTGAATTTCTCAATAGGACTACTCAGTATACACCATACCAACCAGAAGTGGCCCAAGGTAGATTGGAAAGTCTTCTAAATTATCAGACAATGGTCAGTGATCTTACTGGGTTGGATGTCGCCAATGCTTCTCTTCTAGACGAAGGCACCGCGGCTGCTGAGGCCTTGTCACTTTGTCACAGGTAGTATTTTTAGATATAAAAAAAAGATCTAAAAAATAATTTAATAACACTACTAAAATTATTGAATGTAGGTAAGTAAATTGTATATTAATAAAGACGCTCTGATTATAATCCATATTAATCTCCGTAGACACAACAAGAGAACAAAGTTCGTCGTATCTGAACGTTTACACCCACAAACGCTAGCAGTCGTAAAGACTCGTTTGGATGCTCTTGGTTTAGATGTAATTGTGGTGCCTGATGTTAGTCAAGCGGATTTTGCGCAGAGGGACATCTCTGCAGTACTACTACAGTGTCCTGATACAAGAGGGCTGGTCTATGACTATTCAGCTTTGGCTACTGCTGCACAGGAACATGGAGTAAGTAGTAGTTATAAGCAAGAAACCACGGATTTTTACAAAGTGTATGTTTCATTTTTGTATTTTATAAATCATTCTTTGTTGGTATTATAAGCAAATTTTCCTAGAAAACGGGTAATTTCATACTAATGAGTATATACTACAATGGTAATGGTAGCTTGTGTTAAGAATGGTAGCCACCAGCAAGCATCAACTGGACCGTCAGCCTAACTGTCGATGATTGCATTAAAAGAGAAATAGAGCACATCTTGGTTTCCATTTAGGTATCCAATCTCACTTAAGTGGACAACTTTGTGGCGATAATATTATTAATAGTAAGACCTTGAAATTTATAAATTAGTACCTACAGAGACATAATAGTATGTTTTCATAACTTATAATAGATTTACGCTGAAATTGTTTTAATTATTTTATTTCAGACGCTAGTAGTGGTCGCAACAGATCTTCTAGCCCTTGCACTACTGCGTCCTCCAGCCGAATGCGGAGCCGCTCTAGCAGTAGGCACCTCGCAACGTCTGGGTGTTCCCTTAGGTTACGGAGGACCTCACGCCGGATTCTTCGCTGCTGAACACGCTCTAGTGAGATTAATGCCCGGTCGTATGGTTGGAGTTACCAGAGATGCGTCGGGAAGAGATGCTTACAGGTAAGTAAATAACGCCTGACATCTTCATCGCTGTAAGCTGTGACGTAATACATCACAAACTTTCGCGTATATAGGTATAAAAGTAGGATATATGCGATCTAAGTTTGACATTATACAGGTTAGCTCTGCAAACTCGCGAACAACACATCCGTCGAGATAAAGCTACGTCAAACATTTGCACTGCTCAGGCGCTGCTTGCGAACATGTCCGCTATGTACGCTGTCTATCATGGGCCTCAAGGCTTAAGAGACATCGCCACGCGTGTGCATAATGCTACTCTTGTACTTGATCACGGTAAATATTTTCACCCACTTATTTTGTGAGACGCGATATTTAACAATTAAAATACACTCCGTATGGCCTACGGAATATCACACTTATATCTAATATATTTTTCATTTGATCTTTCTATATCATCGACCATTCGCGTCCAGTAGACAATTATCATAATTTAAAACATATAAAATAAAGCCGAATTTAAAACATATAAAAATGAAAAGACTTAGCGGTATGGCTCGACTGGGTTCTGAACCAGAATATATTTAGTTGGCGGTCGAGTGTTCTTTCCTTTAAGTTCATCATTGATAATATTGCTATTGTTATGATTCGTAGCTATTCATCATAACTTAATATTTCAGGTATTAGACAACGTGGCCATAAACAGTCAAATGATGTATTCTTTGACACTCTTCACGTAGTTCCCGTCTCAGAACATGACGCAGCCGCGATTAAATCTCGCGCCCAAAGCAAGAGGATCAATTTACGATATTTTGACGATGGCGCCGTGGGAGTAGCTTTGGATGAAACTACAACTATGGAAGACGTTGATGATTTACTCTGGATCTTTGACTGTAATAAAGTTAAAGATGTAAGTAACATCTTTTAAAGTACTTCATTTCTTACTTACGCACCGAAATAGAACAGTACAAATGTTGTTATTTCACGGTGGTCTTCAGTGAGGGGGTGGTTACTGCCGCCAGACTGGCTGCCTAAATGACTGCGAAGGGCAGAGATACAAGACAGTATTCTGCCGACTCAAAAAAGAACAAGGCGGGGAAAGTAGAATGGGCACTCTTTCCCCACCTTGTCCAAACGTGGTTAATTTAATCTCATGATTAATAATTTTTATTTAAATATATTACATATATAGTTTATACAAGTATATATGTGACATATGTGTATATGTTTTATGCTATTTAGATAACTCCATTTGCAGGTTATGAAAAGCGAAAATGTAAGGTCTCAAAGCATAAAAAATGGTGCATTCAGAAGAACGTCTCCCTACCTCACTCATCCCGTCTTCAATATGCATCACTCCGAAACGAGGATAGTGCGTTACATGAAACGTTTAGAGAACAAGGACATATCCCTCGTCCACTCCATGATACCTCTGGTAAGGGAACATTCAAAAAATACTTTATTTTATAACACTTTATTTACTTTTTACAGAGCCTTAATTACAGAGCAACACCGTTTATAGCTTATGGCAATTATTGTCAAGGTGTGCTAAGTGTCGTCATAGCTGAATAACCATGATTTATAATGAAACTTCTGTAATTTGCAAGGGTTCGTGTACAATGAAGTTGAATTCGACGACAGAAATGATGCCTTGCTCGTTCAAACACTTTACCGACATCCATCCCTTCGCTCCGCTCGACCAGAGTGAGGGGTATCACGCTTTGTTCGAAGAACTAGCGAAGGATTTGTGTTCAATCACTGGTTATGACCGCGTGTCTTTCCAGCCTAATAGGTAACTATATCTCTCCTTTTTTACAGTAGATTTTGCCCGTGACTTTGACCGTGCCCATTTTTCTTAAGCGTTGATTGAAAAATAAAAAGAAATCAATGACAGACAAAAACAAATATGACCAATAAAATTTATTCAATCTTTATTGGTCATATAATTCTGTCAGTCGTTGAATTTTTTAAATATAGGATTAGGATTGTCATCAGAGGATGATAAATATTGTAGCAATAGTGACAGCACGTTTTACATCTTTGTGTCGCTTTTAATTCGACAAACAATACAATATTTGGCAGTTATATCTGCATTGAATGTTAATTTAATTAAATACCACGAGCCTGTAATGTTCAAATATTGAATAGATTTGATACTCCCATTTTTTATGAACCTAAATCGGCAGGCAGACTTATACCGTTTGTTAGTTGATTTCTAGAATAAGAATAAAACATTTTGTTGATTCGCAGCGGTGCTCAGGGCGAATACGCTGGTCTTCGTACGATCAAACGTTACCATGAATTCCGTGGTGATTCAGCACGCAACATTTGTCTGATCCCAGTGAGCGCTCATGGCACCAATCCTGCGTCCGCGCATATGGCCGGCATGAGGGTGCGCGCAATCCGGGTTACTCCCTCAGGAGATATCGACATGGAGCACCTTAAGGACTTGGTACGACCTTTTCTATTATAGTTGTGTTTACTTTTATTTTTAACTAAGTAATTGACGCAGAGCCGACTCACGATCCATTTTTGAAGTGACACTTCTTTGCCCGTGTTGAGAGTAATATTTCAAGGTAGAATATTGTGTGACGCCTTAATAGCCCCCTGATGGTATGATCGCAGGTGGAGGAACACAGTGCTGAGCTGTCGTGTTTGATGCTGACGTACCCGAGCACGTTCGGCGTGTTCGAGGAACGCGCTGCAGACGTATGCGCTTTGGTTCATGCGCATGGCGGACAGGTCTACTTGGACGGCGCCAACATGAATGCTCAGGTATTATAGCCTCAATAGAATTATTATCTTAGTAATGACATATTACCACCACCAATATCAGTATCTATGACATATTATAACTATTACAAATATTATTTTTTAAATGTACATAATAATAAAAAAACCACTGGACACATTTGTGTAAATAGGAAACAATCTAAAGTATTCTAAAGCAACCATTAAGTCTTGTAGGTACAGAAACTGTATTAAGTAAGATGTTAACTTGGATGGAAACGGTGATGATGATTATTGGATGAATAGCGATGATCAATTTCTATGAATATTTATTTGTTATTTTACAAGTATTTTACAATTGTTTTATAGGTTGGATTGTGTCGTCCTGGTGACTATGGAAGTGATGTTTCGCATCTAAATTTACACAAAACTTTCTGCATTCCACACGGAGGAGGTGGACCTGGAATGGGACCTATAGGAGTGTAAGTAATTTTTTTTCCTAATATCATTTCCAAGTGAGAGAATCAATCGCATCAAGAACTCGGGTTTATTGTAGCTTTAGTTCAGTCATAAATGATAACTCTTTAAATTGTCACTAAATTTATGAATTTTTAAATCTTACTTAATGTGGAGCTTTATGTTTCCTGAGCTTATATTATTTACAATTTACTGAAATAAAAGCTTCTTGATGCAAAGACAAATATTGCAATGTATTTGCTGCGTCACAATATAGTTCCGCTTATATGCCTGTTTACCTATAAAGTTTTGCCTATTTATATAATATTTATAAATTCATAAATGAAGCTCTCTACTTACATCCTTAAACTTGTATTCTTGCGTATCCGTATTACATAAATTTTTCTATAGTTGCCTTTATTTTAGTACTTCTGAAGTTAGAGAATTAGTGTGTAGATCAAGTATGTGATACTTGTATGTGATAACATTAATTTACAAATAGCAAAGCGCATCTGGCTCCGTTTCTGCCGTCTCATCCGGTGGTCGACCCTTTGGCCGATCTCGGCGATGCAGCACACAGCTTCGGATCAGTGAGCGCTGCGCCTTTCGGCTCATCAGCTATATTGCCTATTTCTTGGGCTTATATTAAAGTAAGTCCGCCTGAACTCTAGTCATTCTCTTAATTCCATCAATGCTAGCTGTTCCGCTCCCGGCTTTTCGCACGGGTGCAATTTTTTATTCAATCCAGCAGATAAATTACGTTACAACTAAAATCTATAACTATTATTAACTTTATATATTGTTTTTTTATTGGAAATCTCTATATATATTATAAACAAACAAGATAAAAAATATAATGGAGATTATGAGTCCTTAATTGCAATTTCTTCATTTTTTGGTTTAGGATTACGTACTTCAAAAGAAAACGGGTCATCGATAGATACATTAACCACATAAGATTTTAGTTAAAGTAACTTGTTTAGTTAAAGAAATAATTAAGCTGTTTCCAAATAAATTTAAGACACAGGTTTTGTTTGCAGATGATGGGACCGAAAGGGCTGAAGCGAGCTACTCAAGTGGCCATTTTG
This sequence comes from Synanthedon myopaeformis, assembly GCA_944738685.1. Classification (NCBI taxonomy): domain Eukaryota; kingdom Metazoa; phylum Arthropoda; class Insecta; order Lepidoptera; family Sesiidae; genus Synanthedon; species Synanthedon myopaeformis. Next base: position 8,577,172 of record OX122919.1, read on the forward strand.
AACGCAAACTACATGTCGCGTAGATTAGACGGCCACTACAAGACCTTATACAAAGGCGAAAGGGGTCTTGTTGCGCACGAGTTCATTATCGACGTTCGCGACCTCAAGAAAACCGCCAATATAGAACCGGGCGATATTGCCAAACGACTAATGGACTATGGTCAGTTGCTTAGTATTAATTTATTTGACAAAATTTAAAATAAAGTGTAATTCAATATTTTGGGCTAATGATGTTCACATATATTTTCATTTTTATTTTTTGACGAGCCCGTTAAACGAGTGGTTAGGGCGCTCGCTAAGGCTAACGCTCTGTCTCAGGGGTCCCGGGTTAGATTTCCGGCAGGGTCAATTTTTGAATTAAACTTTACAAAGTTGGTACTTGTCTGGATCTGGAAAGTAATGGCAGGTCATACTGCGTTCGCGGTCAGTTGGGCTGCCCGTCTGACGGCAGCAACCGCCCCCTTACAGAAGACCACCGTGAAATAACAGCACACGTGCTGTTGTGGTTCGGTGAATGAGTAAGAGATGCCAGAGCCCATTTCCCTATCCCTTTTCAATTCCTTATCCTTAATCCTACTGTAATCGTGGCTTATGGGCGACGATAGCCACCTTAAAAGAAACAACTCAATTTTAACACTTAATTAGCAGTGGATACAGGCTACTTCTGACCGGCGCTATTAAAAAAATTATTGGGCATATAGCCGTTAACAGGGATTATGATGATTACGAGTATGCCATTTAAGTGACATTTTAAAATGTACAGGTTTCCACGCCCCAACAATGTCTTGGCCGGTCGGAGGTACGCTCATGATAGAGCCTACAGAATCTGAGGACTTACAAGAGTTGGATCGTTTTTGTGAAGCACTCATCTCCATTAGGAAGGAAATTAAAGACATAGAGGACGGAGTTATAGACAAGCGATTGAATCCTTTGAAGGTAAAAACCTGTACTTGAATCTATACTGTAATACTATAATCTATTAAGTACTAATATTATAAATAGAGAAGATTTGTATTTTTGTATGTTTGTAATGAATAAACTCAAAAACTACTAGACCGATTTTGAAAATTCTTTCATCTATAGAAAGCTACATGATCAGCGAGTAACATAGGCTATACTTTATAAGAAGTTACGCGGGTGAAGTCGCGGGCACCAGCTAGTACTAGTAGTTAGATATATAAACTAAGGCCATATGATGATTTCGAATGTATTTAATACAAACAAATACATTTACTGAATAGAAATACATATTCTTATACTTTTTACTAAATTGCACTTGACACTGGTTAAGTTACTTAACAATCATGATCCTCTTATTTGTTTCTACAATTAACGCGTTAAAGAAACCTTAATCTCAAGAAAGAAGTGAAATTATCTTTTCAATTAGGGTAACAATTTCAGATAGAATTGCTACATAGTACAATTTCATACATACAATTTCAGATAGAACAACTAGTTTATTACAGAATAAACTAGTTGTTTCTCTGCGGTTTCACTCGCCATTTAATATAAGTATAATTAGATATTTTTAAAATAATTTAAAAAGATCTTAATTGAAATAAATGTTTTATTTTCTAGATGGCACCTCACACGCAAGAAGTTGTAATATCTGAGGATTGGAATCGGCCATACAGCAGAGAACAAGCTGCATTTCCGGCTGTAAGTTACCTACATTCAATTTTAAAGTATTGGATAATCATTTATGCAAAGAAATAAGAGAAATGATAGTTATGATTGATTCAATAAAAACTTTAAGAATTAGAGTGTGCTAATAACTGAAAATTAAATTAATATAATTGAAAATTTTGCACGTTTAAATAGGAAGGATAAATGTGCCAATGTTTCATTTATTGAAATACCTGTGTATTGGACAAATCGCCAAATAGATATTTTCTGTGTATTGAAATTGTTGACAATGGAGTATTGTCGTATTGTTTCAGTCTTTTGTGAAGGGTGAAACCAAAATGTGGCCGACAGTTGGTCGCATCGATGACATGTACGGCGACAAACACCTCGTCTGCACCTGTCCACCTGTCCTCGACGACTTTTAAAATTAATAATTAATACCCTTAACATTAAGTTCAATATAAGAAATAGTAATGAAACTACGTTTTGTGTGGCTGTTCACAGTGTATGTATATTTTATCAATATTGTCTTATAATCTACTAACAATTTCTTCCACTTTTTGCTATAATATAACCTTAGTAACATTATACACAATACCTTATGTAAGATACGTTATATTGACTTCCAATGAGTTGGTCTATCTACGTTTATTATTGTGTAAATAAATATTTTTGTATTGCGAAAGATTTTTATTACTATAACATTAAAGTAGACTCAAGGCAACGTGTTATTTGTTCCTAACTTCAATTACCAAATAGAATGCAGAAATGTAGTACCTACTTATTTCTATACAACAGTCTGCGATACTTTTCTATATCCTATTAGGAATTTAGACCTACAGCATTTTCATAAATTCATAAAGCAGGATTTCATTTGTCTTGTAATTATTGTTATTAGTTACAAGTTACGTAATAAACTATATTTAGTAAAAAAATCTCAATTAAAGAGATACCGGATTAAAAAAAAATCTAAAATAAAGTCACTATCCAAATGCAGAACGTCCATTATTCATGCAAAAAAAAACATAATACAAAAATCTATGATAATATTGCACGACGAAGACTCATTATAATCACATTTTATTTAGAAGGAGAATGTAATGCGTCCTTAGGATACATTCCTAGCTTTACGCCTAGCTCTTTAGGAACGCGTAGAACCGGTCGCGTTGGAAACGGATGATAGGAACCTGTTGACGGACTTCTAGGGTATGATAATGATGAAAGAGTATCAGTATCAATTAGTGATGTGATAGCACTACAAGTGTCATCAGATTCGATCTTCGTTTTGTCACTTTTTTCTGTGTAGTCTTTCGGTAATGTAGGAGTATCTCGGTTGGGGAATATCTTCGGAGAGATCGGAGTGGAAACTTGATCGAGGGAAGTAATTTGACACAACGTATCACTGGAATTACTTTTTGCACCGGTTGGTGAGTCGTCTTCTCCAGAGGGTTCATAAGTGAAACTAATAGAAGAAGTTACTACATGAGCAAAGTCGCTAACTTGGCTGTTATCAGTCTTAGATAAATTGTCACATATTTTTGGCCCTTGATCGACCGTTTTACTGCACACATCACTTGAATTTGATAAGAAGAATTCATTAAACTTACTAGAAAATGGATAACTGTAGTCATCAGTGGTATAGCGGCGTTCATAAGTTGAGCTATCTTTTAGCTCTGTAGAAGGAAGGGTTACTGACGTTTTTGATTCACCAGAAAAGGAATGACGACTCCAGTTAGATGAATTTGTAACTTTTAACTCATTACTACATACTTCACTTCGTCCTGACAAATCGTTTGTTTCTTTTCTATAGTCGTATACGCTTTCTGGCCTAGTAACATTTTTATATTCGCATTTGGCTTGAAATCCTTTGTTTTCCCATCCATATAAATCCGTTTTATTACCTCCTAAGCAGTCGCTACTTGGAGATTTGGAGTTCTTAATTGCAATTTCTTCATTTTTTGGTTTAGGATTTCGTAATTCAAAAGAAAACGGGTCATCGATAGATATTGGTCTTATTCTAATAAAATCATTCTTTTCGTTGCTTTCTTCATTAACACTTCTTTTTCTGTAACCAATTAAGGAGTCCGACGTTGACTCTTTGAGCAAAGGAGAGTCAATCAACTTATTATCTATTTTCTTTTCCAAAGTATATTCTTTAGATTTATTTTGCTGTCTATGGATAACATCATTAACAATTTTTTTGTCTTCAGATTTATTTGCATCTGATATATTTTGTTTAGTCAAAATTCTGTTCAATATTTTAGAATTTTCTTGTATAATTTGCAACGCTCGTTCACTATTTTTTCTGCCAGATCTCAGCATATAGTCTTTTGGAGAAAAGGAATCAATTTTTTCTTTCACTTCCACCGCAGTTTCTGGTTTGTGTAAATTTAAAGAAGTATTCTTAGCAGGAGTAGGATTTATTTCACTTTCGCAACTTTTCTCAACATTGTCTTGCAGCTGACATATTTTAATTTCATTTTTAGTATTTGGTACACGTTCATCGATTTTTGCAAAACTTTGCGTTTGGGGTAATGAAGATGCTCTTTCTGTTTCATTTTTTAATACATTGTCATTGTTATTACTTTGCAGCGTTAAAGAATCGGGTTTTTTTGGTATTCTACACTGTCTTCTAGGTGGCCTTCTATTTGGAATTTCTGAATTATTAGGATCCGTTACCCTTGCACCGAAAAATTCGGGACTGTGTTCAAAATATTTATCAATTTGTAATGGTATTGGAGGCTCGTCCTCACTTACGACAATACTTTCAGCACCAGGGCTTCCTAGGGGGCTCTCATAATCTGATACATTTTTATCTGATAGATCTATATCGGGAACAAAGTTAGGGTACATAGTAAAACTATCTATGATATCCGGGGGTCTCGAAGAAATATCGGTTCTCGAAGTGGAAGGATGTCTGAAATTGGATTGATAATCATAACAACTCTCAGAATCAATTGTTATTCCAAAATTGCATGGTGATAAATCAACAGGACTTAAGTTAGTAAATTGTGCAGGTTTTATTATCTCATTATTTCTCGTAATGTCTTCACATCTGGATGAATTTAGCCTGTGTAAGACGTCATTTTTCTCTAAATTTTGTTTTAAATTATACGGCGAAACACTACTTAACGGACTTATTGATTTAATGTTATTGATTTCGGAACTTGTAACAAGGCTATCTCTTAACTTTGTTTCAAACCCATCAATATATGTTCGAAGTGGTTCACCTGCAGCAGAATCTAGATATTCTGTAATATTTCTAACTTGCTTTTCAGGGGTCAATATTTCAGTTTTCGTCTGCGGAGATGTTGACAATTCTGTCTTTTTCAATTCAGGAGATCTCAATATTTGTTTCTCCGTGATATTGTGTGTATGCGATACATCATTCTTTTTGACATTTTTTGTATTTTTGTTTTTATCATCGTCTGGTAGATCTGCTTCTGAATCACTACCTCTCTCATTTTCATCACACAAACTAGTGTCGCTACTTGAAGCAGAACGAGACGAGTAAGATGAACTATCACTAGAACTGCGTGATCTTACAGATGCAATCATTTCATCTACTTCACTTTCTGATACTATTATCCCATCACCTGTTTCATCAAAATCAATAGACGCTTTTCTCTTTTCTATGTCTTTTTCTTTTTTAATATCTTTCCATTTAACGGAATTTCTTCGGCTCAAACTCTTTCGTGATTTCTCTTCGTTCCAACTTATAGTTTCCGATGAACTACCACTAGAACGAGAGTCCACATTTTCAGACGCAGATGGTGTCTGTCTAGAAGGCGGAACTGCACCAGGAGGAGGACCGAGTCTTCTACCTCTAGAGCTCACTAGTGCACTTTTTCCCAAAAGTAGATTATTTACCGTGAGAGAAGTAGGGGAGGTAGGAACGCCAACTGAAATAAAATGAAATATGATTCTTTAGGTATTCCTTGGTGAAAACAAGTAAAATAAAGTTAAGATAAAATACCTGCAGCGTGCCGGGCACAGGCGGCAGCTAAAATGACATGTGCCTGTCTTTGTCTTTCTCGTAATCGAGCATATTGCCGTTTTAGCGCTCCAATATCTAGAGAAAGTCTATCTCCTGTGCCAGAGCGTTCTTCTCGTCTCGGTGTCACCTGAAATGTTACACAGGATTATCAATAAATTATATGACCTGAATACGATTTTAAGGAGTTATATAACTCCATTCAATATAAGCGTGAACTTTTAGTAAACAAAAACCGTTTAAAGCGGTAGACGTTCAATTTTATATAACGGCAAGCGGTCTTCCTTCTCTTTCATAGCACGTGTTCAAGGACACACCGACCCCCGCCTGGGGCCACCAACATTTTTTCGATGTATTACGTTTGTTTCGAGTTCCAGTTATAAGTATTTAAAATACTTATAGTATGAATAAATTTGAATAAGTATTTATAATGATAACGATTATGAATAGATTATGAAGGATTTTAAATTAAATTTATTACATAATATTTAGATAATACATAAAAATAATATAATTATATGTTGTAGATACATACATACTTATACATATATATTAATATAGTTTTCATAAATTAATATCTATAAAACATATGCTTACGATCGGCACAATTTTAATACACATACGAATTTATATATATAACAGTTCTTATATAACAGAGCGAATGCTATGTTTTAGTGAGTGAGTGAATGGTGCCAGATCTCATTCCTTATAAACATTTATTCTAACAAGACATAGCATTTGCAACCCCCATGACGTTGCTTGTGTTATAGGCGACGGTATCCATATTTTATTCTCATGTGGACCGTCAGCTTACCCGCAAACCATTACATTAAAAAATCTTCACCGTAGCTAGAGCCATCCTGTTGCCGTCGTCACTAGAGTCTTCATCTTCGGAATAAAATAGACGTAAACCTCGCTTCGTCATAGACTGCACCTGAAAAAATATATTGCAGTTTAATACTAAAAACTTGTGGTTCATTATGGTTCTATTGATAAAGGTCCATATGCACCCATAAGCCAAAAGCGTCCACTGTAGGACGTAGGTCTTTTTAATTGAGCGCCACATCGCTTGGACTTCTGCACTCTGCAATCGTTCAGTGCCAGCCGCGTTCTTGAGTGTGGTTAAGATCACATTCATAAGATTTCTCTATATGCTGTTATTTAATTTTTATACGAATTTTTTATTTATTAATAATTACACGTACCTACCCGATACAAGTCAGGGAACTTACATTTATAATTTACATTGTATTTATAAATTCTATGGTTACCTCTAATATAAATTAAGTTTATTTCAATAAAATTTGCGGTGTCGCTGCTGAAGCTAGGCCACTACATTTCACATGGGGTCTGTGAGAGAAAAGTAAGACCTAATTTTGCAAATTTTAAAATCTAAAATATGTTGTCGTATGAAAAATTATACAACACAACCTATATATATATCAATTTTTATTACTTATCTTATAACAAAATTGTAAAAAAATATTTTGGGTATTTGGTTCCTTAATCAGTTTTGACGCATTTTCCTCTATGATTTTCTGTATTCATTTCCTGTTCTAGATCGAACCTTTCTAAGTTTTTACAAAACTTTTTAAGGGGACATTTTAATATTTTTTTGTTGTACGGTTTGCTCAGACGTAAACGTACATAATATTTTAGCTTGAAAAGTTTGCGATTAAGAATGGTATGTGCTCTTATATAGAGAAATATTCACTTTAGGATAGTAATAATTATTTTTCATGGGCCTCATTTAAGTTAATAATCTATTTTATTCTGCTTGAATTATGTTAAAACGTGTAGTGAACAGAATTAATACGTACAGCGGCGTGTAAGGGTGGATGTTGGATGTTGGAAGGAGCAGGAGGCGCGGGAGGGGCTACTCGGTAGCGGTGCAAGTCGCGAAGACGTGGCAACTCAGGCGCAGAACCCAGTGCTACGACGCGAGCTACCAATGCCTCACCCGCCTCCCAAACAGCCCCCGCCCCTCCACCCATACAACTGTAGAACTCATCTGCGGACCGCGCGGATAGAATACGACTGAAAGAAAGAATGGTATTTTCGAAGTGAAAACTTCTTTAGGCGCGTTGGGAATTTCTGAGATGGGAAGTCTGCGTTTTTTTTAGTTTTAATGCCTTCTATATTAGTTAAAAATATACAACACTATCTTTTGCCCGCGACTCAACCGATCGTCATGAAATTTAGCAAATACGTTATTAAGTATACAGAAAAGGGGGGCACCTTTCATTCATTTATGCATTTATTTGTAGTTCATAATTATATATTCAATTTTATTCCTAAGAAAAAGCTAGTATTAAAATAATATGCACTAACTCTTGTAACATATCCCATATGGCGAGTGCGGTAATCAGAAGTACTTCGTTCCCATCGAGCAGGACAAGATCCCATATTCGCAGCAATGTGTCCCGTTGCAACCACGTCGCGTACAATGTCAGAAACCACTGCATTGTGAATACGTCTGGCAAAGGAGGCTCGACGCCACCGCCTGTAATGTTAATAAGGACTTTAAAACTCGTTACAATATATTAAATCTAATTATTTGATCATTGTGACATTTGGGCAGCATGTCTGGCGGCAGTAACCACCGTGAAATAACAGCACATGTGCTCTTGCGTTTTGGTAAATGAGTAAGGGATGCCAGAGCCCATTCCCTATCCCTTCCTATTCCCTTATCCTTAGTCCTACTATTGTCCTTATCCTAGTCCTTAGTCTTTAGTGGCGTTGCTTATACAGTTGTGAAACGAATGTTCTTGCGTAGAGCAACGGCGGTGATCTCACAAGGAAACAGGCGGCGCACTCGAACATTAAGGGTAGACGCGAGAAATATGTTTTCTATGAGTCTTATATTGCGATATTTTTTTACTGTTTTCTACGAGAAACGGTTAATAAATTAATTCAAATAAAGTGTCATGTAAATATCTGGCAGTGCGACACTTGTAAATAAATGATTACTAATAATAATCACATTGGTTTCCCATTTTGTGACAATCGTCGACATCAATGGCGTTTCATAACTGTATGGATTGTAAAATTGAGACTGTAACCACCTACAATCAAGTGGATCGGCGGCCTCTCTGACGACTTCAACTTAAAAGAAGAACATGATATGGAATTACAACTTGAAATGGTTATTAACAGTTAAAATTATTGTCCTGATCTATTTAGGTATATTTATTTATTACATTCACGTATTGAATTACTATTGAGTTACCATCGGATATCCTCTGTAAGTGGTCCATGTGTTTCGCCAGACGTGGCAATCGTAATCGCAATAAGTCCCTGAATGCCGCCATGTCTGCGGAGAGGCCACGAAGATCGTCTGCGAAGTAACCCTCTGGAAGTACGGCCTCCACTAGGTAAATCATTACCTTGAAACGATAACAATTAATTAGCTTTCAATCCATTCATATGTTATCGCGAATAGCATTAACTGCAATCTAAGTTACGAGTTCTGTACCTTTAAAGAGTCTGATTCCGATTTGTCCATAACTTCTAAAATTATTGCCGCCAACATATTGAAGCCTTGACAGTATCCGACGTCTTTATTCCATCTAAATAACAAATCAGTTTTATGATATTAAAGTCAGAGTTTGTTTGTAAAACAAAATTGAGAAAACGTACCCTACATCTACGAAAGTTGGGATTTGAAGGTACACGTAGCTTATTTATAATTCATGAATTTCCCTCAAAATTTCTCGCCCTTGACATTTGCAGGCGGAGACAAATATTTTTTTATCATTTCGAGTAAGAGTTCCGTGAATTATTAACGAATGTTTCATATAAACTAAGTACGTATACCACCTTGCGTAAGCTAAGAGCACCCTTCGAAGCATCGCTTGATTCTCTCGACCCTCAGCTCCACAAAAGAGAGAACAGCCAGTGCGATGTAAGTCCTGAAAGAAGATTATTTGAAAAACAAGAACGTTCATCCTTTGTAAAAATGTGGTAAGCAGCACATTTGCAGCACCTGTGTCGTTGTTTGTGTTATAAGTGACGGTAGCCACCATTAAGTGGACCATTAGCCTGTCTGACGACTTTAACATAAAAAAAAAAAAAACAAGAAATAAGTAAACTGAAAAACTTATTTTTTAATATATCCAAGATAATTTGGTTTGAATAAGTATTGGCAATTATACATTGTAGGTTACCAGAGAAAGTTTGATTAGGTTTCTTATTCGATTGCCGCCATAAAAACTTGTTGATCAAAAAAAATAAATTAAAATTTGTGTTTGCAATGGAAATAACTTTTGAAGTTTTGACAGTTTTCAACACACGAATTCCTTTAGGTACATTTGTTTATGTATCTAGCTGCCCTTAGTCAACAGTAGGTTTACTTTACATTCCTAACCTTAGAAATGATGCAGTTGTCGATAAAAACAAAAGCATTTAAAATTTGGCAGAATTTTTCAGTTACTTATTATTCAGAAATAGTTTTCTAATTGAATTTTATGAACGCTTGGACATTAAAAGGTCTTCAAAATAAATTACTAAATTGTAATGGAACCATAGAGTACGTATAGAGTAGGCGAAATATTAATTAGATGCTAATATTATAAATGCGAAAGTATGTTTGGATGTATGGATGTATGGATGTTTGTAACTCTTTCACGCAAAAACTACTGAACCGATCACCATGAAATTTTGCATACACGTTGTCTGGGACACCAGAAAGGACATAGGATACCTTTCATCGTTCAACGCGGACGAAGTCGCGGGCACCAGCTAGTTAGGTATGCAGCAATCTGATACCATCTTACGTTGCCGTTATATAATTTCACTGAATAATTTAAGTTGATTCACACCTACCTTTAGTATTTGTGCTCCTAGCTCGGTGTCATCGGGCAGAGCTGAACCTCTGAAGCATGCGCGTTCCGACACTGGCCAGTCTATGCCCCGAGCGGTTAGGTGACGTTCCGCCAAATTCAGCCACAACTATTTAGAGACAGAAATATTCTCGTTGTATTATAGCTTTTAATGCATAATACACATAGTTAGCTTGTTATTTAATACAATAGCTTGCTATTAAAGCTGTTATTTCTGCTAAACTATATGATCATTAATCTAGAAAACGGCTAAAAGAAAACAACAGATGAAAAATTAACTTAAAAGTCTGATTAACAAGAGTCGATACTTTCGAATAAAAGTGGTTTTGAAGAAAATGATCATTATTTCTACCTAAATATAATCAGACTTCAAAGAGTACTCAAAACGTAACGTCACTTCGAAAGAAAAAATGTTTTATTTTATATCAAGGTCAAAATACATGCTGACGGTTCATTTGAAGGTAGGTTGGTTACCGTCGCCTAGAATGCAAGCAACACCGCATGTGCTGCTAGTGCCGATCATACTAACGCTTTCACATCAAGAAATTAATCAAAAATGTAAGTTGATTGATTTTATTTGTTCATTCTTGTACAAATGTACATACACAACAATCACGATAGATGCGTGGGTATGTGTAAACGTTCCCAAGATTTGCTCTGCTATTGTTTCCTCAATGTTCTATGTTTAGGTATATTGTTCGTGCCCGTAAATCGAGCTGTTTGATGTTGCCTCATATTGCCCTTTGATTGCTTTTTGATGTAAAGGGCTCTATATTTATTAATAGTTCTACTGCAATTATATCACTGTATCAGCCTATGTATCTTTACATAGTAATAATTTGAGGTCGCTTTACGCGTATGTCTGTCTGTATAACCGCTAACTCCTCCCAAACCACGCGGTTTAACGCGGTTTTCACCATCAGTTAGATAATTTTTAAAGGAAGGTTTATATAATTATATGTTTAATAAAACCTAATTAAGTTTTTAAATAAATTTACATGACTTATGTAAGCTAAACCTTAAGAGATACATAAAAATGATGTACAAGAGAATTGTATAATAGTTCTGCTAAAATCTTAAAGAAAACTCTGTGATGGCATAAATCTGTTACTTAAGTTTGACTCACAATAACCATTAATTCATTTATTAAAACTTTAATCTCTACATATAAATCCGTACCCAACGGATTTTACTTCGGTTTTTGCTTGTGGAAAGAGTGATAAACGAGGAAGGATTGTGTACCTATATGAAAAAATCCCGGGCGAAGCCGGGAGCGGGTCGCTAGTACTATATATTTGATCGCCAAAGAAGTTTCACATCAGACACGCGTACTGTGTACACGCGCATGTATTTATTCATGTATATAAATTTTTGCAACGATTTATTATTATTTCTATGCTATTGTAATGTAATGTGCTGTCATCTGCGAAAAGGGTCATAGACTGGTCAACTGATCTAGACTGATTAAACAACAAAGGCCTCAAAACACTATCTCATAGATATTACATATTATGGTGTCCCTATAATATGTAATATCGATGAGTACTCGTAGCTCTCATCAGCTGAGGCAGTTGAGATTTCTTTTTATAATAGTAGATCCAGCACGTTTCTTCTAATACCCCGGACATTCCCATGGCTTCCTGTTTAACTAAGTTATAAGTTCTACTCGTATCTTGTGTATTTACTTTTATTTAACCTCACTTGTACTGGTGAAGCAGTACTTCCGGATCATGTACCATAATTTTACGTATTGTCACTGGCAACCGAAAACTTGAATGCTTTTCTTTAAAAAAATCTTACTATAAAAAACTTTCAGTTCCTTGACGTTCATTTCCTTGTATGTATACATATATGGAATTTGTATATGGGTTGAATACTTTCAAATGCGGCAATGAATTTGAGAATTTCTGGTAAATAAAAAAAAATTATGTTCTTAATTTTGAGAATTTTTGAATAAATGCTTTAAAATCTAAGATAAAAAAAGGGGTGCAAATGAAGTTGCGGACAAAAGCCATTATATAAATAAGAAGCTTTAATTAAACTTTTTCTGTATACTAAAATTATTAAACTTTTTGTATACTTTTTCAGAATAAGGTTCAAAATGTTCTTGTCCAAAATGAATTATTAATTTTTAGAATAGCCCCAGAATAGGTATAGAAGTCTCACTCTTTTTATCTTGACGAAAGCCGCCTTATGGTAAGGCACAGAATGGCACCTTTGAACCTAATCAACTCATATATACGAGTATCTCTCTATTTATTTTTGATATTTTTACCAATTTTGATAAAACTTCGTAACTATATGTAATTTGGTCCAACTTAAAAGATAGGATAGTTTTTTTTTTCAACCCGGGCGAAGCCGGGAGCGTGTAGCTAGTATATATATATATCTCAGTGCCTCTTCAGTTGTTATCAACTTCAACTTCCTGAACCTGTCCCTGTCAAGAGCTACTTAAATGGAACAGTTGCTCGACAGAGGAAATCCTAGTCCATTCCCGGATGTTTCGTAACCACGACTTCCTCCTTCGCCTAGCACATCTCTTCCCTTCCATCCAGAATTTGTATATTGCAATAAAATTCAATAGGTTTAAAGTTTTGATAGGACTTCAACGAATATTTGAAAATAATAATAATATCTGACTTAGTTAACAACTTGACAATTTTCGAGGTTTGCGCTAAGCAAACATTTAGCTATTTATTTTTATTTATATAATATAGACGTCTAACATAGTAGTACAATTTCCATGCAAATAAAAAACTTATTACAAAATTACCAAAAATATCGCATCTATATGATATTACGGCATTATAATAAGAGGCCCTGAACGAGACCATGACCTAAACTGACCCGTGTTTCTGAAAGGTCGCAGTGACCTAGTGCGTTAAGATGTCCTACATTTTAGATAGATCTAACATGTTTGCATAATTGTATGGATGACAAAGCCCATTCTCCTTATCTGTTATGCTTCTTTATCCTATCAAAATCGGCAGCAAACTTCAGTGTTTTTTTTTGTCCGTGTACAGACAACCTGTCTTCTTAGCTTTATATATATATTAAAAAACCTTTTTATACGTGACCCTAGAAAAGGTTTAAAAATGAAATTATTTAATAAAATGTAAAAATATTCAACAAGTAAAAGCCTGCTAATCATAAATATTCTAATACTTTCGGAAATTATTTACTTTGAAACTTTCGGATTCGAGGAATAACTTTGCCACAGATTTATATATCACATTTAGTGTAAATTATGTTACATTAAATTTGATATGTTTTCAAGTTTCACTATGGTCAGCTCCTAGAGCTGATAATTTTTAAAGATGTTTAGCTCTAGAGTTTTAGCAATAGTAGATGCTCTTCCTACGTTGAGAGATTTCCTTTAGTAAGCAATTGTGGCCCATTGAGCAGTTCTATCTTCAGCAGCGAACATTTATACTAAGATACTCGTAATGCGAGGTTTAATAACGTTGAGAATTAAAAATAAGAGATCAACGAGTAATTGAGCCCTATTAGTTGTGAAAAACAATTTTGAGTATTCCTAGTATTGTTAACGTATGGGCGATAATTCCTACGCTGCTGTTAACGTCACCAGGGATTACCTGATACATACGTAGCATGCAGCTTGCATTGGATTCATCGAACTACGTAATTGCATTACATAAAATGCATAGCTCTTTTTTGCATAAAACGCGAACAAATACACATTCAGTATGCTTTTTTCATTTCAAACTTATTTATTTATTATTAATTAAATCCTTATTTATTTTAGTGAAAATTAATTGAGCAAAAATATTTCCAAGCAGATATAGATACTAGTGACCGAGTGCGGCTCCGCCCGCCTTTGATGAAAAAACAAATTCACTTTTGATAACATATTATTAAGGTTATGTACACAAAAAATTAAATTAAGAAAAAAAAAAAGATTGATTGTTAATCTTATTATGATTTTCCTTATTATTCTCATTTTCACTTAAGAATTACCTTACGAAAGATTAATTTCAAAAAACCAAGCATATTGATATTTTAGATTTTGAATTTTGAACCAGCGCACTTGATAATTTGCTTTCTCGTCTTAGACTAATTCTTTGTGCTTGATCCACAGTAACTTATTTGCTCGTAGTAACTATGATATAATATATTTATATTAAAACTTAACAAGAATTACACACTCAAGTAATAATAATATTTCTCGCGTTAAAAAAATTAATACATCCAATAAAACCTTCTGTTTGACGCCAATGACAAGACAAGAAATAGAATAAAGTCCTGCATATTATATGAGTTGATGAAAACGATGAGGTTAATAATTAAATTATTAATACCTAATGGGTAAATTAATAACTGTTTACTTATAATAAAACCTATTAATGATTAAATTACTCATCACAGCTATTAAACGTTAATCAGTTAGGTAATAAAAATAAGAAAATTAGGAGGTCTTTCAGATGACTACATATAATACGGTAGATACCAATAACTTCGAAGGGATTAATATTTGGGATACTTAACTATAAAATTATTATGGGCGTAATATTTGTGGAGATCATTTCAACGCTGTGCGCATATCATCTCGTATGTTATCCCTATATAAGGATAGATTGTCAGAATGTAATTCTGATTGAATGCTTCATCTAATTTATTCTTTATTCTGAGGTCTAGGTAAATTATTGTTTGCAAAATTATACCTTTCTGCGAAAATGTTGCGGTACTCCTGCTGGTAATCGAGCGACTAGTCGCATAGCATGCAACCATTCGGCGTAGCCACCTTCTCCTGGACCTTCGCCGCCCAGGGTTGGAGTCACGCTGAACCGCGTCCCGTGTTCGCCCGCTAATCACAAACAAACGTACTATTTAAACATATGTAAAGGTAAATAGAGTATTGCAGAAGTCAATGCTCTAACCTCAAATTGTGGATTATCCTTTTGATTTTTAAAAATATGTTTTTTTCAAAAATTTTGCATAATTCGAGAAAGTAGGTTTTGCTGACTTAATAGTCTGTTTCTAACTTTATTAATATTTATGAAGGAAGTAATAGTACCGGCACGTTACTGTGTAACTAACAGTATGGGGACATTTTATCCTCAGCTGTATCGGTTTTGTAAAAGTGGGTTGGGATTTTTTTAAATAATGTACCCAACGAGACAATTGATGGTGTATTTCCTTGGGAACATCTTCACAAGGTTAAATAATAACGTACTTGTATAAGTAGTTACTTCTGTTTATAGGCGACGGTAGCCATCAAGTGAATCTTCAGAGTAGGTACTCGAATGCATCAATCTAACTAAATCGTAATTAAATTCTTATGTGTGTACGAATATGTATACGTGTATATAGCAGTAGTATGATGTTTGCGAAGTAATCATACATTAGAATTCAGTGCAAGCAATGGCATTAGAATATATCAGAAGGGACGTATTATACCTACCCTAAAATAATAACCTCTGTTGAATGGGAATATACTACCTATAACAGGATGAATACGAGCATAGGAAACCGTGAACATGGCAGCTTGAGGAAGTGGTTTAGAAGGTGTTAGTTGACAAACAGACGGAGGTGGACAGCGATTTTATTTTATATGTATAGAGGGGTTGGTATCATAATGACTAGATTTGCAAAATGACCTACTGTGTATAGTGCATAAACATAGATATGGTGGGAATTTAGTAATCTTCAAATATATATGGAAATAGTTGAAAAGAACTAAAATTTGAACCCTCTGATGATCATAAAAACTTTTGTATAAAGTAAAAGTCCACAAACAGACTGACTATCCACATGAAGGTAGAGGACTAGCGGCGCTTAAAAACAAGCAACACCAAGGGAGCGCACAATGTTATTCACGCACTGAAACACAATAGTACACTTTTTATATCATTTAAGAACTCCGCATGCCTCATTGAGGAAGTATACTTCCGCATGCCTCGAAATTGGGAGTCTAGTGTCCAAACTTACTAGACGGATAGTGCACGGACCGAAGCCTAAAAGCGTTATTTAAACGTAGGCTTGATAAGTTATTTTATTACAAAACCATAGGAAGTCGTATAGTAGACAGAACACGTCATGGTAAGCTTTAAAACAGTTAAACGTTTTAAAATAGGTAAATACCTTAATAACCCTAAAAAAGAACGTACATTGCATCCAAGATTGAAAAGTTAATTTACAATATTCTCATTGTTAGTAGAATTCGGAAACTTTAGAATAAGATGTGAAATGTAATTTTTATGCATGTGAATTTGTATGTATTTATGAGAATTTAGTATACAAACGAAATTGTGACAATGGGAAATTAAATCATATACAACGTACAGCAATGATAATTGATAATTGATACACATTATCAATTACGCAATGTGAAAACTAAGTTGAACTTTTTTGTGAAAATAATATTTATTTTAAAGAGAAATAAGAAATTAAAGCCCGCAACTCCACCAAGAACTATTAAATTACAGAACGTCTAAGACATAGTTGAAGACACTTCCGTAAGTAGACACGTAATTGCAAAATCAATAAAATCATCAATAGCTACTTATAGCAAAGTCACGCGTTAATAAGAACGAGTTACGTATATTTTATTATTGAATTCGCAAAACATGAAATCAACTTAAGGCTTTTTTAAAATTGTTTTAATATTTTTCCCAATTACTTTATAATATTAATTTTCTAAATGATAAAATACGGTACCACTTTATAAGTGATTTTATTACTACCCTATATATTACAAAGATATTTTGGAAGCACCAAGAATATCTGATTCTTTGCGCTTCCAAAATAAATTGAAGCGTTGATTGAACCGCGCAGTGTGGTACGGATCTGTCTTCGTATTTGCATATAAATGAATGTCCGGTGATATCATATTACGCGTAAAATTTAATTAAACTTTACCCAATTCGCTATTACAACTTTTTTTTTTAATTTAACTGATATTTTTAGATAACACTACTGATAAGTACCTGAGCCAGCCCTCGACGAACCTGCTAGGTTCCTGAGGGAGTTTAGAATTGCACTCATCTGTCCTGCACGGGGTGTACATTTGACATAAAGAGCATATCTTAAGTACTGCACTTGGCACCAAGTCACCGACCTCGCGACTTTACACGATGCAGTATTACTGCGGATAAACACAACTCTGAGATGTGAGACATCTCACATCTCAAGCCGTATAGGAACACCGATCAGCAAAGCGAATAGGAAACATGAATATAGTTATATGCCATTTCTCGAAGGCATTTGAGACAGCGTAAAGGCGACCAGCTGATGCCGTGTTTACTGGTTAAGTCGCGGAATGAAGCGACGATGTTGCTCGACCTCTACAACGGTACAGCACAGGAAGTACAAAAGCGGCAGCAAAAGGACTATAATACAACATCTCGTATACAGGTTTCTATCGTTTTGAAAACGTCTAGTATTCCTTGGTACCAGGGTTTGGGCATGCGCGGCTCACCAATAAGGATCGTATGGATGTGTGCATCGCGTATCGATTCGAAACACCCGTATACGTCAGTCAGTGTCTGATAGAGACAGACAGCGTAAGCACTCTGTGCCCAGTTTTCCTTGAAGCGTGTAAAGGTTATTTCAGAGTTTGAATGAAGCCATTGTGGTATCTCGTCTGGGTGTTTGAGACGTGTTCAGTAGAATTTTAGACCTTGAGACAGAGACTGGTATAATAATTGGAAACGTTGCTTCAGAGAACGAATAGTTATTCAAGTACAATATGTGAAACGTACTTTTTAATACAAAAAAGTTGATGAATGTTAAAATAGTGCTATGTTTTTTTTTTTTTCTAAATGCTTAAATCAAAAATTTATTTTGTAAATAAATTTTTGAATATAATATTAGTTTTAATTACGGAAAAGAAACACTTACTATTGCATTGTTGTATAGTTTTTCAAATAAATACTTTTATTGTAGAAACGCCACTAAAATTTATGACAAGCAAAAAAGTTATTTTAAAATATGAAAATCCTAACAAATTGGTACAATTATGTAAAGGTGTATAAATATATATTAAAGTGTGCTATTAAGTACCTATAAAAACCTATTCTGAAGACAAGAACAAAATATATTAGTTTAAACGTAAAATAAACTTAAAAGTGTAGTAAAAGTAAAACTGTAGTAAGTTAAAGTATAATTTGTGTCAAACTGCAAAAAATAAGCGTTCCTGCAATAATATGCAGTTACCGAAACCACTGGCAGAGTTAAAAGCTAAAAAAATAATTGTTATTAATTAGTACTCACTTATGTGCCTCAGAAGAACAGTAAAGGCGCTGCACAATTTCTTCTGTTGTCTTCGAAGTCGGTCTCTAACGCGAACATACTTCGCTAAACGTTTGCCAGCCAATTGCATTCTTTTCTCCCAGTCGTATATATGGTCTTGGATTTCCTCAATACCTAAAAACGTTCATTACTGTACCACATTCTCTAATTTATGCCAGAATTGATTTGACAGCGAACTCATTCATAGATTACACAGCGTCTAAACTAAATTTTAATAAGCCTTCTTTTTTCGAGAGCATGTTCCGCAATTATTCTTGCGACATTTTGTCCATGCAAATCGCCCGGTTAGTAAATTAACAACTAGAAAGCCACACAAAACTTACTCGGACATGTAAGTTTCATAACGATGTTTACCTTTATGGTTATAGCAATATTATTTTTATCTACTTTAATATTAAGAGATGCTTGCTCTATGGGGACGCGAATCTCTGTTCGCCCTTTTTTTACGTGGGAAAATCTGCAAACCAGATCCCCACCGACCATGGGGAGACCGGTGGTGTATGTGGGACTTCTACCCACTAAAACCTCACGGTGTTTCTTCGCGCCGTCTATGAGCGGAGCTTAGGTGACGTTAAGGCACGCTACCTTCTCCCCCGCCAGACGAGGCCCGCACACTTGCGGGCTCCACTTCGATTAGGCGCGGAGTGTGACCTCCGCGCCGTGAAGAGACGTGCCGGAAACACACACTAGTCTCCCCTTTTTGCCCGGTGTTGTGATGACGGCGGACGACCCCATGTCCTCCGCCATCGGGCGAAGCGGTACAGGCCGCCTGTTCTCCATCTCTCGCAGCGGGCAGTCAGCGAGGGGCTTCACTTCTGAAGCATCCTATAACCTCTTCTCTGTGGCACAATCTACCGCAGACTCGGAGGCCGCTTCCACCTGAAACTCTAGGATAACCCTCGCTCGTGTGGCCGTTCATCTCTACGACATTAAGGGTGGGCGGCCCAAAGAGGGTGTCTACCTGACATTTCCACAATCGCGGCAGCCCGACAGACGGGCTCCAGCTCGTGTTGTCATTGCGGAAGATTTACTAGGCCGGGTGGCGAGGCTGGTGTTCACTTCCGGACGACTGCAGAGGGCGGTTATTAGCCCGGCTAGATACTACCGGCTAGATACTACAAAGCCGCGATTGCAGTATTCTGCCAGATGCACAAGGACCGTCTCTCACCGGCCAACACCCGTGTGGGCCAAGTACGGATCCTCGGACCAGCAAGCGGTGACCGGTGAAGCTCCAACGGACTGCTGTTGGAGTCTCCAAACTGATGCTCCGCCACGAGCTCCGATGATCGGAACCCGCTCGGAGCACACGCACGTGGGCCTTCTTGGTTCCTCAGCAACAATCCGGTCAGCCAAGCAAAGGCCGGTGATCCCACCGGCCCCTGCAACCGCCCGGATTGCCGAGGGTTAAGCCCCCCAATACTGCACGGTCTTGACCCACCTAGGGGGAATCTCTATTTGCCCTATCATCAGTTGAATGTTAGTTCATTCAGTCAAATAAAGTCTTCACACCAGATTTTTAAACAGCCGATTTTAATTTGAATTATTTGTTTCAATAATTACTTAATAATGGATACTTATTGTTGAGATTAGATATAAATATAGATATCTCGAAAAATAAAATTATTTAAATAAATACTTAGGTCTTCCAGATAGCAAACTTCAATTGAGTCGGTTTGTTCGTGGCAGTGGGTGTTGGACGACGTAACAGACGCTGCTGAATTCGATCTGAAATCATTACAAGTAAAGATAGAAGCAAATTATTGTATTAATAATTATTTCACATCCTGAATGTGGTAAATGAAGAAATGTATTTACTTCCTTCTCAGTGAGTGAGCATTCGTACGAAGAAACTGCTTAGAAAGTACCTAAGTTATAAGTTATAATCTCTTTCAAATATGTGAGCATAAAGCAAGGGACAGACATGCTCATGCTAGTAATGAACAAACGCTACTAAGCATGTGTGTCACAATGTTGCTAGTAATAAGCATGCTTATTTTTAGCATGCTCAAAAATCAACAGTCGTTTGATTTTCGAGCATGATACCTGAGGCGCTGGAAGGGGGCGTGCTCCGAGCATGTCTGAACAGGTTTGCTTATAAGAATGCTAGTATGGTTAGTACGTTTATTTAGGAGCATGCTTGAAACTAGCATGCTTATTGGTGGCATTGTAAACAGTTGCATGGGGATGCTAGTTTTAAGCATGCATGTCTGTCTGTAGCTTTAAACTGTATAAAAATTATTTGTTCTAGCGGGAGTTATCCCGCTAGAACAAATAACACCCCCGTTAACACGAATGACAGTAAGCCTTTTACCCTCACCCCTATCTGTTCTTGTCCTTTTCCCATCAAAATCGACACCGAATTCGCACAACTCGATGACAGGGCTTTTATTAGTCCCGCTTTATAATACTGTACTTTTTGAAACGACTGCTTCAAAAATCAAATAAATTCAAAACAAATTTCACAATGCTAGCAAATGGGTACATTTTTATTCTGCACACTTTAGTTATGTACCTCTGCTGCGAGATAGATTAATACCATTTTAAAATTATTGATAACTAACAAATTGAATGTTTAACATTTCATTGCTTAAATAATAAGTATGGTTACTTACCCATGACTGTAACTGCTCCAGTCGCGTTGATCTGCGTAAATATCATCCAACAATTCCTCCACTAATTCCTGTACATCTCTTTTCTGTTTGAAAATATAATAAATCCTTCAAGTTAGTCTTTTGCGCTTTTGTTTAGGGAGTAATTTGGTAACTAATATCAGGATAACTGAAGTTTATTTATTGTAAAAATTGAATGCAAATAAAAGTTATCTCGGCTGCTAAATATTTAGCTAAGAAAGCAATCACATAGTCTTAAGCATAGTCCAGCTTCAAGCATAGTCCGATTTTAATATTTACCCTCATCTATACTAATATTGTAAAGAGAAAAGATTTGTATTTTTGTTTGTAATGAACAAATTCAAAAACTACTGGACCGATTTTAAAAATTCTTTCACCTATCACCTACATTATCAGCGAGTAACATAGGCTATATTTTATAAAGGTTACGCGGACTAAGTTGCGGACAAAAGCTAGTTCAAACGAATTCAACTAGGTGAGTAGATATGGTAATAGGTTCATGTCATATAATACATAGATAGACAAACTCTCGGTTACCTACAGTGGGTGATAAAAATAAGTATTAAAACTAACCTACTTGTCGAGTATTTGAAAGAAAGAAAGAAAAAAGTACCAAACTTTGTACATTGTAAAGTATTTCAATTTATTATTAGAAAATTTCTTACCTGGCAATCTTTAATAGTAGGAGGAGTGGGTATTTCACTTCGCCTCCTCTTAAAATTAACAATAGGTATTTTTATTTCTCTTCGCTTCTCTCTCTCAGCCACAGGCGCTGTTTGTGTGGCGAAATTCAACTCAAACCGTACCACTTTTAAGTTTATTGGCTGATTTACACTGATCGTTTTCATTGTTGAATTTTCATGTATAACGTACACTAGTGCACTAATAATTGGAAAACAATATTGACATTGACTTGTAGTTTTTTTAATAGGTAAATTAAGGTATTACAATTTATGGAAATTAACAATTTAATCCAAGTAGTTGTAAAATATTTATTTCAACAGGAAATAATAGTAATTATTATTTTATTTTGACTTTAAGTTTAAGTAATCTTGAAATATATTATTGTAATTTATATACTGATTTCTCTATAGAATATTTTCACAAAATAAATACAATCAAGTTAATTAAGCATTTCTTTTAAGTTTATGTTAATTTTACTAGATAAGTAGTGTATTTAATGCGAATTTGACTTTTTTTGTGATTTTTTATAATGGATATGATTGCTTTTTATTTATATGATTATATTATACGATTTGATTTCAATTATTAACAATTAGCATATAGGTACAACTTAATACACTTGTACCTTGTGTTTACTAACCAAATATCGAGATATTACGAATATCCTTGATTTTTTTATTATTGACACAAATCCCAAAACAATATGCACGAGTTGAGTTCCCTACAAGTTATAAATAAACTGAATTCTAAAATGAAGCAAACAGAAGTGCGTAGTGGTAAGTATAGTTAGTTATAGCGAGCGATAGTCACCCACTCGTTTGTTGTCGGCGATACCACTGATAAAAACTAATATATTCTCTACAAATGCATGCCAAATGAACTTCGGATTAACGTACAATAAAATACTTATTTGACAATTTCTCCTTCTAAACGTTTATTCTGTTTAGTGGCCGTTATAAACTAATTAAGGCTTCGTCTTACCCCAGCCAGGAATCAAAAATTTAAATTATTTTTAATCCCCTGACACCCGACCCAAAAACAAGGTGTTATTACTTTGATTTGTGTGTCTGTGTATCTGTGTGTTTGTCTATGGAATAGTTTCTCCCAAACGGATGGACCTACGTTGATTCGTTTTTTTTGTTTGAAATCTGACGTGATCGAGATGGTTCTTAGCTTATGAAGATTTGTTCAGGCGTTTAATGACCATCAGCCCATTTTCTAGCTGACGAAGGGATTTCACTCATTTCCACAAGTTCGATTGTTGTGAAATTTGGTATACCTACTGTTACATCCGGTGGTATTTCCACGATATGGTATAACCTTGATCTGATGCTGTACTCTGCGGGACAGCCAACTCCTCAGCAACTTACAGCAGATATAGCGTGTTTGGGTCAATAGCGCGTCGCATCGCGTTTCGATCTGAACCGAAGCTTAGTGTAAGTTGATCCTAATAATTTTAAGTACCCAGTTTAGATAAAGCTCACTCGTTTTGAAAGTTAATTATAGCAAACGGTTCTTGAGCTCGTTTAAATGAATATATTTGTTTGCTTACAATTTTGTAAACTTAATTTGGCATTTTGGAACAATGTGTCAGTAGCTGAGAGCGGATCCTCGACGATTACTGAGTAGAGCGGAATATTTATGTTAACTAGGTAATCTCGTGCAGCTCACAGCATGTGAAACCACGAGGCACAACTAGTCTCATTATTAGCATAATCACAGGGTTCTAACATTTTTCCAGGATAAAAAGTATCATATATGTTAATTAAGGCAATAAATCTATATGTGTGCTAAATTTCATCCAAATCCGTACAGCAGTTTTTGCATGATTAAGTAACAAACATCCGACATTTCGCATTTATATTAATATTAGAATTAGGGTATTCAACGCGTTATTCAAAAAAATAGTAATATCATACCGGACGCAGGATAATGCTTGTACAATACATGTTTGCATGGATTTAAAACTCAAAACAAACAAATTTACTTTTTGTATATTTATTACGTTATTATAAATTTTATGCTTAAATGACCCACACAAAATCTAAATACAGAACTTAATATTAAAATAATAAGTTTTTGTTGGAAAATAGAAATTCAGAAGTCACGTGACGACGTTCAGTTCAGTTACCTACGACTAATTGATAAATTAAAAAATATTACCGATAGACAGAGACAATAATTTATTCATGATAGCCTACAATATAGGATAAAATGTTTAGTTACCTCTGACAATAAAATTGCCGATTAATCGAACATCCGTTGCCATGACGATATATCTTTCAAACCTAAACAAACTTGAATTTTGTCTTCACTTACAATTCACTTTACAAGCATATTTTATGTGTTTTTAAAATTTAACTATTTAATTGACAATAATGAGTCAAGCAGAGCATAATGCACAGAGAGAAATGCATCCCGGATACTGTTCTGCAACTTGCATCGATAAGGCTGCTTTGCAGGAAGAAATCAAGAAGCCCGAATTGAAAACTTCAGATATGTTTGCGACTTGCAATCTACCAAAACGATTTGAATATCCGCGTAAGTATTGGAAATATGTTTTTACAAAGAGAAAAGATTTGTAATTTTGTATGTTTGTAATGATTAACTCAAAAACTATTCACCTTTTCTAAATATAAAAATTCTTTCACCTTTAGAAAGTTACATTATCAGCGAGTACCATGGGTTATATTTTATAAAGTTTCGCGGGCGAAGTCTCGTGCAACAGCTAGTAATATTGTAAATGCGAAAGTTTGTATGTTTGGATGTTTGAACGGATTTGTATGAAATTTGGCACACATATATTTTAAAAACTGGATTAACATAAGTATAGGATACTTTTTATATTTTTGTACTTTTAGGAGATCTAAAAATATAAAAAAATTGCCACTACATAATACAAAGTTTAATGTTTAGTTAGAGTAATTTAATTATTCCCTGACGCCCGACGCAGAAACGGGGTGTTATAAGTTTGACGTGCGTGGCGCTCATTAGAAAGTCGGGGCGGGGGTTAGTTTATAATGTTGATTATAACTTGTTTCTCTATTCAATCTTCACAGGATACTTCAAAAGATTCTTCTAATGATTTCATACTATTTATTCAAGACTCAACAAACAACAGTGTTTGTATGTAGATCACATACATATGTGCTGACTATCCATTTGCTATGAATGGGCCGTTTCCTTTACCTATGTCAAGTTAGCAAATAGTCCTACATTTACAGAATTCAGTTAACATGAAAGCATAACAATTGTTTAAACAAGAACCTAACCCATCAGGAATATATTACTGTGTCATTGAACTTGGATCATTTGCTTAGTCGCGTTATGCGGGTTATTTATATACTTACTTAGACTGTGTAATGAAAAATTCTAAGAACATTTTACTATGTGTATCACATAACTAATATAAATAGCTTAATTTGAAATTCAGTAGTTTTATTGTAAAAGAGTATCAAACACCCATACAACCATTCAACCTCAAAAACTTTCGCATTTAAAATATTAGTAAGATGGGATGTAGGCTACCTTTGTTCAAGTAGACGATCAGCCTTAATAACGTTGAAATGAATGGTTACTTAATTTATCATTTATCGTTTGATGGCCACATTTATTTTAAAGTTACATTTACAGATTGGTTCAATGGATACGGTTCTCAAGTCAGTAAACAGCATCCAATGTTCAGAACAAGTTCGAGCGAATACGGATGGTATCCACCAGGTATTGATTTTAATATTAATACTAATTTGCAATCAACTATGGGAAATATGCTATCGTTAGCCTCTTTAATGGGCGGGGACTGCTTAAGATTTTAAATGGTTTATATGATTAAAATAATTACCAAAAAAAGGAATTATAAAAAAAAGAAACAGAAATCTTAAATGAATAGCTGAGACACGTAGGGCTCATAAAATCATAGTATTAAGACAATACTGTCAGGAGCTCACTGTCAAGGTTAAGTAACTTTTGTAAGTATGTGAGTTGTGAAGTCACAGCCGTGACGACCAAACTAATTTCGTTACATTTATGTTAAATTTATCTTCGTTTATAATTACTATTTTAATTTTACATTTAATACGAATATTGATTAGCTCTGGATAAAACGCTAAAAGTAAGAAACTTTATTATTCTCACAACATGAAGCTCTGAAATATTTCTTGGTTCGATACAATTTTTTATCATTTAAAATGTAATTCTTAAATTTTCAGGCATTCATTCAATACCTTCAGTGTATTTTCCAAAGAGTCAAAGTTTCTCGAATCATTTAGCTGAAGCGGGAATGTATAGAAATTATTCCTTGAATACTGGAATTAACGACCCACGATCGCGTTTCACTTGAAATAATAATTATTTCATATTATCCTTTAATTATATGTACATTAATACAATAATTTATTATGTTAATTAGTTGTTAAAAGTTGTAATAATTATGTATTTAAACATAATAACTAATTATGTCATTATAAATAATTTGTTGTAGTGTTTCCTGTTGAATTAGTTTTTTGTGATAGATTGCAGAATAAGTTGCTTGTAGAATGCTAATTCTTTTTTAAATAAGTTAATATTTATGTTCTATAAGGATATTATTCGACTTATAGATAGATTTTATTTGACTGCATTAGAAATACAACTTAAAAAAAAAAACATTATAAATATTTAATTTTTCTTACGAAAAAGAATTTGTATTTAAATACATTTCTGTTCTATAAAAAAATTAAACCGCAGACAATTGCTTACATTTCCTAAAGTTCTGGTAGTAAAATAATTAAAATTTTCACAAGTGATAAAATCATTTCCACCTTTAGGTTAACTATTATATTATTTTATCTGTAGTAATAGTCAAATAACACAAATTTAACTATGTATGTTTGGATTATTCTGTAGGATTGACATAACAAAATTGTGTGATTGTTTAGGTAAAGAAATGTGTAAAACAATGCATTATTATCAAAGTTTGTGTGTGAATATATTGTTACCATTTTTGTTGCATATTTGTTATTTTACATAAGTCGAATTTATTTAAGAATATAAAATTTGTTACTTTATTGTGGTGGTTTTATTTTGAAATTTATGACGTCCTTTTTAATAAGACGCTGATGACAATTTTGGTCTTAGAAGAAATTTTGATAAATGTTATATACCTAGTTATTATTACTATAATTAGAAAATAGTTAAAAAGTACATTTCTATTATCCAGAAATTTGCATTTGGTAAGAGCTATGAAAAAGTAAGGAAGTAAGTGTTTTTGACAGTTCTTTTAATTTCAGGCATTCATTCTGTATGTTCAGTATTTTATCCGGCTGGACAAACGTTCACGAATCGTCTCGCAGCGGCTGGCATGTACCGCAACTATAGCCTGAATACTGGCATGGATGCACCTAAATACTGATTGAAAAAATGGCATGAACTATTTTATGACTCAACAAATGATTTTGTATAATTTGTATTTAATAATAATATATTGTTAGTCGGTGCATTTTATACTTATTTCCGTATCTGCGTTGACGTTCCCTTATCCTGCTTCCTCCCCCTTTTCCCTTTTATTTACTCTATAAGAGTCGGTAGTGTAGTTGCATTCTTCCTAGTGCGTAAAAGTCATCTCCTCTCATAAAAAAAAGGTTATAAGCACGGTGGTCTTCTGTACTGCTGTCAGACGGTCTGCCCAAATTACAAAACGTACAAAAAATACAAAACACTATGTGCCTTGCCACCTGCTTGCACCACCACTTGCCCTAATAGGTTTGAAGCAAACTTTGTAGTTCACTACCAAAAATGGTTCTATATGGATCGAACGCTGGACCCCTGAGTCAGAAAGCTAAGACAAGCGCACCAACCACTCGACTTATGGGCACGTCAAATTTTAAATTTGGAAAACGATAGGGAAAATAAGAAACAGTTTCCAGAATCGAACTGGTTACCAAACGAGGTATTTATTGATTTAATATATCATATAGAATAACATGCATTCAAATTCCATTAAAATATTACATTCGACAAAGACATGGATGCCACGTTTCAGTATAAAACATCTTTTTATTTATCTACTAATATTATCAGATTATATAGACTGGCTATAATGTATAAATACTATATTGATATAATTGCATGTATAATCGTTTTATAAAACCACTAATGGTATAAATTTTATGAGCAATATACAAGACGGCGTGACACACCATGTCTTGTAAATTCTGGATTGGTTTTCCATCACGATAAAATAAATTAGGTGCACTTTTGTTAATTTCTAACAAAAACTAACAATGATTTAATAATTAATTTTAATAACTAATTTCAATTGATATTATTAATTTCTGTATGAAGGCAGATAAAATATTTACTTTTTTCTATCAAATACCGGATATAGGGTATGAATGTAAAATCTATGTTTTATTTATTTATTTATTTATTGTTATTTTAATAATCAAGGATTTAAATGTATTAAAATTTTGATAAGGGCCTCTTTCACCAACTACAAGTAAAATGTTGATTAGTTACTTTTAGAAATAATTTTATGTTTTATTAAATTATGCACTCGGTTTACGGCATCCTTCGATAGGGATTTTTTTTTTATTATTTTCTTTTTAATGTTTGGGGCTTTTACTGTACAAATAAATGTATATCATCTTCATTCCCGGTTACCGGTGACTTTAAATGGCGGATAGCCTACTTGACACATGGTGAAAGAGGCTCTAAGACAAGAAATAACACCATTTTCTCCAATCGGCCGAAACCAAGTGAACAGACTGGAGCGATAAGTAAAAATCTGCTTTTGCGACTAAAATTTTGATCCATATATTTTCGCTATTTTTAAAATACCTAATTTTTGAGACAACTAGGTATTATAATATATTTTTAAGTTCCATACCTCTTGGACTGGATAGAGTAATAAAATTCGGTCCATTCATAAATTATCATAATTCATAAATTAATCTATCGTGAAGTATCTGAAGGAAAGACTAATCCATCGTTTCGAGTACACATTGTATAACTTGTTTAGCAACAACAACAACAGCGTTTATATTCATTTAATGTTTATATATTATATATTATTCACTATCTTATTATAATATATTCGTAATAAATGTATTATAGAACAATCGTCAACCATTACATACAAAATAAATCCTAGTTAAATTCACTAAAATTATTTAATATCTCATCGAAAATTTAACAGAGGTTTGCTATTTTTAAATTTTATTCGGATGTTGTCGTCAATACGATAACATAAAACAATATTATGGAATTGCCTTATAACAAAATCTTAATGTTTATTGCGCATTCTGGCTTCTTACAAATAGTAGTATTTATTCATTAAAGGGTATTTGATTTCTACTACTGTGTCTTAATACAACTACAAGTGCACTGTTTTCTCTAATCATGGATTGTAATAAGTGTCGATATATTAATAAATTAAAAACCAGTTTAACAATGGTTAGATAAATAAAAAATATTATTTTGTGATAATTTTTTTTAAGAGTTGGCACCCTCTGTACATACAAACTTGAATTGGAGTTTACAAATCACTAAGTATATGGATTGGATGCTAAAATATTCCTAAAGTCCTTGTTAAAAAACTGGTATTTTTGGGGAGTTATTGTATGAACAAGGCAATTTATTGCTTTTATTATTAAAAAATGGTCTAAATGCGTTAGTACTAACTAAGTCCGTTTCCTAAGTATCCGCTCCGTTCGTATTGTATCGTAAGTAGTGCGATCCTCTCGCCTCGCTCTCCGGACAGCTCAAATCGAGTAGGTATTTGTTTAGTGCTTCGCGATACGCAGTCACTCAGGACACACGCTTAGAGTAGATAATTCAACTGATCTTTGTACTTTGGTCATTAGGATCTTTTAACTTCTTCAAATAATGTTATTTATCTAAAATGCTGTTTTCTGTGTTTTTTAATAGAGGGTCCTTACGATGTTCTTACTAAATGATTATTGTAAATAATCAGTGCGATCGTTATAATAAATAAACAGAAAAGTACATAATCTCTTCAAAATGTTGAAGAGCGATTTAAGCTTATTACTGTTAATATCTTACTTGTACAGCTATTTTCGTTGTAAAATCTACAATAACAAGTGGTAATAGGTGTCTTAATTAATTGTCATATAGGTATTGCAATACACAGACGATCCACGTTAGTTCGAACGTTATTACTCTACTTATACATTGAAAACATTATCTCTACTTCGACTCTCGCATTAGCTAAGTAATAGTTACAATAACTATAAGATCGCCTAATAAGAAATTTCAAAAATCTAACAGTTACAAAAGCACGATATACGCATTCAGCGCAAAACAGACACAAACTCTCTACTGATATGACAGGTCACCGATTTGTTGGTTCGTATGAACCATAAAGCATGAAGGACGATCACGCCACATAGACCTGTGGTGATCTGTGTTGCTCTATGGTACATGAAACCCTTCGTTCCTAAAGTCTTTTCATCAAACTACCAACAAGTTAAAGATGCGTTTTGTGTTCGCAAGGACGTTACAAGTCGCTGAAGTTAACAATATTTTCCCCTTTGCATCTTGTTTAAAAAAGCTTAACAAACGAGAATAGGTATTACAGACAAAGCTTCAACAAGATAGTCTTAATTCTATAGGATACACTAGTTAAGGTTATAGAATGTGGATAAATTTGCGTATATGTAACAATATTGTCCTCAATAACATTGCACACATTCCAACGAGTGAAATTATTTTTTACAATAAATTAAAGGACAACCTCGGTTTTGGGCCAAAGCGAGACTTCAATACACTATTTAAAAAAATATTTTTATAATAACTATTTGAAAAATTTTTTTACTCAAATATCTCAATAAAATATTAGCTTCAAAGAATGGATTTTTTTACCATAATATATTTTTAAAATATATGTTTCATTTGCATTGTTTGCATTGTTTTTTGGCTACTTGGCTATCGCTTAATGGCTAATAGCAATATTTTTATTTGAATAATTTTGCTAAATATTTTAATAAAAGAAAAATTTGCTGACGTATATCGCTTTTGTACCAATACTTGTTCGTAAATCAAGGTTGTCCTTTTACATTTAACAAAATAAACATTTGAACGGCTCTAAGAAACTTAATGTTATAGGTACAGTATTAATATATTTTCAGATATACTCAAACACTCGTCATGATCACATCTAAAGCAAAGTACACAGCTACTTAATTGAATTTTTTGAAACTACTACTTATTGCCACAAAAATTTATTTGTCCTTCATGATATAAAGTATATTATATAGGTTAAAAGTTCATCCACCAATACACATTGACAAAGTTTTCTTAATCGTTGGCTTTTTTGACATTACCTACACAAAATATTAAATCGAAATTCAAAATTAAATAAATAAAATGGAATTGCGTTTACAAGAGTACCCATAAATAAATATTATAGGTACGTATCGTGTAAACGCACCATTAGAGTTTTTTTGTAAGGTAACTAAATATTTCCTAGTAATATAATATACCTATGAGCAAATTCCAATTCCATACATTAAATTAAAAAAGATGAAATCACTACACAGTAGCTACTACAACAATGAAATGGACAGATCTAGAAATCGATCAGAGATAACAGCGATAAAGGTACTTGGCCAAATGTTAACGGTTTTAGAAAAATCCAAATACGAGTAATTAACTTAATGAATTTAGTGAATCAGCATTTGATTCAGCTTAATAAATTAAGCAAGTTGGCTGCAGGGGCCCTAGCCAAGTGTACAAAGCACTGCTTTCTACAGTTGTTTACGCTAAGAGAAAGCTTGGTGATTGGTTGTTGTAACGTCAAAATAAACGTTTGGCCGCCGGGTTTTCTTTTAGCGTTCTCTCTTTCGCTTCGGAAGTACGCAACGAAGCGTTTGCATCTTGGCTAGGCCCCCCTGATCATCTAATTTTTAGAAAGTTTGTACTATCTTTCTTTATGTTTCAGCATAAATAAATAAAAAATTTAAGGGTCCTACACAAAACGAATCTGCCACGAGTTTTTAAACTGAATTGTAGTGTCCGACCGAAGGTCAATTTCTGGCCCAAGCCGATTAATCGGCTATCACCACAAGCCGAAGGTTTAAAAGCTCTAAGAAATTTTGTTCAAGATTGGCTACAAGCTATAATTAATAAGATAAATGATTTTAAAATATTTAATATTGAAGGTTTATATCGGTTGTATAATATAGAAAGGTGATTTAAATCATCTCTAGAAGTTGATCTAAAGATGATAAAAAAATACCTTGCAATTTATTTGTCAAAAATAATAACATTTCGAAATAATGTGAATTATAACATTTATTTATTAAAGTAATTTATCAATCACGATCAGATCGATCAATCAGTCTTTGTTTTTCTCGACTAGTGCAAAACTAGACTAACAAATAAACAAACAGTCACTCTCTTAAGGTGACTGAAGACGAAGTCGAAACCGAAGCATCGGTCGGACACTACTGAATTGCTATTACTATACTGTGACAACAGTCTGGGTATAAACCCGTTATTAGTTTTGGTCCACTTATTTGGTGCATCTAGGTGGGAAGGCATTTTTCTTGCCAATAGTCCGTCTCATCATTGGGTATGTAGGTATATGACCTCACTGCTCCAATCATCCATTTCTTTGTTTATTCTTTGACATTTTGTGTGGTATAAAGTGAGATGTATGTACTACGACCAAAACTCTAAAGCGACTGTAGTTTTTATAATGGTAGACTACGGACTATTAAGTATCTACATATTCCAGATTTGGAACCAAGAAGATGATCATCCAAAAAGCTGGACCACGACCAAAACTTGGAGCAATATTAATATTGCACAGCATAATTAACAGACTTATAGCATTTAAACTCATATTTCCTTAAACCATTAACATTTTGTGGTTAGTTTGTTAAATATTTGGATTAAGAACTATTTGAGGGGACGCAACATTTCGAGCAAACAGTGACATTACTACATTACACCGAACAGGCTCGATCACAATGCAGCTCAGTTGATTCATTTTTATCAAATATGTCGCACAGGTTTAAAATATTTTTAAACGAAAGTCTACGCAAAGTAGGTACAAATATTTTACTTATTGTATGTAAAAAAAAAAACAATTTAAAATAATATGTAGAGTACCTAATACCAGCGAAATTGAATACAATATTATTTCGATGCCTAATACACTTTTAATTTCGACGTTTAATTCGAATTCGAACTAGGCTGTGATCGCAGTTAGAAGAAAAAAGAAACCTAACTTCCATCCCATAAACTGAGTCCAGTGGTCTTAGGTTGGTTCAGTCGCTTAAAAAACATACAAACGGGTAATAACAGCTTCCGTTTGGATGTGGATGAGAAGCAGTGACTCCTATGGTTATCTCTTATTATGGATCTCTCTATTATTACACTTGTTCAATATTGGAATAGCAGCAATATGGGAATAGCCATCGAAATAATATATCTTTGCAAGCAAGTTCTCTGGGAATAGCGAACATATTCCTAAGTAAAGTATTGCTTTCTCCTTGCGTAAGCTTTTGTTTTCTGTTCCACTTTTAAACCAATGGGACATATTAAAAACTTATAATGTAAAAAATCTAAATGTTATATTACATTAACCTATGTTTCATATTGTTATGGTACATTACTTCATCCCAGTTCATAAGGAAACATTTTGAAAAAATCATGATTTATTTTGTTAAATTGTGAAATTCACGGATTTTAATGTGTAGAGCTGAATCAAGTTAATACTATTAGTATTGTTCTTACTTCTAAGTTTTCAATGAATCCATGACTTGATAACATTTCGTATTACCCACCAAGGGCATTTTTTTTAAATTTTTGATTAAAATAAAATCGATTGTAAGGTGTCTCTGGGATCTGTTTATTGTACGAAAATAAAATTATTAATTTTATATTTCTTCAAAGATACGATTGAAGATAAAGGCTATAGACACGCAAGTACTAAATTATGAAAATTCGCAAGGGTTTTGAGATTTTTTTTTAAAACAATCATTATTCTGTTTTATTGATAAATTTATTGGTACTTGCTTGTCTGCGGTCCGCGCGCTACGAAATAAACGTAGCGGTTTTACATATCGCCAAATATGCCGGCGAATGTTTTGCGAAGGTTCTTCATAGTGTCCTCGGCGTCTTCCGTGAGCGTGGCGCTAAGCGAGCCTTGTCGTGCAAATCCGCCGCGAGAGGGAGTCGCCGAAGCAGTTCCAGTCGTCCCCTGCCCAGGTCCTGTCCCCGCAGCGGAACTCGCTGTGCTCGGTGCTGCCGATACTGAAGATACCGTTGATGATTGGGAAACTGACAATAAAACGTAAAATATTAGCCATATTTATAAAAGACCGCGAGAAAGACTCAAATAACCGTGGATGAATTCTGTCGAGGAGAAAATGAGGCTCGCAAAGGTCATGTAGAAAGTGTAATGGAAGGAAGATTGTTGAAGAAGTAAAGATTAAAAATTATTTTTTCAAAATATTGGGAGATGAAACGATTAGGTTTTTGATGTTAAAAATAAAAACGAATCTATAAATTACTGGCATTCCCTTGCGAATTATAAATAATATATATAATATTATAAAAAAACTACCTATGTTGCTTTTAAATTTAAAAACAACACCAAGGCGGAACCAAGAGGGCTGATGATTAGAGACGACATTGCTAGGACAATAAAAACAATAAAACATTAACAGCAGCATGTGTAATGTTTGTTTAGATGCACGTGAAGATTGAAAAGATTAGAAAATATATTGAAAAAATTTTAAATTAATCCTGATAAAATAAATGCAAATTTGACCCTATAAAATCATTCTCTCTGGAAATAGGTTGCTATTAAATTTGAATTCATTTTATGATTGTGACCAAGATTCTTGGACGAGAGCTCTCCTGGAGTGAATCCATCTTCTCTATCATGATCACTTAAACTAAACGATTTTTTTACCTTGCGAGTCCCGTCTAGTGAGCGGAGGCGGTGGAGGCTGCGAGGGTTCAGCCGGTATCGGTGGCAGAGGGCGATCGATGCTGGCTCCGGTGGTAAGAGGAGCCGGGGGAGGAGCACTGGGTGGACCCGACGGACCAGCGCCAGGCAGAGGCGCCGATCTCTCCTCGGGAGATGGCGCTGAACTACCCGATACAGAGCTCCGAGACATCGTCTTCGTCACACCAGGACGACAAACCGCCTGCAACAATAAATCGAATTCCTTCCACTTTGTGTATATGATTTATTTAAGAATACATTCAGGGGATAAAATAAGAAGGGTTGAATAGAGAAAACAAATGAGTTGTCATAGGATACATACGTAACAACACATCCAGACGCCTTTGCAATAGCAAAAACCTTCACTCCGCCATCGTAGAGGGCGAATATAAGCCAGTACATACTCTCCTTTCTTTGGCTGTGTGGGGCCGTTAATACAAAGCAAAAGGATTTTGATAATATATTTTTCTATTTCTTTAAACTCATTGAAATATTGACGTACCTGCATTCGTTGAAACACCAGCTCGGCTAGCTGCCGACGGTCTTCTTCCTGAGAGTCACCCATGAAAGAAGCTGCACAATCGTTCAACTCAATTATGTGTTCTCGACCGTCTTTACCGACAACCAATTCCAGGGCGCACACTTCTAAACCGCCGAATATCTCGCTCACCTGAAATACATCAATAGGTAAACCTATGAAAAACACCACATCCATAATAAACTATAGTATTAGCATTGAGTTTGTTTTTTTATAGCTTAATATGTGTAAAATTACCAAATATTGATAGTAATATTGACAATACCTACTACTTAGTGCTGTTTAATCAATTTTCTATTAACTTCGTGCTATGCTCAAATAATAGCAGTTTTCAAGTAGGTAAACATTTATTTTTATAAAAGTAGAAGTTTGCATAATAATTATTGGAAACTAGCTAGTCGCTCCCGGCCTTCGCACGGATGCAATTTTCTGAGAAATTTTCCAATTTTCCTCTTCCTCGTAGATGAGAGAATTTTAAAAAATAAGGTAGACGAATTAGTCAAGCCGTTCTCAAGTTTTGTTCTTAGCAACACATTTAGCCATTCATTTTTCTAATAATTATTTACTAACGACCAACCCCGGCTTCGCACGGATGCTATTTTTTTATTTTTTCTCCACAAGAACTTTTCTCAGAAAATAGCCGAATTAGCCCAGTCGTCCCAAGTTTTGCGTTTAGCAACACATGTAGTAAATCATTTTTTTTATTTATATAGATAGATGAGTAAACTCTTTCAAATATCTAAGTTCGCTTTGAGCATAAGTTTATCGTCATATTTATATAGCGCAAGTGGTTACTTACTTCATCGATCCACATTTTATATCTGTCGTTCATTCCTATAGCTTCGAGCATAGCAGAGCCTTGATTCGTTTTCCAATTGCCCGATATGGATTTGCGCCTGGAACAAAAAAAGTTTAAGTTTTTAAAAAAAGTTTAGTTTAATCCATATTAAATAATATTATTAACCTCGTCTGTATATATATGTTTGTTACATTTTCAGGTCTAAATCGCTGAACTAATTTTGATTAAAGCTATGGAAATAACTAGACCACCGACGAAGGACATGAGCCTCATATTTTTTTATATCTAACACCTATTACCCTATATCATTATCTGGTTCCGTAGGCTAAGGCCACACTACAAAGAGCCTCGCATTACCCTTTCTCATATTTTCTAATGGTATTGTACAACACCATTATTACAAAAATCCCATCTTTTCTTGTCTTATTAGATATTATAAATCAATAAGGCGTTTTTTGATAAACGTTTTCATAATATATAATGTCGTTAGAAAAAGAAGGAAATGTACGAAATCCAATTTCTTCTCGGAAATTAATCTGATTTAATAAATAATCGAGTTCAATCCCAGCTCGAATATTGTTCGCAATATTTCAGTATACAAGGAAAATATTTCTCTTCTAGTTCTCAGTTGAATTTAATAAGGATGTTGATATAGAATTACACAGTGCTCGAGTCGTTGTTACCAACCACTGTAATTCAATATTACACTAATTTACTTGTTGGTATAGCAACAAACAATAAAGTTTGTGTTTGTAATATTTTATTACCCGGGAATCGCAATAGATAAAATATTAAAAATAACATCCCGTACTCTTATTGCATCAATCGATAGGGTCAATCATAAATATCAAATCTCTCTAACAAACGTGGCAAATTAAACGAAAGGAAAACAATTAAATCAGATTTAAAAGAAAAAATTGTAATATAAAGTTTAAAATTGTTAAATATTGATGGAAACCACTTTGAAAACAGTCTCTGAATTAATGAGTACTTACATAAACGCCTTATAGTTGGTGCCGATCTTTTGTATGTGAATATCGTATTTGGCATCGATATAAGGCTCCACCGTGCAGTAGGTGCCGAGCATAGCAACAACACCGGCTATATCCTGAAAGAAACAAATATATTTAAATTAAATTCTAGTGTGTTCTACGTGTGTGTTTGTATTTTATTAGGGACCATTTATAAACATCAAATATTTGTAAAAATTCATAGATTATAGCCACTAAAACATTTAAGTATAACTAAAAAATTGTTATAACTATATAGGTACAGTCGAGTTTGAAAATATGTATCTGCTAAACCATTATAATGTTTTAACTAAAACTACAAAAATCTTGAATCTTTTTATGATCATTAATATGTATTCCCACATTTCTTGCTTCCTTTTAATCGAATGACTATAAAGTATAGACTTCAATTTGAATTATAAACGTATTAATGTTATTGAAAAAAATTCTGGGCCATTAATGATTTTTGATAGTTTATATACGTATATGTGCACATGTATTCTAAACGTTTTTAGAAACATATTTATGACAATTTAAATATAATATTTGTGCATATTTATATAAACGTTTTTAAAAACATATTTTATGAAACAATGTATCTAAATATACATATTTATGCACTTGACTCTACCTAATCACTTTTCAAAACTACTTACAGTTTTTCGAACTTGCAAATGTAATATGATCACTTTTGTGAAATGAGAAATCTTTTAGACATTTAATAATATTTCTTTACTCTTCTTTTGATAACATAGTAAATATTATAATACAAATTACAAATTGAACTGTATTACAAAATATTTTCACTTTCAGCTTGGTAAAGAAAAGCCTTTACCAAGCGTTAATATGAAAATTCATGAAACATCTCTATTATTTTGTGGACCTTCTAATCTCATATTATAATGTCCCTATATGTTACTTAGTAGCCGAATAGGTATGTAGATAGTATGTTTGGTGTCGATTATCGGTTCATACCGTGTTTATTGTTTACCTAGGATGGGACGAGGTCATTGTTACTAAACAAACATACTCGACATAACCTCATAAAGTCTCAGCGAGTTATTTCTGCGTGCTTATATTATAACGTTATTTTAGATTGACAATGTACCTACTAGATATTATAAAAAAATTAGCTAAATCTGTAAGAGAACATCATTCAAAACTAGGCCATTGCTTACACTTTGGAGAATTTGCTAATAATTTTTTTCTTAATTTCAGTAATATCCTGTGAATATTTCAGATTTTTTAAATGGGGATAACATTCGAATATTAAAAAAAAATTTTTAGCCTTTCATACTTTTTATAGTTTCAAATTTAAAAAAAAGTTCAAACTTAAATATCTATGACACCAAATTGTACGATATTTTCCCAGTAAATTTCTAATTTCGTTCGTTTTTTTTCTAATTCGAAATAATAAACAACTAATAAAATCATTTTTCATACATAAATGTATGAAAAATGTTTTTATTTCGCTTCATTGGCTTAGTATGGTATGGGAAAGATAATCATAAATATGTTTTATAATTTTAATAATGTTTTATTAAACTTATCTATTTCCAGCAGTTTCTCTTATATTTTATATAACGCCTTACAGAAAATACTCCGCAGTATTTTAGTTTTTAATATTAGGAGCGATCTCATAAAAGTGAACGCTTACTAGGCGTTCGTAATAATAGAGTTATTATTATATTATTATGATGTATGAGTGTAGTGTATACAATGGAAACCTTATTTATTTTACCAGCAGTTTCCCGTTACTACATCTGCATATCTTTATAACTTAATAATTTATAATTATAATTGTTATTCTGATGCATAAACTACATTACTGTAGATAATGTTTCATTATATTATATCTTCAGTAGTTTTTGAATGAGATTGTAACAAACAAACCTAATGGCGAACAATAAAAGCATTCGGGTATTACCTGGAAGTCAGCCAATGTATCAACTTTCACCTTGGCCACACCGCTGTGCGCGTGACCTATCTTGATCACAACCGGAAACTTTGGCGCCGTAACCTGCGGCAAGGAAGAGTGCGTATAATTAATTATCCAATTATATAACCACCGGTGATGGTTGGTTGGGTGACGTTTTGAATTGTTAGTTAAGTAATAATTTTAAGTAGTCGACTTTACAGTTCAACCGAAGGGAGTAGGTATCTTTCACTCATATACCTGTAAAATATACTAGAACCCACAGAGCAGAGTAATCCTCAAGAAAGTAACAGAACCCATTTGTCCGTCGTAAGCACTTTGATAGACGGATTATGGATAAAGTATAAGGAAGGGATAGGGTAATGGGCTCTGGCATCTCTTATTCACTAACCGAAACACAAAAGCACAAATGCTATTATTACACAATAAAAGACTATGTCACGATGGTTACTGCCGCCAGACGAGCTGCCCAAATGATTGCGAAACGTAATGTACCCTGCCACTAAATTATGTATTAATTATTAATAGGAAACTAATTAAAGATCACGAAATGGTTTGCGTGAAGTTAATATTGGCAATTCCAAATATGATTTACGAATAAACAAACCTATGATTACCAGAGCTGTTTACACAAACGCACTTTAAATAGACTTTTTGTTATTTTGTTTAATATTGTGTTGTTAGCGGCCGTACGATAATAGCTTGTTACAAGCGAATATTATTAACGCGAAATAATTTAATGTATAACACATATGGTCAGATGACACTTGCTGGTGGCGTTGCTTGTGTTACAGGCGACGGTAGCCACTTACCATTTACCATGGGCCATCACCCTGTCTGTTGACTTTAACATAAAAATAATAATAACAGTATATAGTTATATTTTGCTAGACCTACGCATCCCACCTTAATTTTGAGCTTCACAGCTTTCAGACCAGCGAACTTGAATACAAAGATATATTGAATTATTTCTACGTTTCAGACATTTTCCTTTATCCATTCGCGTCAAGGTAAATCCGGTATTGACCGTTTATTTAGAATATAGTGTTTAAATAAAACTCGGACGTCTTAAACGATTCATTGATGAGATTCAGGTGTAATGACTAAGCGATATAGTCGTAAAGTGGCCATTACAATCACCCACTATTTCTTAGGAGAGGCGATTGCGTTCACCCGTCGGAAGGTTAGGAGAAATTGGCACGACTTCAATAAATAATCACACCTATACTCGTAACTTGGTGACCGATAAATCCAATAATAAATTGCTGGACAGTAATCGCTTTGAAAGTGTTTCCAGTTACGCGGAATTATAATCGAATGCTCTAGAGACAGAGGTTTTCTGTTTTCTCTAATTTAGCTATTTTCTTGATTTATATAGGTACTATATAGGTATATTACTATATGTAACTATAGTAAGCAAGTATGTATATTTAACATTTATAAGTAACTAGCTGTGTGAAGAGAAGTTCATGAATATAGAACAAGACAAGACAGGGAGTAGAAGTGTGGGGCAGGCAACCTACGAAATGAACCATAGACATTGTGAAAATCACTGTTAAAAATTGTTGAAGAAACTTCAACAACTTTCCTAGGACCATGTGTTTTTGTATAAAATTTTCATTTTAGGTACATGTAAAAAAAAATCAAAACGTAAAACCCAATTAAAATAATTCACGGTTTTACATAAAACTTAAAAACCAAATATATTTTGTGTTTTTAAAAGAAATTGCCACTATTTAATTATATTTTTTCAATTTTAAATAATTCATTGAATTGCCTACAGTTAAATCAATTTGAAGAGGGCCCTAAGAGAAGTTCAGGGCATTTTGTTAAATATTTATTAGCAGTTTTTATAATGAGCCTGACGATATGTTGTGACGTAAATATGAGCTACTTAAGATGTGTTGGAATCCATAGACACAAACATAACACATAAAACAACATTCAAGACAAATAGTAATGTATCCTTTTCCGTGGTCCTTACAATCTCAACGCCAGCGTTTTATCTTATTTACTCAGATTTAGATTAGAGACATAAGCGAAATTAGCACTTATTAGGACATTAGTCCGTCTGGCGATAGTAACCACCCCCTTACAGAAGACCTCCGTGAAATAATAGCACATTATGTGCTGTTGTGTTTAGGTGAGTTAGTAAGGGATGCCCATCTCTTCATTATCCCTTATCTTTAACCATCCTTTTGGTCTATTCCTACTAGTACAATTGCTACTCGTAGTTCAATTGGTTGAACTAGTGGGAATTTTTAGTCTCACTAGTTCAATTACATTAACTAATTGAACTACTGGGAACACAAAGTCCCAGTAGTTCAATTGTCATTATCATAATAGGTTTATTTTATTATTATTTATATATAATAAATATATTATATTTATAAAATTATTATATTTATTTTAATTGATATGGTTGTTATAACCTAAGTGGATAGATAAAAGGGATTCTTATTTGTACATATCGATTTTATAACTAATCTTACTTTATATTGCTTATTTATTAAAACCTTATTTTTAAAAACCCAAGTATGTATTGTGACTCGCTTCCAGTTGCGCCCGGGGTGCAATTTTACATATACATATAAATGTTTCATGCTATCGCTAGCGAGTGCGGTCATTATAAACTCATGCTAGACCCACTGATCGTTTATGAAGTCCGTGCGGTTTATGAAGTCTGTGCAGTTTATGTGGTCTGTGTCGTAAACGCGGCGGTCAGACGCCGCAGCTTCGGGTGGAGGCGTCTCACCGTGGGCGGCACCTCTTCAAGTGTTTACTTCCACCAGGCACCTTACCTATACTTGCTCGAGTTTGTGTACAGATGACACATCATGCCAAGAAATGAATGCGCATATAACACTATTTAAATCCAGAATTATCTATTCCATGGAAATTTTTAAGCCATTTATTATCGCCTTCTATATATTTACATTACATCCTTACATATATTAATTGATTGAAGTCACTTTTCGCGTCTGTCTGTCTGTATATCCGGTACTCCTTCTAAACCACACAATAGATTTTAATGCGGTTATCACCATCAGTTAGATTAATATTTCATGAAAAATTTATTACCTATACATCGGGATGGTGCTTCCAGGTAGAGGTATCAGGCATCGGGCTCAGGAATAGCCAAAAACACTAAATAATGAACTATAATACAGACACAAAGGGATTTCTTTTGAAACGCGGTGAGTTCGTCGCGGAACTAGCTCGACGTGTGTTCCTTTCGGACGCTCTAGGCAGAATGTCTCGTTCCCGCCTTTCTTCAGACAGATGGCGCCAGTCCTCCCGTCATATTGTTTGGCACACAATCATTAATGGAAAAAGGGATAAGTGCACCGTCAGCCTGTCTGTCGACCATAACATTAAAAAAACTGACCGATGCGTTTTAAAACAGTTATTCATATTGACATTCCTCATAAACATGACAATGGAATTATTTGCTAAGATAACGATGTCTAGCAATTCTCCGTTAACTGTTAAACTAATGTCTTCCGGGGATTTTTATTAGGGAAACAAAATGGCGCCACAATGCCGCTAAGCAATCATTTTCGCTCACTAACAACAAGTTATCTTCAGATCAATCTATTAGATACACGCACTATGTTGAAAACTAGAAGGCATTCAATTCAAATATCAATACACTTGCTGACAATGGATCTTAATGACTATAAACGGGTGCGAATAATATCGTCTTGAGATCTCGATGAAGTATTTATTATCGTCAAAGGACAAAAAGGCATTAATCATTTATCACTTGTGTCGACCCGCCTTTGATGTTATCATTCCGCCTTATATGAGTGTGTCATTATTGTATGATAATGAGGCGAGTGAGTGAGTTTGTTCATTAAATGCAAGAGATGCATGTTGTACACACATTAGGATTGCGGTTTCGGTCTCATTAGCGCTGTTATTGAACTTATTCAAGGTCGCGGTGTGCTCATCGACAAATTTGCGCACACACTCTGATCCACATATTGTTGATTTTTTATTATCGACTTACCTGTAATCGGTGTTAACAAGATAAATCAGATTTGGCGCCATCACTATGGATATTTTATTACGTTCTTGTTGGTCGACAGATAGTCATTTGTCATGTAGTTTGACAGGTGATGTCATTATTGTTTTCGTTAGGTTTAACTTGGTTTAACTTCAAACATTTATGGCCTGCGAAACATAATAATCTAATTCCAAATTGTCTAAACCAAAATAAGGTAATTTACTAAATTAACTAAAATTACCTTTCTCAAGTCATTCAAATAAAAAAATGTCCCAGAATGACTGAAATCCGTCATATAAAAACACAAGCAAGCACTCATCGAAACACAACAGCACACGGGCTGTTTTATCAGGAAGATCTTCTGTGAGAAGTTTATTAACAAATTTGTTCATGTATTCTAGCTACATTTTTAATTGATTAGGACTTCTGTAGCTGACTGTACATATGAAAGTAAAATAATAGGCAGGTACTAGCTTGACCTATATTGATAATAAGCATCAGCAAACAACGCAACCACTTGAAAACAAAAGCGCTATTTGAACCTAAATTACTCGTAAACGATTAATGAACGAAGTAAAATGGATTATAATTTTTTATTGGTATAAAGAGTTCTTTCCTCTAAAAACAAAATAATTAAACAAAATCTTTAAAACAGAATTCACAAGTGCTTATCCTACTAAAGACGATATTTCACGGGAGGCAAAATTTATCAAAATATAACATACAACACTTCTTCTAATATATTATTTTCATTTTCTATACTAGCTCTAGTACACGGTTTCGCTTCGGGACTTGATGTACGGTTTTGTTGGAATAAAAGGATAAACTTTATAATATATAAAAAAAAA
The DNA here is from genome assembly GCA_944738685.1 of Synanthedon myopaeformis. Classification (NCBI taxonomy): domain Eukaryota; kingdom Metazoa; phylum Arthropoda; class Insecta; order Lepidoptera; family Sesiidae; genus Synanthedon; species Synanthedon myopaeformis. The sequence goes on from OX122919.1 coordinate 8,621,316, forward strand.
ACAATATATTTTAACTATTTACTCAAAATTTCTTAAGCGTTTCAGACTATCCGCGAACAGTCCAAAACATTCTGGAACATTTTGGAAAATCCTCGATGAAGATTATTTTTGTTTCTACCTAAGGGGCGTACTTTTGGAGAGCATTCATGAAAATTCGAGTCTTCTAAAGAGTTCCTGGAATTTTAGTTCTCTTTTAGAATTCGAGTTTTAAATATATTTTTAATTGTAGGCACCTTTAATTCTTAAGGCCTTTTTTTTTTCATTCTAATTTTCCTTTTATTCCTCAAATAGACGTGTGCTCATTGGTGAAAGCTTTTAAGTTAAAAATGTATGACCAAAATTATTCAGACATTTTCCTCCATTTTATTAACGGCAACCGTGGCGAAATATTTCACAAGTGTCAGTTATTGAATTATATTATTTATTAATTTTACTTTTTTGGGGATCTTTTTATAGGCACCTGTTAAGATATTTTATTTTCCCACTAGTTTAGTGAAAGCTGATTCGTTGAAATAGCTTAGAATACTTATTTCGGACATATTTAATTAGCTTTAAAAATATACTTAAATAAATAAAAGGTCTATGAGGTCAATTCAAAATGGTTTATAAAATAGGTTCTAATTGTCATAGAAAGAAAATGCCAGAAATAACTGATATGTCAACAAAAATTTAGGAGTCTGTGGTGTATTCGTGGTGGTATTCAGTACCATAGATAGTCGTATATCTATTGAAAATTAATTTCTTAAAGAAGTTTTAACTCTCTATTTCAAAAACTCCTTATTTTAAAAACAATACTATAACTTGTGCGTAGAAACAAACCAAACGGAATAGGCTTCAGGAGCAGCCAACAACGATATTCCTTTGTTAATAAAGTCATTACATTCAGCTGTATGTAACCTAATTTGTATGTATATTATTTAAAACTTTATTTAACAAATGATAGTTGAAAACAGAAACTGCAATGAATATGATTGCAAACTGCAATCATGTAATTTTCTATAAGATTGATGATGATGGTGCGAATATGTCAATATCAACTCTTTATAATACCAATCATATTCCCAGCAGTGGGTGTCTTCCGGCTGATGATGTGATCTTATATGAGTCAAGTAAGTTACGAGCGAAGTAAGTTTACTTACATAAAAGTTTATGTTTACCATATAAGGAAAAGCGCCACTTGATACTTAAGATTCATCAACGATCCTGGATTATGTGGGTTAAACAATCGTGTACTGCAAAGAAATGTATTTATTATGTAAGAATAATAATGGCGACGTGCGGTGAAATTTGAGGAAGAGTTGCACAATGTCTTTCTCAGTAATTGTACACCGGCTCAAGGTAAACCACAAACCGGTGACAATTCCGTATTAGAAAATACAGATAAATACATTGTCTGTCATTATACGGTATAAGGTTGTTGTAAAGAAGAAATAAAGAGAGAAAAATTGTTTATTTGGTACAGTCACATCGTAACAAAAACAACCTACATACAATGAAAGTGTATCAAATGATCTCCGTTTAGTATGTGTCGTAGCGTGAGCAATGTCGCTGATCTACCAAAGATGCTGCATTTCAATTTAATAGATAAGATGTAATACATAATACACAATAAATAATAAACGATACATAATAAACAAATGAATGAAAAATACATTGTCCTAGAAGCATAAATACATAAATATTGGGGGTACTATAAGTCAGATGGACGTCAGCCTATCTGCCAACACGTATATATATATATATAAAAACTAAATTATAGGCGAAAAGACAATGTGTCAAAAGACAAGGTTTTCCTTAAACTTTGAATTTAAAAGAACAATTAATGCTTTTCTATAAAAGATTTATAAAGAACCGCAATATAAACCAATCATTGCAAATAAAATAGAGAATGAACAAATCATAAAGCAATAAGTAATTTAAGAAACCAAAATTACGTAGGTACCTACTATTTCGATTTAGGTCTTAGGAAATTTGCTTCCTAAGTTTACGCTAACCACAAATCCTGTGGTATTCTAACTTGATTGTTGATGAATGCTAAGTGATGTCACCAACCAAATATGTTTGGTGATTCAATATTTTCAGCGGCGATGCAACACTGATAAGCTGGATTTTATGCATGTGTGATATCACTTTCTTGGTGTACCACGTGTGGTAGTTGTTACTCGTACACTGTGGGCGCATAATAACTCGTCCGGCTCAACGAAACATTCAGTTAGTGATTGTCCGTTCGGTGGAGCGCGTGTCGGCTTATAAAACGATAAGCCGGTGTTCCGCGAAAGCATACACGATAATACGAACTAATTGTCGCTCTTAATAATCTCAGTGCAGACAAATTAGAGATGGACTAGTGCATCCTATAGATTGCAGTGCTAAAACTTTCACCTCGGATGAAAAAATCGCTGGAAAAACAACGTGTGCAGCAGGTGCATTTGTTTACTTTTCTTGTAGGATTTATTGCTTAAACAACCGAGTGTGTAGGGACCACATTTTTATTGGTGACATTAACTAAAACATGACCTAATTGCACATGAGAAACACACACAGGTCTTTATGTTTTAATTTTTAAAATATCACTATATGAAATGCTAGTTTGAGCCCTGGGGGTCTTAGATTTGTAAGCTTTGGTTTAATTTACAATAGGCAAATGAAAAATAGATTCCTTACACAAAAAATATAGAGATCTGTTATTCAGATGATACAGAAAATAGGATAATTTATGAAGTAAAATGAATTAAAACAGGAAAACTAAAATGCGAAATAGACGTTGATAAAGTTTATATAGTGATAACAAAGTTTGTAGAATTGCAGCAAGGTGAGTGCATATCTATTTACGTTTGTGTTGTGCGATTTGATTCACCTTGCTCACAATAGAAAATCGTTATTTACTTTAATAAATATGCCTTTTCTGTTGAAGACAGACAACCCTCTAATTAATTTAAACATTTAAAAGTTGGCAAACGTAATGAGGAGTCTAAACTAGTAATGCCAAAATTCTCAAGTATAAAGCATAATGAACTGTATACAATTTAGTATTTTCAAAGAAATACTATAATTAAATATTTCTTTTGGGAAAGAGAATCAAGTGATGATTATGTAAACATTTAATTCAGTGCCTTGTGGCTAAGATGTATAATTTTCAAGTGTAAAGCCTATTCTAACACATTACATATAGGTATGTTACTAATTGTTTATGTACATATAAACATTCATATAAATTATGTTTAGGCATGGCGGATCTTATTAAATCAATTTAGATTTTAAATTTGTTACTATTCAACTGATATTTTGTTTTGACAGTGTCATTCATACACTTTTGAAACTGTTCGGTAAGGTACTTATGTGGGTACATTTGCTACCGTATAAGTAGTTAGGTAGTAAGCACACATTCGGTTATGTAGTTCTCTTCAAATATTGCTTGTAAAACAAACGTGACACATTTTGTAAACATTGTTAATGTTCATTTAACGTCTACTCCTACTGTTACTTCTAGTAACTGCATCTACGTTTAGAAACTTGCCTCTTTAACCATTAGAAAGCACCCACATATTATTTGGAAAATCTCGAAGCGTAACTCGTTGCATTTCCTATTAGCTATTAGCCATGAAAATATTTTTTTAAATTTACTAAGCTAGAATGTTCTTAAATTTGAATTAGATGATTTTTTCTACTTTTTTACTTGAGTATAAGTTTTCTATAATTAGGTGGTTTCTAAAAAAACCTTGTTATAACAAAAATTCTCATTCTACTATTTGATTAGAATTAGAGCGATCGTCATTTTATAGAATATTTGGTTTTGCAATAATAACGTGCGTCCCATCTTACAATGAGCACGAGATAATGTACGAGTATATATATATATCTATGATTTAGTTATATCTAAATACAAACACTACATCCCTTCCTTGTTAAAGTTTCTATTAATCATTTTGTATTTTATTTATTTATTTATACAATGATTTGTATAAATAAATAAATATTAATACCATTAATTCATCTTAATACCAAACACGTTGCATAGTGACAATTATATTATTAGACTGATCCAATATACATCCGATCAATTACACTTACTAATTGTTCGAAACTCTCACAAAAAATATATACGAACAATTTACATTATTGGGTATTAATAAGTTCAACGTAATGTTCTTAAAGTGAATGTTTTATGTTTAGTTAAATACTTCAAAAGATAAGATGTTAAACAGTTAATTTAATAGAGATAGTCGTGGGAAGTGTACTCCGTTCTATTTGCAGCTTCAAGCATTTTCAATTGTTCTAATCAATTGGATCGGGGTGCTAAATTCAGGACGTACACAGCGTTTATTAAAGCAAATGTTAGGAGGGGAAGGAAATATGTCGTTATCGCAACTGTGTAGACAGGAGTTATCGTCCTATATTGATCTATGGACTGTATTACACAATTGAGTAGGACTGTTATTTGATGTTATACCTACTCAAATTGTAATAGGTGTTTTACTGCGATTGTTACTACCATTTGGAATTTTTATATTTAATGGATTTTCCCAAATACATTACATTACATTTTTTTGATAAGACAAAATCAAAATTTTGATAAGACAATATGAATACTAAAAATTTATTTATCAATATCGACAAACTGAGAAAATTCCATTTCCGATCACCAGAATGAATAATCATTCTCATAACTGTTCTTAATGTTTTTAACACATTTAAGAATATCTTTAATAAATTGTAGTTAAAATAATTATTATCCATACTTATATTATAGGTATTAGAAGAAGTTAGCGGAGAAACAGACAGAGACGGACAGCGAATTTATTTTATATTATATATATGTAGAGACATATATAGATATGAACAGAAGTGTGAAATTGGTATAATATGGTATGAAAAAGCTTTTACTTAGTTTTATTTTGTAAACAGAAAACGTCTTTTGTGTTCGTTTTTAATGGATGCTGAGTTAGCCTATAAGTGGAGTATACAATATTATAAAAGATTTTTTAAATGTGAATAAGTGTATGGATTGTTGTATACTGTGTTGGCTTCCTAATAAATAAAAAACATTAAAAAATACATGTCAATCGTAGGACTGCACGTCAGAAGTGAAAACGTAGCTTCACAAAAATAATTGTATGATATTTAAATTCCTTGGCATTATCGAATTATGTAAATACGATTATTATTGATCACAAGGAATACAAGAGAAAATATATGACACTGACACAGAATGACAATAAATAGAACATAATTATTTAACATGAACTGCATAATGACAGACCATTAAAAAGGTTTGATGTTGATATGAAACTAGATTATTGGTCTAACTAGAAGTGTATACTATATTGATCCTTGTTATCATATCTAGTAAGTTTACTTTCATATGCAGTTGTCTGCTTATTTTAAATTATTATAAATTAATATCAGCTACATCAACGCTTACATTAAGTAACATGACACTGTCACGAGTTCAACGATTTTATCCCATCTCAAAAATTTGCAAAGCGCCTAAACTTAAAAAAAAAAAAACAGATTTTCGACAAATTTATTTTTTATCGTTCGACAAAAGGTCACAACACTATTTCCCGAGTACTTTGTTTGTAATACACTATACTAAGATTATACAGCTAGAAAGTCATTCTGTAATGTCTAGTGTCAAACCATGAACGCAACTATTTGACCCTTTACACGGAAGACAGTAATCACGACACTGACTATAGTTGCACACATTGACGTGACTATTAATATTAAATTTATGATTACTTGTATCATATTTCGTTGAATTATTTTTTAGTTTTAATAAACTTTTATCTAAACTCATCTTTATTTTGCTTGAGATTTAATTTGACTCTGTCGATAGTTGTTGACATTTCAATCTGAGAGTTGTATTGATTAACATTTATAATTTTCTTAAACAGAAGCTTGTCCACTTTACTGTTCTTTAAAAAATTGAAAATTCTTTGAAAAAAATACTAGGAAAAAGCCCACGACTTCTTGCGTGCCTTTTTTTCATAGTGATTGTTAAAGCATTTTATTTAACCTTTACTTCCGTTGTTTCTGTATTCGACAGAATCGTTTTTGGACAGATTCATCTTATATATTTTTGTCAGGCGTTGAATTTTTATATTTTTAATCGCAAACAGTGTTTTTGTTTTACAAAAAAGGACAAGGTACCCTATGTCCTTTTCTGTATACCTGACAACGGTTATGCAAAATTTCACGATTTTAGATTGAGTAGTTAAAGCGTGAAAGTGTAACAACAAAAAAACAGTTCATTGCATTCATAATATTAATAGTAGAGGAGCCCAAGAGGGGATTTTGGGATTTACTCGAGCGCGTCAGATAACTTCAATTTAGCATCGTAGGCTCCCTCTACCATAATTAAGATTTCAAATTACTGAGTCAGTGATTAGACAAAATGTTTTAAGAGAACTGGACGTTTTAGTCATCGGTAGTCCCATCATTTCCAAGAACAAATTCATCACTATAGCTCACAGAATAGAATGTATGCAACTATGCACGTCATGCGTTTATTGCGCTGTTATTAATTGCCCCATTGAATTGACGCTAGGAATGTTGTCGAGTAGTCAAGTCACCCCGTCTAGTGACCGAGTACACACAGGCCAAGTTCACGTCTACAAACAATTGAATATAATCTTTATATTCCATGTGTATCGTACACATTCATAATAAAAAACATTATTTTAATGAATAAAATAACTATACATTCTTGTATGTTCAGCGTTATTGAAACCATACATTGTTACAAAATGTAATTTTCCATTGAATTGAATTTTTGTCCTCATTAACAAAATTAAATATTGCTAATTATAATTAAAATATGTTTTTTTTTTTTTTTTTTTAATTAATGAACGTCGCACCTAGTTTATTTTAGAACACATTTCTGGCACGTAAGTAATTATACTATAATTAACAGTTGGGCTGAAAAATTCATATAGCTACGAATACGTATAGCCTACATAATTATTTTTTTTCGCCTTCGAGGGCGGTACAACGATTATAGCGGTCATACAATTTTTCGATAAGTACCATTTTTATAGTACGATTTGTCTTTAGCCTCAAAATAGGCCTCAGTTTAGGCGATTACCTCTATATCGGCACTAAATTTCTTTCCAACGAGCATTCTTGAGGTCTGCGAAGAGAAAAAAGTCGCTGGGGGCCAGATCTGGAGAATACGGTGGATGCGGAAGCAATTCGAAGGCCAATTCATGCAATTTTCCATCGTTTTCACGAAATTCCTTTTATACATTTTTTTCAAACTAACAAAAGTTGCTTCCCTCAAAATGCTCTATCCCACAAACTAATGGTCCGACAGCTGTGAAATTTGTACACGTGTCTTTTGAAGGTTAAGGTTAAATAAAATCATATGGATTTAATTCTAGTAGCGCCATCTATGTGTTCGAGTACGAACTTTTCAGCCCAACCTTGTAAGTCAAACTAAATTTTTATATTACATTCTGTTGCCATCAATGATATTTTACAATACCTACTTAGTTCCTTTTTCTAAATAATTAACTTAGAGATTTGTTTCCAATGAAATATATTTTATAATATGATCACAAAGAGTAAATCATGAAAAGTATAAAATACAGAAAAGGAAAAACAACTATGTTAATGTTTCTCTTTTTTTTTTAAGTATGTTTTAACTAACTCTAATGAATAATTAAATTTCATATTAAATAACTTGTATTAAATAATGATAACTATAAAGTTGACCTAGTCAGAAATCGAATTCGATTTGAGAAAAAAAACTTCAAACCGACGGGCTCATAAAATTAAGAGCATTACATTTTTATCGAAATTGCATAGATAACTAACAATTTTATATGTATTAAGGGCATTATAAAATTGATTAAATAGAAAAGCTGATCATAAAGATAGTAATTCACTTATAATTACAAATATATTATAAAACTTAACATTTAGCCAAGCCGAAGCTTAAGTGGAAAATCGTTTTAAAAGTTGATTTTGATGGTATAAAAACCTATAAAAAGTATAAATAATCAACTTAATTCGATGGTGCGGGCACTCTTTATCGATTGAGTGCTCGATTGCGCCGGAAACGCCACTTATTTCAACAATGACAAAATGTTCTTTAAATATTTTTGTTTAGGTATTTAATAATTAAATATGCTTTTGCAACATTTATAAATTTTGAGCCAATGTGACCGCAAATTTACTTTTTTTTTAAATTTAACATTAGTTATAACATTTTAAACGCCCTAAAATAACGACACTTGCAAATCAGCTCAAGATGTAGATATAAAAAATATTTAAAAAATGTGACCTAGGATGCTAGAATACATACCTAGGTACTACAGCAATAAAGCAAGAAAACACGTAATAGTGCAGACGTATTGGAGACGCTTAGATTATGTGAGCAAGTTTCAAGAATTTTGATAGAAATAGAAATGCATCTTTTGAATGCATTTTCTTTCTAAACTTTAAGAAATTATTTTACCAACCCTTTAAAAACAATTTAAAAATTTGTGCTTAGCTGTCAAGACCTAAAGTCCAATCTAGTCTAATCATACTGTGGTCTTTTAAGAAGCATTATTGTTCCCAATTGCTTTAAATCTCTTAAAAAGTTTCGAAAAATAAAGACCCATTTACATAAGCTTAAAGAGAGACAAGAAAGTACCTGCTTTTCACTTTGCTAAAAAAATTTAAACAAATATTGTCACCTGTGCATATCGGAAAAGATTAGATTGAAAACCAATATCTACGTAGGAAACAGTAAATCTCTTTTTAGCTTAAATAAAAAAGTTGACCTACAAAGTTTTTATCTGGTAAAGCTCACAAAAATCCCTTGCTGATTCTATAATATATAAATCTGGTAGATTATCCCTTGTCTAGGTATGTACGCGTTCACGTCCGTGACCTTTTTATTGTTCGGCTCGTGGCAAAATATCAGCTTTTATGAGTTACCTACATCACAACATTATTTTCTAATGTCAATTTTGTGTTTAGTGTTCCAAGAGAATTAAAATACGTTTCTTCCATTCTTTCTTTACGAATTTCTTAAAAGAATTACCGTCACAATTTTGAAAATTATATTTGTATGATTAAATTATTGGCTATGTCATACCTGAAAATTGATGGTTATAGATTGCAAACACATATATAACTCGGACTCTGATCCCTGACTGTAGGTATGCTGAAACCGCAACGATACCGCAGCGATCGCATTACAGCGATGGAATGTATTTGGAATGAAAACAACAAGATTGGCTGTATAGGTGACAAATATGTAGACATAACAAATTTGTTAATTAAAGCTTGAGTTTCATTTGTTGCAATTCAGAGCTATGTTGGCAATGTTACTCGTAGATTTATTGTTGTGCCAATTTGCTAATACGAGTACAAGATGGAAATCTATAATCACACGTGGAGGGCTAGTACTCTAAATACTGAAAATAGCAAATTTTAATCAAGGGAAACGCTCATTTATTTTTTAAAACAAGCAAAACTACATTTAAATATTTTTGAAAATACGCTTGCCACACCCAGCAATCGTACCATACGATCAGATCAGTTGTTCTTCTTACGATCAGGCATGCTCCCAGTTTATAATTTTAGAACTTTTCGTGTTTTTGGTATTTTAAATGAAAGTGAAAAAAAAAAAAAAAACCACTAAAATTTACAATCCGCTTTGTTACAAAATTTCTCACGCCACAGCACCACCTAGCATCTTTCTTCGGAAACAAAATCATCTGTGGCGTTTATCGCTAAGTAAAGATACCGACAATTGTGGACGCCCACGTAAGCCACGGATTTATATGTTAGCCCGGACGTGAGGCGCCGCCGACAAATATCCACCTCAGGGATGGTGAACTCAACCGCACATATCTGATTTATTACTCTTTTGTATTATTCGACTTCTTAATTGTAGGCGCCTTATCGTTGCCCATGGTCATTACTCATCGAAATAAATCATACCTTTCTTTGAAACGCAAACTTGAGCAGTAGCCACGAATGTTTCTGAGTTGATTCAGTCCATATTTTTCTTTCTCTTACAACATATCTACCTTGATTTGAATTATTTAAATCAAATCAAATTGAACCTTGTAATGTAAATATTTAAATCAACCATCATTCCATTTACGAACCCAATTATATCAAGATTAATTTTGTTTTCGATGTCCCAGCTTTTGATCTTTTGTAAATTTATTTATGCTTTTTAATACATCTGTTATTTGGATATTATAATTTTTTTTATTTCATTATTTATTTATTTATTATTTAAATTAAAATCTTTGTAAAATACAAAAAAAATGTCAATTGTTGTTATCTGACATGAATTAGGTCGGTACTTATTTAATTACTAAACTCCTTGGATAGATTTCACTATTGCCTTCATTTCATCAAAATAACAATTAATAAGGACAACAGTAATATTTTATTAATTAGGTTATCTACAATTAGGCGCCGTATACATAATGAATGTGTAAGTACTAAATTGATAAACCGTAGTATTAGGCTGGCGCCGCGCCGTGTTCACAACTTGTCTTGCCTGTAACGGTAATACGAGATACCTAACATAATAAGCCCACTCGAAACCATGATGCTTTGATGCTTTGATGCTTTCCTTTTTATCAGTACCACCTGATAGACACATTAAGGTAACACATTATACTTGTGGGAAATGTGAACTCAATGTATTCTCAATATCACTTTTTCTTATAATGATGCAATTTTTTTCTGCAAGTTTTATAAATAAAACTTCTAAGTTTATTGTTCTTTCCATTAGTTAAAATCCTGGTTTATATTTTTATTGTGTTTGTGTTAAGATAATTATTGCAATGTGTTTCAATAATATAATATAATTGGCAACGCATTTTTTGTTTGTTGACGTCAATTCCTTATCTCTTCCCAATACCTTTTATCCTCAACTCATTATGGTCGGAGCGCACTTGCAACATCTATGGCGTTACTTGTGTAGCATCCAGGCTATGATAGCCACCTACCATCAAGTGGATCATCAACCTTCTAAAAAATATTATTTTAAAAAAGAACAATGTTGTTCTTTCGGCGTGTTCGAATTGTGAAAATTTAAATTTTATAATCGTTCGTAAGGAGTAAACTCCAGTCGTGTGTCGGAGCTGACACACACAATTTTTTTTTGTGTATATTCGGTACGTCTGAGAATAGGTCGTAAACTATTTTTTCCACCCCTAAGTGATATGGGGTGGCCCACTCCAAAATTTTATTTTTTATTTTTTGGCAAAACAACGTTTGCCAGGTCAGCTAGTTATCATATATACATGGATATTTATTTATTGGTTGATGTCTCGTCTTACCTAAGCAAGAAACCTTTGGCACATATTCTCATTGAGGATAAAATAAAGATATTTCACTGTACATATATGTATATTATTTAAATTTAACCTCTTTGAGATATAATGATCATAATCATACGCAAAATGCATCATAAAAACAACAAAAAAAGCTAATGAAATAGTCACAGGGGATTGTGTTTATAAAGAACGTGATGCGGCTCGAGTTGAGTTGATGTCGTAACAATAAATTCGGGGCAATGAAACATAGAGAACTGCGCAAAACAACACAACCGGCTATTATGAAAACAAGCGTAATTTTTTATTAGCTTGATCCTAATTTCAAAGAACGACAACGTTTTGTTTCATAAACATAAATCTTTTTTTCTGATTATTAGGTATTTAGAGACATAGAAGAAGATTTTTTTCTTAATTCCTGTCCCCTCGTTGGATAGCCATGGCGTAAATTTTGTGTCATTTCTACGGCCGCGGTGGAAAGTCTTGGGATTTTAGTTGGTAAAAGTCCGGCATAACCCCGCAGCGTCCCCTACGCTACCAGGTATTCAAGTAAAGAGGATTTTCCAACGTTAAAAAAATAGGTCGGAAGCGCACCTGCACCGCTCCCTCACCAAAGTATAAGTATAAGATTATAAGTAGAAGCAGCTGTTCGGTAACGTCATCTAGTGACGAGATGTAACCAACGAAATGGTATTGATGGCATATTTAAGTAACGTTTATGTCAAAATACCAATGGAACTTTAAAAACTACTTAATACTTAAATAAAGGCTCACCTCACAAAAGAACAACGAAATTAAAATTCCAAACGTTTTTTCTGTAATTTATATCTTACAAATTAATTTTTATTTACCGTGTGAATCCTGTTACCTATATTTATAAATTTTCAATGTATTTGAGCATATTAACTAATATCATTAAAAAAAACTTGTAACACATTCGTTTTGTATAGAATTAAAAATGATTAACCACACGTTTTTACAAAGAGGTGTGTGATATCATAAATCATCTAAACATATAAGAAAATAGTAAACGAGCAGTATATTATGTATGTATGTATGTACATAGTACATGGCTCGTACGTACCAAGGTCAAAAATAGTTTTTAGATTGTCAGTGCGCGTTAATCTCAGAAACGGCTTAACCGATTTGAATGCGGTTTTCACTGATGTATTATAGCAAGCTTTTAGTAACATTTAGTGTTTGTTTTATTCCAATCGGTTTACAAAAACAAGTTGTACCGAATACCGAAATACCAAGCGTATGAAAACCGCGCGTACAGAGTTACGGGGACAGTTAGTTACAAATATGTAAATTGAATTGTTATAACAAAATTTGACTAGTTTCATAAGAAGTATAGAGGAATATTTAGTTTAGTAAATGAACTAATATTTAAGGAATATCATGTGCAGAGACGGTTACAATGACTGCACAGCGATAGAATATTATTCAGTCTCATCTATTTTCATAGTCTTGTAAACACGTTTATACGCTCGTAACTCTATGCATTATGGGTAACAAACAGGCAGGGCCTTACAGTAGGTATAATGTGCAATTTGTAGTCTGGTTGCTTTTAGCATTATAATTATTATAATATACAATGCGCTGTTTAATTTTTGTTAGATTTATTTATTTGTATTAATAATTACACTATCAACAGCAGGCTTCGCGACTTTGTCGGCGTTGAAAAATAAAAAATAAATTATTGGAATATACAGCCTATGTCCATATTGAAATTCTATTATAACTATTGGTGATTTTTTTTAAATTGGATGAATATTTTCGAAAATCTGTTTGCATAACTTCTATGAATTCGCTAGCTTTAAGGTGTTTCTAGGTATTTCAAAATATTTGTTCTTTGACTATTTTATTTAATGGATACAATTTATTTTATCATTTATTCCACAGTGGAATAAATGTGTGATTCTATAAAAAACTATAAAAGCATAACTTCTAATATTTTTCTAAAACTGCATTGAGAGAAAGAGTTTTATACGTAATATTAGGTCTGATGATGTTCACATTTACGAGTAAAAGTTCTGTAAAAATTTCTGCAAAATGTCTTATTTTGTACCTTGTACCCTAAAGGAGTATGTGCTCAGCATAAATTAAGGTTCATGAAATTGTTCTGTGGCCTGGTTCCATCAACTTATATAACAAATACGAGTAGGTACTCACGTAACCACGATCTACATCCCGAAGTGCACTTTTTACAGTTTTTTTTTTGGTCACTACTTAACCGAATAAAAGCAGTTATGAATCTTATTCCTAATTCAAATAAGCATTTGTGATTGAGGGATCCATAATTCGTGCTGATAAAAGACCTTATCGGGACAGGTTAAATAAAGAAAAAAGTAATTAACTCGTTAAGATATTCCCCTCAGCTCGTAATTGTGTCTAACAAACATTGTTGGTGTTAAGGAGGCATGCGGGTTCATCCATTATGTTAGGTGGTATTAGCCGATCAGCACGGCTGACGCCCGAACACTGGTAAACTTTTGTGACTCCCGAAATAAACGTGACGGTTTCGTAAAAGGCGTCATGCCTTTAACGTGTGTGCAGCCACATAAATAAACAGTTGAATTAATTAATGTGCATTTCACACTTGAGGTAAGTTATCACCTACGGTTATAATGAAACGAATCGGACATTAACCTGCCCATACCCAACGATGGATAATATTCTATACACAATAATTATATTCTGTCGGTTCCCAGGAGATAAAATTTGTTAGAAGGGTTTGTTTATACAAAAACATTGTTTTGATAACATTGATTTTTATGTACGTACCTCTGTAATTACTAAGATTTTACATAGTCGTAATGTTATTTTTTTAATACAATATAATGTTTCATTTAATTCTAAGTTAATAATAATATATATTTACATATTATATAATATAAGCCTAGGAAGAAAACTGTAATTCCAATAAAGATTCCAAAAACTCCACACATTACAAATTCGTTGTTTTTCTTCCACAAGAGAAAAAAATTCCCTACAAAATTTCATCTTATAAACGAGTCGTTTGACTTCGCAGAAGGGTCCGCTAAAATTATAGGCAATTTATTAGAGAAATATATGTCTAGACACAATTGCAGACAAGTTCCTTCGGGGACATTGGACCGTGTATTGATGCAAGGTGACGTAATCACTGTAAATGGACTTGTAAAACTCTAACGCGTCTTTACTCCAACGTCGTGATATTCAATAATGTTTGCCAAGGCCGACTGACCGGTAACCGATTTGTACGGTATGTTATTGACACGCTGATTACAATATTACAGTGCGGAATATTAAGATGCAAAATTTGTTTTTAAAATAAAATATATTTATACTTATAAAATCGATTGCCCTGACTGGCTATGAACGCACTAAAACTACTAAGCTGAAATTGGAACACAGGTTTATTTTATAACGTAAGCATCCGGTTTCAACTCCTAGTCTATACTTATAAAACCGTTTGTCCTGACCTGGTCCTGACTGACTATTCACATAGCAAAAACTACAAAGTTTATAAAAGCTTATATCTGGAACATTGGTTTACATATTTACAAATAAAGAAATTTTGAAAATTACAACTCCGTAAACCACCCAACGTATTTTGATATGGTTTTCGCTTATAGAAATAGTGATATTTATTTTTAGCAATCTGCGATTGGCTATTTAGCATTAATCAGATAATTTCCTAAGATTCGCAGTTGGTAGAACTTATTCTCTTTGATTCAAGTTAAGTATGTGCCATCGTTTTAGACGTTTCACACAGTGACAGATGAGGAAAGTTTGTGTATATAATTTGCAGAAAAAAATTTCATCCATGCGAAGCCGGGTCGCTAGTATAATATAATATAAGAACATAACATATAGCAAAATTTCAGTGGCACTAAAAGTTATTGCACAGTTTTACTTCACTGTACAATGTATTTTTGTTACATTCCTGTCACACTAATTTATTAGTCATTTATCATCTACCAATTCGTCGTGTAATTAGTCATTATTCCAAGCGGATTTCCGAATTACTTTGAACCAATTTCGACTAACCTAAGTATATCAAACAAGAAGAAACAATACTATTTCTTAGTGTCGCTATGACCGTTCCCCGAAACAATTATCGGAAGAGTGATTGTACAGGTAATCAACAATACATCAGCGATCCAACTTTTGCCCACGACTACGTCTGCGCTACTTTTTTAGGCTTTGAATTTTTATTTTTATTTTTAGACGATCCCTATCAGGACGATAGGTATACTATGTCCTTTTTTGTATCCCTGACAACGTGTATGCAAAATTTCATAATGATCAGTTGAATAGTTAAGGCATGAAAGCGTAACAAACAAAGAAATTCACTTTAGCATTAATTTATAACATTAAGTTAGGATTTCCAGAAAGAAATTGCATCCGTGCGAAGTCATTTGGGTCGCTAGTTTACAAATAAACAAATAAAAGTTTTAAAGAGATGAGTTCGAGCTAATAAACATTGCTAAACCTGCTTCCATTTGACCTTGGCCAACTAAAATATAACCTGGATCTTGTTATTCCGCTTCGTGTTTATCGTCGGGATGTTTACATTGTGCATAACTATACTGAGAGAGGTGTAACTATTGCTCTGACCATTTTACGATCCCGTAAATTTCCCTGAATTCGTTTGGAACGACTGCAAGGCGACTAGAAAAAATAAACACCTACTCTATCAAAACTCGACAAGAGATACTGATGACTTTTACTCTGACTAACATGTACACCTGAACCAGGCTAGTAGACTTCGAGGAATTATTTTCTGGTTATAGATTCAACAATCGTTTTCTGTCTAATAAGACATTTGATGCTGAGACATTTCATTTACCAAAGTTAATACTTACATTGGTCTGTAATTTACGTCTTTTACTTTCAAAAGTTGATATTGATATGTATCACTCAAAAAAATGTAGATGTACTTTTTTGATGGTAGGTGCCTTCCGTCCCCCATAACACAAACAAATCCACGGGTGCTGCAAGTGCGCTGCCTACCTGCATACATCAGTGAAAACCGCATTCAAATATGTTAAGCTGTTGCTGAGATTAGCGTGCACAAATAGACAAATATTCTAAAAACTAGTTTTTGACCTCAACCTAAGTACAACGTGTACAAATTGAGTTTTTTTTTTTTGAAAAATATTTAATGCGTGGACACGGTTCGTTTACAATTTTATTACATGTATATATAGATGAAGGGGTACGTATGATACTAGTAATAAATCAACTCTTCAAAAATCGGATGCTACCTATGCTTATTACATGAAAGATTATTTTGTATGGCAAGGCAGACTCCTCTCGCGCATTGTGCCTCGCGAGGCAAATATAATTCATTTTTCCTTGTGATATTTAATTAAAATTAATATTTTACTTGTGATTTCAGGTAGAGGCTACAGTTGTCGAGTAGATTTATAGTTTTTTTTTTATGCGTGTACCGAAACTCTATACTTACATTGGACATTGCCAAATGCCTTTCGATAGTCGTCATAAATAATATTACAATTCCGTTGTATTACGTTTCCGTCTATTACGAATTGCTCGTAGGTATTTTACAAACATCCATTCTGTTCGGCGACACCCACGCCCCCATTATACTTGCCTTTATATAAATCAGAACATTTAAACGAACTGTATTACCTAAGACTCTATTTTTAACTGAGGAACTGCATAAGAACATGCGTTCCGTTCGGAATGATGAATCGTTCCGGCGTGGGCCGTTTGTATTAATCATTCGCTCGTACCTTTATATGTTTTAAATGATTTGGATTTATGCCAAATTTGGCACTATACATTTGTTATTATTACATTTCTTAGCGACAGGTAGTGGCAGACAATCGCAGTAGTGCTGGTGCCTTTCTCGCCTTCGTATTGGAAGGACATTTAAATAAAACAATCTGTGAGCAGAAGTTCCTAAAAGCTAAACAGCCTTTAATAAGCTCGCCCTATTAACAATATAATTTAGTAGAAAATGGTCCTAAATTATACCAACAGGACATATTAGCAAAATGCATATATACAGTTCTACACACAAGCAAAAGAGATATTTTATTTTAATAATCACAGAACTCTATAAAATTTGTATTATCACCTGAATCAAAACCAGTTAAATGAAATTCACGATTAAAAATATGTCACATTTATTTACATTTATTTTAAATATAGCTGAGGTTTTTACATAATGTACTTATGTTACAGTCTGGATAATATTATTATATATATATATATATATAATATATATAATCCAGACTAATAAAGTTAATTTAATAGATAAAGTTCCCCAACAGTTTTAAAAGAATATTATCATGTGTTTATTTAAAGCAGAGACGTTATTAGCACTATTGCGATTATGAAGAGCAATTGCTCCAATTAATGACCAGAGCCCATTTATTAATCAAGTTTTTCCATACTATTTATTCTAGAAAACGCATTTTCCCCCTCTGATGTTGCTTATAGGCAACAGTAACTCACCAAAAAGTGAACAGCCAGCCTGTCTACCGCCCTAAACCATAAAAAATATCCAACTTTATTTGCGGCATCGTTGGTTCAAGAAATTGTAAAG
Source organism: Synanthedon myopaeformis (assembly GCA_944738685.1). Taxonomy (NCBI): domain Eukaryota; kingdom Metazoa; phylum Arthropoda; class Insecta; order Lepidoptera; family Sesiidae; genus Synanthedon; species Synanthedon myopaeformis. Next base: position 8,639,175 of record OX122919.1, read on the forward strand.
GAAGGGGATTTAATGCGAGTCATTGTAATGCAAGTTAAACGAAAGAAATAAAAATGTAAATCCCATTGTCTAATTTTTATTTTCATGCTTTTGTTACATTTAACAATACTTTTTATTCTGAATTTGTATCGTTGCATGTTCTATTGATTTCCAACCAGAAAAACGTTTTTCATTTGTTTTCTGAAATGATATTCATTTTCATTTTAGTCATAAATATGTTTCATTGGGTTTTCGATGTCATATTCAAAGTAATTGAAATATTAAATGCTAATACTAAGAATATAGGTATTTCTTAAATTCTGTGTGCCTTAATTCGCTATTTCGCTGTTTTGGGCCAATATTGTGATGTTTCCGATAAGTCGCGGGCACCAGCTTTGTTATAATTATAAATAATAACACGTATTGTGATATTAATAAAATTGATGGCGCACTGAAGCAACCTTGACCTCGTCGATGAACTAAAAATCCACACACACCTTTTGATAGAGCCCAGCTGTTGGCTTGCATCCAAAACCACTCTAAAAACGGTTAAATATACAGTTTAATTAAGCGCAACGAGCGCCAATGGGAATAATGAGTTGCAACAATTTAAAAAAGATTCATTCCACTTTTAAAGATGCGTTTCTTTGTAATTTTAAACAAGGTTCTGATTCTTAAAGTCAATTAACAACTTGTTAAGACTTGATGTGACTAAAAAAATTTTCGTTGGCGTGTTGTTGGAGTTAATTCAAGCGATTTTTAATTATTACTAAAACATAAATAAAATTGAAATTGAAATAGAATTTCGCAATGCTGTTTTAGGTATAAGCAGCACGTTTGACGGCAGTAACCGGCTATATACTCGTACTAAGCCTAAACCTAGGCATTAGACTAGCGTTAGGTGAGCGTAAGCTTTGAAAAAAAAAAAACAAATCAGAAAATTAAATTGCATTCCAAAGACTAGTACAGAAACCACTGTTAATATAAACGCGTGTTCTATTATGCATCATTATCATCAACTTAGCCGACGCTTGACAAAGGCTCCTACATGATTATCCAATAGGACCAGAAGCAGCCTGGTCAGATCCACGTGGGGCCCTTATCAGATCGTCTGTTCACCTTGTGGGTGGACGTCCTACGCTTTGACGTTCCGTGGCCTCCACTCGACAACCTTCCGGCCTCAGAGGTCGTCGGATCTTCGTACTATGTACGAGTATGTATCCTGCCCTGTGCCGCTTCAACTTCAACTGATCCGTCGGGTTATGTCAGTATCTTTGATTTGTCTACGGATCTCTCCATAGCTCGTTAAGCGACGATAAGCCTTCTTAAAAGACCCATAGTCCGCGTTTCAGCGCCATACTCGTATGTCAGCACTGGCAATATTGTGTATCAGTATTGACCAAGCGATGTAATGGACATTTTTAGTTACTTGTGCTCCTGTACAATGGTAGCCATCTAGTTGAAGGTTAGCTTATCTGCTATAATTTATAATAAAAAAATCATTGTATTTCATTAAAATATATACTTAAATATAAAACGTCTTTTGTCTCTTATAAAAACTGTGTAATAATTGTCAGACAATTTGTGTCTTAACAGCAAAAGGAAAAATTTTACTTACGTAATCTCCTAATGATATTATATCAACCTTTGGACTTGAATGAATGCTTACGCGTTAATTTCGTCTATTAATTAAGTATACTTAGCACAACTTGTCAACGTATGTGTTGAAGCATGTCGGACACGCATGATCGCAGTTTCAGAATAATTTGCTTGCTTGATATGATTAGAACTGACAATAATTATGAAATTAATACTCCTGAGATTCGCATTTGATCAATGTTAATGCGATTGTGTTGATCACTACCATTTTTTTTTATGTTAAGGCTGACGGTCACTTGATGGTAGGTGGCTATCGTCACTTGTTAATACAAATGACGCCATGATGGTTGCAAATACGCTGTAAACATTTATTTAATAGAGGATAAGATGGCTTAAGATATTCTCACTGCGGATATTTCTCAGTGGTCTTCTTAAATGTGTGGTAACTGCTATGAGACGGATTGCCCAGTTTAGTGCCTTGCCACTACAGTATTTTATAAAGAGTGGCAGATAGACTGACTTTCCACTTGATGGTAGGTGGTTATCGTCGCCTAATGACACAAACAAGACCAGGGGTGATGCTGCCTTCTCTGTGGGAAAAGGTTACTTTCTTAGCTTACCTTCCTAGTATGTATTTTTGAAGAAATTGTGTACAATGCGTTCGAAAATGAATTCAAGGATCTATAAAAATTTAAACATGAAGATTAGATATAATCAATAATTGATCAGTGTAAGTAGATTCCTAAGAATTAATCAAATGTAGTCCAAAATTAGAAACATGAAGATCTAGATATTATTCATAGTTCTGTGGTTCCACTAAAATTAGGTTACAAGAAATACTGCGCATTTATAAGCGCATCTGTACCTAATCATATTCTCTCTGTCTTGCCCCATTTATGGAATCGGACACGCATAACATTATCCCATATTTGTCAGCCACAATGAAAAAGTAAGATATACAAATCATCAAAATACAAATATTAACATTTGAGGAAACACAATTGGTGTAATAAAAATAAATAAGGCTCCTCAATTCAAAAATGTTTTGTATAATATAATTTGAAACACCTACATGAACAGCGAGAGATGTGAGAATTTATAGTTATTTATCCGAAGAATTGATCCCACCCAAGAGCTGATTGCGAGTTAAACGATTTAAATCGTCTGCTCCAGTCGCTTTATTGTTTACTAGCGACTCGCCCCGGATAGCGCACGTTTCGTATAAAAGACATAAACATATAAGGTCGTATGTAAGCATATAAAATACACGTTTTTGATGATATAAAAAATACAAATTCGGTAATTATATTTTATTATAATACTAGCTGTTGCACGAGACTTCGTCCGCGTAATTTTATAAAATATAACCTATGTTACTCGCTGATAATGTAGCTTTCTATAGGTGAAAGAATTTTAAAATCGGTTCAGTAGTTTTTTAGTAATCATTACAAACATAAAAATCTTCTCTCTTTATGATATTAGTATAGAAAAGAAATACTTTTATTATCGGGTTATAAACTTTGTTAAAACTTTGTATAGAATTTGCTGGTACCTACAATATACCTACTTATTGCTTACAGTAAAGTTGGTCTGGCCATACGACAGCTTTATTACTTCTTCTTAGCTTTATTCTCACAATCGGAATGGTTTCGCTAACTCATAGAAGCTAACTTGAAAGTAGTTGCCGATAGAAACGTAAGTTGGATAAAGTTTATCTCGACGATTATAATGTCAACTGCTATTATAATATGATTAGCAACTTGCTATCTGACCTTTAGATTGGAAAACTGGATACGTAACGGAAACCAATAAACAAACAAATACCTAATTAGACTCGATAACAAACAGAATACATAGTACATGTACAGTGGATCGTAAAATGCATTGTGCTAGTCTCGACGACGTGACCTTGTCACGACTTCCAGATAAGAGTGGTATGCAGCGAATCAACACTCAACGGTATGCAAGAGATAACGAGATAAGGCAGATATATCACGTCGTGATTAATATCAATTAATTTATTAATCTAAGGCGCATATATAATTTACACTATTTATAAAATAGAAAAAGTTTAATATGCAAAAAGTAACAACAATAAATTAAAAAAAAAATCGATTAAAAAATAATTTTCGTAATGTGATTTGGAAGCTGATAAATTTTCAAAAAAATGTTAAAAGAAATTAAATAAAATTCTTATTCGAAATAATCTACCATTTTCAATAAAACTGAAGAATCCTTTTAATTTTCCTGTACTTAGTCAGGCTTTGTTTACACGAAAGTTTTTTTAGGTACTGTACCGCTTGAAGTATTATACCATCTATACACATTTGGAGAATTCCCCAATTTGTTTGAATAAAATTGATATTGAAAGTAGGTAGTTTTTTATTGATATACCTATCAATAAACAATTACTTATCGATATCAATTGGATTATACAAAAAAAATATCATACTGAAGCTGTCATCTTATCACTTTTTGTGATAAGATCACTTGTTGAACTTGAACACTTATCACTTGTTGAATACTAGCTTTAGCTCGTGACTTCGCCCATGTTGATTTTTATTTTAAAGCCTACGCGCGCGTTATTCTTATGAACATACTAAGTTATTATACTCAAAATTTGTTCATCAATTTTTGCTTGACAGAGTCGCATTTATAATAAGTAAGTAAGCAAAAAGCTTCACAGTGGTCATGTGACTAGGTAAGTAAGATTATTTGTATGATGATTTGGCAGAACAAAAGACCGATCATGTTACCATTGCAATCGCTATCATTACGAAAAGAGAAACCTTCGACCCTTTTTCTCAGACTTGCTTACAATTTAATTCAGAAATAAAATATTAATGTATCAAAATACTGCAGCCTATATACTTAACTCACGAATATTTTAACCTAATTGTATTAGTTATAACTGAAGCAATTATAAAAATTATATATTTTTTTATAACTAGTTCAGTAGTTTGAGAGATTAATTATAAGTAAATTAATTTTTTTATTGTATCCTCGTCTCCTTGAAATTTGATAGCATAGAAAAAGCCTTCTCCATAAAAATATGGATCAATAAAATCCATGAAAAAAATACACATGCCGACTTTCATGGTGATTGGTTTTGGAGTTTTGCAATAACAAATATTTATACAAGCATTAATTTATATATGCACAGAATTAGTGTTGATAACGATTATGTAAAGAGACGAACAAACAGTAACTTTTTTGTTATGCTGTTTATGCCTGTGTAAACTTTGGTAGAGTTATTTTCATAGTTAAAATTCAATATTAATTTATTAATAACTTATAAATTGTAATATGTTATTTTATTTCTGGTTCAGTCTGGCTTATGTCTGGTAATAACCATTTTGGTTAACATCTTAACTAAACCATAAAATAATTAACACAAGTATTTTAAACAATAATTTATTGTTTTCCTTAATAAGCTTCATTAATAAAATAATAATAAAAATAAACTAAGAAATGCATGAATAATAACTAACCAGTAATAAACCGCAGGAAAACATTTTGTCTATTTTAATTTGTTTGGTCTTTGTTTTGTGGTATCCCTAACATTAATTCACAATAATGCAAACAATCAATAGTTCAGTGCGCTGACATCATAACTAAAAATATAGAATGTAATGTAGCTTGTGAAAAAAATTCAGCTAAACCTTTTTTGTAGGTATAATTCAAAGTGTGTCAAGTATAACAAAAGACGTGCATAAGAAGTGCAGCGTTGTGCCAACTTCGAATATATTATGTTGCTAATAATATTAAATGTAAAGGCAGTAATTTCAAAATAAAGTAATTTTTTTTTAAGTAAAGGTCTGCAGGATAGGCTGACGGTCAACTGGTTACCTGATATACTGCCTACCTTGATATGATAAGGGATAAAAGGGGAAGGGATACTAATTTATGTCATGATTATCCTTTGGAATAATCATTTGTTATATTTAAGTCCGGTTTTTTAAGGCCATTCAGTAACACTTCTCTACGAATTATAAATTGAAGTCGCTGTCCGTGTCTGTGTGTTTGTACGCTGTACGCTGTAAACTTTAGGGCATTGCATCTGCTATTTCAAATTTTTTACTCACAAACTTATTTCATTCAGTAGCAAATAACCAAAATTAACGTATTAATGATACTTAATACAAAAAAAAACACCTTCTTTAAAATAACAGAGGTAACACAACACAGTAAAAAATGTTGTAGTGGCAAATCTTGAAATCAAACATACAATATAAATACTTACTATAAATAATATCATAAATGCGAAAGTGAGTTTGATTGTTACGTTTTCATTCCTTAACTGCTCAACCAATCACTGTGAAATTTTGCATACATGTTGTCAGTAATACATTAAAGCACATAAACCTTTCATCCAAGAAAAAGTTCTGTACCCGAAAAATCAGATGAAATGTAAGAATAAATAAGCGACGCCTTAGAAAAATAAATGATAAACAATGAATAAATTGAATAGTTATTTATTGTTAACCTATCCACGACGCGGACGAAGTCGCGAGCACTAGCCAGTAAAGTGTAAATATGCAATACCAGATGACGTGAACACCATACAGACAGATGCTACACCGGATGCAGCCATCATGTCAGAAGTAATATGACAGCTTTGCAACTAGTTATGTCAAATACTTGTACACACACGTCGTGCTCGCCCAGGAATTCGTGTCAGCATTATCTAAGAATAGCAAGCTAAATGAACGCTCTCATTACTCTATCCACGTACTAATAAACTAATAACACACAATAACACAATTTAAACGTGTTCTTCATGTCTTTATATGGAACTGAATAGTTTATTTGCTGGCATACTTGAGACGGCGCCTGATACGATGTCAGGCAAGAAACGTAGCTGTGGTTTGCAAGCTTTATTAGTATAGAAAAAAATGTGAAATACATTTTATTATAGTCTGGTTAAAGCAGTGAGTCATTGAGGCTTTAACTCTCATCATAATGATCACTGCAAATCACAAGATATTTTTATATGAGGCAAGTTAACGATCAACTCGATCAAAAAAAAAAGCTGTACTATTTTTTTAGTCGTAGTTTGTTTTTAATTGTTGATATTGGTTAGAAACGGTTTTATTTTATTTTATATAGATTCAATATGAAGAAACTTGTAAATGGTGTCAAATTAATCTGTCATTTAGTTATTAAGTAAATTTTTCGTATAAATATCACTGTAAGTTTTCCTAAATATATAAATAAATAAGTAAATAGCAATCTGATTCCGTCTCCTATATCATAAGCAATGCTAAAGTGGTTAAAAATGCACCGGAATATTTTAGGTTTTTTTTTTATACACCTTTGGTTACGTTATTGGAGTTTTAGTAAGGATCTCTAATTTTTTTGAAAATATAATAAAGTCTATGTTACTCGCTTATAATAAGCTTCCCAAGGGTGAAATAATTTTTCAAAACGGTCCAGTAGTTTTGGAGCCTATTCAATGTAAACAAACTACAAATCTTTCCTCTTTATAATATTAGTATAGAAAATCGTTGTTGGTCTGTGCGTTTGTGCACACTAATCTCAAAAACGGCTTAACCGATTTGAATACGGTTTTCACCTAAGTATTGTAACAAGCTTTCCGTAACAAAATTTTAGAACCTAATCCGATCATCGAAACTTGGTTGTATCACTTCATTTGATTTTTGTGCGTATTAATAAGTGTTTGAATTTAAATTTAATAATTGAAATATATTTTCATATGACTGACTAAAACGAGCCGCAAGTGACTTGTTCATTCAATAAAATAGACATAGTAAACGACAAGGCTCATTAGCGCTATTAAGTGAGACCGGGCACTTGCCGCCGGCCGCCGCAAACAATAATGCAGTTATTATACGATTAATGATTTGATAAGGCGATTCAATTTATTGCACTAGTGACTACAGCGCATACGAACACCGCTGGCATTCCAATTCACTACCCTAGTTCCCGTTACAGCATCAAACAAACATAATCTATTCACCAGCTGGTAATTCTACTTATAATGTAGAGAGAACTCAATTATGCAGATTTACAAGCGCTGTGTGCGTCTTGTTTACAGAAATTCTCAAACTAATGGGAAACTTAGTAAATGTTTCATTCGAATTTATGTACAACTAGCGGCCCCGTCTTTGCAATTGCAATGGATGCAATTTTTTTCTGCAAATTATATACATAAATTTTCTTTTTTAAAATACATAATATATATACTAACTGAACCCCGCCACGCTTGGCTGTTGCTCAGTAGTATTATAAAAACTATATAAAAATATTATTAAAATGCATTGTTAAAATGCATTGTTAAAATGCATTGTTGCGTAAAAATTTCAAGTCATTCCATCGGCTAATTGTCGAGTTTTGTTTTGAGTTTAGTTCCAATGAGTGTCTTATGGTACGTAACTCCACCTATCTTTACCAAAGATTGTCTGTTCTGTGAGTTACATATGGCCTACCCAATACCACTTCAGCTTGCTAAATCTAACTAAATGATGTCGGTGATTTTAATTCTCCTCTCGATTTTATCGTCACTGATTCTATCTCGCAGGAAAGCATATCTTTTCCACAACACACAGAAACTTTGAGCCGTCTCATCTGACCAATAGCACTAAAAACGTAATAAATGCTCAAAATAATTGAGCCAAGGAAAACCAGATAAGCGTACAAAAATCGATTGTCTTAACAATAAATTTAAAAAAAAAAAAAAAAACAATAAGTAATAGTTCAAAATATTCTTAATTCGTTTTAATTAGAACTGTCGTTTTAATTTATGATTTAAAGGTTACGCGGCAGTCAAGTTTACTTTTATTTAGATTACATATTAAATCTTATGATTATGATCTTGTATTATGATCTCATGCAAAACGGAAGAAAATCTTACGATTACGCAAAACGACTAATCACCTTTACACATTAATGACCTTTACACATGACTACTAGTTGCAAATTAGGTAAATTAATTAACGACTATATATACTCGTATATACTCGTAAAAATCGCAGTGAATTTTTAGATTATTTGTGATTCAAAGGGAATATTTTATAATGCTAGTGCAAACATTGAGCCTACCTACATAGAGATATTTCAACTACTGTTTTATTCATACCCTGCAATATGCTGTAAATATTTATAAATATAAAAAAAGAGCCAGGCGACGACGCTCAAAGAAGTCGTCCTTCATTAGTCAGCTTTTGAAACGAGTTGCAATTGTAAAAGAGAGAAGACTTCAATAAATGGAAATGAAACAAATTGTTAATAAAAAGATAACAAATTTAAATTGATAGTGTTTATTAATTCATTCAGAAGCTGGAGAGAAGGATATTATTTATGTATTGAATATACTTAATTCAAGTGTCATACTATTTCTTCGACTTCCACATATACAATCTAGTGCCCGTAACTTCAGTCGCGTTAAATTAAAAAATATAACGCCTGACACAATATAAAAGCATTATAACGACTGATATATTTACTGTTGTTAAATTATTTTTAGATGATCCCTCGGGAACAGTACTTTTGGATGATATGTGGATGAAAAGTATCCTATATCCTTTCGTGTATCCCTTACAACATGTATGCAAAATTTTATGATAATTACTTAAGTAGTTTATGTAACAGACAGACAGACAGCTAGAGTTACTTTCACATTTATAATATTAGTATGTATAAATAAATAATACCTGTATATGGCCGGAACTTGATATGTGATAAGGATTTTTTTTTAGATTATTATATGTATGAGTTGTAGAAGAAATATGATAGAGATCAACAGATAAAAAATACATTTTTTATTATACCTATTATCATAAAGATAATAATAAACAGTCTTATATGCAAAAAAAAGCACATTATAAATGGTCATCACTATTAGTTGATATTTTTCTTATTACATATTTTAATATGATATTCATGAAAAACTTTTGTCGCACAAAGTATTTTCCATGTAATAGCAAGTTTAGCTAGTAGGTAGGTACTTCCTTAAGCCGTTCCTGGTAATGTTACTCAAATTCGTACTGAGTCAATAAAGAGCAATCAGTTTCCTATGAGTTCTACGAAATACTGAATATCAGCGTACGAATTGATTACTTTGTACAAAGTACCGCCGACTAGCCGTGAAAACGCTTTTGTTCATGAATCATTACAATGGTGTAATTATGGTACATATTTATACTTAAACGGTTTTGCAGACATATAATACCAGTCCCTTGAGCCCTGCGATTCGTTTATCTATGTACTATAAATAATTGTTATTTAATATGAAAAACACGAAGATTCTATAGAACAAATTAAAATATTTAAAATATATATGTCATTGTCAACAATAAGCAAGTTTAACAAGATATGGCTGCGTTAAAGAGATAATTAAAGTAACTAAAAAAATATATAATTTATATGGAAAGCACATGCCAACAGTCACTATGTAGATTCTTTAAGTATAAATAAAGAGCAATTTATAAAATATGTTATTAAGTAGTAATTATGGTATTTACACGTTATTTACAAGATTCTTTTCTTAAAATTGCTGGCGTCTTTTACATTTTATAAATTTTTATAGTACTAAGTTCATTTGTTTTAAACTAGTAGTAGATAGTACGTCCACTAACCTTTTTTTAGAAATATAATCTTATGAAAGGATCCTTCAGGAACAGTACCTTTTTCTTTATGGAAAAATTGGTACCTAAAGTATGACGTTTCTGTACTTCTGAAAAGGTGTATGTCAAATTTATACGCAACTTTATTGTAATTCGTTAAATTAGTTAAGGCATGAAAGCGCAACAAACAATCAAATACATTTTAATATTAGTAAGTATGTAAAATATACTTTTAGAATTTAAACATCACAGGGCACTAAATAAAATTAATAAATTTATTTACTTATAAGGATTTCTTATTGAATTTTCAAATATATTAAAACTTTTTTTTTTTATTTAATATATTTCAGTTATATCGCAATAAAATTTTCTGTAAAATTTGGTTTCGATAAAAAAAAATGTAAGTAATTGTCACTAATTTTGCTACGGCAAAATACTTTAACAATAATTCTACTCGGTGTGTAAGTAATTTGACTGTTCACTCTATTTTTATACGTGGCATATAAACAAGTCTAACAAATCATTATACCTCCAAAAATATTAAACATAATTCTGCCACTCCCTTGTTTACACAGTCAAGAATCAGTTTCATTATAATCGACAAAGCTTTTGTTATTTCACAACTACCCACGTACTTACATATTAATCCGTGTTTCAATGCACATTGTTCCAATAACTATTATTACTTTACATTCCATTGCTTGGAATGTACAATTTTCAATTAAAATTAATAATACATATGCGGACGTGGTCACCACATAGAACCATTACGTTCCTTTACCTTAGTTATTACGGTTAAATAGTGGCTCAATGATTATAACTATACAAGAACGATTATGTATGCAGTACATTCATGGAATTTAAGACAAATTGTTCTGTTCAAAATAGTTCTGTTGTCCTGGAAGACCAATTTAATTTTTCTAGGATAAAAATAACCAAGTTGTATTTTAACTTCAAAGGAAAAACATGAAATTATGTGTGTATACCACAGAAAACTAAAGTTGGATAGATAGACTAGACTATCTATTTAACTTGGGATAGATCTAGGATAGATTAGACAAGCTTTCTCTTATTTATTGAAGACATAGTCGTTATGGAAGACACTTATTTATAGACTTAACTCATAAATTATGTAGTTCGTAGATGGATCAAGGTCTTTTTTATAAATGCTACCAAATTTTGTACACCCTAACAATAATATAATACAAAAGTCGGAAAACATTATATTATTAAAAAAACGTTTTTATTTTTCATTAATTCAAAAATTACTTATTATAATATAAAAAGATTTAATAACAAAACAGCACATTTTTATAGTCACAAAAGATTAGATAAGTTGCGTAAAAAACTGCAGTTAGTACAACAGTACAAAACATTCAAAACAAAACACCAGAAATTGTAGTTACTTGTATCAGAAATATCTGTTCTTTTTTAAAAATTTCGAATCGGTAACAAAAAAACAAAATACCCTCACAACCAATCAATTTTAAAATCAGTGCATGTTCTCAATAACTGAATTAGATGTCCTACGTATTGAAACGGGTCGAGGCCGTCTCCATTACACGACCTAGACGCGAACACAAACCAATTCAAATAGCTCAATTTACATTCACGTATTATGCACATGTCCGAGTACCGTATTCTAGTCACAAGTTTTAACATTGAAGAAGCATTGTCTTAAGGGATCACCTTATCATATCATTTTTTTTATATATTTATTCATATAAAAAAATCAGATGCTTAGATATTTAGTTACAACATTTACGTTACGTGTTACAATTCAATGGTCGTTGATTCGATTCATGTTAAAACGGACGATACTCGTAGAAAAGATTTTATTAAATTAAGCCAGAAAAGACCTAAATTCGTTTAGAGACTTTTGCTTACAACCTGCTTTTTGTGCTTTATGTGGGAGTATGTGATTTATTTTGTATTTAAAATATTACTTATTATTAATGGAAAGAAGATCTTGTAAAAGAGACAACTAGGTTTGAATTGTAATAAGTCACGTATATCGTGTTTTCAATGTTATTTGCTACGATGAAAACATTTTCTAAAGATAACACCGGAATTGTGTTGATAATTCTATACATTTCTAGTCGAATAGTGTGTATAAAAAATTATAAAATTAAAATAAATAAATATTTTTTTTTATTATTGAGTGATTTCTAATTGGAATAAATTCTAAATGTTAATTCCATACAATTATCGTCTGTTCGGAATTCATATCTATCAGAAACAATCCGACAAGATTCCTCATAGATGTTTTCTTTTTTCTTTCAATTTTGGTCTTTGTTACAATAGTGTATGCATTAACATAAAAGATTAACTTATTTTAGTAATCCCTGTTCTTTTTATAACAAACTTATCTACATCCGGTTACAATAAATGTGAAAGTAATGAACAAGTTTGTTGTTTATAACAAAATACCGAGTCATCGGCAGTTTATTTATCTTTTGATAGTATAAAATGAACAGTTGCATATAGGTGAACATACAAATGAGTGAATTCTCTCCGTTCCAACGATAATAACGTCTAATGGGGTACGATTTGCTGTTAACAATGTCGACTTGTCTATTGAGGAATGTAGTGAAAATCGTGTGAAGTATGTCGTTACGACTGCGGTGTTGGGTCCGACATTACCATAAGAAGGGCCACTAACTGCACCCATGTCGAAAGCAGCGCCTCTTTTGTTTAGCACGTAGCTAAATGAACTACACACTGTAGTACAGGGCCATCACAAACTAGTGAAACTATGCTAATATTGATTCTAAACTAATGTTCGGAAAAGTGACCACAAAAGTTAGCATGCAAGATTGCTCAATCGGAGACACTAGAATTACAAATAGAAAATCGACTTACACGATGCATATGTAAACAATGAAACCGACTACTATAGGAATTAAAAAAATATCGAAATAAATTTGAGTATATTTTAAATTTGAAGATCAGCAGGCGGGCTGACGGTCCACTTGATGGTAATTGGGATCAGTAGTATATTAATAAAAGCAAAACTATAGGCGTTGAAAGTGCCCTTAGTACAATAATATGACGAGCCCACTAGTGGGGTCACTTTGTTAATGAACTTTTCATAGTTGGCTCTGGTCTGGATTTTGGAGTATAGTGACAGGGTACATTGCGTTTCGCAGTCATTTAGGCAGCCTGTTTGGTGGCAGTAATCGACCCCTTACAGAAGACAACCGTGAAATAACAGTACATGTGCTGTTGTTCGATGAGTGAGAATGCCATTTCCCATTTCCCTATCCCTTCCTGTCTTTAATCCTACTACGGTCGCGAACGCACTTGCAGCACTGTGTAGCCACATACCAACCAAAAGGATAAGACATTGGGAAGGGTTATGAGGTCTAAAATCACATAAATCCATTTATGACAGCAAAAAGCAGTGTACCCTGCCACAACGAAAATGTATCAATCATGGGTGTGTATTTTAAAGTGTTATTTAAAATTTAATGTTAGCCACCATATGGGCAGAATTGCATAATTTCAAGAGTTGCAATAAAAGTCGTCTTGTAAACCTTTGTTGGCGGGCGATTCCCGGGAACAAAGGGTGATTCGTCTTGGAATTGGCTTTTTCACAACAGGTGAGGTCGTGTCTCTCCCTCAGTCGCCGAACGCGTTCACTTTTCTTCACAACAATCATAAATAAACCTCGAAGGCCGATGGAAGTTTTTATTTCGATGCTCTCACCAATGGTTTACGTGTGAACACAATTTTAAATATTCTTTCATAACCCTTTAATGACGTGTGTGATCGTAAATCCTGGTTTATGTTGGGCTGATTTTGCAAGGTGCCTCAATTTAGGTCATAAGCGTGAACATGTCATGTATTTATACATCTGTGTAGTAAAGTATTTAAAAGTAGATATGGCACTCCCGTATAGATAAATATTTATAACTAAGTACTGCAGAAATTTATGGGGAAAGTTAGCCACACAGGTCTTATTTATAGAAATGCATCCGTGCGAAGCTGGGAGCGGCTCGCTAGTATATTATAAAAATGTTTTTGTTCGCTTCTGTCTGTACTCCGCTAACTTCTCCCAAACAATTCAACGGGTTTTTCATATGGTATAATTTTCATAGGTTTGTATAATTTGCAGAAAAATTGCATTAGTGCGAAGCCAGGAGAGGGTCGCTGGTAAAAAAATATATAAAAAAGATTGTAGCGCATCGACTGTTAACTTTGTCAACAGTTTAACTAATAGGATTTTATTAATTTAATTGAAGTCGCTCCTCTCAGTGCATATAAATAAAAACCGTGATGACGACGATGACATTTACGAGGGTACACAATTCACAAAATGTCATGTCAAATATACTCGTATGTCGATGCATGGTCGATGTAATAAAAGACTTATAATTTATTGTTACCAAAGTGTCGATATCAATAATTGTTTGATTAAATTTGAATACCAAATGACTACTAGAAAACATTGACTAAGTTTCAGGATACGAACATGCTGGAAATGAAAATTAATTTTTGATAAAGTGATTGTATATTATGGCACTACAAACGATGAACGACTATACTACTAATATTATAAATGAGAAAGCTTGTGAGGATGGATAGGTATGTATGTATGTATGTTAGTTACTGTTTCATCTAAAAACTACTGAATGGATTTGGATGAAATTTGGTACACAGATTAGTTTGTTACCGGGATTAACATATAGGATACTTTATATCTTGAAAAAAATTTAGGTTACTAAGTGATAGTTGGATTTAGGAAAGAATGGGGAAATAGTCTCTGGTGTCCGTTACATACACCGAAAAATAACACACATTTCACGGTTATTTCACTCTTATTTCACGGTTTTTTTTAAGGCTGACACAGGCTCCACTGGATTTTACTTTTTGTACTTAGGTATATGACTAAAAATATAACTAAAAATTTATATTTTATTTTAAGTAGTGGCAGGACACTGCGTTTTGTAGACACAACAGCAAATATGCTGTTATTTCACGGTGGTAAAGGGTCTGTAAAGGGTGGTTACTACCGCTAGTAGGGCTGTACAGTTAAGCCCTGCCACTATCTGGGTACAATTAGATGTGGATGAACCTCGGAGAGATTTAAGTAAATAAAAATAGTTTTTAGACAAATGCACAAACCTTTAATGATTTTTAATAACTCTGTTATTGCAACACAAATTACAGTTTACATTTCAAATGAAAACACATTAGTTTTGTGGGTCTTTCGAGGCTGTTAATAAAAAAATATATATTATCAAACCGGTTACGTAATCTAAGGACGCCATAATAATATTGGAGATAATAACAGTCTGCAGCCGCTTTATTGGACCGACAGCACCCGGTTGGTTCGTTAATGTTTGATTTATGAACGAAGACAAACGACTCCAACTTCACAGCTTTACGATTTCTTGCCGACATAAAAACCTACGAATTTACCATATAAGCTCCATTTGATTTTCAGCAACTGTTAAAAATTCAGATAATCAAGAATATTTTATTTCCAGTGTGACCATAATATGAGGAGTAACATTTGAGCACTTGAGTATATTCCATAAAGTTATTAGACCTAGCGACACGTCTCTCCACAGTTTCGCACGGATGAAATTTCTTCTGCAAATTATATACACTAAACTTCAACTCAAGTGCACCCCCGTTCAGCTTGGTTTATAAGAGATGCGAGTTACGAACGAGTGGTTCTTGATAGCCCCAAATTCTGCGACGAGGGCGGCACTGTTAATTTCGGGTATCAAAGAGGTGATACAGCATTATTAGTGGAAAAGATATTTATTGTTTTTCGAAGTATTCTCCTTGAAACTTGACATATTTTTTCATTCGATGGAATCAATTGCAGTTTTCATTTTGTAGAAATTCTTGTCCAACCGAAATGTCACGAAGTTTCATACAAAAAAAAAAAGTTAAACAAACAAGTTTTTACAATGAACTTTATTGTACTTTTTTGTCATTATTCAGGCTAAAGTGCTCTGTAGCGTTTAATAAAGATCAAAATATCTGTTTTAACATTTTTTAATCACTCATTGATTTCGTAAAAATACTCGAGTAAGATTTTTTAAAGTTTTTCAGGCTCGAATTTTTAATGTAAGTTTTATCGGGTTTTAGGTACTGTGTTTCATGTGATGGTTGGTGGTTAAATAATAATAAAAAATTGGGGCTAGTACGTAACAGTAAAATTATAGTCACATTAAGAAAAGTTTAAGATTACAACATAAAATCCGAAATGCAATGTCTGCTAAAATAAAAAAGTATCCAGTATTTAGTAATAGAGAAAGGGATCTGCCCTTTTGATTAGTTCGATTAAACTCAAAAGTCATTTTTATCTGAATGATTGATTACACGCTTGCTTCAAACGTACACCTGTAATCTGAACGAATCATACAACTCTTACATTTATTGATTGCATTCAAACGCCTCGGGTGATTAGGGACAGTTTAATTAAAGTACTAGTGAATTATGACGACGTTACAAATAGCTATATGAATGATTTAATAAAACTGTAAAGAAATTCACAACACAACAAAAAAGGTAACACAAGGGAAAAAGCTTTTTGCTAACAAGCAAATTGTAGCTCGTTTTCATCGGAATCGGATTTCTTTACTCTCCGTCGTCGATAAGTGAATGAAAGCAATCAGACTAACAAGGTGTTTCAACCATTGTAAATTATAAAGAATATTGGCGGTGAAAATGGAACGAGGACTTGGTCAAAGAAAGATGTATCTCTTAATTTCTTTTAAATATCATCTTCCAGTATAATGTAGTTTGTAATATTATTTTTATTTTTTGTTACAGATTCTCATTGGAGTACTAAAGAAAAAATATCGAGGTGTGTTAAAATTCAGTTCTATTATTTTTTATTTTTATGAAAGTAATTGTTAAAAGTTAATTAAAATTTTGATTGTTTATAGGACAAAATTAGGTTAGATTCAAGGCATATTTTATTTTAATTTATTTATTTAGATTACATACAGCCATATATTTTAAAAATGTATATTATAGATTATATACAATATATGTTATCTTCCTATGTAGGTACGAAAAATGAAAAAATAAAACAGGAGTAATTCGAAATTTTAAAATTGATTTAAAAAGTAGTTCTTCTATTTAAAAACCTAATCTTTATTAATTATGATTAATATAATGTAACGTCAAATGTAGGATAATCTAACCCGTTACTACACAATTCAAAACAAAGGATCAGTTCATATTTATTTAATTTATAGTTATGTCATTATCATAAATATCATAATTATATGATATTATTTTTCTAGTTAATTTTGATTCATGTAGCTTGACTAATTTGTTTGTGAAATATCGATTTTGAAGCGTGTTTTTGCTTTCTTCCTTACAATTTTATTCAAAAATATAATTAAGCTTACATGATTTAGAGTAGAGATTCGTTTGGACCACTTAACAACAGCTCCGCAGTAATAATGGAGAAATAAATCCATATTGATATAGGGTGCCTAAATTCAAAGATTGCCTGCTCGAGGCATTCAGTTATTAACTTTCTTAGCGTTACACACTCGCAGACACATCGATCAAAATTGATAGGAGTCTGATAAATCAGCATCAATCGTGAACAAGTGGACAAGCCTCGATTACCTCGATGGCACCCATGACTCAGCCGGCATTAATGCGATGATCTGCCTAAAGGCTTTACGCATAAATTTAATAATTGCACCGTAGACAATGCAGGAACAAACAAGTGAGACCAGAGCCCCATGAATAATACATGCCGAGAGCCAGATACCACCAACAGATAGGCACCAAGACAGAATAGGGCAACATTTTTACTTTTATTTTAACATTTCAGGGTGAGCCACTGTTTCCAAGCTCAGGCTTGACGTGTTCGTAAATAAACTTACCCTTTTTTATAGTCGGTATTATAATATTATTGAGACGACTTGCTCGGTAAAGGTCTATCATTGTGTGTCATTTTTGAGTAATGTAGGCGCCGGGGATTGCATGAGAGTATAAATTGTTGAATTTGTCACAAGTGGTTATTAATAATAACAACCAGTAATATCGAGTACGTGTGTGTATCAATGTCAAGAACGCAATATTAAGCGATAAGAGCAAATTTATTTGCGATCACAACGAACTTCATTAAAATTACACATTTTTTGTTTAAATAACTGTTCAATTGTTGTTCAATTTCCGGCAGAATTAACAACTTTTATGTGGTTTTCATTGCAACACCTTACCCTTTTGCAGTTACTTTGCAGTTACCCTTTTATTAAAGTCGTGTTTTTATTATTATTATTCTGTCACATTGATAGTAAGTATATTATAATTAAAAAATCGGTTTTATTCTATACTCTTGATTGGGATTAGACAAGAAACATTAGTCCTTCAACTTTTTATAATTATCCCTTTACAATCGTTTTAAACGTAGTTACGTTTTAAAATTTACGAGCATTATTGTGGACCGAAATGAAATATTGGACGTTTAAATTTAGATTCCATTGAGTGAAAATTTGTAATGAAAAAAAAAAATGCGGCACTTTAAATAAAAATTATGTTTTCAATGGGTTCCATTTATAAAGGTTTTTCTAAAATATTAGAATTTCTGGCGTATTTCATTATTTTCGCGAGTTCTATAAGTGCTGCGAATGTCTTGCGTCATATATTGTCTTCAGTTATTCGCATTGTAGTAAGTTAAACAACAAATTCTCCCTAATACCCATTACTGACTTGTCAAACCAATTTCAAACATATAATGCTCATCTTAATGGTACATGCCAACATTAAATAGTATAAAATATTAATTAACTTAGCGTTGTTATATGTAACTAAGTTAAATTGGAAAGCTGACTACCGGCAGCCGTTCGAAAGTCTCTCTGAAAAGGAAGCGTATGTTACCCGTTTTCTATATTAACTATCCATACAGATAGATAATCTTTAAGCTAACACAAATCTATACATATAATGAAACCGTAATAAATATTTAAAAAAAAAACTTATGTTCCGAGGTCAAAATACGTGCGTTTGTGCACGCTAATCTCAGAAACTTCTTAACCCATTTGAATGCAGTTTTCACTGATATATTGACGATTACCTGGATCAAACTATATCCTGGTAAAAAGTTTGGTTCGTACATCGCTTACGAAGTTGCGGGCACCGGTTAGTTAATATTAAACTTGCAATAAAATCGTATTTAATATGCGATAGTAAAATATCATACATTCATTACTTGCTTCTAATGAATCATTACCTATATTCACAAACCCATCCCATTCAGAAGCTGAGCGAACACAAATATGACGCAGTTAATACTTTTTAATCGCTCACCAGTGTCGCAATTTCCACGCGACTTTACTTTACAAGCAAAGATATTACGTAATGTGATGTAATATAATTTATGGTAAACGCTGTCATATAAAAATATAACAAAATTGTTTAATAACGCTTCCGTTTAACTTTGTTACGCTGAGAATAGAGCTCTGTTATAAAGATAACAATGCATTTTTTACGGATTTGAGTAAGTAAATATAAAATAAACATATTTTAGAATGAATTGAAGACAAATAATGGGCATAAAAATAAGAAGTGACTATAAAAAGAATAAATGTCGCGCACTAAAAATATATTTATCATAGTTTCCACATTGCAACTGTTACAGTACAGTCAGAGAAACACAAATAGACGATATCTCATTGAAATACACCGGACTAAACATCATACTGACTATTATTGATTGAAATTTATTGATTGAAACCATTAAGTGCCTATTATATATTTTACTTCAAGTTAGGTTTCAATATTTAATTTTAAAACATTGTTGAAAAATCCATTTTTCTCTAAAAAATTATGTGATTACATTTCTGTTTTCTCATATTCGACACTCATTTCAATATGTTAAGTAAACAATCAGTAAAGTATTCATTATTTTATTCAATAACTGTATTATCCACACATGAAGGAAAATGAGGTTTTGTATTCCTGTAAATATTAAATTTGCATGGTGATGTGTCGTTGTCTAGCTCGGGGCGGTTAACATTATA
This sequence comes from Synanthedon myopaeformis, assembly GCA_944738685.1. NCBI lineage: Eukaryota > Metazoa > Arthropoda > Insecta > Lepidoptera > Sesiidae > Synanthedon > Synanthedon myopaeformis. The sequence continues at coordinate 8,659,345 of OX122919.1, forward strand.
CTTGAGGATTAAAATTTATTATATTCCTCAATTTAAAATGGGTTTTAAGATTTTAAATTAACCCTACGATAATTATAACAGACACATAAGAGAAATTGTACATTGTAATATCTGGAGACCCAATTTACAATTGCAGCCATAATTTGAGGGAATATTATACCTAAAAAAAATATATAATATACGAAATTCTGTCGTTTTTTCCGGTCATGCTCGAATTTGACATGAATGTGAACAGATGGACGAATTTAAATTTGAATGAAAGTGATTTTGTTGGTATGTTTGTTAAACCTTCACGCCTTAACTATTCAACCATTCATAGCGAAATTTTGCATACACGTTATCGGGGATACAGAAAAAGACAAAGTATCTTTCATCCAGAAAAAAGGTATTGTTCCCTAGGAATCATCTAGAAATAACAATACAAATTTCAACGCCTGAAAAAAAAATATGAGCAATAAAGATTGAATAAATGTTTCGACACCCAAGAAAAAAGGGAAAAAATTAGTTAAAAGCAGCGTAAATGAAGAAAAAGAAAAATAAATGAAGAAAAATATATTAAAAAATGCAAAAGTAGGCATCGTGCTACGAAATATTATTGCGTAGGTATTGGAAATGAATTGTGTGAACGTTTTAATTATGCGAACGGATACAGTCATGTTAATCAGTAAAATGCAGTGGATCAACTATTCGCGAAAGTTAACCTTGGTGCTTTAGTGCAGCACGATTAACGGTCGCCGGCCGGCGCAAGCGCAGGCTGCTTTCGCCACAGATTATATACAAGCTCATTATATTGTATGTTACCTCCATCCTCTCGACGAAGCATAACCGTATGACTCATTATAAGTCATAAATATTTTTAGATCATTACTAACTTTTATATAGGTGCCTAGCGTATGTTGTATAGTTAATTATTATTTTAATTAATATACACTAATTAGCATTAATATTGTTTTCAAACAGTCGTTTAGTTCATATATTAGCATTTTTATGACATATATAATTATTATATGTTTGTAATTATTTATAATGGTCAATTTTGAATTAAAATTTTCGAAACTTACAGAGAAAACCTACTAATATTTATACGAAACTAGCTACATGCTCCCAGCTTCGCACGGGTGCAAAATAAAAACTATCCTATCTTTTAAGTTGGACCAAATTACACATAGTTACGAAATATTATCAAAATCGGTTCAGTAGTTTAGGAGTTCATCGCGCACAAACACGTCGTGACATGTAATTTATATATTAGATAAGTCATTTCAATTGGTAGGTACTTAAAATTACAAAAAGAATTATAAAGAAATTAAATTATCACAATGCGCTATGTATTATATCTCAATGCTCAAATACAGTTGAACCAGAATTAAAATTAAAGTTAAAGAAATAAATCACCAACAAAATGAAAACAACTACTGTAACAAAAATGTTTAAATAAAATAAATTCTCTTTGCATATGACCAAGATTCAGTTGTTTAAAAATCCTACTGATATTACGAGTATAAATGCGAAAGTTTCTGAAGATGTTTGTTACTTTCTGAACTGAACTTTCTGAAGATGTTGATTTTGAATAAACTTTAATGCAATATAGTTTAAACGATAGAATTATATATAGGTATGCTATAATAAGCGCTGTTTCGTATTGCATATACTGTGAGAAAGGATCGGACACCTGGGTACATTTGAACTGTAATTTTTTTGTGTATAATAAATAAATTAAAAAATAAATAAAGTGTAAGCATTAAGTATACTATCAGCCACTAATCCCAAGCAGCTCTATTAGTCAAATTAATTATTTTATTATCATTACCTAAATGAGTAAAGACACAAAGATCACACATCGATCATCTATTACTGTTGTCGAAGATAATTATATTCTTGGCCTGACACGTTACAATAGTTGATAGTAATACTCATACTTATCTATTATACATATAATAAAATCATAAACGAGCCGTGTCTGTGCATTAAATATTTTTTCAAAAAGACAATTTTGTACACATTGTACTTATGTTACCAAGGTCACAAATATACATGTAGTTTTTAAAATTTTGTCTGTTTGTCTGTGCGTTTTTATTGACATGCCTTTTTAATGACATATCATGCTAAAAATAAACTTGATTATAATTTTGTTCACATTCAAAGTCCCGGGATTTATTTGTGAGCTGTCTAGTGTCTTTGAACTTGTCTTTTGACTTTGAAAGCGTCGTGACTTCCCAAACTTTAGTAAGTATCAAATTCAGAAAGAATATCTGTGTGCAACATAAAGTGTTTAAATAATTTAAATTTGGGGCATAATGTTACTGAGGAATTGGCAAGAAGATTTACGACGTGTCGCCAGTTTGAGCGCTCGTCACATAAATCGACGTAATGGTCCGATCTGAGAATTGATACGGCGTTATCGATGCCAAGGAACAGCTATCCGGTGTACCTTGTCGGATAATGGTTGTGAAAGCTGGTAGGCGCGACGAATATGCATCGCCTGAACAGTGCCTTTTGTTAGCGAATAAACGATAAACTAGTCAGATACCATTCAATATACATTACACCGTTGCAATGTACTATGACCCAAACACCATTATTTTTCAACCAAGTCAAGATGAGTGATTAAGATTTCTAGTACCGCTGAAATACATGCATTAAAATTAACCTTTAATAAATAAGGCGACCGGAAAGAGTTATTATTGTACCTAAAGATTTTTTTTTAAATTATAAAATTATAGCTTATATAAAATTTTGCTTTATATAAAATTTTCAGGTGTCAGAAATTTAATAAAATTTAAAATAAGATCTTGGTTTGAACCAGCATAATCGATAACTTTCATGACAGTTGCACATCGAAATACTACCTACAGTTGCAGGTCAACTTTTATGGAACGTGTCCAAAAGAGTCTGCATTTTGCTTTGTAGAAGTAACATAATGTGTTTTCTCTTGGCTTTATCGTTTTCGTTTACATCTCTTTCAGAACCGTTCAGACTAAAGAAAACATCTCTTTCAGAACCGTGATGCAACTGAACAATTATTTTTTTCTATACCTCCTCCATTGATCGCTGGCTAGATCTGTATCAGTTAAAAGTAATTACACTAGATCATTTCCATATTTCCTTTTTGGCACTATTAATTTTCTAATTCAGTTTTCATTTCTATTTTTATACTTTAACTTTATATATACAAACCTTACCTGTTTATCTCTCTTTCCATATATGATAACCGAATTAAAATCGCTCTATAAATTTTTTTTTATTAAACATATTGTTTAGCATTGTTAACTTTTGTATTAGCTGACATTGTCCATTTTGAATTTATATTAAAAGTATTGGATTGTAAAACCTTCCTTAGTACCACAAAAGTTTTATTAAATAGAGTTAGAATTAATTTTATTTTTAAAATTAATGGTTTCCGGTTTCCGGAAACAGTGCAAATGTTTGAAAAATTCTTTCACTATTTAAAAGTTCTGATATTATTTCAGACTAGACTGACGTGCCCCGGCTTCACCCGGGAGCAATTAGGGGCGATTAGTATACACCCTATATCCATCTGGAATAATGTACCTTTCAAATTGTGAAACATTTTTATTTCTAAATTGATTAGTATAGTTGTTCCAAATATAAACAACATACAAAATCTCTTTATTGTATGAATGTGGTTACTAACTAACTCCCTCAATTACATGCAGGTGAAAAGGATATCGTCAGGAATAAATTCTCCTATTACTTCACGCCCATGTGTAAACCCATGACTGTATTATTTTTCTTAGACACACACACTGCTATATTTTCTAAGTATTTGTTTGGTTACGTGCATATATCAAATGAATGTTTATCTACTCGGTTAGTCCACGTTCAATTGTTGATAATTTACTTTTGAATGTGTGCATGAAAGTGTATTTAGAACGTGGGCGGTCAAGTTCGTATAGGCCGTAATCCGTTGAGAACGACGCGGGGTCAGGGCAGGGGTTCACTGACGCCGCCTTCATAGTCGATAGAAAAGACGAGTCGCGCTCTCTGTGACTCATGCGCAAATAAATTTGTTTTCGTTACTGAACAGGTTGTTTGCTCGCTTTTCTACGTAATTGACAGATTAACTGTGGTGTGCGGTTATATTAGGGTAAAAAGGTTAGCTATATTAGAACAATTAAATTGTTATTTTTAGTCAGACTCATGTGAAAACTATAAGCACGTGGTCGCGTCTGTTGACTTGTTGTGTTACTGTTAATTACTAGTTTGCGTAGTGTTAGTTGTTATTGAGTGTTGGTTATTAAAATGTCAATGAAATATACAAAAGTGTACTCGGAATACGTTCGTTACAAAGCTGGAAGTCATCGAGGACGACCCACATCAAAACACTACGTGAGTTGGACACACACCAAAAGCACTTGTAATATTCCACAATGCATAATACGTGCCAAATGATTTAAATTTCCTTAAATAATTGGAAATTTAACGTGTTTACTTATTATGCTCTGATAAACAAGACACTGTTAATTTAAAAATCTCTAATTATTTTCATGGTAAAAAAATACTCTACTAAATTATTCACATATTTTGAATATGATACAGAAAACTTTTTATGGGAAGTCGTGGAGAATAGTTAGTAAATTTCAATTGTTCTAAACAGATACGGATTATACATTGAAAATAGATAAATCAAGTCCTGAAATTACAACTTTTTAGTTTTCAACTTTTTAGTCTTAATTAAGTACTTATATTAAAATATGAAACTTTACAATAGGCATAATATATTTTAGATTTTCACAATTAATTATCTGAATAATTTAAAAACGCGTATGTATGTACCCAGACATATATATTATGTCAATAAATTTTAATATCGCACAAAATACGTTTCTATATTATTATAATTTTATTATATATATTTGTAACAAAAATAAATAACATTGTAAAAAAAAATCTAAGATTATAAGATCATATTATTACTGAATTCTTCAAAACGAATACAAGATGTTTGCACGGCTTCTTTAAAACGTGACTCTCTTGTGTACATAATCCTCCAAAAAATCATAATGTTGCGTCACCGTAAAAACCAGATTAAAAAATTTAGTTTATTACATTCGACAATCATTGCCTACTCGGTGAGTGAATGTTTGTTTAGTAAATAGACCTACGGTGGCGGCATGATGCCGTGGCGCCCGCTGTGGCATGATTCGCACTTCACACGACAGTCAACACTTAAACTAACGCTCTTAATTAAACACTGTTGACCCACACGTTCGTAGTTACCTTAAATATTGAGTCTTTTAGTGCAAAAAAACATTTCAAAGCAGCCGCAAACGTTCAACAGAGACTGCAACGAATACCTTTCAGCATTGCGTTGATATAAACTTGCGCAAATATTTACAATACAAGACGCGCAAAGTTGAACCGACTTCGAAGAAGTTAAGCTGGCTCGTGTCTCGTTAATTTTAAATAATGTTTTTATGCAAAAAAAATACACTACATTTAATACGATAGCATCTCACAATGCGAGTTTTTTTTATATAATATCGTTCACTTTAATTGCACAAGTTTTTTTTTTACTTACGAGCATGAAGTAATGAAACAAGCATGGGTCATGAGATGAACGTTGAAAACTAATATGTTAGCTGATCATAATCTCTATGTGCGCAATATTGTCAATAATTACTGTAATAATGACTCGTGAATAATTAAATACATTTAAAATTTTAACATAACATCGATTCAATTTTCAAATATAATTTATTAAATCATAAGTATTCATCGCAGCATATTTCAGTGAGTGAGAAAAGGATGCAAAAGCCCATTTCCCTATACCTTTCAAATATACTTAATCCAACTATGGTTGGCAGCCCACTTGCAGCAGCTGTGGCGTTGCTTGTGTTATAGGCAACGGTAGTCACTTACCATCAAGTGTACGTCAGCCTGTCCGTCGACCTTAACATTAAAAAGCGTAAAATTTATATTTAAAGGATTTCTATTTGAAAGAAGTAGATTTATAGATTAAAAACAATATCAGTATTGGAACAACTCATCAGAGCACTCACCATTGTTACAGCCGGTAGAACACACAAAGAGAGGTCACAGCTCTTCTTATACTAAAGGGTCCTAACCATTGTTGTGTGAGCAATGAGAAAATTGGAAAGAAGCCCTTAAAACACCAATAAATCGTTATGGTACCACTACATCAAAGAGTAATTTCTTTACGGTACATAAAATTTCTGTAGCTTACTTTGTATAGGGAACTATTTTACATATACCAAAAACCTTTCGGATAATTCTTCATTAGTACTGAGAAACCAAAAAATTTTATTCTATAGTAATATTATAAAAAGAAAGTTTGTATGTTTGTATGTAGGAGGCAATCTTCGAAACTACTCATCCGATTTAAAAAAAATTTTCACCGATAGATTTTCAGGATGGACATAGGCTAAAATATTCCAATAGGGCACTATTCCTAAAGCATGATCTATATACTCCTAAATCTTATTCTAAATATGTATGTAACAAAAAAAAAAAAAAAAAAATCATTGTATGTTAGATTATAAATAGATATGTCAGCTGCTGATAAAGGACTTTCCTTTACCAGTAATAAGTTGTTTGTCAGAGTTGTTTGTCTAGCAATTCTAGTTCGATGTGGTTCGTGTGTGGGCTGCCAAGGTTCACTGCGAATCGCTCCGACTTGTAGACATCTAACTGTTGTAGGTCTAGCTCGATATTGTCAAATTTATTCGTACCCAACTGCGTAAGACACCGATTGATCGCATCAACATAAAAAAAATTCAGAATACTGCGTCTCTTTTTATATTTATTGAAACAAACTTTTGCATAATTGTGTTAAAGAATAGATAATCAATATATCAAACAAAATATAGATAATATACTAACATGATCTATCCTAATATTATTAATGCGAAAGTTAATGAGGTTGGATGTATTGGATGGAAGTTTGTTACTCTTTCACGCAAAAACGGCTCAACGGATTTAGATGAAATTTGCCATACAGATAGTTTATTACTTGGATATGTATGTAGGACTTTTATCCTAGAAAAATGTTAGGCTTCCGAGGGACCGTCTAAAAAGCTAAAAAATTAGGCGCCAGTACTGACTAACAAAACATTGTCAATAAATAATGCCGGAAGCGCCCACAAATCTTTTTTATCGCAAAATCAAACACCAACTCTTTTATTACATATTAATAGGTACCTTTGTATTTTTGATTTATGTGCTAGGTTATTAAGTAATCAATAATTAATTTTAATTGCCTTTGAATATCTATTTAAAATATAATAAAATAAAAACGCCAAAGTGAACTATTAAAAATAGTATAAATATACATGTACTAGCTGTCCCGCTCCCGGCTTCGCCCGGGGTGCAATTTTTATAATAAACATTTGCTTAATATATAAAGATATTATACCAACCTTGCTGGTTTATCGCAAGGTTGGTGGAAAGAGCTATAAACCTAATGGAAAAAGCGATAAACCATCAATAATATGACCCATCATTATTATGATTGGTCGTTTAGAAGAAGTTAGCGGAGAAAGAGACAGAAGCTAATAATTTTATTTTATATAATCATAAATTAAGTTATTTACTAAATTTAGTATTTAACTATTGACATAATCCAAGACAAGTGATAAAATAGAATATTTTAGTTAATAAACAAGGCGTAACTGCTTGTCGATTTATGGCTCATTGAAATATTATTTATGACCCTAATGTTAGGTCTCTCATAATGTATTATAGATATATCATAAATTTTACAATATTTATAATCTGACACTAAATCATTTATGTTAAGTTAAAATATGAATTCAATAATTCATAACTCAAACTTCTCTAATACTTATATAAAAAACATTACTAGTTCATAAAAGTCCAATAAAAGTCTGGTAACTTGTCAGCAGGATTTATGACTAAATGAATTTACTTAGCTAAATATATCCTATTGACTTAAATTCATGAATAAAGAAGTTATTTGTTTACCAAAGACAGTTAAATAATAAGAATTACGATGACAATTGTAAGTAAATTAGGGAAACAGTTTAGCTATAGTGTGTCAACACGGTCCTTCGAGCCGGATGCTACCTATGAAAAAGTATTATTTAAAAAATGTAACGCGCATTTGTATGTGTAGCATATTTGTATTCGCAAACGATTTGTTTATTGCATTCAACATTTGTGTTACTTTAAAATCATCACTTAAGCTGTAATATTTTAAGGCTAATTTATTGTCATTTATGTTTCAACGGAATGCGTTTTTGCATTTTATCATCCATGCTTCACGAAAATAAATAAAATGTTCCAAGTATTGCGATGCGCTCGCGGCTTGCGCGCGCCTGTCAGCGAGATTACTCAAAACAATTATCCTTCTTTACTCTTTCATTTCATTCTTACTTATAAGTTTTATTTCTTATACAACGTATGCACTTAATGTATCGTTTGAATTTAACAACATTTATTGTTTAATATTTAAATGATCAATTACATTTATCTCAAATTACATCGAATAAAATCACGTTAAAGTAATCTCTCGGCGGTTTTATCTCGTTAATCGTAATTGGTTGACTTTATCGTCCTATTCAATTTTGTTCATAGTATATAACGACATTAAAAATGTTGCATAGTTTATTGTGATTTCAAATCTTAAATTATCATAGAATAGTGAACAATTTGTTCGTATGTCTTTTGCAGTGTAACATATTTATTTTTAGCGACACCCCCTGCTTAGCACTGATGCATATTTATATACTTATTATATATATATAAATATTATATATTATATACTTACACAAACCTTCTTAGTTCATCACTCTTTATATAAGTGAAAACCGCATGAAAATTCGTTTAGTTGAGAAATAGACAGAAGCGGACAGTGACTTTATGTTATAATTATAATAATAATATGATGACTCTAACTGGCAGTGTGTCCATTATAATTTAACATACATATCCGGACATGATATAAAAAATATTTTTAACACAAAATATTTTCAACATTTATTTTCATGTACAAAAAATTATAAATTTTCTTTTTATTGACAAATTGCTATTCAAGAACAATTTGTAACGAATAATTTGAATATAACGGAATCTAGTTATGTATTTTCTAATCCAATAAATAATAATAAATATGCATTTTAATAATAAGTAAGTATGAAATTACACAACGTAAATGGTTAACTTTATTTTGCATTTACACTGTATACGAAACACAAATAAAATATACGAAAAAAATAAATAACAGACTTCTAAAATGGCTAAAACAATAATAAATTCTCCAATTGTTTTAAAGACGACATGATTTACACCTACATATTTGATTAGCAGTTATAAACTATAGAACACAGTAGATACTAGATTGATTGATATGTTGCTATTTTAATTGAAGTGTCACGAGACACAGAAGGATTTGTCGATAGATTTATGCCGTACGTCTGTTCCGTTGACAGCGGCGACGACAAAGATGGGTTGAGATGTTGTATAAAGTATAAGTAATGAAGCAGGATTGATGACTTGTGTTTGCTTGCAAGTTGCGCAACAATCTATGTTATTGTGATGCCTAGATTCTTTAGTGACCTTTTATCGACTCGTTCGAGTTTATTTATTTATTTATTATCTAACACGTATTTACACATAAGATGATAACAATGTCTGTAAACCATTATTAGGTTTTTCTAGACATTTAATTTCACGCCAACATAACAACATTACATTATATAATTATAACAACATTACAATTCATCACCTTTTTTTACGAGCGAAGGAACCTTCAAAAGGTACCTTATGACAAATGCCGCATGAAATGCAAATGGCATAAGGTTATGTGGGATTCTTACCGCACTAAACTGTAGCCATCTTAAATTTAAAAATAAAATTTTTATGTTAGAAGGAATTGGCACATCGCCGTCGCTGTATGTATTCCCAACTTCTTAAGTGCAAAGATTGACGCTTAAGGTACGATAAGGTTGATTGATGCTGTGGTTGACAACAAAGCTTCCAAATTTTTTCAACGAGCTTACGTAATGAGTTATCGTCGCTACCAATATACCGCTATGAACTTAGTCATCGAGCAATATAGGAACGTGTTCCAATTATCTCTCACAAAGCACTCGATACGACAACACAGGCTTCCAAATTACTTACTCGCTTATTCACTTCCTCTGCTTTCAGTCATGTATTCGGGTTTTTGTTGAGGCAAATAGAAAAAAAAAACATATTGCATCGTGTCAGCGTGGTCTATGATATCATTGATTCGAATCTGTGTTAACAAGCCGTGTTTATGACATCAGTGCTGAATTGTGAGCTGCATCTGTGTGTTCCTAACAACACTGAATCGATTGTTGACGTTTCAAATAATACACTAATATTGTTGTGCTCTAAGAGCCGGTGTACTAGCTTTAGCAAGCAACTTCGTCAGCGCCCGGAAGAAAATTAATGCCTGACAAAAATATATAATTTATTCAACCAATAGCTCATACATTTTTGCCAGGTGTAGAATTTTTATTTTTATTTTTGATGATACCCGGGAAAAGTGCTTTTTTTCTGGATGAAAGGTACCCCTGACAACGTGTAAGCAAAATTCCATATGATTGGTTAACTAGTTAAGGCCTGAGAGAGTTATAAACAAACAAACATACTCACTTTCGCTATTATAATATTAGTTAAGAATTTCCGCAGGGTACGCTGACAAAATTCTTATTTACTCGTCCAGACAAGTAGAGAACAATTTTGTTAGCGTACCCTGAACACCATTTAAATAATTTAAAACATAAAGTACACATAAGTCACGATAGTAGTCACCATGACGATCACTTAAAAGCAATAGAATTCCGGACGGACATGCAGGAAAAGTTTATTTGAAATGAAACTAGAGACGAGCGCAAAAAGTTTTATCTATAACGTGCTTTAAGGGCGAAACTTTTCCTACCGTCTATTATCTTCTCGAAATTGTAGCTGTAGATATAAAATAAACTCACTATCTGCCTGCTTCTCTGCTATTACGGTCAAACCTTTTAATTTCTAAAACAGGTTGCAGTTTTCATTTTGTAGAAATTCTTGTCTATCCGAAATGTCACGAATAAAATCATACAAAAAAAAAGTGAAGCAAACAATTTTTTTAAATCAATTTTATTGTACTTTTTTGTCATTACTCAGGCTTAACTCTAAGTGCCCTTTAGCGTTTAATAAAGATCAAAATATCTGTTAAAACACCATTTAACATTTTTAAATCACTCATTGATTTCGTCAAAATACATATAGGTATACAAATATAACAACTTTTTAAAAATATTATTTATTCCAAACGTCCAGACTTTTTCTTTAAATAAACCTGCTTTATAAAATTACTCTTATTTTTACTCTACTATAATATTGTTCATACATGTATTAATATTAATAACTAGGTTTTGCCCGCGACTTCGTCCGCGTCCATTTTTCTTATCCGATCGCTACCAAACTTCACAGGATCACCCGCTGGATTGAAAATTTCATCAAAATCGGTTCAGCGGTTTTGAAGTCCATAGGAAACCATTGCCCATAGTCCATTGCCTTTTATATATTAAGATATTGTAAATTCTACTGCATATTTATCTGTTTTTCACGATTTCACACATAAGACTCTCAGTCGATTTCTATGAATTAGAACGAACCCTGACTACGATTTGTTGTACAGTATTAAAAAAAAATAGCACAAAATTGATCGGCACACCCACCAAGTTACAATCGCACCACTAAGTCAATAAATGTCAGCAAACATCAAAACACACAATGTCAACATTCACCTCAGATTTCTCGACGGACCCTAACAAATGAGGCATTGTTGCAATACGGGCGCGATCATGGGAATGCACCCATAAACTTGCGTATTGTGATTTTTATTCGAGAACGTACAATATTGGATTATTTTTTGTGTAATCATAAAAGGATACAAAAGGCGTGCGAGCTTCACGAACCGATACTCTATCGAATGTTGCAACGGGGAGTAGAGCTCTCCTGCGACAGCAGTGATCAATGCAAGTTTGAATCCCTATTGGGCCTGCAGCTTTGAATAGTTCTATACTCTATTCATGTTTCTATTAAAAACATATCGTGAACGAAATCCGTAGTGAACAAGCGTTGTGGCAGTGCTACGTAATATATATGAACTTATCGTATGTGAAGGCTGTTACAGAAGTGAGTGTTAAACTTTATACATACTATCTTAAAACAGCATAATACGATTAAATTTCTCTTTGGAACACCCCATTAAAGTGTTAAGTTACGTCTTTACTGTAGCAGATTTACAACATAATTAAGCGTTACAATTTAACTGGGCTTGAAATAAAATCGTTTTATAGCAATAACTTCTTTCCGTTTCAGAGAAAAGGATGCAATTACTAACTTTTATTATTGTGTTATCAAAAAGTGCCTCAAGTTAATAATATAATAATAAAAATATTTTTTGTACACCTTATTGACTTGACATGGTCCAATATAGTGCCATAATGCTGAATTGAATTTACATTTTTATAAATTCCCAGTTATAAAAAATATTCCATACCTATATTCAATACTCTTTTACATAATAAATGTCAATAGTAGATATAATATGGAACCTACAACTGGTAAACTTAATTTGATTAATACTTAATATTATCAGCCTTAGTTAATAACATAAACCGAATGATCCAACAATCAAAAATAAAAATCAAAAATCTTTAGCTTATTTTAACTTAAAGAAAATTTATTTCCAGTAGTCATTCCTAAAAAAAACACTTCACTTTAAAATGAGTATAGGTACTTGAATTTATTGAAATTCGTCTACAAAAGTAGACGAATTTGAATTAATAACAACGTTACTAATAATAATAAAAGTTATGAAACCCATTAAATTAGGTCGGGTGTGCCACTCTTAATAATAAGCTCAGCGCTATTACCATGAATGGTAAGCTTTGAGATCAAAGTATCCTAACATTGTAACTACGGGTTTCCATCCTACGCTCTCCGTGCCCCAACGGGGAACTTATTGTCCTCTAACAGTACTCGTATTATAATTTATCATAAAGTCACTAAAACAATTTGATCTTATTTATCCTTTTTCGGAACTTTACCAGCCAAATTTCCTTTTTTATTATTATGTGTGTCTGAATATCTACAAAAAATAATAGCTTATGATTTTAAGAAATACTCTGCTTTCCATCTAAAATTCTTCATTAAATTTCCTTTCTTAAATATGCATTGGGTTCACTATAATAATTTGACAAAAGATTTTAATTCAAATATGAAAATTAAAATTATAAAAGGTGTAAAAATATTTTTCATGTTCGACCTTAAAATTAAAAAAAATATATAGGCATTTTTAAAAAATAAATAAAATATATTATTTGATTAATAGCTACACAGTTTTTTGAATAAACTAATCTTTTCTTATTATGGCAAATTTAAAAAAAAAGAAAGAAGAATACAGAAATGACTGCAGATAATAAAAAAAGCTGCAGTGTACGGTCTTCTGTAGTTATAAACTCATGTCGTATAGCGCCACTCTCTTACCTTGTACAACTAACAACCAAAAACTGCACATAAAATACTTTTAGACCCTCCTACATTTGCTCAAAAAAAGTGTTTGAAGTGAAATCCATTAAAAACTGTAAAATTTTAAAGCGTTTTAAAAGAGAACAAACAATATAAAAACAATAAGTACCTAACTCTTCGGGATTAAGTTTATTATTTGCCTTACGGCTTCGCCCGTCAAACGTAAGAGAAGGAAACGTGGGATAATGTCGATAAATCGGATTAATGTCAACAGTTACAACAATGTGTGGCCATTCTCTTTTGTAAAGTAAATTGACATTTATTTTTTTCAACTCTATTTTGAACGCCAACACCGTCACTACCTATATGTAGCGATCGAGTAGCGTAACTATTACGTTGTTTTGCGGAAATATTAATATTTGCTTTGCAATTGTAAGTTATTGTAATCAAGTACGTACAAAAAAGAACGACAATAACTTTTTTTTACGATAAGACCGACAAACAGGCTGAATTCGGTCCATTTGATGGTATTAGGCGACCACCGTTGCCTATAACATAAGCAAGCACCATAGTTAGGATTAGAAAAGGACAAGGATATGAGCTCTAGCATGTGCTGTGCTGTTATTTCACTGTGGTCTTCTGTAAGGGGAACGTTACTGCCGCCAGACGGGCTGCCCAAATAACTGTGAAATGCAGCCTCTCTTGCCACTACTATCTAAATCCTGCCGGTAATCGAACCTGGGACCCCTGAGACAGAGCGTTAAGGCAAGCACTCTAACCACTAATGCAACGGGGTAACTATATGGACAAAGTAAGTCAAGTAAAGACAAAGCTTTTTTTGTAAGCATTCATGCAAATATTTACGCCATTTTGAGTTAAAATACCGCCATTTTTGTTTTAATTAGATATACTTAGTTAGTAAATATGTAACTCAATATTGGCTTGAACAGCACTAATAAGAAACTGAGAAACAACCCTTTACTGATATTACTTAATGTAAGGTCGTCAGACATACTGACGGACTACTTGGTGGTTAACTTTACTGACATTTTAAACCCAAATGATCCTAAATTATACGGTGAGAGCAAAATTACTAAATTTCACGTTTTCTTTGGAACTGCATTAATTTTTGAGTGTTATTTTAAGGTTACAGAGGGCAGACTTAAATACTTAATTTGGATTAATCAGACTTAAATTGATAAAGTGTCAAATTAGCGTAACAAAATGTATTAAATTCATTTATTAATTATTTAATTTATTATTTATTGTGTATACTGGTTTATATGTGCCTTTTCAATCACATGCAATCCTGCGTTGAATTCAAATCCCGCCAGCACTTTATGTCCTCCAAAGGTTAATGGGTAATATTTCTTTTATTAGATAATCTCTTTGAAAGTATAGCTTTTGTCTGCAGCTTAGTTCGCTATTCAGACTGGCAAAGCAATTCATAATAATTACAATAAATTATGAATAGAGAAATATTTCAACAAAATCCATTCAAATTGTCATCAGTAATATATTTTTTAAAACACCTATTTGTTCTTAAATCACTCTAAACTTTGAAATTAACACTTTGAAATGTCATGGATCAACCACTTTATAGATTTTATTATCTGTTCTTATGTTATACCAAAATGTTAAATATATCCAAAGCAGGTTTCACTGTATGCAAATTTTATCCAAATCCATTTACAAAGATTACATATGATAATTTTTTTTATCAAATCCAAAAATGAGTCAACAACTTTTTTAACTTCTGTTAGTACAGATTAACCAGCATATTGTTATAGCGATCGTAGTTATTCCTGGAAGTGTGTATTTTTTGAATAGCAAAGGTTAAGTAAAAACTAAACAAAATTACTTAAAACGTGTAAATATTAACTTTAACAAAAGCCAACTTCATTATCGGCATTCATGTCGGACCATAAAACAAATGTTTGACATTACGAAAAAGAACAGCGCGCTTTGTAACGTAATTATAGTCAAATTATCAAATTAAGGCCCTCCATTACCCTCATTAGGGCTTCAAACGGCTCGTTTATCTTTGTTTTTTTTATCTTCAAATGCAATTTATTACGCATTGGCCGCAACATGTTTTCGAATTTGAAACAGATTTCATTGCGACATCAATTACTGAATACTCTAACAGATTACTTTTCTGATTTGTGTTTTATGTACAGCGCAGTGAATCACATTTGTCCAATAGTGTGGTTGCATTCACGTCGAAACAGTGAGGACGTTAAATGTTTCCATTTCCGAAACCAAATAGGTCGTTTAGAAATCTGGGTTAGACACTTCGTCCAACCGTTTCGGTATTTTAGGGTTCTTTAAACGTTTATTGCAACTTGCATTAATGCATTTATTGCAAGTGTTCCTTTAGTGTTTCTCTGCAAGTATCGACATAAATTTAAGTGTTATGTCAAGTAGTTATCTTTTAAATTACTTTAAACCTATTTTTTATAAGGTCGACAGATTGACAGACGGTTCACTTGAAGGTAAGGGCTCTGCAATTATAAAACTATAATTGCTAGTAGGCCAATGTGTGTCCAAACAGATATTGCTGTAGGTTTTTGTTAATAATAAAAATAAAAGCCTAAAATGTGAGTGAGAAAAGTTCAAGAAATCGACATTTACCTAAGCCTATTTCATATATTTTTTAACATGTGTCTTTTGTTTGTTCACAGAGCAGTTATACAAGTAATAGCATGGTGAGGTGGTGGCTGGCGGTAGCGTTGGTGGCGGCCAACTGGCTCTCCGTCACGGCTTGCACTTGCCAACCAGAACATCCGCAGTGGTACTTTTGTAATAGCGACTTTGGTAAGTATCTATTACGGTATTGCTTTATTTTGTCAATGTTTGGCCTGCGTACTAAAAGTAATTGTTTGGTTTCAGTTATCGTAGGCAGAGTACAGAAAATGTTTAAAGGAACCGAATACAATTCATACAAAGTTAAAATCAGGAATATTTTTAAAGTGAGTATTCAAAGGGTTTTTTTTTCTACAACTAATAAATTTATTTATCTGCTTTTATTAATGTTTTAAATCACCAATATTTAGGATTTCCCCGAGACGGCCGCCAGAGGCCGCCAAACGTTTTTTTTTTGTTGTAAACGTTTTTATTTGTTTACTTCGATTCCTGACAATATTAACTATGCAAAATTGACTTTATAAATCTAGTCTTGATTTGTCCTACGTTTACCACAAGAATGTTTTTTGTTCGTTTGTAACCGCAAACCGCAAACCTAAAGTAGGTACCTTATCGGTCACCTTAAATTTTTTCATATGTCTAAAGTATAGAAAAGAAGTACCTTTCATGCTGAAATCAGTACTGCTTCCGAGGGATATCTAAGAATAAATATAAAACATTTAACACCTGTCAAAAATATATGAGATTGAACACCTACCTAAATGACTAAAGTCGCAGGAAAATGCTTGTTTTATTCATATGAAAAATTATTACAGGCTTCGCCGAAAGCGGTAGTGGCGTTGAAGACTGGTCGAATATTGACAGTGCCATACGACTCTATGTGCGGAGTCGCATTACGTCCGCGGGAGACATACGTCCTGACAGGTTCATTTTTTTTTTTTAATTTTTTTTTTCTAATTGGCTTATAGAAAATCTTTGTAAGCTAGTTCGTCGATTACTTCAAAGTAACCTACGAGTTTAACATTCAATTTATCTCTAAACTCAATATCAAATCAGATATATAATCAAATATGACTTATATACAGGCTCGGCCTAGTTTAGATGTAAGAATTTTTTTTTTTATTTCCCCATTGTCTAATTGTGTTGTGGAGAGATACATTATGTTACTTAGGGCCTCTTTCATCAACTACAAGTAGAGTGTTGATTAGTTACTTTTAGAAATAATTTTATGTTTTATTAAATCATGCACTCGGCTTACTGCATTCGTCGATAAGCGTTGGATTACTGCATGTTTGCTGTTTTGTTTCAATTCGTGAGTAAACGATGCCTGAGCCCATTCACCCATCCTTACTATTTCCCGTAATTTATATCCAATCGTAGACAGCACCATGCTTACATTCCTAGCATCATGGACTAAAACCACCTACATAATAGAAAAAGTTCATAACGAATTTTAATTTAATTATGTAACATGAAACTTAAATCAAATGTAGATTTCATGTTATTCCTTCGGTGAAAGTTGAAATGATCCATGAATAGCTTTACAAAATGTCACACCTGAAGCCACATCTCACATCTCATCAGTTAAAAGTTTACTCAAAATAATACATGATATGTAAACGTGTTCCATACAAGGATTCTTCTAAAATATAGAAAGCTTGTTAACACGCTGACAGCGATCATCATGACCGCTGTTAACGTGTAGCCTATGCCTTCCCAACCCGTCGTAAATCCCCTCATTCTTATTTATGTGGTAAAGTCTTATGTTATTGACGCAAAAAGTCTCGGCTTATCTGAACAGTATTAATATTATTAAAAAGAAATTCCCAATGTTTTGTTAATACTTTTAATATTTTAAATAGTTTCAATTAGTGGATCCCAATGTTTAAAATTTTGGATTAGTAAAGTAAGTTTTTTGGATTTATTAAAACCATTTTAGGATGATTTCTTCGGTTAAATTGAGGCCGTATAGTGTGCAATGTTTTTTGTAGCATTCAAATTTAGTTATGTGGTCTATATACCTATTTTTTTTAATGGTTAATTTCCTCTTGATGGTATGTGGCTACCGTTGCCCATGACACAAGCAACGCCACAGGTGCTGCAAATGCAACAGCCGACCATATTAGGCTTAAGTGTCAGGGATAGGGATAGAAAGGGATAGGGAAATGGCTCTGGCATCACCTTTTCACTGTGGTCTTCTTTAAGGGGGTGGTTACTGCGTCAGACATTTCAATAGGTTTCAATAAAATTATTTACTGTCGAAAATATTTATTTTAATACATAAGTATGTAAATTAAAATAAATATGACATTTTACATTATATCGCATTATTAAAACGATGACCACTCAAAACAGAAATTAAAAGAGAATGTTATGTAATAAGGGTGATAACCAATTATTAGCCTTAATGCTCTCTCTATAAAGTGCATTACAATGCAATTTCAGGTCACATAACGCACGTGCAAGCTCACATAAATTTATGCGGATTCAATACGAAGTGGCGTGAGGTTACACCGCGACAAAGGAAAGGATTCAGATTGCTGTACCAGCACGGCTGCAGGTGTAAGGTATGTACCTACAATACCTACATTCTTAGTAAAATTATTAGTCGCTACCGCACAGTTATTTAGTACCGAATGTCTATCTATCATTCTAGAGTATATAAAAAGTTTTAAAAATGAACCATTTTTACATTTAAATTAGTATTAGCATTATGACATTTCTATCCACGTCATCACAGAGAACCATTGTAACTCGTTGATAAGTTGGTTTCTTCATTGTATGCAAAAATAAATATTTCATAAATAAAAAGACAGGCAGAAAGGATTCATGAAACAAAACTATATTAGGTAACAATTTTAGTATATATATTTTTTTCAAATGTACTTTTATTTTACATAGTTTTAGAATGTCAGTTAATTATTTGGTCATTATTGGACATTATTTAATTAGTAAATGCTATAATAAAAAACTATCGTGAGAGAACTAGGTTCTAAACCATGAAACAAATGCTGCACATACGTTTTAATGATAAATAGAGGTACAAAACTTTCTCGCTCCGCTGATCTCATCTCTAGTTGAACAAACCACAATTTGCAAGGCAAAGTTAAAGCTAAGTTAGAACCGTTTTGTGGCAAAGTTAGACCACGAGGACTTGCAACAGAAACTTTTACAAGACATGCTCAGTGCAGCCGAGTTGTCATCCATTTCGGCTTTACTGAAATTGTCTAATGCTTTTGCTACATATATCTAATAGCTATAAAATTGGTGTAGATTGTTTCAGTGAATATTTATATTAAAAACAGTGTATAGATGATGCATAGGCACAAGCCTAGATGCACATAGATCCCTCTTATAACGAGCATAATTTTTTTAAAATTAAAATTAACATATTTATTTTGATAAAAAAAAAATAATTAAAGACATACGAACAAGTCAATATTATTTTGGTTTTCGTATTTTAGTGGCCTATCATGGGAGGCCGTCCCTTTAGGCATTAAATGTAAATTATTATTTCTTATAAGTGAATAAATTACGGGGCCAGTCGTGTGCCATTATATTATTTAAAAATCTTATTAATTCCGCCTGCTATATAAGTGAGACAATTAGCATAGACAGACAAAATACATCAGATAATGCAGGAGCCGTCCGAACCAAAACTTAAAATTGATTTTGCATTAAACTCTCATAATTGAAAATGTTAGTAATTAACCTTTTTTAAAGTAATGTACCAGACATTTTTGATCGATGTTAAGATTGGCAAGTTGGTATTGCATGCGAATATTTATGGCCGAAAGTTTTAGCTTTTACTTAGCTATCTTATACATAGGTAAGGAAAGTTTGAAATCGTTGCTCCGGAATTTACGTTGATAAAATATTGGTGTTAGGGCACTATAGCAAACTTTGTAACTGTTTATTTTTAAAGTGTGTCAATAATCTATTTATTGACATTAAATAGATTTATTACATATGTTCAGCCTTATTCGTTTGATTTTGGACCTGGAGACGGTTTATAACTTTAAGCTCCCGGCTTCGTACCGATGCATTTATTTATTTTTACACAAATTATATACGCAATTCTTCCTCGTTTATCGATTTAACTATTAGATAAAATCGCATTAAAATCCAATGGATGGTTTAAAAGAAGTTAGAAACAGAGAGAAGCGGACAGCGACTTTATTTTATAACTAAACTGAGTTCTTTAATTCGAAGGAGTAATTTGACAGGTCCTAATGTGAAATTTTAAAATGATGATACCAGCGTTTTTTCCTTAGTGCTATATTAATATCGGTTTTACTTAAATAGTTATAATATTTTATGATAAAATATTTTTGATCTTGTTTTATTATTTTAACATTCGTATTATTGTTATTTTAAGGTTTGAATTTCGTTTAAAGCAGGATTACTAATGACCAAGTTGATTTGGAATGAACAAAAAAATTCACAATTTATTTGTGAAGTCAAATAAATAAAAAATAGTATTTTGTAATAGTATTTTGTAATTTTGTAAAAATAAATAAAAAAATAGCATTTACATAGCTATTATTTTGTGATAATTTTATGTCACCTATAATATACTCATCATAAAAATTATAATAATCGAAAAGAATTGCGACTTATAGAATGGACTTTGCAAAAATATAAATTATACAATTAAATAATAATTAATATTAATTCTTGACTAATTAATGTTCTATAAAGCATTGATTACGGTTTTATAAAAGTTCGATTAGCTGACATCACTATTTTTGTAATGTCAAAAACCTGCAACCCAGGAAATGTCAAATTACTCCTTCGAATTAAGAAATGCAGTATAACTATGAGACTTCGTACGCGTGGTATTCGGAACAGCAGGTAACTTTTTTTTTGAAAACCGATGGAATGAAACAAACACTAAGTGCTTAATAATCTAGAATCTTGCTATAATAATGTATTAATTATTTAGTTATTTTAACCCATTGAATCGATTAATGTGAAAGATTATAAAGTATTTATAGCAAGTTCTCAAAAAAAATTCTGCACAAAAGGTAGTAAGTCTGTTTGCGTAACAAAACAAAGGCATTTCGGTGTAATTAATATGCTCGACCATTGTGTTGTTAATTAGAAGTATCGATAGAATTGCTTATCAATGTTTATTGGATTTAGATATGCACATTACAGCTTATATTCTTGGCAATCTTTGACGGGAACCAAGTATTCGAATTCCCTGCATAGCGCAAACCGATTCAAATAAAATAGGCACCGAAATTTACATCCAGCTAGGCTAACTAATGTTTATTTGCAACCAGTCTTGAGTGTACTTGAACCAACCATCCAACGCTGAAAATTTATAGACTGTAAGACCACTAAAGAATGCTTTACCCGGTACAGGTTTAGGAGTTATTTATCTCTAACTTTGTCCGTTGCGAATACTAATATCATATTAATGTCTTGTAAGTTACGGATACTTGCGAAACAGCCCTAACCATATAACATAATATGTCCCTTTGGCACGAGAAATAAGTGCTGTTTTGTTTAAGGTCAAACAAAACTAACTTGGAACTACCACTAAGCAATATTTGTTAAAGAAAAATATATGTAATATATTATATGTACTATTTTTATACCTATGTATAAATTTCATACATTACCATACCACAGCGAGGAAGGTTTTTGTATATAATTTGCAGAAAAAAATTGCGTCCGTGCGAAGCCGGAGAAAAGTCACTAGTTATGTGTAGTTATTTAATTATACAGATGTAGATATATTAAGAACTTAGATTAGTAGATATGTCTCCTTTTCTCTTTTCGGATATTATCGAGAAATCGTTGAAGGTTAATTTCTATACAAAATCATGTCCCATTATTTGAAACAGTTCTATATTTACGTACGGTGGGAGTAGAAATACCTTCGTCAGTTTTCAAATTGAATCCTTTATTAAGTGGTAGACTCTTAGTACCTTTTGAAACTAAAGCACTAAGCAGACAATTGCATATGAAAGTAAACTTACTAGATATGATAAAAAGGATCAATATGGTTTACACCTCTGACCAATAAAATAGTTTGATATAAACATCAACCCATTTTAATGGTCTGTCATTATCAATTTATTATTGTCATTGTGTGTCAGTGTCATTTAATTATTTCTTGTATTTCTTGCGATAAATACTAAGTAATTAAAATGCCGAGGAATTTAAGTATCCGTGAAAGAGCTGCAATTAATACTTTTTCCATAAGTGAAAACGAATTAAAATCGGTCTATCCATTCTCGTCTTATCATTTTATATTATATATAAAAAAGATGGAGATAACACGTCAATAATTTAATACCATAATTGATTGACATCCTTGTGAGTATATAGTGTTCTGTGTTATTCACTATCTACATAATATATTAGTGGACTTAGTATATTAGTGGATCAGTCAACTAGCCTATTGCAAACCTCAATTCGATATTCTGTTTTATAATAATTGCCCTTGTGCAAGCAAATATCGACTTTAAGGTGTCGAACCTATTATTACTGTGACTGTACCTAAAGAGTTACTTTAAGGATCTTTTAAAAATGCATCCTGCATTCCAGAAGCGATCTAATTTGTAGTTTGCTACACTAATTTATTTAGACAGGCACTTGCAGACAGAGCTCGTCGTTGCCAGTAGTTGCCACAGTGCAAACATACGAGTAGGTATGTCATGCAGTATCTAAACTGAACTATTTTGTTCGTAGTTCATAATACATACTAAATCTGACAAATATTTTTACCACTCGTGTTTATTTCAAACAATTATTTCAAAATACTTATTAAATTAAAAAGAACAATATGACATGTTTTTTAATCACGTATGTACATAAATTTAATTTCCATCGGTAGGTATATATGAAATATACAAACAATTTTAATACACATGTATTTACCTACATTTGATTATTATGTAGATCTTAATAAAAATATATAATAAACACAGTATAGACCTATGTGTATAGTAATAAACGTTCAAGTGAATATTGTTAATCACTCATCGTTATGTTTTACAATAAAAAAATTCGTGACAGTTACTCTTATCGATTTTATTTTCGGATACAAAGTCACCGCTGTAATACTAGCTTAAAAAACTCGCACAACTTTGTGAATTCATTTCTAACGTTTCTATCGACTTGCCTTACACCTTTTGCTTTATATTGTGCACTTCATTGTCGGGTCAGTTTGTAATATTAAATAAACAACAGAGTTCACAGCTGTATCACAGTGTCTCCCCCAGAATCTTGTTAGACAAAGTTTGTTACCTAGCCTCATCGCAAATAGTGCATAGAATATTCAATTTTCAATGAAGTTCATCTGTAGATAAATTTAATTAGGTACTACGTAGTTCATCAAGAGGTTTATCAACTTGGTTTCTTAGTGTCTTTAATATTTAATAATTTTTTTAATGAAAAATATTTAGCGGCAAGGCGGACAGACTGCCCTCCGCTGAAATAAACTTGACAGCCCGTCTAGAAGCATACACAAAAAAATGCATGACGAAAAACCAACGTATTCGCTATTGTATTTTAGTGAGTGAGTAAGAGATGTCAGAGTAGATTCCCCTATCCCTTATATGCTCTTTATTCATTAACTTTTATTCTATTAAGATTGGCAGTGCACTTAGATCCCTTCTTAGATTTGCTTGTGCTAAGCTCCTTACGATCAAGTGGGCCATTAGTCAGTCTTTGTAACTATATAAAAGGAGAAAAGATTCTTGGCTATAATGGCTATAGTCAAGAAACTTTTCTCCTTTTATATACTTTTCTCCTTCACGATTTATTACGAAATAATTCATCCATTTATTAGGAAATTTATTTATTGAAATGAAATGTATTTATTTGTTGAATCAAAAACGTGTAGTTTCTCATAAATCCTGATAATAATTATAGAAGAAGAATCACCTTATCGCGCTCAATTTTTTATTATTTAAAAAAATTATTTCAACAAAAAATTATATTTACTTCCTCAGGTACGCATGGCAAATCGAACCAAATCACCAAACACATGCGTCACAGGCTACAACGATTGTTACGAGAGACACGGTATCTGCTTACACGATAGAGAGGGAAGATGCAGATGGACCAGGTGAGACTTTATTTTTCATTAAAATATAACTCATCATCACCATAATCTCCCCCATAATTTTCCGATATGAAGATATGACTATTTTGTTTCAAATAGAAGAAAATGTGGAGTGTCTACCACGAATATTATGTACAAATTCCTAAGTAATGTACTTATTTTATGTAATAATTTTAAATGTCACTTCATTCATATGCAGTTATTTTACGAGTAAATTAGTAACTGACATTTATGTCATAATACAGCCAAACGCTTTAAGGCCGCCTAAATAATAGGATACAAATATTAAAATAATTCTTGGTACCATTATCTACACATATGTAAAGATAAAATGTAGTATAGTGGGACAGAGAAAAAATCAGAATTTTTTAACTGAATAATATAATATTTATCCAATCTTACTATGGTTACATCTCTCACTCATGCACCTGCGTGAGATGTCAGAACCAACCCCCCTATTACTACGTGATCTTCTATCCTATATAATGTATGAGGGTCTACAGCGTACCTACTTGCAACTCTGGTGATGCTTGTGTAGCACCAAGTAGATCGTAAGGTTGCCTGCCATATTTTATATTATTTAGCAAACAAGTACTAAAGTCTATCGATGGTTTGTTCCAGGGCACCTGCTCTCACGAGATGCCTACAAGTGAAACATATGAACAGCACCATGACTTGATTGAAACGACTAAACGACTTTGTATTTTCACTATTAAATACTATCTTAAACTTCGCCACGTCTATAGAAAAATTGCAAAAGATGAACCGGACAATCACATGCCCGTACAAACTCATATAGAAATAAAAACTAATTGATGTATGCAGCTATTACTAATAAGACACATTGTAGATTAGACTCGACCTTTAACGTTATTTGTAAATAAGTCTTTATGATTGAACTAATAAAGTTGAATATTAGTTAACAATGATATCAGATTGTAAGTTAAGACATGTTTTGAGTATAGCAACAAGCTCCTATTGAAAATGTTACTTTTAAATTTTTTAATAATAAATTGTTGTTATTTTGTAATTTTTCCATAGAACGCTTCTAAATTGTTGTTTTGTCTTCGTATTGAAGAATAAGTTTAACGTTATTTTTATAATTATTTATTTATAAAGTTAAATTGTAAATTAACAAACCATAGTGATATTGTTATTTTAGGATTAAAATAAAGAATTTACGAAACTTGTGTTTATGTTTTTTTAATCGCCTGTACATTTTTAATAGCAATCATAGTTATAGATATAAACGTTGTAATGAAGTCTTTGATTTTCTCATACCTATATCATGCAACAGTTAACATAAAAAAGATTTTCGTAGTGCGACTATGAACTCTGATGACCTGATCCTAGGTGTAGTAATCTTGCGTATCCTTCGCTACTAGAATAGTTAGATGGTTTGAGTAAGTAGATAAACGAACCACGCAGCCAAAATTACACTAAATGAGTAATAAAAACATATGCATTTTTTTCATCAAATAATATATTATACAATATTATAACTAATGTACTTACCATATCGGTGTAGTTATGGTAGTATGTTTGTTCGATGAGTGGAAAATTTTCTCTGCCAAGGCGTCTTTGCAGTTGCAGCAAGTGGCCAAACACCCAGGGACGATCCTGCAACAATATCAATGTTAGATTTTTGGCAATTGAAAAATTTTACAATGAAAAAAATTACCTTAACCTTGTGGTAGTCTTCGTAGAAGAGAAATCATCAGAATATTAGGGTGATAAATCAACTCTAGATTTCATTACATATTAGTACATAACACAACATAACACAAAATATTAACTACAATATAAGATCGTTTAATTACTTGGAAATGGTAGATTGAATTGAGACTGTTGATGGCAGGAACACCCCCGAACTTAAGTCCAAGCAGCAAGGCGCGATGATCGGCGCCTGCATCCCTCACATTCTGACGTACGACAACGAATTCCGGCCTGTACAAAAGATGTAATATTTATGTTAACAAAAATGCCATTTGTCACAAAGGTGGATTTAATTAGAAACAATTCATTAATATTCTGTAATATTTCATTAATGTAATTCATTATTATTATCTGAGCTTAAGAACTTTATCAATAAAAAATATATTTTAAGAACAGTTTTAGCCATAAAATATTATCTACTCATATTTAATTACTTATATTTTATACACACATATATAACCAAGCTTTGTAGTTGGCCATAAAATGCAACACCAGAATTATCCGAATGAATTATGGGAGTATTTTTATTAAAAATATATTATTAATATAAACCTATGATACTAACTTGAAGCAACGTGTAACCTTAGTACCGCCACGGTACACCGCCATAGAAACGTTAGCTCCATCAGAGTTCGCAGTAACCGACAACTCCTGTAAAAAAGACATAGCAAATATATCTCTATCTACAACATGCGTTGTGCTCCGAAATAATGAATAAATGATATTTATCATGCTTAAAATTTAAAGTAAAGATTGTCTTCTTAAAAACTCTCCTTTTCAAATAAGATTTATCTTAATTAACTTTTATCTTTAACAATTCATGAAATGTAAAAATCTTCGAGATGTAAAGCTAATCGAGAATCGAAAAAGCTTGCAATAATAAGTTGTTGTAATCATTACGTCGAGTCCGAAAAAAACATCTGCGATTTGTAAAAATATTATAGGAGTTGCTTCTTAAATTGAAATAGATTATCAATATTGGTCCATAACTATGACTATATTCTTTATTGTGAGGCTCTTACAAAAAAAAATCATCAGGGGCACACTGTGTTTCGCAGTCATTTGGGTCTGTGTGCTGTTGTGTTTTGGAGGGTGAGTACCTATTCCTCCTTAATCCTTAATCCTACGATGGTCGGCAATAAACAATAACAAATATAATAAAACTTAGTCATGATAGCAAATAAACATAAAATTAAAATAAATACGAATGAAAATAAATTCGACGAAAAATAACAGTTAACCCCTTTATTAAAGTAGAGTCCACCTTAAATATTTTCATACAAAATACAACCGTCTACTGCCCTGGTAGGGAGCAATAAATTTAAAAGTTTCCCTCCCACAAACGCCACACTATGCAGAGATTCCTTTTACCTTTATTATTCACAGACTACAGTTTTGTAGAGGCACGTAAATGGAAGGTATGTCATTTACATGAATTCATTTTCCATGTAAAATTGTAAATGTAAGATTTTTATGTCACCGTTGGAAATGTTAAAAACCCGAGGGGGAGTAAGTAAGTAAAGAACTTTTATGAGGGCTGTTAACTTAAAGTGCTTTCACACTGTGCTTTACAAATGTTAAAAAATACTTAAGTTTTTTCTTTTTTTTTTACTTATCTTTTAACGCGAAAGAAATTATTCAATTTAAATTGTTAATCTTTTATTTCAGTTTTACATACACTATATTATTATTATTCATGTCACTATATTATTTCCTAGGTTATTAGCATGCCGGTTATATTAATAGTAGATCAACACGTAAAGCAATCATTATAGTAGAGAAATACTAGGTCAAATCAAAAAGTTATAATGTATTTGTTGTGGTTTTTTTTAATAATTTTTATATTAATCACAAAACATTGGGTACTGTGCAGAGATTTGCTCGAATTCAAAATACCGTACGCAATTTATATATAAATTAAATTGAGTTGTGAATAAATTAATAAATAATGCTCAGATTTGTCTGAAAAAATGTGGCATATTCAAGAGCCAATAGCAATAATGCTTTACAGTATACGCTAGTTGATACCACGGTCCTTGATAGCTAAAAGAGATAGATCGAGCTCTGAAGATAATCCTCGTTCTGGGCGACCTTCAACTTCTGGTAAGGAAAAATAATAATATTTCCTTCAAAAAGTTCGTGTCAGTACTTCATCCATTGTACCAGATTGCGGATTATTTTTTTAATGTACAGCCTGGTAGACAGGCTGACGGTCCAATAGATGATAAAATAAATAAACTACTAAGGCTATTAAGGCTGTCGACCTTAGTAGAAATAATTGTTAGTGCCAATTTATCTTCTTTTTCAAGCAAAAGCAATTGCTATTGCTAATTGCAATAATAAACACAAATATATCATAGTAATTGTTTAACAAACAGCGAAATACAATCAAGAAGAGTTGAATTTAATACACTAGTAGATATTAATTAGAACAAAAACAACGCACGTCACAGTAATCTGCATAATTGATCCAAACATTCACAGATAGTTTGCGCGCGCATCCAATTTCCTAAATGTGTTTTAAATTTTAAAGGTTTCCAGTCAACGCTAGTCATTCCAAACGACGATTTCTCTCATTTGAGAAATGATAATATTCATAACATATTTCATTGTGTGATTCCGCGTGACGAACTCGTGAATGCAACTATGAAAATTGCAGTGAAAATTTACTTTATATAAAATGAAACGCTATGTGTGGCTAAGCACAAAACTCGAGCACCGCAGGACCACTTCAGCTTTTTTTTTTTTTTTTTCAAATATTCCATGAAGTTCGAGATAGGAAAAATTTGAATATTTTTTTTCCTCATTCAAAGTTCCTAGCTGACAATTCAATCATTTCAATCAAATATTGACCTCATACGAGTATATTCATCAATACTCATAATCTAGTTGCTCAAGAGAACGACGATACGTCGCCTGCTTTTTTATATACTAATATTTCTTATAATAAGATATAAATAATATCTTATTAATACTGTTCAATATTCGTTAAAATAACGCTGAAATTAAAACTTGGTTATCGCGACGTTACGAAGGAAATTGTGACATAATTTTTTTAGTATATGTTTTTTTAAACTTATACCTACTAAGTAAATGAACCCTGCTTGATAAGAAAATAAGAATTGAATGGCGATGTCAGAATATTTTCAGTTCAGGATAAGAAAAGACGCGTGAAATATATATAAATTATTAATGATTTTTTTACCTTAAACTCAGCTTGTTCGACGCGTATATCCCATTCGCCAGGTAAGCGACGGCCTCGGAAGTACTTAGACCAATCGGTGTTCTGATCGTCAATCACCAACAGCGTCACACAGCGATCCCTATTGTATCCACGTCCAACAGATGCAACTGATGTTACACTACCTGTTGAAAGATGACTTCGTAAATATGATTAACTTAAAATAAATCAAAATCAAATCCAAATATTTATTCATCAAATAGGTTTCCAAGAAATTCTTTTAATATAATAGAAAATAGCCAACACGATAAATAAAAGATGATCCAATTATACCTAACAAGTTAGCGCCTTGGTCTCTTGCGGCGCCTGTGAGTGATTGCACTCGTTGTAAAAGAGACTCGCGAGACTTAGCCGGCGATGAAGGAGCCGATGTTCCGCGAGATCCTCCTCGGAGGTTCAACGATAATTCTCCTCCTCCGGTAGCTGCTCCTGTCGATGCTGATGTCGGTGGGCCTGATCCACTGCCAATACTACCACCGGTTGCTACAAAAATCAAAGGATATATTACCTAAATGTTTACATACGAGTAGATAGCAACCAAAAAATAAGAAAAATGGGAAATAGATAGACCATACAGAGAAATAGGAAAATAGGATAATAAAAGATAATAATAAAAGCGTCTTTTAATTTTCAGTTGTAATACATATTTAACGAGGAATACGACGAATTTATATTTTGTCACGTAGTTAAATTCAATTCAATTTCAATTAATGAGAATTTTAATTTAGATAACGGGAAATGAAACACTCTCGGATTAATTATGCAAGCTTAAAAGCTCTTTAAAAGTTAACAGCCTCTAACTAGAATTTCAATCGCGCTAAAGAAAAATTAAGTTAAATACGCATGTTACTAATTTTTTTGGTGTTTTTATTTCACACGCACCATTTAACTGGTAATTTAAAAGCATAATAATTTTTTTGCTGACTGTGATGTTATCCGCTACATTGGGCAAACAAGAGGCTAATATCCAAATTTCACTTTTACTTGTCATTAATAGATACATATTTTCTAAATATCTTTTGATGACAAGTAAAGTATAGTAAGTTGATGACTATTTATGACATCTACGATGATATAAAGGACAGTTATTAACGGAATATTCAGGCCGGTGGAAAGTATCAACCGGCCAGCCCTACAAAAACCTCAATTGATTAAAGAAAGATAAATATCCATTGGGACTAGTCTTGATGTTATCAAACAAACATGGTTCGTACAATTTAGGCGGGTTGTGATCTTTGCTTACCCCAATGCACGTCACACACGTATTAATAAAATGTCTAAATTTTCGTACTTTATACGAATGTAAGGGGTCTTAAAGCAATCATTTCCTCTTTATTCAGTGTTTTAGTGAACAGTAACTATGATTATTTTTTTAATGTTCTTAAATTATCATGTGCATAAAATTCCGTAAGACTGATAAAACTAGACAAGTAAACATACTCGTAGTACATGAAAAAGACATTTAGTATTTGCAGTCAAGTTTGTGTTTAACTGATAATTTGGAAAGAAACTAGATAGAATGTCCAAGGTTTGTTGTTATTTAAAAAACTGATGCACATTGGATTTTTTTAGGAGAATTATGACAACCCAATATAGTGTCCTGTGTAGCGTGTCTCCTAAAAATATCAAATTTCACTTTGACGTACAAAAAGACACTGTACCTAAAAGAATCAATTGTAGTTCTTGATTTTCTTACCCTGTGACACAGGCCTCTGGTTTTGCGGCTTCGGTTGGCTGGTGGTGGCCGGCCGGCCGGTGTAGGGGTCCACCTCTCCCTCATCGCATTCGGATTGCAGGTCTCCCGAGCTGAATCTACGCAAGGCCTCGGCTGAGCTACTCGGCATCCGCACCACGCCACGCCACGGGCACACAGGGGAAACCGACACATAGTTGAAGCCTCACTCATCCATCGAGACGATAACAACTTCCGGTGCGCAATTCAATGAATGTAACTTATTTCCGAAGCAAACATCGAACAACGACATTAAGAGGATGAAGCCTCATGCACTGACGATGGCAAGTTGCTCTTTGTTCAGTTGTTAACAAATCACAACTTTTGTTTACGCGTGGATAAAAAGTTAAAGTGATGAGTGGTGCTACACGATGTGAGCAGTGGGATTGGGGTGGATTATACTGAATAGAAAAGGGTTGCTAGATTAAAGAGTCTTACGAGGACAATGTTATAAAAGTAGTAAAAGATATAATTATTTTTAATTAGATATTCTGTTGAATAAAAGGATTTTGTCTAGCAACCCTAAATGAACCAAGGGTAGAGGATGAAGTGCGGATCGAAGGATGGAAGCAGCGCAGTGAAGCGGTACGGTTCTGCCATATCAGCGTAAATGCACAAATAAAAATATTTTAAAAATGAATATAAGGGTACAAACAACAGAGACCTGAAAAGTTTTACGAATAAAGCATTTATTATTAAAAATATATACGCTTTAATACACTTAAACGAATATATTTATTGCAATCGCAACATCCATAATTTGATTAATGTTGTTATTTAAGACGAAGAAGACAGTTTTGTTTATCTTTAAAGTATATTTAATTGTTTTGAAAATTAACTACCCAGCATTTGTAACAGTGTTTTTAAACAAACTTTATTTGATCCAATCTCAATAAATATGTATCGTTTTAAGTAAATTGTAAAAGCTCTAATGTTGACCATTAGAGCTTTTGCCAATATTTTTTAACTGTATCCACTTTCACAGAATACAGTTGAAACTGTACAATTTATAGCTTCAATTATATTCTATATATTTTTACAAAAATTCTGTTTTACAGGAGTTGGATAGCGACCAAGCATAATTTATGACGCTAGATAGAAGCAACCTTAAATCTTAAGTTTGAAATAACAGGAAAACTATTTCTCACGAGTAACTTACCTTCTTTTCAGGTAATTGACATTGGTGGTGAATGAGTTTCGGAAACTTGAGAAAGACAGGGTTGCTGTGGTCGCGGCCTGTGGGCCACAGATCCCAGGACACCCCGACCGCTCTATTTTGATGCCCCTATCAGATATCAACTAAATTGTATTGAACCTTCATCGTAAGACACATACAGTTTTATATCATTTTTAATTTAAAATATACACTATATTCTCTAACCCCGTAAGTCTTATGATACTTTTGTTTAATACTCTTATTAATACACATACTATACATACGTACTATACTTTTACTATACTATACAAATATTTCCATTAAATACTAATCGACTTTCTTATATATAGATTGGCTTATAAAGCAATAAATCCTAGCTTCGGAAGTAAAAATGGAAATCTAATAAGGTTCATACATGTCGAGTTAATATTACATCGCAATTCTATTAAAACCGCAATCTAAAGCGTAAACTAATTTAATATTTATACAGTTTGCCTCTGGGGATTTAGCGTGATTATGGAAGCATAAATTCACTACTTAATCGGATTTTGGTTTATAATAATAATAACTAGTTACTTATTTATTTCAGATATGACATCCACATTAGTAGCTACAAAATTTTCAGTAAATTTACAATTTACTGTAAGTTTTGTTAATAAATATGTCTAACTAGCTGATGCCAGCAACTTCGTATGCGTAGTTCTTTTTTTGAAAATCCCACAGGAACCTAACATTTTTCCAGGATAATCCAGTTTTCGGTATCCTATAGTTCAATCCAGGTAATCCAGGTATTGATACATCATTGAAAACCGAATTCAAATCGATTTAGCCGTTTCTGAAATTAGCGTGCACAAATGAACAGTCAAACAGAAAATCAATTATTTGAACAAATTATCCTTTAGTTAATGAATTCAGAATAAAGTATCTAATAATGTAGATTCAAAATAGGTTCAAAATTTGTTCAAAACAAATTCTATTAGAAACTTCAATACATACATAGACAAAAACATACCTCGAGAAATCTGCTAGCAAGCGTTGCAAAGACCAACAACTTAGTTGCAATCAGCGTCGAACGATGCAAACGGTTGGTAGAAGGAACAAATGTAACTACCTGCAACACAATTACATTTTTTAAACTAAAACAAATACCTAATTTAAATGTAGTTTAATTTAAGTATCCAATATTTCCATGAGATTTTTCATATATGAATTCGATCTCGCACTGTAACTAACCCATTGCTGTTTGTTATTATAGAAGTTACAAAAGAGCTTACAATATAAAAAAATCTAAATTATCTATCATCACACTTTTGCTTTAGTTTTCCTTAAAACAATCTCCGGGAGAAAATTTTCTATTATAAAAGCGCCTCTAAGCTGCTTTATCAGAGTGAAAAAATAATGTGAGGTAAAAGAAAACTTAATATCACGTTTTGTTTCTTCACAACACCAAATTTTATTTTAATATTTTTTCATAATTTATACATACGTATTAAAACATTATATTTTAGGTAGGAGAAAGAGTCTCTTCTTATTTCATAAACAATTGCATAACATTTGTTTTTTGTTTAATTTTATTAATAATAATATTATATATAAGGTTTTCTTTCATAAATTAATGCCATCTAGATTACCCTTTGCTGTTTTATTAAAAAATTGTAACAAGTCATTTTAACATTTCTCTACTCAACTCTTGAAGAGTTCTGAAGATACAGAAGAAAGTCGAAATCTGATACAGCAAAAGCATAATTTTTGTGAAGTGACTTTAAATCTTTGTGGTCTGGCTTTATTAATATAAAAAAGCACACGTTTTTGTTTCTCAATTCAGATCGTTTTAACCCAGATTGATTGGGAGATTTTGGCAGTAGAGATAGAACCAATATTTTTACCCCATGGTGAAAGTTCATAAAAGACGATACTCTTCCAATCCTACTAATTTACGTTATTTTGCGTTAATCCGGGTTTCGATCGTCTGTTTAGCTTATCTGTCCTTTGACCATAATCATTTTCGTACATTACCCGTAACCCTTGCCTCAATATTGTAAAACACGGCTTGGTTTCATTACGTTTTAATAGAGAACATTGTTATAATTTCTTTCTGTTTTGAAATATGGAACTTTTTTGTATATTTCTTGAGAGATTTATTTGAGTATATCTATTTGAGCTCTTCAAAAATACAATCATCACTAATATGCCGATTTTGCTCACCTTTTACAAAAATAGCATCGATTTTATATGTGACAATACAATTTTAAATGAAAAGATTGAAGAATTTGTGCTACACTAAAAAAATTCAAGACGTAGCGAACTAATGCTGTTTGGAAAAATAAATTAAACAATAGCGGAAAACAGTTCTTGTTTTTCTAAAAAAAAATTCTAAATATAATCGTAACCAGTCAGATTCAAACAATACAACCAAACCAGTAAGTTAATACAATATTTTATTATTTCATACATACAAAAACGAAAAGACTTTTCTCTCAAACTAGGGCATTTTATGTTATGTACAATAAATGACACCATACACCACAAATGAATAACGCAAAAGTAATACCAATGAATTTAATATTATCCAATATTTCCTGAGCGTTGGACCGCGACGATCCTTCTAAAAGCGTTGCCGGTCCTATATGTAAGTATATTTAAAATTCTAAAAAGGGATCGGTCAGCTTGTTCTGTTGACCTTCACAAGGTTTTTTCCAATAAGCCTTTCATGAAAGATTTTTTTAAAGTACAAAAGCAAACAATTCAATTCGTTGTTATTCGTTAGAAATAAAATACAAGAACTGTTTTCCGCTATTATTCAATTTCTTTTTCCAAAAAGAAAGAGTTCGCTAAGTTTTGAATTTTTTTGAAAATACATACCTACTAGTTTTAAATAAGGTAATCCTCCATTAAAGGACTTTCCTTCCTTGGCACATTACATTTTAAACACCTGTTCAAAGTGAAGCACTGATTGCGAACAAGACTGAAAAAATGTATTTTTAAAATTGTTTAGAAGCCGTTTTAAACTTTATGTTAAAATATAAGCAGTTGGCGGTAATTGGAGTTGAGATAAAATAACGTTATGCCACCCCTATCGTTAATAATTCTTATCCCCTAATTTATTTATTCACAGGCGACTGTTTGGGGGCGCGGCGGACTGACTCGCCTATATCAATGCTGGCTTCGCGCCAGAAAGCGCAAACGCTTGTCTCACTATCAACCGAATATTACGCAACCACCTCGGGGGTTGTTACACATTACTGGGCCATTGACTTCAATTTTGTTCCATTACTTTCTCTTAAATTATGAACAACACGAACATTTGGAACAGTAAACAGATATTTTTGATAATTATAGTAATCTTATATTTTGTACGTGATGACTTGGAATAATAAACTCATAACTAAACAATAAACAATAATAGAAAATTGACTTAGAAAATTATTTTTATTAAAATATGAAGACACACACGACAAACTTTATAACACCACGTTTTACATGGGGCGTCAGGGGTTAATACACTGGACCGCAAAGAAAAGGGGTCGGTTAGAAAATCTTCAATATCTTCAAAAGTACCTGACCTAGCTTTATGAAATAAAGACTAAGTTAAAGTTAAACTAAATAAATTTTATTTTTATTTAAGCATATTAAAATATTCTTTAGTTTAGTCATTATTTCATTTATAGCTACGTCAGGTACTTTTGAAGATATTGAAGATTTTCTAACCGACCCCTTTTCTTTGCGGTCCAGTGTAATTCAAATTTTGTATTTTAAATGCCGAAGCAGAATATGCTAAGGCCATCGTTTCTTTACTTAAACAAAATAAATTTTGAATTTTATTTTAATTTATTTAAGTATAACAATAAAATTACTTATAGCAATAAAAACTTTAGACAGACCAATTTTGTCACTTAAATTGCCGACACGTTCCCAGTCCTTTTTTAACCTCGGAAAAGTTCAACCCTTCTCTAATACAGGAGCTAATTTGTACCGAGTGAAACTCAAACCGCTGATTAATTTATACCCTCAAATTCGTTTTGAGTTTTACCCCTGAAACTGGAGATTTTTGCTTTTACGTATCTTCTTTCGCTATAAGGATGGGACGCTTAACAATCGTTCTATATTTCCAAAGAGAAACTTCTGGATACTTTTGCAATGTCAAGCTTTTCTAATGTGGAATGTTTTTTATTGCGTGTAGAGAAAAGTCTTAGCCATCGCTTGGCCGACAGCCAACTCTATGACGTTGTCGGGGGGTTACGTCGTCTGAAAAACATTTTCAGTCCATAAATAAATAAATAAATAAATTAATTAAGTATTTAAGTAGTGGCAAAGTACTCTCTTGCAGAATGTCCGTTTGGCGACAGAAACCACTGTGATTTAACACTATTGTGTAACAATGGAGTGAGTAATGGCCATTTCCCTATTCATTCCTCATCTTATATCCTAATATACTATAAGCAACGGTAGCCACCTATCGTCAAGTTTACCCTCAGCCTGCCTGACAAACTTAATTATGAATTAAAAAGGAGGATTATGAAACCTAATTGAAATCATTTATTTATTTATTGCTCAGATAACCACCCTAACATTTCTAAACAAAACTTAAAAATCAAATATTACTATAACAAGGTTTACAAAGATAAGAAATTGTCATTTAAAAGGCAGTCCCAAATGAATTGACTTTTACAACACAATACGAAGCTATATTAGACAGCCTTATGTTACATTCATAATGTTTCAGAATTTAGAACAATATGGTACGTTTAATCGTAATAACTGATATGACCATTCACTATATCTAAAACCTAAGTAGGTAGACAGTGACAAGATAACAATTTGTGATAGTTGAAAAATGTGAATTTGTAAATGCATTAATCGACATTAAAGAATCAGTCAGCTGAAGTGAGAAAGGGCGGGACATATCTGTCCTGTAGCGGATGTGCGTTTGGGTAAACGAGTCTTGGAAATGAGACCACACCTGCTAGCTGGCAGTGGATGGCTGCGGACCAAATGCGAAAAAGGTCTCTATGTCCTACAGCGTATGTTTACGGGCTTACAAGATTTTACAAGTGTCGGAAAAAAGGTCAAGTGATATCGGAATCTAGACCAATCTCGTATTAATATGCTCCCATTTCTTCTTGGTTTTAAGAGTGCTAAAAAACTTCATAACATGGACAAGATTTATCTGAATTCGCTGTCCGCCTCTGTCTGTTTCTCCTTTAACTTCCTCTGAGCCAACCAACAGATTTTAATACGGTTTTCCCTAATGGAAAGAGCGATAAACGAGGACGGTTCGGTATGTAATTTTCAGTAAAAAAATGCATCCGTGCTGATCTGGGAGCAGGTCTTTAGTAAATTTTATAAAAAATAAATGATCGCTGTCCCTCTCTCGCTAAACCTCTCTACGGATTTTGATACCGTTTTCACTAATGGAAAGAGCGATAAAATAATAAGATTTTTGTATAGTATAATTTACAGAAAAAAAAATACATCTGTGACCAGCCGCGGACGGGTCGCTAGTCAGACTCGCCTAAAATACACAGTCCAAAGAATTATATTCATAGTTTGTATTCCATGTATTAGAAACCACAGAGTAAACAAAAGTCCGATTGGAATTGCCAGTAATGTCCCTCGCACTGTACCCTGGGACAGTAATTCAAATGCAATAAAATAGAACGGCCAGTTCGGAACACTGGTTAATTGTTCACTAAACGTTGGCGCGGTCAGGGAAAACATAAAAATAATTCCAAACACATTAAACAACAAACGACTCTTGGAAGTGTTAATACCAATTTTTACTTCACTATAACATTTCCTGCTGAACTAATGTCATTTTACAAGGCAATATGTTTTAATTAAACATAATTACAAATTGCATTCGATTTACGATGAACATAGGGTCGACTGCAAACTGTTATTGCTTATCTGTTAACGGTATAAACAATTGATTTTTCCACAATTATTTCGTGTAAAGATGTCATAAGAAAATGTTAACTTTTTTATCTAATTCTTTGCAGTATTACTTTATTAGTTTAATTTTCCTGTTTGACTATGTTTTATGTTCCTATTCCATTGGGAACTTCAATCTTTTCATATTCCAGAAATTCAAATCTCACTAAAGTAAGTATACTGTATACTAAGTAAAATAAGTAATTTAATTCTTCATGAAAACAGGTTAATTCGAAATTCAAATTAGTAATAGTAATTCCTGGAAAAGCAAGCACTTTTCTGTGTAGAAATGAGTTAAAATGTAAGAAATTCGACAATGACATGGTGAGGTGATAATTTTTCTATAATGGTTGAATTTTTTGCAGTAACGTATGTTATTTTGTTATGTTATCCATATATTTTAATGCTATTAAATATTCTACGAATCGAATGAAATCGACATTCATTGTTGGACTTAGGCCTCTCTTATATCCGGTAGGTAATGACAATGACAAGAAGGTATCAAATTGATAGACTTTTTTATTTTAAAAAATTCAGAAACTTATAATACCTACCTAACTACTTGTATTTGTGTATATTTTATGGCTGTTTAGCGACCAATCCCAAAAGGGAAATAATTTTGTAGCAATTTTAATATGTATTTAAAGGTAACAAACCATTTTAAGACGCCCAAAAATTGTAATTATTTTTTGTTTTAAAAATATGTCATACTGAAATAAAATAAGAAGAACATTTTCAACGATTACTTTAAGTATCCAGATAACGTCCAAATGGAAATATAATATCACCTCGAACAACGTTCTAACACTCATAAAAATGTGTTACACGAAAAGCTGAACTTTGGTACTTATTCGGCACCCCTGTAGTACGTACGCCCTTCATTCCTCCTTAAATAACGCTACATAAAATCTGTAAAGGAATACAGTTAAAACAATAGTTAAATTGTTTATTATAGAGCCTTATGGCTTATGTAATAAAACTTAATTTGCTTCGTTATTATTCGTTATGTTGTAAACAATTTATGTGAATTACTCGGCTAGTTAGCCAAGTGTAACTGACTTGTGTTGTAAAGCCAAACCAACATACGACATTAATCCCGTCTAGTGGCTAGTGGGTCATTCAGTAGTCATTCATTCCCCGCCCCACATTCCTACCAACTTAACCCCGTACGAACCGCTCATGATATTGGCCGTTTTGAGGTTTAAGCAATACGGACAAGGCTTATCTCGCATAGAAAAATTAATGTAGGCACAATATGTTAGCGATTGTTTAATTAAATATAGTATTATGCTACTTACAGGTAAGGGAATAAGTCCGTGAATCGGTTAAACGCGTTCGGTGTAGTCGCGACGCGGATATGCAAAATGGGTTATTAGAGAGAAGCCTCCTGAAACACTGAAGTAAAGTCGGCGGCACCGCGCACTTCGTCATTTCGCATATTGATTTTGGGCGGCGCGCGGCGTGCCCAGTCGTACTAACGCCATCTTTTTTCTTATTCCATTCTAACTTGCAATTTCTACGCTAGAGGGCGGAAGTGGATTGTATGTTTTTTTTTATTAAACATGTATATACTTTTTTAATAAACACTGTATTAGTTCTTTATTTTCTTGTTGAACAATATAAATTTCATTTGAGTGTTTTTAGAGTATTCCTATTTGTTTTTAGAGGACACTGGTTTCAACCCTCATAAGCTAGGTGGCTTTTAAAATAAGTATTGCTTTTAAAAATTAATATAATCGGCTAGAAATTGCTTAATTTATTTTAGGTCTGCACTTATCAGTATGATCCCGATTTCGTCCCTCGGTAGCAGTACATTTTACTGGATTTTAGAGTAACAAACGAACAAGCTACAATTATTAGTTAGGATAATTTCGTTTAAATTTGTATGTTGGTCAAATTCTGTAAACCGGAATAATGACAAATTTATTTCCATTTTTATTTTGCTCGCGGTTTCGTCCTCGTGTATTCAAGCTAGGAACCAACTTAGACCCGACTTAGACACATGCTTTAGACAATGCTGCTGTGGACGTAATGACGAAAAAAACACTGACACTGGATATATTGTTTTCATTATTACCTATTTTTTTTCTGAATACCATTACACAAATTCATTATCCGAGTCTGTCTGTCTCTTCTAACTTCGAAATATATTTTGATTCGGTTTTCACTATAATTTACATATTCTATATAGACATTAACATATAATTACATGTTTATGACTTGTATAACAACAAGACGTGTACCTTTAGATATGGTATCGTCTTATCGATAAGTACCTACATAGGTAGGGTATCCTTCGCATAGCTATCGCTCGCTGTAGTTGTACAAAGGGCGCAAATTTCGAACGACATTTTGCTTATTATTTATTTATTTATTTAATTTTAATGTCAGTTTAAGGTTAAAATTGTAATTTAGTAAAAAGCAACTGTGCTTGACCTGTACGTGAATTAGGTACTAAGTATATTACATTTCTACATGGATTCTTAAAAAAATTAAAAAACAACAAAACAAGCCTTGGATTATCAATACATACATCTATTACAAATTTGATGTTAGTTGTAACTTTAATTTTTGATGTTAATGTAAATTAACATCAAAAATTGTACGCACGTTGAAATCTAAACAGCGCATAGGACGGAACTGCGAATATTTATGTCGCAATTAATATCAGTACCTAAATGAAGTTTTACGGCGTAAACTGTTCTTAATTCAATTGCTTTTTTATGTGGGCCATAAATGTGAGTAAAATAAGATAGCAAAATGGCGCGAGAAAACATCGGGCTACCCACAGTCTGGTAATAAAATAGCTTGAGCCGTTTATGGAGGAACAGCTCGTGTTTACGGCGAGAAAAGATAAAAAAGTAGAGGGAATACCAATATCGGAAGGATCTATTAGTTTTGTACCTGGTACCTGCTTGTAGTGTGCTTGTGTGAGTAGTGTGTAAGACGTTGCTTAGATTATGTGTGTGTATGTCGTAACACCCTCCGCCCGCCAGCTCGGTATGCCTGCTCGCCGACGCAACGTTGCGTAGCCAGACCGCGTTCACACTGGCCACAAACCTTAAGATAGTTAGTTACCTTAATAAAATGGTAAAATGGTTACCTCTGCAAGTGCGCTGACAACCATAATAACATAAGGGATAAAAGACTTTGGCATCCTTTACAGTTACTCACATGCAATGCAACATACTGAACGCGCTCTTATTTTATGGTGATCTTCTACATATAATAGGTTTTATGCTCGGTGCAGCCGCAAGACAGATTGCCTAACTTATGACTGTGTTTAGTGATATGTCTTCCTGACATGTTACGTCTTATTTATAAAAATAAATTCGTAAATGTTTTTAACATAATAATGTCTATATAATACAGCATAATACAGCCGTTTATAAGTACCTATTAAACATCACGAAATTCTAGATTTTTATATTGCTTTTACTACAAACATCAAATTGTCCACATAATAATCTTTTAATTCAGGTATGTCAATCAATTGTGCTTACCACAGCTTGCAATTACAAAGCACAACCATTTAATAGTCCATTAGATGTTGTATCGTCTTATCGATAAGTGTGTACGATATGCTTCTCATGAATTCCGCTATACACAAGAAATATGAACCACATTTTGCTTATAATTTGAATTTTTGAAAACGTTGGCATTACTCTTACAGACTTTTTCATATTCCTCGTTTCTACAATGTAAAATAAGCAGTAAATAGGTGATGTCTCGACTGCGAAAAGTGTTTTCACTGTTATCATAAAACTAAGCGTACATGCATGCGCATTAGTCGCGGCGTAGACTTCAAGCATAGATTACTTCAAAATGTAACCAGTAATATGAAAAAATAGCTACATATAGGCAAAACGGTTACCCCACTGTATGAACACACCCTATTACAGAAAGTAAAGTTTGTTGTTCTCGCAAGTCGGTCCGCGCTGCGAGTCCGTGGCCGCAGTGGCGTTTCGTACCGCGTTCTAACAGGCCGCCATGCCGTGCTGACAACCAACACCGCTCACCTGTCAAACTTACTATCAAACTGCTGTGAATTAAAGTGTGCTACAACTGTCAAGTGAAACAATATGTGGTTCGTTTGTTATCTCTGCTGTGCGCTGCTGTTGGCAGCAGCACGAGGACAGGTAAACAACAGCTGATATTGAGATGTCAAATGTCATAATATTTTACTTGTGCGTCATTTTATTGAAAACCTGATTTTAACGAATGATACTTTTTAGGTACAATGTTGCTTTTTATAGTATCGTTGAGTATTTTATTCAAAGGAAAAAATTTAAATTATATAACATGTTTATTATGTTATTTTATTTTATTGGCAAACTTAAGCAACTTATTACATATAATTAATAATTAAAATATTTTCAACGTAATTCAATTTTAAATTGGCAATTTACGTATTTTTTAATGTATAAATATTTTTTTATTCTTGCTTCTATAGGTCTGTAAGAATCTGTAAAAAGTAGTTTAGTTACTTTAGTGCTTTTAAGTTAACTCGTTGCGTACTCAATTTTATTGGTTTTTTAAGCTCATTCTATTTATAAGTAGGTCATTATAGTTAAGTGTATGTGTCTTGATTGATTAATCGATTGAGAATTTTATATTATATATTCAAGGACAAAAAAGGAAAGACGTAGTATTGTCAAACATATGTATCTATCCCATCCAATATACGAACGAGGCCACATGACACCACGAATTTTTGCGTATGCACACGTCGAGGCCGCTGTAGTCTGGGGGCTGATACGGCGCGGCGGTAACTACGTCCCCTGATCCGTATGCAGACGCATTTGCAGGGCTCCAACTTTCTATCTATTTAGCAAAACTCTGTCCAACCTTCTTGTAAGCATTATACTTTTTGAGTGCCTTGAATAAACTGTTCATACATATTTTAATGAAATGCTATTGAAATACTTTATTTTCAATAGATGGTAGGTGGCTGCCACCGCCTGTTAACACAAGCAACGCCACAGGTCCCTGAAGCGCGCTACCGACCTTATATGGATTAATGATAAAGTATTAGAAAAGGAAAAGGAAATAGGTTTTGGCACCTTTTACTCTGTCATCTAAACACTACAGTATACGTGTTGTTTTATCACGATATTCTTTATTACTGGCGTCAAAGTGCTGTCCAAAATATACGAAATACGAACAGGTCCCCTATCCCGGGGCTCCGGAGTGGTTAAAATGTGCTAAGGCGTCTTAACCACTCGACCATCGGGCTTGTCATTCCTCTAACTATGTACCTACTTCTTTTTATTCCTTTTTTAACTCTGTTATAGCCATACTTTTGAACCCAGTGTAGATTAATCTTTACAAGATCTAGAAACTTGAGAGCTATTGTAAAAAATAAATACATAGAGCGATATCAAGGCTATGATATCTGTCAACATGATAGGTCATCATTACTGCCTCAGTTGTCCATGTTTACCTACTGTTTTTCCTGTTATTTTTATTGCATCGATTTGTCGATTCGACTAAGAGTCAAAAGTAACGAATACTGAATTATTTAGACCTATCTATAGCCGCATAACAGCTAAGCTAACTCTTAATATATAGAGGTTTTAAACAGGGATTCACAACCGCTGAATGTGTGATTGAAATTATTTTTTGAGATTTAGAAGGCATTGATAAATTTAAAATAAATGTAGGCATTGTATTTGAATACATGATCTATAATCAAAT
The DNA here is from genome assembly GCA_944738685.1 of Synanthedon myopaeformis. Lineage (NCBI taxonomy): Eukaryota > Metazoa > Arthropoda > Insecta > Lepidoptera > Sesiidae > Synanthedon > Synanthedon myopaeformis. Next base: position 8,703,038 of record OX122919.1, read on the forward strand.
ACACGTAGACACGTAATAGTTGATAACGGCATGTTACGCGGGCTCGCACGTAACGTAACCCACATTTAACACATGAAAGAACTAGCGTTACGAGTACAATGCGAAGCAGTTTGTTTAATCACATGCTGGTAAGTGGTAAGACAAGTGTTACCACAACACAACCTGCACATTGTCACAGTATACAAGGTCTGTTAGCAGTTCAACTGTAATTTCTGCTCTAATTAGGAGAGCCGCGGGGACACTGCATCAATCTGTCAGTTAAGGCAAATCTGAAACCACAAGAGATACGAAAATTCGTTCTTAGAAAGTAAAGATTCAATGCAACCAGGAATCGCTCATATGCAACCAGGAATCGAACCCGGTTAAGTTTGTATAAAAAAATCCTATTCATTATTATTATGATACAAATAGATGATAATTTGGGTCTTCGAAGTACTACAACTATGAAATTTGCGTCACAAATGCCAAAGCGGCACATAAAAAGTACGCCTAAAACGAAATCATCGGAATCGGAATCTTGCCTTCGCGCGTCAATGGTAAAAGGCAGTAACGACCAAGTTTTACTATTGATTTTAAACTCCAATGTGTTGAAGTAAAGTCACATTTTCTTTAAATGACATATGACAGTTCATGCTCTACGCATATGTCACTTTTAAATGTTCCATAAAGTTCGTAGTGTTTTGTATGGCGTGCGAAATCCATAGTTGTAGTACATTGATGGTTCGGGTCAAAAGTTGGCCATAAGGAATAAATTTTGCTTTGGAACCTTGTATAAATAATAAACAGTCTATAATTTAAATTGTGTAAATAATAACAATGTGTACAATTTCAATTGTGCAATAAATAATTGGATTAATGTTAAAATGATGCCAGTTCATTATAATGAATCAATCAATCAATAACATGTCACCTTTTCAAAAGGACGAGGAAAGTCTGTAAAAAAAAATGGATTCGTGTCGGCGGCGACGGGCCGCTAATTAATGATAAAAGGTTATAAAACTTAATTTACTGCATCCCTATACTGTGTCACTAGTCGGTGGTGTCACATTTTTGTAGCGTTTATTTACGAACACTATGTATAGAACGTGTATTATTCATTATGCAAATTATTGAGGAAGGTTGATCAGCTGCTAGTTTGTTTAAATAACTAATTCCTTTGTAATAATTCTTATAGTACACATACGAGTAAACTTAATATTGAATAGATTTTGTTCCGACTTTGTTTATGTGAGCTTGAACGAACATTAAGAGGAAATTATTTTTATTTCACAGTTTAACTTATCCTCCACCACTGGTTGCGGATTCTTGGTTATTCTTGGTTGGTTATTCCTTTAAATACCTACCTACTTATCTTAATTGTAATAGTAGAAGAGAAGGCAACAATAATCATTGTGATCAATGTGCTGAAACACATAGTCATAATCTACATATTATTAAGTGCTTGTATTTAGATTAATTTAGAGATTTCTTAACTATAATTTTCATCTATATCTATTCTATTAGATATATATATATATTTGTAGGTATTTGTTGTATTGTATATATATTTCTATATTTATTCTATATATTATAAAAAAGTCGCTGTCCGCGTCTGTCTGTTTTTCTCTAACTGTTTCTAAAGCATTCAATAGATACTAATATGGTTTTCACTATGAGAATATATGAGGAAGATTTGCAGAAATATTTATTCCGTGCGAAGCCGAAAGCGGCTCGCTAGTACATTGGAATTAAATTTAGTAGAAAAAGCCAACATAGTAATCGAGTGGTCAAAAACATACTTCGAGAGCCGAAACACCTAAAAGGACGTATTACCTTGAACATCTAATATACCTAGATTAAAATTGCCCTTCAATTAATTGCATTGATCTGAAGTGCGAAATTGAGGCCAGTTAACTTTATTGGGTAGTACTTATAAAGCCGACAATATTATGTGTTTTTATTTTTAGCAGTATTACACACACTACTTATATTACTATAGTTACCTACTATTAATATAAAGAGGACGAATTGAAAAAATGTACTAACCATATTACGGTTTTTTATTGGTTTCTTACATGTTATATAATAAAATCGTTGTTAATTTCCTTCTTCTTTTCTGCTAACTTCTTCTAACTAAATCATCCAACGGATTAAAAGCGTAGCCTATGTCCTCGAGTGTCAATAGGCATGAAAACGCAACAATCAAATCAGAATTACTTTTTTTCTCGTTTATAAAACTAGAATATTTAAAATATTATTAAGTTCATTTTAAAACACTAGCTCAGTTTAAAATTCATTTCGAATATCACTAACAAAACAGAAAAATTAAAAAAAAATATAAAATTGTTTAATAAAATTGTACTTTTATTAAAAATCTTTAAAAATCACTTCACTTAATACAAGAACATTTCTGAATGCTGCCCCCAATACTGCCAGCAGGTAAAGTCTTATATGGCAAGTTTGTTAGGAACTTCAGGGCCAACAACGCCAGCTAGCACAACAAGGCTACCATGCGCCTACGCATCCCACACACGCAACACCTTCTATAATTCATAACTAAAATAAACATTCTTTCTCGTTACGCAATACGATTTGTCAAAAATTGGCATTTTATGCATACTATGTAAAGATGACTAGCTGACCCAACGGATTTTGATACGGTTTTCACCAACGGAAAGGGGGATAAATGAGGAAGATTTGCATCTCTACATTAAAGGCTTCGACATATTATCTAACTTAACTATAGTATACATTATATACAGTCGATATACAGTATATTATTGTAGAATATGTAATATTTATAAACATTCTCTGTCTAGCGAGTATCTAAAAGTGCAAGTAGATACATAGTAGGTCCTAGACTAGTTTCATAAAACTAAGTTTAGCACTATTCTGAGATGACTAAATCTTATCATTCAAAGAACAGAACATGTTGACTCAAAAAAAACCTTTTTGAGTCATACAAAGTTCCACGTACGAGAGAGGCAGCGCCGAACAAGTGAGACGTGAGGCAATATAATATTTTAGTTAATTACCATTTATTTTATGATTCCTTAAGTTTTTCATCCGATTGTCCCCCTTAGTAAGTATTGCTTACGTTCTAGCACTTGCCTAATCACTCACCATAGAAAAAAACCTTTACGAAAATTCAATTCTTAAAGTTAATAAATTAAAGAAATCCCCATGAACACCAATTTTATGGCCCCGCACTTATAGGCTTGTATTAAATTTGAAAAGTTAATTTGATAAGTTAGCACTGCCAGGTATCGAACCCGGTACCCCAGGGTCAGAACGCTAAGGCAAGCACAGGTTCAACACACGATATTATACGTACTTAAACAAAAAATATTCAAAAACTGTACAAAAAATATAGTTAAATATAGGTGTTTTTTTTTATTCTTATGTACTTAGCACGAAGTTTTTTAGACTATATTCCCATTTCAGTAAATTAAACAATATAGTAAGTAGGTATCAATGCCAAACGAATCTGCAAGATCAAACTTATAGAAATCATGACTCGGGTATATTATTGTCCAAACAAATTAGTTTTTTGACTTTGAAGGGTGATTACAAAAACTTTGTGCGAGTATCTAGATGGAATGGCAAAATGTATTGATTCTCATGAATGTGTACAAAAAATATGTAGGTATCGCCGATAGAATATAATATTCTATCGACGGAAGGTATTGACATAGAGTAAATAGTACGTACAGACTACATATTTTTTGTATACATTCATAAGAAATATGAGAAAGATATTTTGTTCTTTTAATTAGATGTTATTGCCTCTGAAGGCTTCGATAAATAGAACAAAGCAAAGTCGCTCTCCTCCTCTCTCTGTTTCTCGCTTCTTCTCACACTACTGAACAGATTTTGATACTGTTTTCGTTAAAAAAAAGATATAAAAGAGGAAGGTTTTTTTTATATAAAATCGCATCCGTGAGAAGTCGAGGCGAGTCTCTAGTTTACAATAACAGAAGTGACGGTTTGGGACAAAATTAAGCAAGAAATAAAATATAGTATTTTTTTTCTTTATTAGAAATACCCTTGCATGGCGATTGCTGCTAAAATCAATGCCACACATAGGACTTCAGGATGATTACATAAATTCAAAGGAATTCAAAGGAATAAGCCCTTTCTTAGATTATGCAAAAATTCTTCGATTATACATTATTAGAATATTTAAAATTAATAAAAGCATACCTACGAGTTTTACTAATGGCAAAAGCGATAAACGAAGAAAGGCTCTGTAAAATATTAATGTCATGTACCTATATTATAAATTACAGAAAAAAAATATAACTCAAATCTCTATAAGTCTCTCTCTTTCTCTCTCCGCGGACTCCGTCTGTAGTTAAGTTCCTTGCACATAATAATTATTACTATAGGCAGTGACTTTGACACCGTGAATGGAATGACATCAAGCAAGCGATGACACATAGTACAATCATTACGTGCAACGCATACATAATATATATATTTCTACTCAAGAAGAATTAAATCGACTAATACTTTGACTAAAGTGCGTCTAAACTACTGAAAGAGTCTTAATGAGCTTCTGAAATTGATTTAAATTTTCATTGTTCTTCCCATATTTAATTTCTCCTTCACCTAAATACTTCATTCACCTATTCCTCGCATAAATTTAATTGGCAAAACAATTAAAAGACTACATTGGAAACCGCAAGATTGTAACTATGACTCACTGCGAAGGAAAATCTTAGACACTACACCATATGTGGAACTTGCGCGTGCGCTACTTTCAATGAACCCTACTCATGTGTAACGCCATACATACTTAGTCTTACGGAATGTAACAAATCGAAAGTGTTTTAAATGCAAGTAAAATTGAAATCAATAGTGTTATTCTAATTAAATATTTATAAATTTTTTAATATTTAACCTACATCTACGAATTTTTTAATGTGTGCGATACAAAATCGCTTAATCTATCACTATATAATATACTTAATTAAATAAAAATGAATCCCTAAATTTGTTCCTATGTGCAAAACTCGAGAACGGCTTCACCAATTCGGCATTTTTTTTTTAAATATTGGTTGAATTCCGAGGAAAATTCTTATGAAGTGTAGATATTACCTAATATTCTGTATTCTATATTTTGTATATTAATATTCTAAAGCAATTTTCGCCAATCTTTTCTTCAGTCAAATAAAGTCTGTTTTGATAGCGTTAAATTGCAATAATGAAATTTTAAATATTCGAAAACAGTTTATGATCTATCGTAACTAAAAGCATATAATATATTTACATTTGTTGACAAAAAATATAAATTATAAAATAAGTAAGTACACATTACTTATTTTACAATGTATAATTTTAAATCGATTATCGCTTCATGAGTGCGTATCAAACAATTTCTTTACCTATTTTATACAAATTTTAGACACGTGGGAATCGGTACGTATTTACTGTTAACTTTAAAATGATTACAATTTAAAAGATAATTTTAAAAACTAGGTAACAGAGGTAAGGTTTGCCGGAGGAAAGGTATAACACAGTATCAGATGAGGCAACCTGTTATTGCTTTGCATTTACCAGTATAACTACTGTTATTTCCAACAATAAACTGACAAATTAAATCAAACTAAATATAATTGTTATTTCCAGCGAGACAATACAACTGTAGTTCACGTGATTGAGTTAACAAATAGCACTTAAGTTGGTAACGCGACCTTCGTTGGAGTGGGCAAGGTCGCATCATCCTCTGTTCGTTGCCTTGTTTAGTATGCATCTGTAAGTTAATTAAATATAAAGGAATGTTATTATTTCTTTAATTTAAATTACATTTCACTGTTGCCAATAAGTTTTCCAATAAGTAGCAGCACGACGCAACTCATTTTGCAGTCTTAACCTAAAAGAAACGACATGACATGACAGCCATATATCACTCCCTTGTAGAAGAAAACCATGAAATAACAACACCAATGTGCTTTTATGTTCTCAGTATTATTTATTATTTAACTATTTTGTTATTATTATTTTATTTTATAATTTAACTAGTAACGCAATTTTTTTTTATAACACAAACCTTCCTCGTTTATCCCTCTTTCTATCAGTGACAACTATATAAAAGTTCGTTGTTTCATTTAAAATGTGTCGTGACTTTTTACATCATTCTTAATTTGTAACTTTATTTATAAAAAATTATTTACCTCGGTATTTTAAGTGAGATTTTAAGTGATTTTTTATCAATTGTACTCATGCAAGGTCACCAGTTTATAATAAATAAATATAGACTATAGACAATGTCGTACACCCCACTAGTGTTGCCGCAAGCAGATTGGGACTGAACATTTGGTGCTATAACATTCGCCACGCATGCGTCGTGAACGCAACGCTCTGATTGTTGCCTGTGGGCCGAACGCCAATCTTGATCGTGTTCGCGGAAGTACCTGCCCACGTTGCACCTCCGAAGCCTGTTTAATAAAACACCATCCTTCATATCTATCGCGAGCAGTTTCGTAATTTCTAAAACTATTTTAAAGTTATTATAGTTATAGTAACTTGCCCTTCAGATTATTATCATTACTGTAGTATGTTTTGCACTTGAGTATTAACTACATACTGAAGTGCATGTAAGAACTACATAGTAATAGACTTTATTAGTGTAAAATTTAAATATTTTAAGCATTTTTTGCAGATTTCTAAAGTAGTCTTTTTTAATTTGAGTTGTACTAAATTTTAAGATAAAATGAATACTCGAAATTATAAATGTCTATATATTAATTTATTTTTAGTTAAATATGCATTAAATAAATAAAATGGTTTTTTTTGTCAATACTTAGTTTATTTATTTATTTATTTATTTATTTATAGGAACATATATATTTAGTTTATTGGCTATGAAAACACATACTAGGCATGCAAGCCTGTATCGTGTGCTTCATTATATTAATTAAAATAATTAAAAATTCAAATAACAATTTATAAATTATTAAATATAAACTAAATTAATAATAAGTAGGTATATATAAAAGTAAAAGACACAATAAATTTAGATTATAAATTGAGGCTATCGAAACATGTGGTAGATATTACAATACATTACAATCCATGGAAAAACAATAAAGGAATGCAATTTCCGTGAGCAAAAATTCATTAATATTGATGCCATATCGTCTACAAGCATGAATACATCTTCCAGCTCGTTTGTAACTTAGAATATATTACACATTATATTTTAATATAATGAATAGTAAAATTCGTGTTATTCTGGATATAGATAAAGCGTCTATCATAAATACCTAACCAAACATGATATGAATGTAACAAAAACTGTTCAATTCCACGAAGTCCGGCGGCATTGTTGACCAGGAAACGTGACAACTTTGCCTTTAAAACAAGTAAGTAGGTACACAAAACTCAAACGAGTAGGTAAACGACGTGTCGCATATCTAGCGTGGTGATAATAAGCCTTTATATCGTATCGTAATCACACGTTTTAAAATATTACGTCAGTCCATGTCCAACATGTTTCGGTACAACGCAATACGACATTACTTTATTTGATTTGCGACCGTATCTGTAACATATTGTCTTTGCCATCTTCGAATTGCGTTACTTATGGCGAAACTTTCAAATTAGTCACATTCAGAAATGAATGGTTTTGTTTTCAAGCATTTGTATGTTTATGTATTTATGTATTACATTATGGGATGTGTCAAATCGTCCGCCAGACGTTATCCACGTGTTGTGACATTCAACGACAAATCAAGTGATGTGAAACATACTTAAAGATGTTTGTAACTAATATGTAATCAATGTTTGGCACATATCCGACGGGGCGGAATTACTACGCCACACTGACATGTCCCCTGTGGATGATTGTAGTGTTGTTATAAAGGAAATGCTGGATTGGCGACCTGCGTAACGCTAGTCATTGCCCCCTTGTTGTGACATTCTAGGACACTGCCCTTCCACTGCACGACAGATATTTTCACTTTATCCAACTGATTTTTTGGGCTATCTCGAGCATCTTGATTTTTCGACGGGTCTCAGTATTTTGGATAATTTCATTAAGAGAAATGTCAAGCATTTCCCTCTCCATAACTCGATGAGTGACTTGTATTTTGTGGATCAGACATTTTACATTTTGTCAGTGTTCATGTTAAAAACGACAATTTGCATTGGTTATATCGTCTTAAAGCATATAATATTCAACTATTGATGATCCGAACGGCATCACATGCCACCTAATCCTGTCCAGAGATGTGCCGAAGCCTTTAATGTTACAGCCTCTTGGACGGTGGAACGCTAACGATGTGTGAAAGATTTGTCATTATTCACAGCAAAACACCTCCCCCCGGTTATCGGTCCGCTGATTGAAGCCATCATCATTGAATACTTCCTTCGTCAACTGAGAGACCACTCACTAAACAATGTAATAGCCATATCCGTGGGAAGTTACAAATTGTTTGAATGTGCTTACGAGAACTGTTATTAATTTTGTGATTTGATAGTGACAAAAATTAAAAATTATTTACAGAATACCGCTGTCACACGACATGTTGCGCGTATGCTGTTATGTTTCGGTGCGTTACTATATTGATGCTATAATCAAGTTTTCATTATACATAAAGTAATATGTAATATTTTTCACCTAATCCCTTATACCTTTGTAGGCAACGCACTAGTAGCCCTCTGGTATAGCTTGTGTTAAAATTTGCACTGTGCTTACTACCGATAGGTCCATAGAACTTGATTGCCTTGATAACTTTGATGATAGCCGACTATTTCACAGTAGTAGACTGTCTCTATTCGGTTCCTCATTACTGAGAATCGTGGTCACAAAGTCCCAGTTTCGATCGGCGGATCTAATATAATCTGACATATAAACGTATACTTAATCATTTCCAAATAAAATACAAGCAAATTGACGAATATAGATTCACTAGAGGATGCTCTATATTCAATAGAGGATTAATACATTGACATATGGATATTTTCCATATGTAAATGTCGCACACCCAGTTTGGTGTCGCGACGAGATATAAGTATTGAGGTCGTCCGAACCGGTCGGTCGCACTGGTTACATCAAAGCGTAACTTATATGAGAAATAAAGGCTTTAGTCAATTACATAATAGTAATACTTGAATATTAATAGTCCTGAGATAACATTGGTATGCTAAAATGACAGTAGTTAAATAGATTTCAATAGCTAAAGAAGATATATTAATGTTATTACTCTATGTAGCATACATCGTGGTTTACTGTTTTTAGATGATGCTTTTAGTCAGAGTATTTGCTCAGCTCTCACCAGAGACCGCATATAAAAGCAAACCTGCAACGATAGCAAACTATAGGTTTGAATTATATGTTAGAAATCCTAGTTGTCGCTGTTAGAAATAATGTGTGTCCAGTGGGTGTAAATTTTATAATAAAATGATTGTACAAATTAACAAATGTTAGAACTTTACTCACTTATCTTAGAAAATAACACTCAGAAATCTCTAAAAAAAAATAGTACACGGCAAAGCCTTAGCTTCCGCCGTTACTTCCCTTACGTCTTTTCCGACTTTCGCAAGAAGATAATTTTGGTGCACCATATACAAATATTAAAGAAAATACTAATTCACAGTTTAAACAAATACCTATTAATAACTTTATTACAATAAACATCTTGTTTGAACCGTTCACAAGTCGTTATTTATAAGTAGAAATAATTATTTTAACAGTATGAAGTGAATTCATACTGTTAAAATAATTATCAGAATAGTTCGTCCAAGCAATGCTTAGCTCTTTCCAATAAATTTACTGAAATACAAGTAGGTACGTACAGACAAACAGTAAATGCGGTAGCTTTGACTTTCACTGGGCTAGAGGCAAGCAAAGCTCCTGTTTATCTTGAACATGAGAGATACACATCAATAGGTTAGAATCCATTAATGTATCTAATCGTATTAGTACACAATACAACTTAGATAACTCCAGAAATGATGCTGCCTACCTTCGACAATCTATAATTATAAAATCGTTTGTCCTCACTGACTATCAACGCATAGCCAAAACTAATTAGGTAATTTTCTTTGAAGTTAGAAACTTGAAATTTTGAATTACAGCTATGTAGCATAAATGGATAATTGAGGTTTTTAAAAAATTGCATCCGTGCGAAGCCGGCGACTGGTGCCTGTGACTTCGTCCGAAATAACCCTCGAAAAAATATATGTAAAGCATATATAACTCCTGACAAACATTAACGCTCGACATTAACGCCAAGCGTTGGATTTTTATTTTTAGGTAATTGGTGCCCGAGGCTTCGCCCGCGTGGAATATTTAGCCTATGTCAATCCAGAAATTTTATTCAACTATTGGTGAAAGAATTTTTTTAAATCGGATGAGTAGTTTTGAAGATTACCTTCTACATACAAACATACAAACTTTACCTCTTTATAATATTATATAGAAGTAGGTATAGAAAAAGAATTTCAAAACGATTTGCAAAAACAATTTAGTTGCAGAAACGAATTTGTCGACGATTATATGAATAGTTTCCGTTTTCTAAGATGTGCGTAGTCATTAAAATACAGTTGGTAACTGTGAGTATTTGGTAAGTAATGTTCGAAATTATCTTAACGGTAAGAAATGTAACATAATTATTAACTCAAATAATGCATGGAGAAATAGTGGTGTACTATTTCTCCGCTTAAGTATCGACACAAAACTAAATTATTCATGATCATAAAAGTAAAATTTACATCATTTTCTGTTGCAGAAATAACAGCATAAAGTAATGGAAATAATTAACCTTTTTTACGTCATGTTCAAGTGTTTGCAGTATACAAAATTTTAGTTGCCTTAATTTTTTTTGTTCTCGATTGTATAAAATGTTTTATTATTATTAAAAAACCTAAAGTTTTTTGTTCACTACCATATCCCATTACAATAGAGTGAGCATCCAGACTTCGTTTTAATTTAAATTTTTGAATTATCATTACTATATAATAATTTGGTAAGATGCTTACGGTAGGCGTCTCTCACTTAGAACGTTAAAGAGCAAAAATATCAGTTCCTGGTATATATAAATAGGTCAGTAGGAATACTTACTGAATAGATGATGATTTCATTGCTTATATCTCTGCTTTTTTTGTGAAATCCAACTTAATTTCAATCCAAAACGGTTGCAAGTAAAAGTTTTAATGTAATGTCGCGATTCCGTTAACTATAAATGGTTGTAAAAGGTACAAACGGTACCATCTCAATTGCGCAAGAGTCTATTATATTATTACGTTACAGAAATTTACCGCTAATAACTTGCTGAACGTCTAATTCCTTATATGCAAACGTATTATCAGCTTCTACAATTAAGAATACTTTTATTATTTTTGTAAAAGCACCATAAGTATTTTTATATTATTTTGTATTTGTGATCTTGTATTGTATTTTTATTTACTTTAAATTATTAGAAAATTAGGTATAAATTTTCTTGATATACATATAATAAAATTCATTTCGATACTATTTTATAGAAACTACTCGATATGTGTTGGTAATGTTGCAGGACATTAGATTGAAATATTTTACGAGTATTTGTTAAATTTTTCCATTTTCTGTGTTTTAAATATAGTTGTGTTTTTTATTCGTGTGATGTCACCAATGCAGTTCAGAGAGGGTACGACCTTCAGCAGTGAAAAAGAAGACTATCAGTGTTTTGAATACGAGGAGTTTTATAGAAATAGATTATTTAAGTTACTAAGCTGCTGCTTTTGTTAAGAAACAAACATAAACCAAATGACTTGATTACAAAGCATTTATCCATTCCATTAAAGTATGCGGTGTCGATTGCAGTGTAAGACAGTGGCCTTCGTGGTTTCTACTCGCCCATTGTCTAAACCTAACAGGTTATACTTTATATCGTCAATATCGTATTAAATATCAAGAGTAGGGTTACGCATTCCACTCGTTTCGTGACCTAGTTTGTTTAATTTGGATATTAAATTAAAATAAAACTGTGACTTTTTAAAATGGTAATCATTGAGTAAAATGAACGTTTAAGAATTTCCACATCTTTATTCAGAATTGTACTTGAAGTTCTTCCGATGTCTTGCTGTTTTCTAAATTTCCCAACTCAAGATTGCAATATAACTACCAGTTTCTCCGATTAACCAGTACCAATATAACTCCGATTTCCGAAGAATATATGAATAAGATTTTATAACTTCAGCTTCTTTCTACTTTTCCCGGTAATTTTTCCAAATTTTTCCTGGTGATAATCAAAATAGCTTATGCTAAGTTGCTTCTGATCAATGTCCAGCAGTGGACTTAGTGTGCTTGAATGTGTCTTTTATTGGCAAATTGATTTCGATTTTTCCTTTATTTATACCTAAAGGGCGTATAAATGCTCTTCGGTCGTGCCTGTAACCTATATTTTTTTGTAACAACAAATATGAACATCATAGGCTATAGTTACCATCATAGGCTATAGTTACCATCATAGGCTAAAATACCAATAAGTTAAGTTTGCGACTATTTATTTCCATTTTCGATATAATTATGATGCTGAGTTGACCCACGTATCGGCGGCGGTCATACGTCCGTTGACCTCAGTCTCGGGAGAGCATCCATAATATTATTTTAATAGCTGACTCCTTTGAGCCATATTCGAGTCAAGTGTGTGTGTCACTTTTGACTATTTTACTTCAAGTTACATAACTTAAATATTCTAAATGCTAACACATTGAAAAAGCAAGGCTTTTGTATTTCTTTAACAATAAATTCCATAGTTTTCTTTCATAAAAAGCAACTTTTTGTCTATGACTTCCTGCTATGATGCAATTGTGCTTCATATAGGGACAAATGTAGGCACACATGGGGATTTTCTATTAAAGCAATTACAATAAAATATTTCCTACATACAAGCAAATAGACCTCAACGTAACAGGGCTCGCATCGTGTGGTTTTGCGCTAAAATGCGGTGAATATTCTTAACTCAGTTTGCGCATTGTTGGGTATCTACATATAATTTTCGCTTACGTGTTCAGAAACTCTATACACACACAAACACACGTTAAGAAAACTGTGGTAAGTTGAATGCGAGAGAACTTGTTATTTTTATTTCACAAAAGAGCAACATATGCAGTTATGTGAGAGAATTCATAAAGATATCCAGCCAGCCAGACCACGTATGCATGGGACAGTCATTTTTGTTTTACAATGTTCTATTATCTTCGTTATAAAATGCATGTGTTACATTTAAAGTTTATCAGAAATACGAAGTAAAAGTACACTGCTAATGAATTATACTAAATATAACTGAAAATTTGATACCACAAAATTGTTTTAAAACTTGATACCCAAGTATTTTGTACTTTCCTTTTTAGAATAAGTTTTTATTAGTGCATTTCCTTTTTCTGGATTTTTAGAAACTGCTCCTCATTTTTAAATTGATATAACTGCCCGTTGACTTCTCGTCTTTTTTTTATTGGTACTAATTTTTCCCAAGTCTTACTATTTATTCTGCAAATATGTCCTGCCCAATATCGTTTAAAATAATCATCATCTTTATTATAATAAAAATATGTTTACTTGATTTTTCTTTTTGTTTTACATTTGCAATTTTACTGTTCTACTTATTATAGTTTTATCGATTGTCTTAAAGTACGTTCAAATGTATGAGCTATAAGACCATTGTCCTCAGTTGATTAATCCTCAGTTGATTCCCGTTAATAATTTTGTAAGAATATCACTACGTCATCAGGAGTTCAGATAATTTGCTAACATCATCTATGCCGTAGATAATGATTGGTGTATAGAGGTTTGTTCGGTTTCTTTGCTTTCTGTAGAGTAGTATCGTCAGTTACGTCTACGGGTATGTCTCTGAATCTGTTAGAAGTTATAATCTACACAGGTGATGGTGTGCTATATTTCTTTTTCTTTTCTTGACCCATTGGTCCTCTCCAATGGTCCGCTCCGAAGTGCCGTAAAAAACAAGCCTGCGTGAAGCGCTTGCTGCACTAATTTCTTCTTTACAGTAGCATTATCTGCCATAGGAGCCTGGTCTCTCGCTCTTCTTCTTCGGATCGTATCAGACAGAAAAATAAAAATAATTTTCCTCAAAAAGTGTTTTAAATTACTTCCCTGTCTAAGTTATTTTCGAAGAAAATTCAATAGACTATGATAATTTGTATGATAATGCCTTCATTAACATTTTTAACCTAATTTCATGGTAATTCGTCATAAAATGCGAACATAATCGGAAATGGATTTTGTGAAGCGGTGACGACAAAGTGTTTTCGATATCAGTTTGTAACCTTGAAGGCGTTGAACTGTCCCACAGTCTCCTTAGCTCTTAACTCAAAGTTTTTGTTCATTAAGGCGATGTCTTATTCAAATATGAAATTGTAAATCGAACTGCAGAAGTTTGTTTATTATTATTTTCTATGTCATGGCGGCGTGCCGTACGATATTAATGATATTTTTATTTATAATAAGCTGCTATCATCATGTCTGAGATATTATGGGAGGATGTATCTTATTATAGGCCTATGTTTAAGGGAATCATATCCCTCTGTACAATCAATTAGAGTCTGATTGCAAGATGTTAACCATCAAGTGCAATCGAAGAAAGCATCAAGTGCAGGGTGGCCTGGCTCGCCCTTATGCCGAAAGATAAAGACAACCTTATGCCGAAGATAACCTTATAGCGTTTTCAGTTCAAAGTTCAGTAGGTGTTACAAGTGCGCTGTTAACCTTGAAAAGATAAAGGATAGGGTGGTGATAGGGTAATGTTCTCTGGTATAAGTTACTCAGTGATCGGAACACATCAGTGCACGCGCTGTTACTTCACGTTGATTTACTTTAAAGGGCGTGGTCTGGTGGCAGACGGGTTGTCCATTTGTGACTGCATAACATAATATTACTTTGAACGAGAAGATTCTATACTGTAATAAACGAGAAAAAAGTAATTTTTTTAATTATAATACATTAGATAAATAATTTTGAATTACTTCATTGTTACACTAATTACAAACAAAAAAAAATGCAAACATAGAACTTAAACATAAAATCAATAATCTTAAATTCCTGGTTCTATCTGAGAAGATATGGTTTCACACAATATTTATTTGTACATCCACAAATTGGAGCAATTGATTTCATAATGATTCAAACTTATGTCTGATGCACTAAGCATTCGTCCCTTTGAACTATTACCAGTTTTTACTGTAAGAGTGATTGTACTACAGTAGGTACAAGAAAGAAACAAGACAGATCGTGAGATATATAAACAAGGGCAATCATCTAGAAAGGTATAGTTAAAGGAACGCGAAGGGAGCTCGGACGTATTCCTCCCGGATATCTAGCTAACCCATCTGGTGTAATCAACGACGACGCTTTGACGTTTCTATACCGCCATATAACATTTTATCGTAGATCAAGGAGTAAGGATAAGGAATCACTTCACATGAATTATAGAACAAACAATATAACCAGATTTCAATTCAGTTTCAGTATAAATGAAATTATATAAAATGATTTAGTGGTGCAAAACCTTTTTGTGTTAAATCTTTTCCAAGATGATTTTCCACATTTATATGAAAGCGTGTTTGAAAGGCAGCCGGCTTATTAAAATGGATTGTAACTATTGTAAGGACGACGATAGAGTAGTGAAAAAATAAGATAAGGATAAGAAAATAAATTAAGAGGGATGTATAGAATCTCCAGGTATCGATTCAAATCATCCACCTAAAAAGAACACTTTTTTTAATAATTGATCTCAATCAGGCTCAATTACAGACTTAAGTATGCATAGTAGCTAAACATTTAGGAAACTTACATAGCTTAATCTAGCTAAAATCTTGTTTACTTCAGGCAGTTAGAATTTTCTTTAATTCACCAATGTCAAAAATGTATCAGAAAAATTTTGTATCTAAGCCAAGTCTAATAGACTTAACACTTCCACAGATTGTTTTTCACAGCTTACTTGACACTTGAGCTATTCTTACATAAGAATCTTTTTCATTTGCATCAGCGCGAAAACTGAGTGGGTTGCTAATATTTACACATCATTTCAAAACATTAACAGATTTCATCAATATACTATATCTGTTCATTTTAAAGTTAAGTGTGATCAGTTCGGAGTGGAATATATTATACAAAAATTAAAATACACTTTGTCTACATTCTTAAAATGATCCGTTATTTGTTTGTGCAGTTCGTAAATCACTGAAAGTAATGTTAGGAAGCTATCTAGCTGGGTCGTGTAGATGGAATCGTGCCCGTTCGTAGCCCTAAGGGCGCGACCCTCGCGGCCCTGCATCTCAACGTTCGACCACGATATACTTGGCTATTTTCTTGATTTGTAGGTATATTAATACAAATTGCTTCAAGCAATTTTGTATAACTTAACTCTTTAATCATACCACGATTCTTTGGTCAGTATTTTACCCGACAATATTATGTGTTTGTTTAATGTAGGTAATACCTACACAAGCAAAATTTTTTCAAGCCGTTTTTTTACAATAAGTAATTATTAGAGTGGACAGCCCAGGTCACCATTCCTGATAGACGCAAGTGTCGAATCCTAGGTCGGGCGTACACCTTTGAGATTTTCAATATCACGTGTAAATAAGAAATAGTGATCACTTGCTTTAACGATGAAGGAAAACCGTTTGAGGAAGTCATGATATAAGAATTATGACTCGCAAGAGAAAATTAGCAATTTTTGAAAACACATGAAGCTCTGCAAATAAAATGCGCTATCGTGGGGGACTATAGGCTGTTATAGATTTGTGTATATTTAATTTAAAATCTTAATGTAAAGTTTATCAAACAGGCCAAAAGTCTACTGATGGTAGGGTGGCTACCGTCACCTATAACACAAGCAACGGCACAAGTAGATTTGGCATCCCTTACTCACTAACCTGTTGTTATTTTACGATGATCATCTGAAAGAGATTCTGTACTGTAACCAGAACAATTACTCCAACGACTGCGAAACGCAATGTGCCCTGTCCCTAAATATTGACTAATAATAAATATAATATTTCCTTCATAATAACATAATAGAAATATAATAGAACATCAAAGAACAAATGAAATATTAAACTTCATCTCTTCTACAATTAATGGACAATACCTATACAGTTCATAGTAATGAAACATTGCAGAAAGATTGTATCTACAATAGGACTTTGTTATCGCAACGATGACCAAGGTCGATACGAGAAATATCGCGAACAGCTTCAAAGAGTCGTGTGGTTTTGAGAAATTCAACAGCGCCTGTGTAACGGTTGTTGACGATTAAGAAGATACATAACGTTTTAATACCGATTTTACTGCTGTTTTGCGTGTTACTATAGTATTGTGTTACTATAGGATCGCTATTCATTGCTCGACGACTCGAGCAATGAATATAGCAGACTGAAAAAGTTAAGGCGGTACTTACTATCGCTGGCAGCTTACGTTATAGAAACGAGTACGTTCTTTCTTAAATTAATGCAAATTATTCATACTCATAGTCTTAATATCTTGAATTTGAATACCAATCGTCGACATGTAATTATAAAATGTCATGCAATTTTTACTTTCACTGTACAAACTCAGCAAGTACCTACATAGACTTGTCTCACGATGTAACCGCCGTGTCGGATGTCGATTCAACAATTATTGTCCCGATAGTCGTTTCTGCGAACGGTCTTATAGCTAAAAGCCTCAAAGTCAGGATGTTTCTCACTCTGCAGCCCTAACCACCGGTAGTTTGAGTCTTGCCCCGATACTCGCGACACTCTAGTTTTAAGTTTTTTTTTTTTTTCGTTTTTTTTTTATATTTGTCTTGTATTATAAAAAAATTAAAATCAAGACTATTGAATAAAATATATGCCTAGTAATAATTTTCGAATCATTTATCTAACGTACAACTGAAATAGTCATACGAGCCAGTGGGCTAAACACTTTCAACGTAATGCAAATGCATGTTGCATTCTTGACGAAACAATGCGGGTACATCGCTGCATTCGTGTGCAAGTCTCCAAACAAGGAAGGACTGGCTGCGGCGATCGGGAAGTCCATAATTATACAATGACTAGTTCCCAACAAGCGTTAAATAATGCCATGTTACCGATTACTTGACAGTTCATGCATGCAAACAAATATTGGTTTTAATTTTAAAAAAAAGTAATTTCTATTAAGGCGATACCGTACCTTCCTATTCTATATAAGTTGGCGGTTTTGCTACGTATTTTAAACGCATTTTAACTGCTACCATTGCAATGTATTTTCGAAATCGTAAACATTATGTAACTCACAGCTAAAGCCTGATACGGCACATAACTGCATTAACTTTTAGCTCTAATAATCATCACCTCATCTGAACTGAATATAACTTTCCAGGAGGTTTCTACGACTACATAATTATAAGAGAAGGGCATTCCGTGTTTCCTTTGTAGTCAGTCAAATTACGAATGCACTATATTCTTTTGCAGTGCCTAAAAAAATGCATTTTGTTTACAGACCACAGATTCAAGCAGTGAGTTTACACCCGTAGTAAGTGCAACATGCAAGACGGGCGTTATGTCGATAAAGATCAACTTCAACCAGCCATTTAATGGCGTCGTCCATGCCAGAGAACACAGGTATTTTTTCGCACAAACTAAAT
This sequence comes from Synanthedon myopaeformis, assembly GCA_944738685.1. Classification (NCBI taxonomy): domain Eukaryota; kingdom Metazoa; phylum Arthropoda; class Insecta; order Lepidoptera; family Sesiidae; genus Synanthedon; species Synanthedon myopaeformis. The sequence continues at coordinate 8,721,631 of OX122919.1, forward strand.
AACTTTTCACGGTCCGTAGGAGGATGTGATGTAGCAGTTATTGTTCGCCTTGATTTTTATCTATAATTGTTAGAATGTATATAGACTTATCAAAGCACAATAGCAATATCAGAAAAATAAAAATTCCAATTGTTACTCATACAACAAAGTTACTCTGGCTCAGATTAACCATCCATAGTTACTCTGGTAACACTGCATATGTTAAAAAAAAAAAAATTAAAAACAAAAAAGAGGCCAGGCCGGTGGGTAAGTATCCATGATGGATTCCTCTTGTAAAAAGGTGATGATGTTTAGGTGATGTAAAATATTAAGACACCTCCGCTGTCTATTGCAGAACGACTCCTTGCATGGCGCAAGGAAATGGCAGCGAAGTCCTCAGTTTCGATATCAGCACAGATGCAACGCAAGGGTCACTCAATTATTGTGGTGTATTCTGGAATAATGTAAGTTTAATTTAACTAATGTTTTAACAATTGTGAATTTTTCATATAAATAATTTGATACTTTATTCTCTATCTCTTTTTAGTATAAAAGAGTCATTCTATGCGTTATTTTGTGTGTTTTCTTTCTACGGATTTCATGTCATTTACACCAATTTTACCACCACAACTTAATTAAATTCTTATCAAATTTATAATTACTTAGTATAGTAGAGTCCACAATTTGTAATCAAGTCATCGACGAACGGGTTTATCCAGGTAAAACCTTAACTAAATCGGGAATTTAGCCTCGGAATAAAACTCGACCCCAGTCTATTTAGTCCCTGAGCCCAGTCAATTGACCGGCTATCTTATAACTGTCTTTAACCAATCACGACTGCGCGAAATTGATTAAAATAACCAATCAAATTGTTAAAATTTCCCTACATAATGCTTCTCTTATTATAAGTACTCTCTTAGCATCTTTCACATTATCATAACCAGTTCGCAAACGCTATAAGTGCCTACTATTTGTAACAAACACTCTATTTTCTTTCACTCAATTATATTATCATACCAACCAGTGTAGAGCCTAAGGATTTATCACACATTCTTCTGTGAATTTGGCGTCCTTTTATATTATTAAAAATGAAATTACAGCGCACCGACGAACGTTCTCTACCACTCGCAGTACGTGTTCACCGAACGTTGGAGCTGGCGGACGATAAGTTCTACGTCATCACCTGTGGAAAGGCGGGATTCAGAAATGCCAAGTAATTTACTGCCCACTGAAATTAATCAAAAAGCTTCCAAAAAGCTGCGTTCCGCTTCAAGCTTCTGCTTATATATGTTATTATTTACGTTACAGAAACGAAACTTCGCTTGTTTCACTACGAATGCTGAATGAAAACGGAAGAAAAGTGGTGAATGCTGCTTTTGGGCTTCCTTACACACTTCGAGCAGAAATGAGCAAGCCAGATGGTTAGTATTCTTATCTTTCTTACAGACATTATCTGCCACTTTTTCTAATACTTAAATTTTTGTATAATATATTATAGAATTAGGTTTAGTTGATTGCCCTTTATTGCAATCAATTAAATGTTTATGGTAAAAGTAATGAATATGGTAAGTGTTATAATATAACCGGTTGAATGAGTAAATTCATATACATAGTTACCTCATGATTTAGTAAATATGATGAAAACCGTGAAATTTATCGTTTTTACCGGTCGTTATTAATAATTTCAGTTCATTTAAAGTAATAAAACAAACAAATTGGTTTCTTTTTTCAGAGTTTATTCAGCGATCTAGCGAAGCATGTTGTATCGTTTGATTATAGACTTAATAATTTTAATTTTGCTATGCAGCGTATTTAGTTATAACAATAATCAAAATGAAGAAAAACTTGTACTTAGGCTAGCTTCTGGTATAACACTAATATTAAATACTAATAATAATTAATATAAAGTTAATGATTTTTTACAGGGGCACATGGCATTAAGATGAAAAACTGCTTCGCGTTTAACATGCGCAACAATACAGTGGAACTGTTAGACAACAAAGGGTAAATTTAATTTATATAACAAAGTACAAACTTTTATAGAATTTATGGCTTATTATAAAACCTGTTGAACCTTTGTATTTGCTATAAATTTATAGATGTCCAGTTAAGCAACAGTCAGTAGCTGTAAAAATGGAAAACGGAATAGCGGAGTTGGCTATAGCGTCCTTATTCCGGTTTCCGGACTCCTCGCAGGTCAACTTTCAGTGCGATATCGCCATATGCAAAGGTAAAGTATGTTCTTAATGAATACAGTTATGTCTTCATTAATGTAAATATATTGAGAATTATACAGGTGAATACGGAATTTTCGATGTGAAATATTTTTTTGCGGCGGTTAAGACCAGCTATGGCGTGGCTACGCCAACATTTGCCCAGACTTTGTCGGAAGTAATATGTATTTTTTTAAATGTTAAGAATGTTTTAAACATAATATTATCTTAATTTTACAGGAACTTGTTCAGTGCCAGATTGCACAACAGACAGCGTTCCAGACACAAGTGATGAAGAGGGCACAGTCACCGCTTCTACGGGAATATTTGTGCTAGACCCAAACGACAGCGCTGGTAAATATTATGTACTAAATACTAAGTACGGTTTAAATAATAAAGAAATAACATAATTCCACCTATTACTAGTACTTAGGTACAATACAATTCACGAAGAAAAAAATTTAAATTTAATGAAATAAATATCAAATTGTCTTTATTTTTTTAAGTTAATAGCACAGTAATTCAGGAATAAGTAGTTGCGAAGATTGTCATACAAACATTCAACTTACAAACTTTACCTCTTTATAATATTAGTATAGATTTTTTTTTCAATATCAAGAGTAGTGTGTCCCAGGCTATAAGGGCAAAATTTTTTTTTGCGAATGGAGTTACGCATACCCCTTATTTTTTTTCCATTTGACCCTAATGACTTAAATAATAAATATTATGGCGATCGGATAATGATAACCCGTGCCGACTTGATGTCAAACTTTGAATGAAAAGTTAATATGGAAGCCATAGAGAGGTTGTAGAACTTAATACGTATTTCAGTAAATGAAACACTGTTTTACCCGTATATAATATTTATTAAGTATTAATCGTTAAAAGAACATTATTTACTAAATTTTCTTTTTAAGGTTTGCTTTTTGCAATCCGGATATACCTGTCTGTGTTCTTGTACGCAACGTAATAAAAATTGCTTTTGTTCCTCTTCCACAGTAATTAAGCCATGGAAGTCTTGCATTAACTTAACCGCTCTTTCAGCCCTATCGTTAACAGCTCTCAGTGCCAGCACCTTTTTCTTAGCATGTTGAAACAAGGTATTATTCGACCATGAAGCAGGACACTCGTTGAGGAAACTGTCATCAATTTTGAGTCGATTGAATACAGCCTTACTTTTGATTGACACAAAATCATCAATGCTTTTCTCTGAAATTGAAAAAGATAGAAATAAGTTATCTAAGCAAAGTGATAAAAGAAAACAAATATTTTTACTAGTTCTACTAACCGAAAAGTGGGCCACATAGTTCTTCCTTCGATGGGATGTAGCGTTTACCGTAGGCTGATGAGTTTTCTTTGGCTAAGTTAGCAACAATTTTTACTTTTGTTTCCTGATCTACATTATCATCAAATATAGACAAGACAGATACTTTATCTATTAAATACCATAAATGCTGGCAGAACTTCTGTAAAGCTGCTTTTGAGATGCTTTTGTCGATTCTTTCGTAAGCCTTCATGGTCTTCAAAAAGCATAAATCCTGGTATGGTGCCTGTACCGCTAAAGTGCATTGCAACCAAGGCTTCACGTAGGATGTCACGATGAACAGGCACACGTCTAATAGAGCTACCTTGTTCTTGTTCGAAATTTTAAATTGAGAGCTAAGTAAAGTTATTTTCAGTGAATAAATCGCTCTCGCCATCCATCGAGCTTGGTGCATGGCACCTGGAGGCCGAATCTTAAATTTCTTCTCTCTATCTCCGCCGAGAAATATTATTGATAGCTCTATTAATTCACGATAGTCATCTCTAGCAATTTTTTTAATTAATTCAGATTGGTAAAAGTCTAGCAGTTCGTTAATTTCTGAAACATTTAGGCATGCTAGCTTTTCTGAATAACTCTGTATCCTTTCGGGATCAACATTTTTCCAGTTTTCTCAGAACTTTTTAAACAGTGGAATGTCAGGGCTCGTAGTGACTTGGCTAATTTTGGCTTCAAACACACCTTTTAATACCAACTCGTAGACGTGATGGCGGCAAGCAAAAACGAGCATTTCTCTATTCATTTTCTGTTCGAGAAGCACACAGGCACCATTAATACGACCTGTATTGGAAGCAGTGGTATCACAACAGAGAATCTGCACTTTATCTTCAAGATTCCAATCAATCATAGCGTTCCAAACTGCCTGTGCCTGTTCGTTTCCTGAAGAGTTCTCTAATTTTGGCACAGCGATGAGTTGTTCTTTATGATCGTACGAAATAACTATCGGTAAACGTTCTTCTTTAGATTTTCGTGCATCTAAAGCTGGTAAGAGTTTGCCATCCCAGTGGACAGTTACAGTATCCGGTACCTCGTTTTGAAAATCTACTTTTATAGCTTCTGCGCGCTCTTTTCGCTTTTCTGTACGAATTCTTTGAATTGAGGACTTACTTATAGGATATTCGTCAGTGTTATGGTGGGCAAGTTTTCTTGCAAATCCATTATTTCAGATTCAAAAGACGAATTTTCTTGTAGTGGTTCATAAGAAGGTGATGAAGGAGTTAAGGATGACAGATATTTATCACGTCGCTTTTGCTCGTCAATGTTTCTAACGTAGGCCTTTTCCTCCTTTTCGACCAGTTTTTTATCCACTCCAGCTAAGTGACCAGGCCGACCTGGCTCCCTCTGGCGCTGCAGGAAGATCTTATCTTCATTAATCCTCATTAAATTAAGGGTATCGGCGTGTGCAAGATCAAACAAATCATTTAAATTTGAAATAAATTCTCGCCGACGCTGCACAAACACGCCTTGAGTTTTATTTGCATTTTTTTGCAAATCTCTCCAAACTTGGTACAAGTTAACTAGTTTTTTAACACAGTTTGGTAAAGACTTAGTTGGTATACGTGCCTTTTCCCAGCAAATAATGCACTCACTAATAGTAAGATTGGCGCTTTCATTGATACTTAAATTAACTTCTCGAATATTATAGAACAGAACTGCCAGTACCTGTCCATTAGAGGGAAGTTTTGAACCGGTAATTTGATGTTTACGTCCCCTATTAAAAATATCCCCTTTTTAGAACTGCGTAACTCCATTGACATGTTGACAGAATGAAAACAATGCGTTTACTAATCAACAAACAAGCAACAACAAGCACATCAATACGTTGGCTCCCGCGCGCCTTAGTAAACAAGTACCGACATGTTTCGATGCAAGTCGGCACGGGTTGCCGTGGTTCTAAATACGTGAAACTTTATTTATAATAGCTTTGACATCATTGAAACAAAATAAGAGGGTATGTGTTGGAAAAAAAATACTTTTATTTTTTTGGGACACCCTAATCAAGAGTTATGCTGTTCTTATAGATGTCCAAGATATAGACATTTTTTATTCTAAAAAAATAACAACAAATGGATTGCTGTTTTTTTATGATAAACTTAATCAGGCAGCAGTCCACAGGATTGCAGGTTGCTAAAGTCGCCTAAAAAACAAGTACCAAGTACCAAGCAGCAAGTAGCAAGAACCAAGTAGGTAATCACAAGTAGAAAAGAAGTACCGAAACACAAAAGCAGACATGCTGATATTACATGGTACTGAATTAATCTTTATTTCCCTTTACTAGATATTCTCGTTATTTCATTAAAAAAAAGGGCAATATAATGTTTCTACAACGTCCTGAGGCTACTTCTTTCTGCTTTATTTTGTGTATTGTACAAAGTATATGTTGAGAAATATTATAAAGAGAAGACTTGTATTTTTGTTCGTAATGAATAAACTCAAAAACTACTGGACCGATTTTGAAAATTCTTTCACCCATAGAAAGCTACATCATCAGCGAGTAACATAAGTTATACTTTATAAAGTCACGCGAACGATGTCGCGTAAAACAGCTAGTGTTAAATAAAAATGTACCTTAAATTCAGTTGCAGCGCAATGTTCTGACGGCGGCGTACACCCGCCGTGGCTCCTGTACCTGGCGATCGCTCTTGGTGTCATGTTTCTTGTCATGCTGCTCATCAACTGCTTCCTTTGCACTGCCATGACGTGTTCATGTGCCAGAACTGATGTGAGTTATGTTAAAACTCTTCTTAGTTACAAAAATGAAAAGAAAGACTTGGTCACATTTACATAAAAACATGACTTGTTTACTAAAATAGATGAATATTAATAAAAAAAAACTTTTCAACTTTAATTAAGTATAAAAGAATAGAATACTAAATCAAACAACCTCTTTTTCAGGTGATCGAAAAAGATCCGTCCGTAGTGGAAGACTACGATCCTTACCGCAGTTGGCACGGCAGTCAATATGGAAGCCGTTATCCGTCATCTACAATACACTCAACGAGGTAAAACTTACATAAATGCGTGCCATGTTTCTTCTTTTTAATACGGATTAAATGTTATCACGAAACTTTTATATTTATGTCTACACTTTCAGGTCTGTCTCCGACAATAGCGACCACTACGCGATAGTGCAATCGAGACCTGGTAGCCGACATTCCGGAATGCATAGAAATAGGCACTGATGTAAGTTTATCGCTAAAAACTCATATTTTTCTAAAGGTGAGTCCAGATTGTGTAACACGTCCACGTTATTTAACCTTTTAAACTACCAACTTAAGTGCTATCCTGTGAAAGCTGCTTACCATTAAGTGGGCCGTTAGCCTGTCTGGCGTTTTCACTATAAAAATAATATACCCTATTTCATGTAAATTCAAAAAAATAAATACCTACTCTTTTTAACTCCTCCAAAAACACCATTTTCAAAATAGAAACTTCATAAATGTGTAATTTAATTTTGTTTTATATTTCAGAAAATACAAGTTTATGGACATTGAAAAAAACATGAACTCTGTAAGTCGAATGTTTTTTGAATTGTGTGTAAGCCGACAAACGATATTACTATTATACGTTATTGTAAAGATGGCAGACGAAGAATGAAACAATGGTGCCTTTATTATCTAAGTGCTGGTTGCAATAAAAAGAGGGTGCGATGAAAAAATAAATTTTAAATCACCTTACATTTATTTAAAATACTTAGATTTTTCTTTAATTGTATGTGCTCGATTTTCTTTTTAAATAATTTCACTATAACACTATTAGAAACCTCTGATTCTGAATTACAATTTATATTAAAAATTAGAAAACAAATTAATATTATCAAATTCAAATAATTGATAATTTAGTCTCATAGTAGTTCTATTGTAACTGAAATCTGACTAAATATTTAGTGATATTTTTTATTATATGTGTAATCATCCAAACAGGGGATAAGCTGGAATTTTAAAAATATGAGAATCATTTTTTTATCATAATTTAATTTTTTTTCTTCTGCGTCCAATAGATAACATTTTTCAATAATCACCTTGATATTTTTTAAATAATTATATAGACAGTAATTTAACTGTCTGTTTGTAATATTTTTGTATATTGCTCTACATTTTGTTTGTGCCATTATTATTTTCACAGTACCTTGTAAAACCCCATTAACATTATTTAGCTTTTTAATTATAATTAACTATAGTTGAGCAACGAATCCGTCCAAAAATAATCTTTTTTTTTTGAGGTTTTAAGGGATATAACCCGTTCAGCGTTACTTAAAATAGTTAATATAGGTAAGAAATTGTACCAATTAGTAAGTAGGTTTCATTAATTATAAACAATTAAATATAGATAAATAGGTCATTTTATTGTTAAAATAAGAACTGAACGAACGTATACCACATCATAACTGTGAATTTGTGTAAGTTTTAAAACTTAGTTTTAGTGCAAAGCTTTTTCATAACTACCTTCTAATTAAGACAGATTATTTTTTTAATAACAACATACATTTTTGTAGGGACTTAGCATAGCATGTTTTTTAATAAATCACTTTTTTTTGTGATAAGCAATCAATTTATGATAGAAGCATTTTTGATTTATATTAATTAGAGTAAAATATAATTTTTGAAAGCTTACAAGCAGCAATACAATATTTATTCACTATCCAAGTTTTGTCGACGAAAAATACGTACATGAAAATAAATAGGCAAAATTTTAAATATATTAGCTCACGATGTGACAATAAATATGCTTGTTTTCGTATTGACTGCTGCTTTATTAAAGAAACAAATATGTATTTTTTTTTATTATCTATAAAATAGAACATAATATACATATGTATATCTACTAAGTAGGTGTTGTTAAAATTGATTAAAAAAAACATATGGATAGACATAAGGAGATATGCCATCACTACCAATTAAATATTTTTGTGAGTGAAGAACTAGCGAAGATATATCCATAAATGTTACTATTAGCCTCCTTCTTAACATTTTTAAATAAGAAATAATATAGTCAGTTCGTATTTCCTGAGAAATTGCTTAAAAAAATTTGCACGGTTGCTAGCGTATCTCTTTAAGGCTGTTTTATCATATTTTAGATTGTCTACATGAGAAGTATCAATTATTATACTCAGAATGGGCTTTGTTATTAAAGAATAGTCTTGAAATAAACTGAAGTATGCAAATTTGTCGCCATGTTTCTTTGAACGAATCTCACGTCTATGCTGAATATATGTAGCGTCAAACTTGATGACCGACTGAAAATAAGCCGTAAGTGCTTAGGAAATAGTATTTTATAAGTATAATAGCCTTAGAATTTCATAGACTAGTGTACGACCGTTGCTTGAAATTCGACCATAATCCGAAACTATTAATTTTTTTTTTATTTTATTAATAAAGCGCAATAATAATCACTAAACCATAAAAAAGAAAAACAGTTCACAAAAACACTATAAAAGGATACTTAACTGTTTTGTGTTTAATTATTATTTATTTATGTGAACTGTAAAACTACGCACAGCCAGTACGTTGGGTTCAGATGGGTCATAAAGTTTGACGCAGGTTACTGAACGAATATTAGGTGTAATTGAAACTCATGTAAGTATATATGAAGAGCATTAAAATAAAACTGCATTAATAAACGAGTTTAACACTGGATGTTGGATTTTATTATTTGTAATTTAGTGAACTCTTCAATTGTGGGTTTTGCAAGTCCATCGACCGCCGGCTCTTTGGTATTGATATTGAAAAAAGTTATGAATTCTGAAAGAGGTGTGATATATAAAAAGAAATGTACAACAGTTTTAACACAGGAGCAATAAATAAATAAACTACAAATGACTGCACTCGATTTAATAATTTATTTACGTGTTAAACATTGTTTTACAATAAATATTATATAAATTCAGTTAAAAGTTTGATTTACATTACTTACACGATACATTATTATAACTAAAATTATCTAGATCTTTTTAATTAAGAATATTAACAAGTATTACTGTGACATCAAATTATCTACTTAATAAAAGTCTCGAGTTGGTTTACACTGACAAGGTTGGACTATGGGCAAGAAAAATTGCCTGTGGTCCAGGGGACGTTCAAGTATTACGTAACGCAATTTGGGGGGAGGGGAGGAGGGGGAGGGGGGGGTTCCAACAACGCGTTACGTAGCATCCCTATTCATTTGTGTTTTACAGGGAATCCTTCGAGTGTATTGTACGTCATTTTTATTTTGGTTTTCCCAAGTCGGCAACCCTTTTCGTCGGTAAAAATGGTCACTTGGTCACGTAACATTTAGGGAGCGTTACGTAATACTTAAACGCCCTCAAGGTGGACAAAGTAAGTGGACTACGACCAATACTAGGTTTTTTTTACATTTCCAGAAGACTATTTAAAGTATAATAACACAATTAATTATTATAATATATAATTTACTTTCCTTAGCTGCCTATTGGGTTATACATACTAGTATAATGGTAACATAGAATATTATAGTAATACACTTTCTCGTTCAAGACACACCCTTTTTTTATTCCTGCATTCCGATAAAATATATTATCTGCTATTAATGAGTTTCAGTTGATAGTTTACACCTAAAATAGAGCACTATACCGATAATATTTTATATACACAGTGCAGCGTCACATTAATTTCTACACAAAAATATTCACATATAACGTAAGCGACTCGATATGTCTAAGAAGGGCAAATCCGTTAGCCATCAATTCAATTACATAGTTGATAAAAAATATTTGAAAATACCTTGACTATACCTTATTCACGCAAACGAGCTTATAGGGAGAAAAAAAAAGCGTTCGGCTGTGATTGGTGGAGATAACCGACAATGTGAGTGTACACAGTACATGTACATTTTAGTCTGTTCTTAGAACTCTCACTGTTATTATACTGCGTTTTTTAATTCCAAGGAATAATTTGACAGGCAGGTCCTAATGTCATTATTTAAAATAAAATAATGTTACCAGTGTTTTTTTTTTCGTAGTGCTATATTAATATCGATTTTACTTAGTCATAATATTTTACGGTACAAATATTTTTGATCTTGTTTTATTGATTTAACATTCGTATTATTGTTATTTTAAGGTTTGAATTTCGTTTAACTAACGTTTAACGTATATTAACTAACGTATATTTTTCATTTTATGATTATAATAAAAAGTGTAGGGTTGTGGGTAAGTACGTAGGTATTACTATAATATTTAATTATAGTTTACAAAGCTAAAAGCAGCATAAGATTTGCTGTCCTTGTCTTTTGTATGGAATTGAGTGAAAGAGAAAGCGCTCTATAAGCTCGTTTCCGTGAATAAGTATAATAATATTATGTCCCTTCAAAGACGTAAGAATTATGTGATGTGTAAATATCAATTAGATTACTATACTCATTGGACTAGAAAATTCTTTTAGACAGTTTTCAACTTTTGAAATATAAATATTTCACAGATCAACTACACTCAGATCTTTCAGATCTCAGATCAAGCTATATAGTTTTTATATTAACATCCACAGAGTAAATTGCTACTTTTAGTGACAACGTTTGCTACCAATCACAAATATAAATAAAAAAAAACACTTGGGGGTACCATATTAGTTTGTCATCCGAAAACCTTGACCAATTCTGAATTCATTCTCCTTCGGTGATGTTTTAAAAAGGATTTTGAGATGTTTCGGGATACAAAAAAATATGGGTCCACTGCGTTAATATGGGAATACCTTCAAAAATTTGCACTTCGTAAATGATGTCCTAATCCTAATTTGTCAGTTTTTCTATCGTTTGAATTTATATGGATCGTGTCAAGACAAAAATACAAATCAAAAATAACATATATTATGTATAATAAAACTTATTTATTTTAACCATTAAACGCATGTAATATAAAAATTGGATTTAAAACGATTTTTTTTTCTATTGAACGAATATTTCATTCGTGTAAGTACCTATATAATTATATTTTATTCCAAACTCGTGAATAGTGCTCCTTTTTGCTGGTATCTCCTTATTACGCTAAACATGTTTATGTCCTGGTCGGTTGGTCTGTTGGTCTGTTGGTCGGTTGGTCGGTTGGTCCGTGTTCAGTAGGTCTCTCTTTTCTCGAGGAATGTGGAGGCGAACTTGTCGTATATGGCGCGTTTGTAAATACGCGGCTGACCGTCGCGACGCAAATTCACCAAACCGCGCACCAACAACTCGTCGTCAAACCATCGGGTTGCCGGCTGAAACGGGTCAACGTTGGTTTACATTATTATTTTTTTATGGTAGGTGGCTACCGTCGCCTATAACACAAGCAGGACCAGGTAGGATGCAAGTGCTAGGATAAAGAACAAGGCGGGGAGGGATATGGTAACAGGCTCTGGCATCGGCTCGAATGCTGTTCTATTCTGTTATTTCACGGTTCCATTGCTTGGTATTAAAAGTGCTAAAAAATATATTTTATGTTAAGACCGGCAAACAGGCTAACGGTCCACTTGGTGGTAGGTGGCTACCGTCACCTATAACACAAACAACGGCACTGTTGCTGCAATTGCGTTGGCGACCATAGTAGGGTTGAGGATAAGGGATTGGGAAAGGGGCTCTGGCATCCATTACTCACTCACCGAAACAAAACAGCAAACACGTGGTATTCTGTAACTACAAAACACTGTGCTGCCCGCTACTATAATACATTCAGACGATCCAGACGATCCAGATCCAGACGAGCGTCAATATCCGGAAATCGGACAACAGATCCCTTAGACTGAGCGTTAATACATTAAATTTGTTGAATTGTCTCAGTACAGTCAAAATAATCAATAATCGACAATGACGTATAAACCACCCACTTGGATTCGTTTACGATCTCAATGTACGTGGGTGGTTGAATGCGGGGTCACAATATTGTCACTGGCTAAATTCAAGTAACATACGAAACAAAAATAGGAATTTTAATTAAATGTATCTTTACATATACATATTAAACATTTTATATGGTGGTAGTTTGTGATTTCGGATATAGGAAGTAATCTCCGAAATTAAGTACCTGGTCAAATTAAAAAAATAATGAAAATGTACATTTTTATTGGGTTAAAATAAATTCGATAAACCGTTCTGTTGACGCCTGTGTAAATGGGCAGAATCATTTAATATTTAGCTCATCATTTAGTGCTTATTTAGTGCCAAAAACTAAAAAACAGAACAGCACGAATGCAGTTCCTTGCAATACATTTCATGCATTATCCAAAATTCCAAATGGTGTGAGCCCTTACCTCCAAACGGAAGTCGAGTATACTCGCAGAAGGGTACCGATGCCGGCTTTGCCTATAATTCGGACGGAGCACTGTAATGATGTGCGACACTGGGAAGTAGCCAGGGCTGGCTGCTGTCACCTCGTAGTGTCCGGGCGTAAGCAGGCGATGATAGTCTCCGTACATACCTGTCACAAACAACACCACAACCTCCATTAAACATACGAGTAAGTTTTATACAATAAATCAGTAGTTTCGCTTAATGACGACTTGAAATATTAGAATTTTTACGAAACAACGTTGTTATATACTTACTAAAATATAAAGATTTTGTAAAATCATGGTAAGTATTTATACATTTTGTCGCAAAGTGGTCGAATATAATTATATTGACATTGCAATGTTGGTTGAAGCCATTTTATGTAAATAATTCGTTGTTCTGATTCGTTCATCGTTGTAACAGTAATTTTCGGATATATCCATAAATTTCTTTATATCTCATCGTCATCCGAGCTGGATTCAACTATTGACTTTTTTTAGAAGTCATGTCCCAAGTATCAATAATTTCACGAGTTTAAGCCATTTGAACTTCAGTATATTAGTATATATATTCTAATGGTTTATTCAAGCCATTACAGTGCATGTAGTCGTGTATTCTAATGGCTTGAATAAACACGAACTAGAAATATTAATATAGAATGAATAACAGTGGCAGGGCACACTGCATTTTGCAGTCATTTGGGCAGCCAGTCAGGCGTAAGTAACCACCCCTTACAGAAAACCACCGTGAAATAGCAAGTGTGCTGTTGTGATTCGCTGAATAAGTAAGGGATGCCAGAGCCCATTTCCTCCCTATCCCAATCCCACTATGGTAGACAGCGCACTTGCAGTACCGTTGCGTTGCTTGTATTATCAGCAACCTACCATCAAGTAGACCGTCAGCTTACCTGTTGACCTTAACATAAAAAAAAACCTTGCGACCCCAGAGGCCTTCGGCTCTCTTTACTATGGTGTCTTCCCCATGTCACTTTTGTTTTGAGACACTGAGGAACGCTGCCCATCTGAACTGAACCAAATTCAGAATATGTAAACATGCATTCTAATGAGTTGAATAAACAGAGAATTGAGCTAGAAGTAATTGTACCAGTAGTGACGTCATGGCGGATAGGCCTCGGCACAGAGTCTGTGATGTTGACAACGGAGATAACAGCGTTCTGTATAAACCCGGAATCGTCGGACACTGTTCCCTTGATGCCGGTATGAGCCTTCCACAAGTAAGCGAGCATCGCCTCCCGGTTTCTGTCCCATTCGGCCTCCAGTTCGTGCGCGAGCGGATACTTCTTGCAACCCAACTCGAGAGTTATCTCGAACGCGTTCGTCGCCAAATAATTGAAGTCTTGCATGCCTGAAACGTTTCATCGTACGTGCCTAATTTGCGAGAAAGAACTCAGTTTATTGAAAACACTTTTTCTTCTCGTACGTGGCCATAGTAATGTCCATGCATACAAATATGTAAAACATCAAACAGTAGGTAGAATACCAACAATTGTTCACTCGATCGATTGTTTTGAATTTGTCTGATGTATATTCCATACCATCCATAGTTGTGTTATCGGATACCTAGTATTATTGGTAGTGATTATGATTATTTGAACATTGATCAACATAATATTACACGAATTGATCCATTATTTCTAAGTTTTTTTAATAATACGAAGCTTTGCACTTTTTACAAAAATTCTTAACAATATTATTTCTACAATATTATCAATAGGATAATATTGTTGAAAAACAAATTGATAATAATGTCATACTGATTTCATTAAGTAATAGGTACCTACTTCCAGAATAATCGTATTCCAGAATATTATTCGCGTTAGGCAATCATAAATTAAACAACCCGTATGGCGGCAGTATCCAACTAATCGAGTAACTTAACTACTCAACATTTGAAAATTTTGATACACGTTGTCAGGGACTCAAAAAATGTAGATCCAGAAAAATCACTGTTCCTGTTTGGGGTCATTTAAAAATTAAAATAAAAAAAATCAACCCCTGGAAAAATAATATACATATAAGCAATAAAGATTGAATAAATGTTTTAACACATAAGAAAAAGGAGCGCGGACAAAATCGCGGGCAGAAGCTATATTTATATAAAATATTACAAAGTTAGAGAGCTGATTCTGTAAGTTTATTTATCTCTGGAACGACTGCAACAATTTGAAAAATTCTCTCACTATTTAAGAGGTATATTCTAGATTTATATTTCCAGGCATTCTAGATATATTTCCAGGTATATTTATACTTATATTTGTTATACAATGTGTATAGCACCTAAAGCCAATACGATTAAGGCAGATTATTGTTTAGTCCAAGTTAGTTTATAAAAACAGTTGACAAACAATGATAAAATTAGCAATGCTAAACGAGTTCATCTCATGGCTAACCGGCTACTTCAAAATGTCAACCGTACAATGAGACAAGTAACTTCCTTGTCAACGATAGTTTAAATACATACTCGTAGGTATGCGTCTTAAAAATAATTCTAGAGAATTTTTAATTTCATGTATGTACGAGGGGTGTTCAATAAAAAGTGAGAATGATAAAAACGCAGTTATCTTTCAATACAACCTATTTTATTTTACAACATAGTCACCTTTTAAGTTAATATACACTTTATATATATTTTTCTAGACTTAAAATTCCCTTAGTAAAAAACTCTCAATCCTGAGCCTCTAAAAAACCGTGTTCTGCGGCGACTACTGCCTCATAGTCTTCAAATTTTTGGCATCTGAAGTAACTCTTTTAACCGCGGAAAAAGATAGAAATCACTAGGGGCGAGTTCCGGTGAATATCAGTTCAAAGCCAGCATCTTCAATGGCAGCTATCGCAACGTTGGACTTGTGCGCGGGGGCGTTATCTTGGTGAAACAATACAACTTTAGTCAGTTTGCCACGCCGTTTCTCGCGTATTTCGTTACACAATTTTTTTATTTGTCCTGCATATAAATTCCTCATAATAGTGGCTCCATGATTGAGGTATTCGATCATGGACTGCTGTTTCGTTTCCAGGTCATAATGATGAAGCCACGTTTCGTCCATGGTTATGAATCGAGACAAAAATCGACCAAGATCGTGCTGCAACAAATCCAAACAGCTTCGCCATATCCTTAGTCTGGTTTGTTTCTGCGCGTCCGTAAGCATTCTGGCACACAGAGCGCGGACACTTTTTTCATGCCCAGGTGGTTATGCATAATATTATAGACACTCACTATCAAAATCTTCATTTCTTCAACTATAAAACGAACTATAACACGACGATCCGCAAAAACAATTTTTTCAACTTTTTTTTTTATAATTTATTCGGTTACTGCCGTCGCAGGGAACCCTGAGCGTGGGTCACACCGACGAGCAACTTAACTGTAGAGTATGGAGGAGCATGAACCCCTAATGTTCCTTGCAAGTGTTGATTTACCTGCTCCGTAGTAAAAAAAAATTAAGAAGAGATATTTGCGAATTTCAATTTTCTCCATTTTCGAGAACACGTTCCGAAACATAGAAAACAAATGACTACAATTTTTAAAATACAAATGAAAATCGAAAACTTTTTAAATTATTTTTATAACAAATGTCTAGGCCTTCCAGTGGGTACCTATACATTTTTTTTACCGAGGAATATTATTTCATTCTCACTAGTATACCAAACTACCAACTACACTTTTATATCAAGCTAGTCAGATAGCATTCAAATTTCCGACTTTCTCGTCGATTTTTCGAAAAACAAAAATCTTTCATACAAACCTTTTCCTGACAATTATTACTCGCTCAGTAGGTTTACATGTGGCAAGACATCTACAGGTTTACATCTACCTATAGTTTGCGAGAAGTTAACAGAACTATCAATTTAGGATGGAGCCATTAGCCAATATCGCACGTTTCATTTATTATTAGTATTCAAAGCAGAGAAAAGGAATGCATTGAATGTGCTTAAATGGGCAAAATCTTTAAACAAGACGTGTTTTAAAATTGTGCAATCTGATGTGACATCAAAAGGCACGTTCTTTGTTTTATCATTTATTTAGTTAGTTTATTTTTAGTAATTACCTATACAAATTGCATTCAGTAGTCAAAACGAATGTAGTTTTTATAAAAGTGTTTGGACCTACAACTTGTAGTCTTTCTACCTAGGATAGCATTTATATGATATGCATATTATAATAATATGTTTATTATAATAATATTTCAATCAACAACACAGCAACTTCAATTAGATTTGAAGAAAAAATATTTTTTAATATCTAGTTAATTCTAAGTTTTAAAATATTGAAATGATTACCAATTTTACTGTTTTACTTATAATATTTATATTTTTAATATTATCATAAAAAACTTTAAGAATGTGCAGATTATTGGTACGTAGTAGGTATTGATAAATAGTCGTTTTACCATAATGTGATTTGCAATTAATTTCATTTTCTTTTTTGTTCTTTGAAATTCTAAGCTGCTATTGTTACATTGTAGGTAAAACAAGTACTTAGCTATAAAATGTTACTTTACATAGATCCTTAGTCCAACACAATTTTGTCTGTTATGTCCCGTCTGTGTAAAACATTATACTACTTCGCGTAGGTATACCTTACTCGCTACTTCCAGAAGTAAGATATCTTAATAAGTTTTAGCTTACATGTTATTTTGAAGTAAAAACTGTGTAATATTACTGTTTTAAAGTTTTTTTCGAAACCCTTTCGAGAGATTTTGCCTGAAAGAGTCACAAACAACCGTGATATATCCTAACAAATATTCATAATAATATTATATTATTAATAGGATTGGAAAAATAAAAGTGTCGGATATTAATAGGATTGAAACATACCTCCTTTCAAGCTGTACCAAGCCGCTCCATTGGTGACTCCTCCCTGTTTGCCGAAGTTATAAGTGGAGGAGTCATCGGAGCTAGAGGTGTGACACCCTGGACGATTCACCGACGCCATGTCTGCATGCGCACGCGCATATGTCATCGCCAGTTCTCTGCCACGGGCATTATATAATTCAATTAAGTATAATCAATTAACCAGCTATGTTAGGCATTCGCCCGGGGTGCAATTTTTATGTAAAATCTTCCCCGTTTTTCCCTTTTTCCATGTGTGAAAACCGAATTAAAAGCGGTCTACCCATTTTTGAGATTTTGAAGCGTACACAAACCAACTTAACATTTTTATATGTATATATAAAAAAGATTAGCCCATTTAGATTATTTCACGTATTTTCGAAGCCCATTTTCCTATCTCCTGCTAGAGGCAACATTAGCATAATTAAGTACCTACTTCAGAGACATACGTATAAGATCTCAAAACCTTTAGTATCTACTAAAGATGTAAAGATGTAAAACCAACTAATCTTTAGTATCTACTAAAGATGTACTGACAATAAAACAATGAATATTCAAATGTCCACTTTGAAACTATTACTGTTAATTAAGTACATCCTTTATTAGACTAATTCATGCAATTAGGAAAATGACAGAGGGTATGTATGTCTAATACCAACTGAGAATAAATGATATTTTTTAATATTTCTTTTAGTGATTTCGCAGTTAATTTACATGTTAACATAACATGTTACATAAGTAAGTATATCCATCCTCAAAAACTTAATATTAGTAAATAAGTTAAGTTCGTAATAATTTTCTAAAGACCAATAGCTAGCTGACCATCAGCCAAATACTCAAACAGTACCTACTAAAAAATATGACTTTAAAATATTAGGGTTACACAGTATAATTGTTAAAATGACTTAATATTATCAAAATATTCCAATTTTTAAAAAAATCAGCCCTTAGTGACAAATCCAGATAATTCATTTTGATTATATCTTAGTCACCTGAAGGTGTCGTCATCGGGACTAGCAGAATACTCTGAAACTGGTGCTCCACTCCGGCTCTCATCGTAAGGATAGTTGGCAACAAGATCACCTCCATGCATTGCAGCACTCAGTACAAATGGGATAGACATTATCCAACGCATCACTGCTCTAGTTTCAGGTTCCAACTAAAACAACATCACCATTTGAAGGACTAGACAGATGTTATCAATTTCCATCATTTACTCTAAATAATAATAAATAAATAAACCTCTAAATAATAAGTGACAATGTATTTTAAAAGCTATATTATTGTTCTTCAATATTATAATTTCCCATCACCTAAGTTAAATTAATATTTAAGATTAATTTATCTTATTATTAGATAAAAAAATAATGTTAATGTTGAAACACTTAAAAAAATGCAGAATTATTTAATGTTTCCATTGAACTATCTCAGGGTTCTTCGATTCCCTCAAAGGCGGCTTTATCTATGGTATGGTGCAGGGTGTGACGCCTCTGGATTCCCTGCAGGGTCAACTTTGAAATCAAACTTTTCAAAGTTGGCTCTGGTATGGATCTGGAAAAGTGGTGGCAAATTTGGACTGCATTTTGCAGACATTTGGGCAGCTCGGCCAATAGTAATCACCCCCTTACAGAAGACCACCATGAAATAACAACATGTGTGCTGTTGAGTTTCACTAAGTGAGTAAGGAATGCCAGAGCCTAATCCCCTTTAGGCGACGGAATCCACCTAACTTCAATGTGGACCCTCGGCCTGTCTGTCAACCTTAACATAAAAACCTATATTTCTTTTTTTATTTTGCATTATTTACAAAATAATGCTAGATGCTTATAAACACTAACACAAAAATAAAATGTTGATAAGACATTATCAATAAGGTCACAGTGCAGTAAAATCATATTATAAAGATAGCACTTACTGGAGCTCCGAGTCGGGTCAGATCTTTCAGAAGGTGATTGTTGTGATTAATTCCTTGACGTTCAAATTCAAATGTAATCGCATCTAGATCGGGGAAATTTCTATTTAGATCCACTGAGTGATTGTTACCTCTTCCGATCAGGTAATCCTGGCCACCCTAAAATAATCTTTGTATATAAGAGATATGTGTGTTTCTGAAGAAATGTGAATCTTATTTCATGCACAGTGCAGATGTTTTACACCAAAGAGCAAGATGGCATAATTTTTAGGATGTTCCAAGAATTAATTTAAAAATTTGCAGGCGAAATCCATATTATTCTTCTATTCAAATATACAATAAGTTACCCAGTGCACTCAGGGAAATTTGTTGCTATTAAACCAATGTTTTATAGTACGTAAGTATTATGGAATATTTTGATATTTAATTATATTTTACAATTGCTTTTTTTTTTATTCTAAGTAATGATTTTACACGCCAGACGTGGCGGTACATGAGGTTTCATATTCAAACTAATAAGAATTGGTTCACATTGACCCATGTTACTTGTAAATAAAAGATTTAAATTTTCAAATAGTCACTTTAAGTCTTAATGGCATAGTTACAATCTTGAATAAGTTTAAGACTGAGTATGTTACTTAAAATAAATAAAGAAATCACTAATAAAATAAACTTACTGTATCAGTAGATAGCTGCCAACCGTCAGGGTTCATTGCTGGTAGAAGGTGGATTCGTGTGTTTTCTATAAGTGCTCTAATATCATGATTATTATTCAAATATTGGTCGCAAAGGTAATATGCAAATCCCAATAAAAGTTCCCTTCCAAGCACTTCATTTCCATGTATGTTACCAACATATTTCACCTCTGGCTTGTCTAAGAGTATAACAAATAATAATTTATCACAATTAATTACGAAAACAATATAAATGAGATATTAACCTACTGTCACGAATACTCACAAGGCTGATGGAATCCAGGATTATCGGAAAACTCTATCACATATAAGGGAACATTGCGAACAGAAGGCTCACTTAAAGTGTAAATTCTAGTTATGTTGGGGCATTTTTCGTGAACTTCCTCTAATACTAGGGGTACCTCCTCATTATTATGATGTTTCCATACAAATTTAGCAGAAACGGAAAGTAAAAACGAAATATATAAGAGACGATACATAACTTTCTCCTAATTTGTTAGTGTTCACTGTAATATTAATGCATCTATAACAACTTATCACCGACGAAGTTTAATTTTAATTAAGGAGATAAAAAGCAATATTCGCGCACGATATATTATGAGCGCTCTATCGATCCGTTTTCCCGCGTCAGCGTCACCCACGCAAACAAAACAAATTAAATTTCTCTCTCCCTTCCTCCGTTCCGTTTCGTCTGTTCACTCCCCTCATACTATATACTCTATGGCCGAACCATAGTCGAATAAAATAATACGAGAAAACGAGAGAATGACAACAATTATCAAAAAGTTTTCGTCGTCTGTGGTAAGTGAACTAATTCTAAAATAATTAAAAATAAAAGATGAATTAAAGCAAAACATAAATCCATGACATCTTCTTTAAATATTAACTTTCCTTGGCGTCTTGTAAAGTCTGATGTTCCAAGAGTTTTAACTACAGGGTAAAATTCTATCAATGTATTTGAAATGTATAGGAATCTGGTTATGCAAAAAAAATTCACATAGTAGACTCAGTGAATTCCTAGTGATTACCAATTGCTTCTATTAGTCTGTGTAAAGTTACTTAAATATCATTAGTCTGTGTAAAGTTGACAGAGACAAAGTAAGGCAAAGAAAATTTCCTGCCAAATTTTAAAAAGTTCTAATCCACATCTCACAAAAACAAATTGGCTTGACCAATTTTAATTCGGTTTTCCCTTATGGAAAGAGAGATAAACAGTCAAGGTTCGTATATTTAAAATTGCATCCCGGACGAAGCCGGGAGCGGGACACTAGCAAATAATGAAACAGAGTATAATTTGAACATACTTTATTTATTATTTCAAAAAGTACTAACTCAATTGAATAACTCTATTCGTCGACGTTGTTTACTCTCCTCTTGTAACTAATTTTTTCTCCTATGAATACTATTGTCGCGATGATAACGCCAGTAAAGTATATAATAAAAATACCCTGTAACAAAAAAGACAATGTATTGTGTCCACGTGTGTAATTAATATTTTCAATTTACAAAGAATTACAATTAGTATTCCACCTGCAGATAGCTCAGCACCTCATCAAGTCATAGACTCATTTTGTGAAACAGCTAACCCGGGTTTGAATCCCTATGTGACCTGCACCTCGAAATGTTTTTTCAATTTCATGTGTGAATTAGAAATAATAATGTAATAAAATATAAGATACCACGACTTGGCGCAAATTCAATCCATTTACAATGTCCACTTCTTTTCTTGACCGAGATAGTTTCACTTCCAACATCACTTTGTAATTTAAATACTTTAAGGCAACCTGTAAGAAAATATATTAATTGATTATACTTACTTGATCTAGTATTAAACTAATTATTGACTTTTTCCATACTAGTATGTAAAAAAGCATTTAACTAGCTCAACATCTATATCAAGAAAGTCGCTGCGACTTTCTGTCTCTTTCTTAGCTAATTTCCTCTAACTAACAGATTTGGATACGTTTTTCACTAATGAAAAGAGTTATAAACGAGGAAGGTTTGAGTTATATATACCTACTTAATTTTTCCTAATTACCAATACATTTAAATTTAAAATTAATTTCAAATATATATTTTTTAATTATTTGATTATTAATACACTTGTCGCAAAAATTAAGGGTTATAGGAAAGAATTCCAAATTTTTAGGTGATTTTCAACAGGCTGTAACTTTGAAAGAAATAGCAGTACAAAATTTGGAATTTTTGCCTATATCCCTTAATTTTTGCGACTACTATATATGAAACTTAAGAACACTCAGAGAGACATATATTATTATTTAGGTACCTGTGTTTCCCAAGCAAGTATAAGTCCACTTTCATGCAAACGGCCAACAAGATTGGTTATTTTGTCCGAGTATGGTGAATTTTTTCTCAACATTGTCACGCACTGCTCATAGTAAAAGTCGTCTACCATTAACTCTAAGTCCAGCATTGCATCTTTAGATATATATTCACCAATAGCGAAGTATCCTATGAAACATATTTTTTTAAAATAATGTTAATAAAATTTTCTAACCTACAACTTGAATATTGAAATATTTCAATATTCAAGTACAAAAGTACTTGAAGCTATAATAATATTTTAAAAACCACCCTTAATTGACCTGCAGGTAACTTCTCAATGCTAAAAGCCATGCTCCTTGTAAAGCTTTTCTGTTTTAATACTTCAGCTGGATAGATCCGAAACTGACTGACTAGTTGTTTTACAAGAGGCTAAAATAATACAAAATTATATTATTTTACGCAAGCTTTATCATTTATGCCAATTGATTTTTCAATTTAAGGTCGAGACAGACAGGCTGACAGTTCACTTGATGGTAGGGGGTTACCGTCGCCTATAACACTAGCAACGCCACAGGTGCTACGAGTGCGCTGCATTTGATTAAGGATAAGGGATTAGGATAGGTAAGTAAATAGGCTCTGGCATTCTTTACTCTCTCGCCAAAACACAACTGCACGCATACCTACTGTTATTTCACTGTGGTCTTCTATAAAGGGGTGGTTACTGCCGCCAGACGGGTTGCTCAAATGTCTGCGAAACGCAGTGTAGTGGCAGGGTCCATTACTAAATTACTTATTTATTGTTAGATATTTTGGAGTATTCATTGTTTATGAATATTTTAGATTGTTTTTTTTTATCAAACTTAAAGTAAGTATGTAGTTAGCAAACTTTTCGTTTTTTCACAGCTTCATATAATAGGTACTCGTCTACATCGTCTAATTTATCTTAGTTTGGAGTTTCTTGACACGCAAGAGACCTACATAAGCTAGTCTTATTCTTATTCACGAAACAAATTAATTTTGACTAAAGACAAAGTTTAGTAGTGGTACTTAGGGGAAATATTAAGACACAACGAAAACATTAAGTTTTAAAACTATTAAAATCTATTTATGTAAAGTACCTCCTGTGATAGTAGCAATGAAAAAATCCAGGCATCATGTGTCGCTCCCCATTCCATTTGTCTATCCACTATATCTTGAACAGTGTCAATGGATTTCTCATATTTTGGAACAGTAAAAGTGGAAGCTAGACCACCTGAATAAGCATTGTCGAGCACTAAACCAGTTATCAATAACCAAATAGTTATGCTTCGGATACGCCACGATGAGCCTACGTTATCCTGCGTCTGTAAAAGAGATATCTATTTTTAATATATTATGTTAATATAGAGTCCGCGCCAAAGAACAGATTAGGGTCATCGATGTTTATGGATGGGCCTTTTCAAACAAAAAAATCACCCCCAAAATTAGATTGATTTTTGTAGGTAAAAATCGGCCGTCATGTAGGTAAGACTCGTTGGTTGGCTGTGTTGCTCGGCGGGATTAACGAAATTAGTAGTCTCGGTTGTTTACTATAGTAATTTAATGCTTTTGGTTGCTACTTTCGAACAAAATGAAACCAATGTATTCAAGTACACGTGTAATTTTGCGGATTGTTTTGGCAGTGTTATTTGCTATGGAAAAGGCTCATCCATAAACATCGATGATTAGGGTACTATCGACCTACGAGGCAATGCAGCCGGGGTGGGTCTGCGCCACGTCTGCGATCGCACCGGTCCTGAAGGAGTGGGTGAGCAGGCGGACCGGCTCGCTCTCCTTCCGGCTTGTGCAGGTGCTTACGGGGCATGGATGCTTCGGAAAGTACCTGTGCGACATCGCTAGGAGAGAGCGAACCACCGCCTACCACGAATGTGGGGCGCTGATTAATACGACCGACCACACGCTGGCGGAGTACCCGGGAGTAGGTTGGGCCAATGAGAGGGCGGCTCTGACGGCAGTCGTGGGACAGGACTTGTCCTTACCCGCTGTCGTCAGGGCAATGATTGAAAATCTTGACGGCTGGAAGGCCATTTTGTGAAGCGGCCCTGAGTGGAAAAGAGGCCAATGAGCGGGCGCGCGAGGCGGACCCCCATGCTGATCCACTCAGGCGTCGAAAAGCCGGCCGACGTGCCCGGGCGTATGCCGAGGATAAGGCCTCGCTGTGATCTCGAACCCTCACATCACCGCTGATGGTGGAATCCGGGGAGGTTTTAGTGGGTATTCTCGGTGATAAGTCACTTCACACTCCCCCTCGTCGACTGTCCCCGTCGACGAGGGATAGTCTTAGTAATAGGTTTGAGAGTTGCATGGAGTGAGCGCAAATAGTGTGGAAGATGTGTACTTTATGTAATTATTATAATTATATTAAATAAACAAGAAAATATAATATTGCTTCTATATTTTTGTACAACACATATTATATCAGACATACAGTGACAACTTATATTAATATTCTTTTTAAATATTTAAATTTAGTTCATAAAAATATCACTAGGTACACATTACAATATCAAGGAGTATTTACTCCAACATTCCCCCTTAATGTGTATCTCATTTAAATAACAACAAGACCTTAAATAACAATAAGAACTTAAACAACAACAACAACAAAAATAAAATATTATTGATCTACTATACATAAATTCTTGGTCAACAGTAAATGTCTATTCTTACATAAAAACTTTGTTAAAATATCTGCTATCATTTTATCTGTAGAGATATACTTAATATTAACAATTTCTTTGCAGACTATATCTCTAATAAAATGATGCCTGATATCTATATGTTTTGTTCTCGAATGATAGACATTATTTTTAACAAGCATTTGTGCTCCTTGGTTGTCATTAAATATTATTGGCCTAACGTTTAAATCAAAAACTTCCTTTAGTAAGTTATCGAGATATATAACTTCTTTACAAGAATTACTTAAGGCCATATATTCGGCTTCAGTTGTTGAGAGAGCAACAGTGCGTTGCTTTCTTGATTCCCAAGACACTGGCCCATTTAGATAAAAAACATATCCAGTATAAGATCTTCTGTCGTTTATGCAGCCACCATAATCAGCGTCAGCATAACCAACGAGAGAAATATCTGACTTCTTTTTAAATATCAATTTGTGATGTTTCGTACCTATTAGATATTTTAGTACCCTTTTTGCAGCTGTGAAGTGTATACTTCCGTAATTATTATTAAATTGACTCAATACACTGACTGCATGAGCAATATCTGGCCTACTAACAATTGCTAAGTACATTAAGGATCCTATGAGCTGTTGGTAAGGCAATTTTTCAGCTTCCTTCTTCTCATCGAGAGTTGGAAAAATCAGACGTAGACCAGGTTCAGCCGGAGTACTGCATGGTTTAGCATCAACCATACCAAAATCTTGCAATAATTTATTTATATATTCTGTTTGTTCGACAGACACACAATAATCCTTCTGCGTTACTTTCATTCCTAAGAAATGAGTTAACTGACCCAAATCTTTAATACAGAAGAATCTTTTAAAGTCTTCTTTAAATTTATTTTTTAAATCATTATCATTACTAAGTATGCATAAATCATCAACAAAGATTGCGACAATAACAAAACTATTATTAACTGCTTTATAAAACAGACAATGATCATTTTCTGATCTATTAAATTGAAGTTGATTCATTACTTCATTGGCTTTTAAATTCCACTGTCTAGGTGCTTGTTTTAAACCATATATAGCTTTCTTTAATAAACATACCTTCCCCTTGTCGCTATCTTTGATAAAACCTTGTGGTTGTTCCATGTAAATCTTTTCGTCTAAATTTCCATAAAGAAAGGCAGTTTCAACATCCATGTGTTCCAAACTGAGATTCCACTGAGCAGCAAAAGCAAATAAAATTCTAATAGTAGATAGCCTTGTCACAGGGGCAAAAGTTTCATCATAATCCACTCCATAAGTTTGAGTAAAACCCTTTGCTACGAGTCTAGCTTTGTATTTAGTAATTTCTCCGTCAGCGTTTTTCTTAACTTTAAAAACCCATTTACTTTTCACTATATTGCCTATGTCAGGTCTGTCTACAAGAATCCATGTTTTATGATTGATAAGAGAATTATATTCTTTTTGAAGAGCTGCTAGCCATTTAATTTTATCAATGCTATTTACAGCTTCTTTGTACGTAGAAGGTTCTTCATTAATGGCTACTTTATATAAAAGGATATCATCAGGCCATACTTTTGGAGTTCTATTTCGAAGTGGATATCTTCTTTCTTCATTGATTTCTTCTTCATTTCCATTTCTATTTGAGTCGACATTATCTAAAGAGTCATGGAACTCGTCATCACAATTTTCTTGAACATCATTTGGTATGCTATGTACATGCGTAGGAATTTCTTCATTTGTATTTTGAAGATGGGGACTATCATTATTTACAGGTTCTCTATTAATATTGTGTGGCACCAAATCATTATACGTTTCCACATTCTTTTCCAGAGATGGCAAAGATTTTGACTTATAAAAGTATTCGCTTTCACAGAACTTTATGTCTCTAGCTTTGCAAATTATTTTTGTATTATTAGGATCTATAACTCTATACCCTTTCGTTTCTGTACAATAACCAACAAATATATAAGCTTTAACCTTAGCATCTAATTTATTTCTAAGTTCTTTGGGTATATATACATATGCATTACAGCCAAATACACGAAGACCTGATAGATTAACTTTCTTACCAGTCCATGCTTCTTCAGGAGTCTTTCCTCTTAAAGCTTTTGTTGGCGATCGATTTTTAAGATAAGTCGCAGTATTTATCGCTTCGCCCCAAAAAAATTTCGGAACATAAGATTCTTCTAACATTGATCGCATTTTCTCAAGAAGTGTTCTATTTACCCTTTCTGCTATACCGTTTTGCTGAGGATTGTAGGGTACAGTAGTTTCGTGCTTAATTCCATTGGCTTTTAATATTTTTTGAAGATCAGCATTCATATATTCACCTCCATTGTCAGAACGCAAAATTTTAATTTTTTTACCTGTTTGTCGTTCAACTAAGTTCATAAAATCGGTAAACTTATATTTAACTTCTGACTTCTGTTTCATGAAATACGTAAAAGTTTTTCTCGAAAAATCATCAGTAAAGGTAACAAAATATGACGCACCTCCCAAAGATTTAACATTCATAGGCCCACATACATCACTATGAATAATACCTAATAACTCTAATGCTCTAGATTGAGAAGGCTTAAAAGGAAACTTTGAAAACTTTCCCTTCATACAAGACACGCAAGTATCCTTAAATGATACGTCTGGTTTGGAATATTTAATTCCATTAGCTAAATGTAATCTGAGAACTTCCATCGACCTAAAATTCAGATGTCCAAGCCGTTTATGCCATAAAACTGCTGAATTCTTAAAGTCGTCAGAAAGGTTGACCATATCAGTAGGCATATTAAGTTTGTACATACCATTGTCGTTTGACGCTGTAGCTAGTACTTTTCCATATACCTTGCATGATTCACCTTCCAATATTTTCCCTCCAGTTTTTGAAAAGAGAATAACATGACCTTCATTTACTAAAGAATTCACAGACAGCAGATTCGTAGATAGCTTGGGTACGTAAAGAACATCATTAATTTGTTTATCATAGGATGGAATCGGTAGGATCACATTGCCAATTTGTTCTGAAATAATTGTGTCATTATTAGCAACTTTAACATTTTTTACAAAAGGCTTATAATTTATCAACCAGTCATTTCTGTTTGTCATGTGCCTAGTAGCACCGGAATCAATATACCAGTCATCATTTTTTACAAGTAAGACATGATCTAAACCTAAATTACTACTAAATTTATCTACATGATTATTACAAACTTTAGCTGTTATTATTACCTCAGAAGAATTAGCAGATTCATTTCTTTTATAATTAGGTTTATTTTTAGAATACTTAGCTTTTAGTATTCTGCATTCAGATTTAATGTGACCACGTTTATGGCAATAGTTACATACGAATTTCTTAAAGTCTCTATTCTTATTATTTGACGACACTAAGGCGGAATCACCAACACAATTTTCATTTGAATTTAATCTAGCAGAATCACGATGGTCTTCTTTCAATAAGGCAGTAACCACGGCTTCTGAAGTAAACTGTATTGGCATGTTCAAGTGCCATAACGAGTGGATCAAATCGTTCTGGTAATCCACAAAGCAATATAATTGCTAGAAAATTGTCATCAATTACATATTTAATGTTTTGTAACTCTTGCTTAGTTGCCATTATTTCATTTACATACATTTCCATATTTTCTTTGTATCGGATACCGAGCAGTTTTCTCATTAAAGCTAGTTTTCGAACTAGACCACTGTCAGCATATGCCTTCTTTAAATTATGCCATGTTTCATAAGCCGTCTTGGCATTAGCAATTAAAGGAAATATGTTCTCATTGCAACTTAAACAAATTTTGGAACGGGCTTTAGCATCTCGACGTTTGCTTGCTGTGTCTGCATCTATTGTTAAAGGGGATGAGACACTATCCCATAAATCATAGTCGATAAGCAACATCTCCATATTAAATGCCCAATTTCCATAATTATCACGTCCGTTTAATTTTCTAAAAGATGGACTTACTGTTGTAGAAGCTTCTTGACTCATTTTGAGTTTTTAAATTATATCATATAATTTATACACACAATAAATTACATAATTATTATACACATGCCCATAACCTCTTAGTAATAGGTTTGAGAGTTGCATGGAGTGAGCGCAAATAGTGTGGAAGATGTGTACTTTATGTAATTATTATAATTATATTAAATAAACAAGAAAATATAATATTGCTTCTATATTTTTGTACAACACATATTATATCAGACATACAGTGACAACTTATATTAATATTCTTTTTAAATATTTAAATTTAGTTCATAAAAATATCACTAGGTACACATTACAATATCAAGGAGTATTTACTCCAACAGATAGTGCATAACGACCTCTGAAATTGGTTCCGGCATTAGACGCGCCATTCGCGCATAGTTGCGACCAGCGAACTTGAATACAAATATATATTATTTCGATGCTTGCGAAAACATCAGAAGTCTATTATATATAAAAAAGATCTAAGCGTACATGAAGAGGGACAGAAAGCGGGAAGCGACTATATTTAATACTATGTAGGTATAGATGTTTGGTTGCAATAACCAAGCCGTTTAATTAGTAGGAGATGTATTCCTTTGAGTTCACTTTTGTAATTATATTGTCCTTCATTCTTTATTTCATCTAGGTCGACAGAGCATCCCCTCTTGTTGTTGCTTGTGTTACTGCCTACCATCAAGTGGACTGTCAGTCTACGTGCCACCCTTTAGCATGAAAAAATTTTACAAACAACGCAAATTATACCTACCACCCATGTAAATACAAATACATGTTTCCCAGATCCATTCATAAAATATTCTATAATGTTCATGCAATTTTCCATTTTTTTTTTGTGTGAACAGATTACGTACCTATAGGTAAATTATTATACAAAGATGTCGCCTGATATATCAGTGCATCTCCTATACGAGTAATTAGTGGATTGTCAGTTTGCAATAAAATTGTCCATTACACAAAGAATGGGTTAATGTCAGTTCTATTGAGTGTTAGCGTTAATTTTCAGTGGTCTTCTGTAAAGCCCGTCACATACGTAGCTATAATATATATTAATATACCGTGCTATAATATATTAACGGTATGCGTTGGTGACGTCATAGAAATATATATTATAGCTGCGTGTGTGGTCACTCCAATATTTGTATAGAAAATAAATATATCGTAATAATTCATATTAATATATATATTATAGCTACATGTGTGACGGGCTTAAGGACGGGATTACTGCAAAGACTTTACTCGTAGAAGAATGCGTAACTCCTGCCACTTTAAAAAACAAACTAGGTAGATGTCGTATATTAAAATCGTGAATTCTTACCTGGGTAACCATCATTCCCCATGTAGTTAAAAAAACATTGTCAGCATTACATCTTCGAGCCATAATCAGAGCTATCGACGCATAGAAGAATGTAAAGAATAATGCCAACCATACAAACTCGGTAAATGGAAGAAGTGGTAATTCCCAACTGGGTAATAGTCTACAGAAATTAAAATTCAGGTTAAGAAATAACTCAGAAATAACTGGAGCATGCTGTGGGTGACTGTATGTATGTAGAAATGCTTTTTTTTATTATAACAAACATTTATTTTATATTAAACTAGTTGAACCCGGCCACGCTACGCTGTGGCTCAGTCAGCAACGTTCCATGGTTGCCACGACAACGGTCAACGTATGAAAATTATGTTTTATTTGTGCCCGCGACTTCGCCTGCGTCCGATCGCTATTAAACTTCACAGGATTACCCGCTGGACTAATCTGAAGATTGTCACAAAGTTTCATCAAAATCGGTTCAGCGGTTTTGAAGTCTAAAAGGTGACGTGTGTGTGGAACATACACACACGTCGTCTTTTATATATTAAAATCAAGAAAATTGATATATGCTATATGGCGGATTCTTTCTTTCAATTAAAGAAATATTTATTGTAAATAATTTTGTAGTTAGAACGGTTGCTCTTTTTCTCTTGAAGCATTCTCTAATTTTCTAATTTACTGATAATGACATAGAAGGAATAAGTCATTTATTTGCGTAAAAGTCGACAGGCCGGCTTATTTTTCATTTTATGGTTGGTTGCAATTTTTTTACTAGAGAAAAAATCTTCAAAACCGAAACCGAACCGAAGCTGTCATGCTTCGTTATTAGAACAAATGAGCGGTTTCTTACGGCTTAATCCCAAGGAAAATTGTAACATATCTGAACTAATATATTAAGTTACCTTGGAGCAGGCGCTACACAAGTTATACCTGTGCGTATGTACGGAGCAGAAAAATCTAATTCTACCCATTCTTCGTACCAAGAATACAAAGCAGCTGCAACGAACGCATAAATTACATATTTAAAATACTTAACTGGGAATATTAAAATTAAGAATTCTAAGACAAAATGTTCTTAATATCAGGTAATATCTCTGCATCTTGGGAATTGGCGTTAATAGTAATTTTATAAAATCCATCCATACCAATATGATAAATGTGAAAGTATCTGTAGGTGTTTCTGTCACTCTGTTACCTTTTCCAACTTAACTACTCAACCGATCATCATAAAATTTTGCATGCACGTTGTCAGGTATACCAGAAAGGACATAGGGTACCTTTCATCCAGAATCCGGGGGCACCAGCTAGTCTAAAATAAACCTAGCAAGTGCTAGTAGAACTCGCGCCTTAAAGGGTAAAAATCTAATCTGGGAATCAATTATAAACGACTTTTGCTTGTCTCGATGGTCTCATTTAAAGAACTCAACTTTTAAACCTTCAAAGGACAGTATTTATGTTTCTCATGTAGTATTTTTTATGGAGATGCAAGTGAGGTACTGAAAGGGTTTTAAAAGCAAGTATCGAAAGGTAGATTTTTTCCAAAAATTTGTATAGGAAGTATAAAAGATAATTTGATAACATTACTAATTCCCATATCAGCGCGGTCCTCCAAAACATTTCCAAGAACTCCCACGCCGGTTTTGTTAGCATATAATTCTCCCCACTCATGATCATCATCTCTTACTATCTGAACAGTACAATTTATCCACCTATAAACGAAAAGTTTGATTAAATTTAATAATAACAAAAGTTCTTTTCAAAAAGACATCACATTAATATGATATTAGCCACCTGCAAAATTCGTCAATAATTCGCATCTCCATACCGTCGCGAGCAAGAGGTTCAATTGAAGTATCTATATCCAAGAGCACGTAAGGTTTATAGGTAAAGCATGCAACTTTTACAATTTTACCTTGTAAATTGGTCATATCGTGAGGAAACAGTGAGACTTTTCTTTCAAAATCTCCATTACATGAATTCCATCGGTCTAAGTACACAGGTTTCTTAATATCCGCGTCTTGGATGCCAACAAATTTGTGTGTTACTAAGTGGTAAGAGTCGCATCCTGTGATATTCTCTGTAGTAGGTACAACCAGCAATACGTTTGCAATGAATTTAGTTTCTTCCCTTGTTAGAATATTCAATAAAATATTACCATCGTGATCATCATCGAAAGGTACAAATAAAATTTTCTTGTCGCTTCTTCTTACTATTCCTAAGTGGGTCACTGTTTCAAAGGCAATCACAAATGAATCGGGCTTACGCATTTGCACTATAAAATCAGAACAACCCATTTCAGACACTTCTAGCAACTGTTCGACGAGACTTTCGTTGTTTTTTTTATTTCCATTGGTCCTTGGTATAATGTACATATAACTTATGGAAATGTTTGGACTCAATGATCCCTCAGAAACAATTGTTAAACATCTAGAATTGAAGAAATACTGATTAAAAATAATTTGTATCAAAACTTCTAGAGACGACAATGTCGTTTGAAGTGGCTTCAACATTGTTAACTTTCAATTTTCAACATCAAATGCAGCAAGTAGCTCGAGTTGTTTGGTTTATATGAATTTATATCGTTTTATAAGCACAAATACTCAATCAGAGATCCACATTGCTCTAATAACTAAAATGTGTCTCCATACTGTAGGTACTATGACTGACTTTGAGCCAGCTTATTTTTCCGACGCTTTAGTTTATTAATTGTTCAAAGTTTATTTGTTTCGAGATGAAAGCGTTCTTAAGCTATAACCTGCTTAACCATTAAGCAGATCATACGCTTGTTTGCCATTCAGTAAATGAATCCAGGGAATTACGACCTATGTACTTCCTAGTTAATGCAATCAGAATAATAAATCTTACTATAAGTTTTCTGCAGAAAATATTGAAACTTTGTTTTATTTTAGAAAATTTTCTTTGACATTCGTTTTGTTAGACTAGATTCAAAGTTTTAAAATAACCCCTCAGGAGCAAAACATAACAATACACAAAAGACTTTCAAAACGAATTAAAGTATTCCCTATTTTTATTAAAAATCAGCTATAATAAAATCCGCAATAATAACAGGATTTTAAAAATCTTTGAGAACATATTTTTAATGACAGTGAATAATTTAAATTCTATTAAAGACAGTTATTCCAATCAAAACACCTACGGAACCAAACCATATTCTCAGAATTTTCCAATCAATCTTTTTATAATTTTATGGTGTTGACTCGACAATGTTACATATTCCAATGTCGACAATGACACTTGATGAAATGATAGCTATTTATTTACAGTTCTTATTTACAACTATTAAAATCGTTCAAAGAAAATTTATGATTCGTAATTGCAGTTGGTTCGTATTAGGTTAATAATTCATGAGTTAAATCTACCTTTAAATTATATTCTTCAATAAGATAACGATGGACCCAGGCAAAAGACCATCTGAACAATTGTCTTGTCTGGATAATCTTATCCTTATCCAGTCACTACTGGACAGGACTGGACGTCCCATGGCTGAGAAAATGAATAAAATATTTATTCACTTTCATAAACTTTATTAGTTGACTTTTTCTCTTTTTTTATTCTTTAAATCCCCCAGAAGCCCAATTGCCGGATACAAATGGTGCTGCTTGTGTTCAAGGCAATGGTAGACCTATCATCAAGTAAAATAAGTAAAGAGCGTTCAGCACTTCAGCAGTCATAAACTTTGTAGCTTGTCTGGCGGCATTAACCACCTCCTTACAGAAGATACCGTGTAATAACAGCAGTTGTTTGATGTTTAGGGGAATAAGTGCATTGTCCTCCGTATCCCCTCAGTACTCCTCAACCTTTATGGGGTTGCTTTTGTTATAGTAGGGGAACCCAATTGGGGATTTAGGGGATTAATTACATGCTGACAATTTGAGCGTGACGAAAGGAAATGGGAAGGTCACAAAGTTGAAAAAAGCGTCACCTAGACATTTTCGAGCGCGTCAGAATAAGATATGGTGGGTTAATTACATGCTGAAAAGTGTGCATTTTAATAATCTGACGATTTGAGCGTGACGAATGGAAATGGGAAGGTCAATAAGTTGCAAAAAAAAGTGTCACCTTGACATTCTCGAGCGCGTCAGATTAAGATATGGTGGGTTAATGAAAAGTGTGCATTTTAATAATCTGACGATTTGAGCGTGACGAAAAGAAATGGGAAGGTCATAAAGTTACAAAAAAAAGTCACCTTGACATTCTCGAGCGCGTCAGATTAAGATATGGTGGGTTAATTACATGCTGAACAGTGTGCTCAGTACTAACAAACATCAAGTGAACCGTCACTCTACTCTGCCTGCTAGATAAACATGAATGCCAGTGTCATAATAACCCAAAAAATGTATTTTATTACAGTAGTCTATTTAAAAAAATATGGAAAACCGTAAGAAGAAATGCGATCGATAAAAGGACGCGTCAGGTGTTTTTATTGCTAGTATGTGCATTATAGAAGCCACTAAAGCTAATGGATATTTTGTTATTGTTAAACGACAAGACACACGCGGTTAGCGCCACTGTTTAATTGATTGCAAACTGCTTGATTTTGATACTTGACAAAAAAATTAATTTATGAACTTGTACAGAAAATAGAGCAGAGAATAAATTCATAGGCTAATGCCAAATTGTATTATTTTGCCTTTGTTGGTTGTGTTTTGTTGCACATATCTAATGTGCGAAGGTAACCACCTACTATCAAAAAGGCCGTCAGTCTGCCTACTACCTTTTAATATAAAAAGTGATAGTTGACGCAGTCATGTAAAAAGTTGATGCTGTCGATGTCAAAGGTTGAAAGTGGAAATGAGCAAATCGTAAGGATAAAATGGAGGTGGAAAAATAGACTGTAGTCTGTAGTTGATCGGGCTGTTAGATAAAGCATCAGTTTCCTATCTTCCATTGTATTGTTGCAAAACCAAGTATCAAGATGCGTTAGTTTCCTTTCAATATTTCGGGTGTCGTGCGTGTGGTCGCCTCTGCTTCCTTGGCGCATACCGCCCTAATAAACGAATGGACAAAAAATTTACATCACATATAAACATTTAGAAAGAATCATCTATTGAGACCTCCGCGTAGATTTATTTTTCCTAGTTAAATGTCAACCGATTTAAATGATGCAATAATAGCCTGTCACTGAAAATCAGATCTGAATAAATTATTGTTTCATCTATTTTTTTGATTAGTGTGCACACGGACAGACAATATTGATAACTTATTGTATTAATTATTAATTGTTATAACTTCATATGTAAATTATAATTTGAAGCACTGAATACTACATAGTTAATTTTGACTATTAATTATTGATTGCAATAGCTTCTCCAAGTGTCTGCTTATAAAGGAGTTTTATTTTTCAAAAAACCTAAAGGTTTCTTTATTTAAATCATTGAATAGCATAACAGCATAGCAGCGTCTTTTTGTTTTTTTTTTTTTAATTAAGGATATTAATGAGCATATTAATAAGCAGCACAATCGCTATTCATGTTGACATATATTATTATAACGATTGATAAAATATACTTTTCGTCTGGTAATCAGATGGGATGTCTGGATGTTTTTTTTAATCCAGCTACTTAATGTCATTATAAAGCTATAAAGTTAATTTAACTTACCAAACATTTACAAAGTAATTTTTAAATTCATAATAACCTTATGTTTTATCAGAAAGATTATAACACAGCATTTCACATTACACCAATCCCTGTTTTAATGTACAGTTTTAAGGTACATATTTTAATGAACGTACACCGTTTTAGAAATTAAACACGAACAGTGCTGACATAATAGTCCTAATGGAAAAGTGTTCTGCTCTATAACAAGGGCGGTAAGGATTACATTTGTTTGTTTTGTTCCCTAAAATACTAAATTTGGGGTTCATATTGTGCAGGTTGTATAAACAGTAACTTTATACGTGGCGGTGACAAGCGCCGTGAGTGCAATCGGGTAATGTGATACTGTGTTATTTCGGATAGGTATGTTTTTTCACCATCTGTGTCAGCAGAAGATTTTTTAATTAAAAAACTTTTTCTATTTCGTTTGCCTAATACAAATAATACAAACTAGTGATCCCCTATCGAATTTGTTAGCGCACAGTGTTATTTTTATTTTGGCTGTGGCTCAGCGTAAGGAATCCGTCCACAGGAGGACAGACGACCCAGGTGGATACAGGTTTTAGCAAGTGTTACATACTCTCAAAAATTATTGTTAGCGTTCTTTCTGGCCTGTTTCTCTTTGCTCGGCTCCTAAATTAGTAGCGTGATATTAAAGAATTGGGCTATCAAATTAAAAAGAAATTATCATATCCGACTGGTAGTTCCAGAAAGTAACGCGTTAAAACAAGTAGGTAGGTACAAGGTTTTCATGTTTGTTATTAAAATTGTAAGTAAGTAAAATGTACTCAATTTTTTTGTCGCGACAAAAGAAAACTATTCAAATTGTAAACACAAGTATTTATTAAGTATAATTCTATATAAATTACCAGTTGTTTAATTTGGAATATTTAATTAAAATAATATTAAAATATGACAATTCCCTATTACAGCCTTGAAATAAAAAATATTATTAAATCAGTCTTTCTTCCTCAGTCTCGCGCTTGAGATTTCAATGGCTTGAAGCCAATGCTGGATCTCTTCAGGGCAAGTTGGTTTGCTGTCGGCACCGGGAATACCTTTGAACAGTGTTGCGGCGTCGACGTTAATTAGATTCTGACGCGAAAGTACAATAGCCCTCACAAACCCGTCATTCAGTGTAATAAATTTTTGTTCAATAAACATTGTCTTGTCTTCCCAATATGCTAACTGAAAAGTTAAAAAAATTCAACAGGTTAGCTCGCCCGCACATTGAGCGACTAGACGCGACCACTAGTGGCTCAGTCCAGCCACTAGACGCGGCCACTAGTTGCAGTGGCGGCCACCAGTCGCCGCGAAGAACCGGCTACTGTGGCCTAGTGTGCGCACGATGAGAGCGACAAACCCGGCCACAAGTATGAAAAGACTCGCGTCTAGTGGCTCAATGTGCGGGCGCGCTTAACATAAAGCGTTTTTATTTTTAACTAGCCCCGCTTCACGAGGATGCAATTTTTTTGCAAATTATATACACAAAGCTGCCTCCGTATACAGACTACAGTAACCTCCTCTCCTAGCAACCTCACAACCTACTTACTTATGAAGCGTTTCTGCATCGTTGGTTCTGCCCGCGACACCCGGGTTAAGTGGTGATAACATCGAGTTATTAGTTAGGGCTTAACGTCCAAAGTACTGTTGCAAAGTTCCCAATCTAAGAGCATTAGACCAGTCAAAATACTTATATCTGTTATTTTCTACAAAAATTCTAAATCTGTTATTGTTATTGCTTGAACAAAGTCCAACAGAAAAAACACAAGGTTAAATTCATCTAATAAGTGTAAAATACCTAAGCCAGAAGATTAATTATAATTTTCTTTACGTTCGTCAAAAAGTAAAAATAAAATTTATAGCAATGTTAATAACAAAATACTCACTCTCGTTTCAACTTTATAAGCGGTAAATATAGGGATGGTCCTTCGATATCTGATGCTCGACGCTCCTTGCAGTGCGTGGCCGTCCACTGCTTTGATGTTAGCATAAATTCCTGTACGATCGTAGAAATGGAACCTCGCGAAATCCAATTCGCGCACATACCTAGCGTTGTTCATGTGACGGAGGAATATGTCCACATCTTGAGTTGTACAAAACCCTGAAAATTATATATCATCACAGTTTCTTTGTCTGACTTCAGGTAAGTAAAGTAGAGAGTTATGAATTCACTTAAATTTTAAAATAAGCCGAGTCGTTAACCTCTGTCTATTTCCCTATCCCTCCTTAATAAATTATTAATCCTACTATGGTCGGCAGCGCATTTGCTAAACCTGTGACGTTGCTTGTGTCTCTTGTGTTATATGCGACGGTAGCCACCTACCATGACCGTCAGCCTGTCTGACGACCTATACATAATAAAAACAAAATTTAGCAGAATACACTAAGTATGTCTACATTTTGTTCATAACAAGCGCTATGCCACAATCTGACTTAGTTTTTGAATTCAATTAGGAAAGTAAAGGAAAAATTTCCAGTACCTATAGGTAAATAGTATTTTCATACAGTTTAAATATGAATCGCTTTCATACTTCCAAATAATAAAATGATTTTTTATTCTATTGTACAAACTAAACCTGAGGGCCTAGTGCGAGTTTATTCGATTAAACGCGTCGAACGCGTAAACGTCAATCTGTATAGGAGTGAAGCAGCGCTATACGTTAGCCCATACTAATTGATGTTCACGCGTTCGTCGCGTTTGATCGAATAAAACTTGCACTAGGCCCTCTGATATATTATTTTAATTCAGAGGGCCTAGTGCCAGATTGTATGGGAATGTAGCAGCGCTACACGTTAGCCACTAGGTGGCGCTGCTTCATTTCTATACAAATTGACGTTTACGCGTTCGACGCGTTTGATCGAGTAAAACGCGCACTAGGCCCTCAGTACCTATACCTACTAATGTAGGAAGCATTTAATTTATGTCAAGTGCAAATCTCTATTGTATGTAAAGAGGTTTAGTTAGTAAATCTAATTTGACTAACAAAAAAGTATAAATATAAACTTACAAGCATGCATCGCGTCTATGACATAAAGAGAATAACTCTAAAATCTTGTCTATATTAATATGCATTATTTTCTAACCCATACTGATTTACATTTAATATTATAGAGTATATTTAAAAAAGTAACGTTCGTTTGTTCAAAACCGCAAATCTCTAGAAGTATTTCTATAGTCTATATTACAAATATAGTGAAAGAATTTTTCAAATCGGTCCAGTAGTTTCGGAGCCTATTCAATGCAAACAAACAAACAATAAAATCTTTCCTCTTTATAATATTGGTATAGACTACGTAAAGACTCAGTGTATAAGATCACATATTATACTTATATTTAAGATCATTTAATGAATTTTCAATAAAATATTAAAATAATATATTGTACAATTTTATTTAATTAATGTTATATTATTATCAATTTTATTTAATTTTACATGTGTACACATTAATGCTGAGCAGAGTATATAATCAACATACTTTAAAGCGTTCAATTCTTTGTACGTTGTTTGTATTCTTGGTAATTTGATGAAGTAAACAATATTAAAATTTAAAATAATAACATCGGTCATAAAAGAATTTTACCTTACTCACCGTAAATTGTAGTCGTATCATTGATTCCGCATTTCTTCTGAAACAGTCTTCCAATTCCAATAGTAAACGCGATCCTTACGAAATAATTCACGTCCCAAAAAATGTAAAGTAAACATATTACTGTTGTAACAAAACAATACATTATTCTATTGCTAAATGTATTATATGAGAGGAATGTTTAGCAGACGACGTCGTGGTCGAGCGGCAAGTCGGGTTTGCGTGGCCGTTGTGTTTTCTACCCGTTGTGACGCAAACCAACAAACCTGCTTACTGCACAGGTAAGGTCGGTGACCTGTTCAGTATTGTTAGTCGCTTGAAAAGCAAACTACGTAATCAAATGCTACTTAAAAGTCATACTTACGGCAATAGTCATAGTCATCAATTAAAATAACTTACCCATACATACTTACCTAATGTTTCATTACTTAATGAAATTAACAGTAGGTACCCTTGAATTGAGGTGGATTATTTTCTAGGTTGA
This sequence comes from Synanthedon myopaeformis, assembly GCA_944738685.1. NCBI lineage: Eukaryota > Metazoa > Arthropoda > Insecta > Lepidoptera > Sesiidae > Synanthedon > Synanthedon myopaeformis. The sequence continues at coordinate 8,761,797 of OX122919.1, forward strand.
TAATAAATGTACTCTAATTTAAAGGTCGCCACACAGGCTGACGGTGAACTTGATGGTAGGTAGGTGGTACCGTAGCCTTAACACAAACTACGGCATAGGAACTGGAAGTCCGCTGCCGACCTAAGTGGAATTAGGAATACTTATGAGATTAGGAAGAAATAGATAAGTGGCCTCTGTCATCCTTTACTCACTCCCCGAAACACAAAAGCACACATGTCTACTGTTATTTCACGGTGATATACCTACTGTAAGGGGATGGTTACTGCCGCCAAACAGGCTGAACAATGTATGACTGCGAAACGTAATTATAACTGATAAATTTTAGATCTATTTTATTACAATTAGTTTTCATATCACTCATATAGATGGTCACAAGAAGACGGCGAGATTAAAACTAAAATTAGGGATAACTAACAACTTTAGTCTTGCGCAACATGCAAGATATAAATTCATGTAAATTTGAATCCACCATTATTCGAAACATATTTCCTTTTTTATGTTTCTATGAACAAAAAAAGGTAAACAAGTTCAGCCTCTTTTAGCAATAAAGGTTAACTATTCATGTGAGCGTGATAGTGCCCAAATATATTAAAATAAAATAAAAAGCATTCACTTATCAATTTTATTGCATCTTAATTTAGCACTAGTTACTAACATACTACGCCACCAAAATCGAATGTATTCGGGACATTGTGGTTTAACATTTGAAGGGAGATATCCTTCCACAAGTTTTGAAATGGGATCGTTTCCTCCATCGACGGCGTGTTGTCTGGACACTAGAAGTACTCTTATTTTGTCGTCGCGCAACGTGGTTACTTCGTGTTCAAAGAAAAGCGATTGATCATCCCAATACACCAGCTGGAAAAAGGGAAATTGATATTAGACGGTGATGAAATCCAAAAGATTTTTGTATCTTTTTTTATGTTAAAGTCAGCAGACAGGCTGACGGTACACTTTATGGTAGGTGGTTACCGTCACCTATAACACAAGTAACACCACAGGTGCTACACTTGCGTTGGCAACTATAGTAGGATTAAGGAAGGGATTGGGAAGTGATACAGAAATGGTCTCTGGCATCCCTTAATCATTCATCGAAACACAACAGCACATCTGCTGTTATTTCACGGTGGTCATCTGTAATGTAATGTGCCCTGCCACACCTTTTCACTAGAGCCGATAACTACTTTTTATCCTGGAAAATGTTAGGTTCCTGAAAGATCGTTTAAATATATGAAAAATTGGGCGCCACTATTGTCACAGACATGATGTCAGGCGTTTTATATTACTCATAGTGTTTTCATTTTCAACACAGACGAAGTCACGGCCACTAACTAGTAAATAAATAAAGTTACAGTACAAAGTATTTACAGTACAGTTATTAAACCTCACCTTTGTACTTATCTTGTAAGGAACAAAAATAGGTACACTTTCCAAAGTTAAAGTAAATGTATTCGCCTGTAAGAATTTTATTCTAAGCTTCTTAATGCGCGAATACAATTCTGTTCGCTCGTAAAAGTGGTATCGGGCAAAGTCTATCTCCCTGAGTAGGCGAGCAACTCGCATCCTCTTCAACCAAAAGTCGCAATCTTGAAATGTGCAAACACCTACAAAATTAAAATTATTGTAATTGAAGTTTCCAAATAAAATATTACTTATCTTGCTTCAATTGTTTTGTATTCCATTTCTTTACTTTTTTAATTAATTTATTTATTTATTTAAAACGCAAGCTTAAGTATTATATAACATAGTTGTGACAACTAACTTATACTTAGTTGTCACAACAGAACCTAGATTAAAAATATTATATCAAATTGATTTAAAACCAAAACGTTGTTAGTGCGTAATGAAATAAAAATAATAAACGTTGTTAGTGGTGATATTTGACTGTCAAAAGTTATGCCCACCCCTGGACTCATGAGACTTTTCAGAGGTTATTTGGGGAGCTAACAGGTATGTGTATACAAATTTTCAGCTTGGTTGGAGTTTTTCCGAAGTGAAATGCTAAAGTTACTGGACTATTATGATATCAGCTTACCATAAATGGTTACCGTGTCATTCAACTTCAATTTTTGTTTATAAATTTTTGCACTCATCACAGAGAAAAAAGTCCGAATAAAATAATTAACATCACAGACAACATATAAAAACACTAACATAGTAACAAGATACATATTGTACATAATAAAGTTGAGTTAAAAAAACGACAAGTAAGTATTTGTTTTTGGCCAGCAACTTTAACGATGTGAGAACGCTATTAAAAAAAAATGCTTGACCGTACAGGTCAAGCGCATGAAACAATAGAATTAAAATTAGGTACACTTTAGAATAAGACGCTATTGTAAAATAGCTAGGTAATTGATGTCACAGATAATATGTTTTTGATTAGTTATTAGTTGGTTAACATTTTTCTGTTATATTTATTTCACACGGAGAAAACTTACCTAACTGGCCTGTTTTTTTTTTACGAGCGGACTAATGTTCAAAAGATACCCCATGACAAGTTCTGCATGCAATGCAAATGGTTTGAGGCTATGTGGGCTTTTACCGCACTAAAACTCTCCCTCGAGTTGAGTGTGGTTCAGTCATTAAAGGGACTTTAGAACCGTCATTGTAATATATTATTTGGTAACATTTATACCAAATCAGATACAAATACCTGCGTATTGAATGGAGTGATTATTATTATTAATAATTAAAAATGTTCTTTTTATTTATAAAGATCAAATCACTTTATTATGCTATTCGTCAGAGAGTCTGGCCGTTCACTTGATGGTAGGTGGCTACTCTGTCGGCTATACTAACACAAGCAAAGCCACAAGGTGCTGCAAGTGCACTGCCGACCATAGTAGGATTAAGGATAAGGGATTAGGAAGGGAAATTTGGTCTGGCATCTATCACTGAATACTATGAAAATTCTATGGGGAAGGAATTCTTGTCAATTATTGATTGATATAAACACTTAATCCCATTAATAGTGATAATAAGAATCGTGTCATTGACATAATCTTAGTTATCAATAAATTTAATTAATTTAATTTAATAATTTAGGTTAAATTCAAATTATCATTAGTCTTAATTAGGACCAGATAAGTAATATACACAGTCATAATTTATAATAATAATAGAAACATCAATACATGAATTCAGACTTAGTTTTATCAATGAATTATGATTGTCGAAGAATGATGTTGTGGTGTACTCACAGTTTTCAGGATTTTGGCAAAAAAAAATTAGCTGAATTCTGCGTTTTTATAAATTTTAAGTACAATCCTAAAAGTTGTAGATGATTTTCCAGATTTATACACCCTTGATTTGAAAAAGAACTTCTTAGTGATATCTATGCGTAGTTGGTAGTAGTATCACGAATTTGTTATTGTCAGTGATAATGACTTTAGGGGCTGAGGGTTGATGTGAATGTTTACTGTACTAATATAAATTAATACCCCTAACCGAATGAATCTACGGCATATATATTATTGTATCTATTTTTTATTCCCTTTTCTTTTTATAGTTAACTTTTTCTGCATTAGTGAAAAATGCATTAAAAGATCTAAGCGTACATACAGAGGGACAGCGGGATGCGACTTTGTTTTATACTATGTAATGATGGCAGTAAGTGCACATGTGCTGTTGTGTTTCGATGAGTGAAGAAGGGATTCCAGATCCCAATGCCCTATCCTCGCCTTATCCTTTATACTTTATCCTATAAGGGTTGGCAGGGTATTTGCACTCCCCTTGGCGGTGCTTGTGTGAATTATTAATTATTATTTACTAGCAACTCACCCACGGCTTCGGATGGATGCAATTTTTTCCTGCGAAATAAGTATATAGAAAAACCTTCTTCGATTATTGCTCTTTCCATTAGTGAAAACCGTATCAAAATCAGCTGAGCGGTTTAGAAACAGACGGAGCAGGTACTTTTTGAAACCCCGACTCCCGACGCAATATAGGAGTGTTGTAAGTTTACATTACATTAAAATAATAACGCATTGTTATGTTTGACACAATATTTTTTATTGTATAGGTAAAATAAAATGTCTACCAATTTTGTTTTAAAATGTACAAGGGAATCCTTTGGCATTTTATATCACATAATATCCAATTAATTTACATTTTTGACAATACAATGCTAGAGATAAGTAGGTAATAACTATATATAATAAGACACAATAACTAAACAACAAATAGGGAAAATGTCAAGAAATACAAACATTTAAAAATATATAATTTTTAATGTCACATAAAGAAATTAATTTTTCACCTCTCCAGCACAAACAGTTGTTGAACAATTGTTATTTGTTCAACAAGATAGCAAAATTGTTTTTTGCTGCGAGTGCCGACTTTAAATCACAAACAAGCGAAGTAGCCTAGAATTGAATCACGAGCGTAGCGAGTGATTCTATATACTCATAGACTACTGAGCACAGTGAGTGACTTAAAGCCACGAGACCTAAAAAAATTTGCTCTCGTGTTAAACATACAACTTTTCACCTCAACAGCGAGAAAAGTGTTACTAGGTCATCTTTAGGTAATAAAATCAATTAAGATAATTTTAAACAATTATGTTTATTATAGACAACAAACTCTCATAAAACATAAATAAATAACAATATTAACAGTTGTAAGTAAAATGACTGCAATTTGTCAGATTTGTTCAACTCTGAAATGGTCGTATTATTTACTTGCGTATTAGGTAAAAAGCTATATTCAGCATTAGCATTAGAACTCTCAACTCTTTTGGAGTTGACAACTATCTTCACAGCTGGGCCAACTCTAGTCGGCTATGGCTGGACAAACAAATTTTTTTTAAGTATATTTATAAAAATAGTTCAATTGACATAATGCTGATAAAAGTTTGATTTCCGCCATTTTGTTTTATTAATTTATATTTTTTTTAGATGTTACGTTCGGAAATTGCACTGGTTGCATTTTTTATGAAAACAAAAAATGATATTTTTAAGGAACTTATATTTATGTTTATAAGTTCCTTAAATATTTTATTATTTATTTTAAATATTACGATTTAAAAATACCAGTACAATTTACAAACTAAAATTTCAATTCAAATTCGGCGTTGCCGATTTAATAGGATTAAGGGATTAAGAAGGGATAGTAAAATACTCGTAATATATTTAAAATATTTAAAAATGCTGCGTACAACTTGTATACAATTTAACAGCTCGGTTAGCTCGGTAATGCATTATATGGCTATATTATATAGTATATTATCGACAAGAAATTAAAAATGTTACAGTTATTTGAAACTCAGTGGTGATTATTGCATTGTCGACAATCTGGAGAGCAAGGGTTGCACGGTGTCGGTAGCGAATGCGATGGGTGGGAAGGATGTTGAAACGGTAGCAATAGAGGTGCAGAAAGTGCTGGTAGAGCCGGTAAAGGCACCAACCACTCAGATCCGCATACCCTTCCCATAACCAAAGCGGGCAAGAGAGGCGCCCGTGGTCCGACCGGTCTGAACGCTGACCACCTAGACTCGACTTCTTCTGAACTCGACACCGAAGAGTCGAAACTTATGCTGGTGCCAGCGGTCATGTTTGAATTTACTTTCTCACGTTGGGCCTAAGCAGAGGAAATAAAGAAGATTTTATCAAAAATATCGTCTACTTTTTATGTTAAAGTCGAAAGACAGACTGACGGTCCACTAGATGGTAGCTACCGCCGCCTATTAACAGGAACAATACTATAGGTGTCGCAAATGTGCAAACGTGGAAATCTTCTGTAAGGGAATGGTTACTGCTGCCAAGCGGGCTGCCGAAATTACTGCGGAACGCAGTGACTTCTGCCACTACTAAAATACTTAAGTTTATATTTCGATTAAACTGATGAACGCATATGACAATTTTTTAAATTTTTCTTGTTTATTTATTTAAAGAAATATTTACAAGTTTAAAAATCACAAAAAAAAAATTAATTGAGCTTGTTACTAGCCTAGGTGAGCTCTATTGGCATTAGAGACTTGCAATTAGATAAAATTGGTTAACTTACATGCGTGCTATTAAAATGTTCAACCGCTCGCAGTAAATCGTGATTGCATCTTCGTAGGACAAGTTCGAGTACAGAACGTTTTTTCCCCGGGAACAACTTGCTTAGCATCTCCAGTCCGGCAGTGCTCACTGAGCCTTCGCCTTCGTTTGGCTCTTCATTTACAGTGCCACTGTTCACACAATATAACTATACATTAACTGACCAAGTGAAATTCGTATCACCTAAATCTAAGATAGTTTTTTATAATATGTATTTATATTCACAACTATATTACCGTAATCGCGGTGACATTGAAGAATTGACGGCCGAATCCGAAGAAGCACTGCAACAGTCCGGGAGAGAATCACTTGTCTCGCTGTCTATGTGGATCGGCTGAACAAAATAAAGATAGATGAAATGTAGTCTTATGTGGGTATCGACGTACCTATACATATAAATTAGTGCCGAAGATAAAGATGGGAGAACCCAGAAATAATCAAGAGGAGTAATTGTACCTGAAAAGGAAAAGGGCTCTTGCTTCTCTTATATTCACGCACCAAAACGCAAAAGCTGTTATTTCCTCTGAAGATGGTCGTAACGACCACAATACGCTCGTAGCCAGTTTATCTTTTAGGGATATAGAAGCTATTAATATAATACTAAGTAGGTACTAATAATATGTAGTCATACGTAAGTATACAAGAATTGTTCCCAAATTGCATTCCCAGTCATCGCTGTTCTTCGACAAGCAGGTTCCAACGGTATCTACATATTTAACAATATTTATTTATTAATAGTTTTTTATTATCCTGACATTTATCATGAATAATCTGGCTACGAGCGTATGGCGGTCGTTACGACCATGTTATAACAAAATATATTCTAAAAGCCAAATATTCATTAGAGATATTCAGTAATTCATTAGGAAAATACTCACGGTCTGATCATCAGCAGCGGAATCTGGTTCCGCTCCGGGACTTGGACACGGACCCGTTACCCTCATACCGTAGATGCGACCGGGGGGGAGAGAATCCAATGGGGTTCCACTCTCAACAGAAGCCAAATGCAATGCAATTTTATCTTCGGCCGCTTGTTGCCTCTTCAAGGCTACCTTTTTACATATAAATTACAGTGAAATTAATGAAATACAGTATTTTTATTTTGTAAAACCAGTTGTTGTTATTCGTAAGTCAAAGTATAGTTCTCATTTTAGCCCACTCCTAATTGGGTTAGATAAGTGTTTTCGAATTTCGCTTATATTTACATCTCCTGGTGTGCTTGTATTTATAGGCAACGGCAGCCACTTATCATCAGGTGTATATTATCTACCGCCTGTCTGTCGATCTTTTACTTAAAAATCACAGACGGACACTTGTAATTTAATTAGTAAGAAACGAAAAAGTTAAATCCCTGTTAGAAATATACTTAATTGGATCAGAAAATTAAGGGACCCCAAATAACTGGAGATTCAGTCGATTTCATTGTGAGTGAAAGGTATACGGTTGATAACCTAATTTAGCGGAAAATCAAGGATAAACAAGCAATGTTTGCGCAGTGGCCACCCTCGGGAGAGCCGCTAGCCGGACCGGGCGCCTCTGGGGCGATGCTTATTGAAAACGTAAACATTACAACCGAATACAAATCAAATAAGGACACCACTGGAATACTCTATCAGTTACCAAGCACATATTCCTACAAATACTTACCTACAACCTATTTAGAAAAAAAAAACATTTTCTTGAATATTTTCGCGAACATATTTAATAGTGGCGTCGCACACTGCATTTTGCAGTCATTTGGGCAACCCGTCTGACAGCAGTAAGGGGGTGACCCTTATAGAAGACCACCGTAAAATGACAGCACGTGTGCTGTTATTTTCATTGAATGGGAAAGGGTATCAAAGCCCTTGTCTTTAATCCTACTATGGTCGGCAGCGCACTTGCAGCACCTATGACGTTACTTGTGTTAAAGGCAACGGTTCCCATCTACCTTCAAATGGACCTACAGCCTGTCTCATGACCTTAACATAATTAAGGTTTTAATTACCAAATTAATCACTGCGAACGCCATTTTAATTGTGTAAAAATTATGACTGCAAAACGCAGAATGCACTTGTAACTACGAGGGCGGCACTGAAAATTTCGGGAATCAAGGAAGTGATACAACATTATTAGTGGAAAAGGTATTTATTGTTTTTTCGAAGTATTCTCCTTGAAACTTGACACAGTTTTCCATTTGATGGAACCAATTATTAAAGCATTCTGAAGTTGGGGTATTCAAAATGGCCGTTTTGTAGACGTCTACAGCTTCTTCAGGTGACGAAAATCATTGACCACGCAATTTGTTCTTAATTTTGGGGAAAGTAAAAAAATCATTCGGGCTTAGGTCAGGGCTGTACGGTGGATGGTCTAAAATTTCAATGTTTTCTTGCTCCAAAAACTCTTTTGTTCTATGGGCGGTATGAGAGCTCACATTGTCGTGATGGAGGATGATGCGGCGGTTGCAGTTCTCTTTACGGAGTTCAGAGACGACCTGCGGCAAACAAATGCTAGCATACCATTCTGCATTGACCGTTCTTTGTCCCTCAAGAGGAATAGTCGCAACATGGCCGGTTTTAGAGACAAACGTGGCCACCATTTTTTTGCAATGCTCCGTGAACGAACAACTTTTGTTGGCTTCAACTCATTTTCGAACACCCAAACTCGTGACTGGTTTTTTGTTTCGGGTTCGTATGCGTATATCCAGGATTCGATTTCTCGAGTCAATTCCATTTTCACACTGACTTTACAAGTTCGACAAGACCTTGTGACAAGACGCGTTCTTTTTAAAAAATAAATAAATGGTATTCGATTAATAAAACCAAGGAGTTTCGATTCCTGGCATAATAAAGTTTTGCCAGGAACAATGGAAATATTCCAATCCCGATACTTTTATTGCAGCCCTCGTAGATACTTAAAAATAAGGTGCACTGCACTTCTAAATTTAATTAGGAATAGATTGTTCTTTCTGTTTCACATTAGAATAAACTGTAGGAAATAATTGAGGGTATTTAATATCTATAAATAAATCCCTAATCGATTATAGGTAAATATAGGGCAGACAAGTGTCGGGATATCGACGTGGATGCATTACCGCGTAAACCGATCGATGTTCCCATCCGGTAAACATGACACTTGTTCAAATAAACCGCGCCGATGCATTAGTTCGTCTCGATTACACTGCGCTTAGAACACATTAAAGGATTTTTAATTTGGTACGTTTGGTTTCAAAAATAGACGCAATTTTTTTAGTCTGTTTTCAAGAAAAAAATGGAAACATTTTAAGACTCTCGCACATTGAGAAATAGACACGTTTTAAAGCAAGACCAAGACTGGTGTATTAAAAACCTTCATAAGCATTGCAATCAATATGGAATTTTCCGTTTTATATTTTCAAATGTCAACTTGAATTGGCTAGTGAGCCAAAACAGAAGCGTACACAGAAGCACTTTTGATTCGAGGCATGGCTCAGGCCCGAGGCACGCTCGGCCGAGCCAACCCCGCCGAGCTATACGTCCACATCGACCAAACATTTGGCAATCGAGGCTTCCCAGCGAGCCCCTGCGGCCGGTGTGGACTCGGTTATTAGCATTTAATTTACCTATAAGTATGCATTACCTTCAATTAGCGACCCGCTCCCGTTTTCGCATGGATGCAATTTTTTCCTGCTAATTATATATCTACAGCTACACAAACCTTCCTCGTTTTTTGCTCTTTCAAAATCGTGGTTTATAATAAATTAGCGGAGAAACCATTGATCAGAAGCTGACAGCGGCTTTATTTAGGTATACTTAGATATACCTACATATATGAGTAGATATAGAAGACATAGGTAGAATGGACTTCTGAAGGCTCAAGTCTGGTGATATTATTTAAAAGGAGCAGGTATTACAGTTTAATAAATCCCTCGCCGATAGCCGATGGAGTTCTCGAATGGTGACCACAAATTGGAAAACGCAGCGTTCGGCACCTTGCGGCCAAGTGGACAGATAACCTGAAACCCTTCGAGGGAAGCGGCTGGATGCGAAACGCAGGATGGCTGGATATGAAATCCCTCACCTGTGCCGCCATAATCCTCTGCCTCTCCTTGATAAGCCCGCACTTTGGACACTGGCACTGCCGGTAAGCGCAGGCCTTCTTGTGGCCACGCAAACTCGAAATAAGTCCATGGTTCCGACATCGAGCGCATTTGGGTACACGAGCGCGACTGTTGTTCATCATTGCGTGCTACATTCAAAGCATAAATATAAGTTCTTGGATATCTACTATTGAAAAAAGCTTTTACAAAACTATCAAGAAACAGCACCTGTGCTTATTTACTAAATTTTAATGCGTTTTAAAACCCCGACGCCCGATGCAAAAGGGGGCTGTAATTATTTACCTGTGTATCTGTCTCTGGCATCGTGTGTCAATGGACCGATTTTGATTAGTTTTTTTTTTGTTCGAAAGGTGACGTGATCAAGGTGATTCTTAGCAATAATTTATGAAGATCTGTTCAGGCGTTTGAAGATCATCAGCCAATTTCCTAGTTGACGAAGGGACTTCACAAACTTTCACAGGTTCGATTAATGTGAAATTTGGTATACTTAGGTATCTAAGTACTGTTACTTAGGTGATATTTTCTCATGACATATTAACCTTGACCTGGTGCTGCAGCATCAAGCAGTCTGCGGGATCCCTTACTCCTTAGTAACTTACCTACAGCAGATATAACGTGTTTGGGCTCAATAGTCGGAGGTTAGCATGTTTTTTTTTTTGTGTAAAACACTATCTACTTACATACATAGCTTGTACAAAGAGAGTAGGTAAATTTATACTTACTCGTAAAATTTTGGTAACTGTAACTTTTTATTTTCATTCTATTAAGTACCTATAATGAAAACTGAAAACTGTTTTATGGAACTCGTTAACAAAACATCAACTTTAGTAGACATTTTTAACCATAAATATAGGTAATCAGAACATTAAAGGAATTTCTTAAATGGTAGTAAGATATGAGCGGACAAATAGACAGGCCAATGAAAACTTTGTTCTTTTATAAGACTCAAATCAAACATATTTTTCGACAAAAATGCAAAACACTTTGTCGGTTATATAATATACCTAATAATAACAAACAAGCTTTTTATCAATCTTGTTTTTAAAAATGAATCTTAAAAAGCTACAAAATGTTAGTGTTAAAAATGTTACCTACTTATTATGTATCGGGTGAATCCATTTACCTACCAAAGAAAGTACATTACTTACCAAAATTTTATGCAGCTTAACAGGACAAAATAAACACGGAATTTGAATAATAATAAATAAACTATATATTGAATTTTAAAAAGAAACCACAAGAAGAAATCACTGGGTGAAATATACCTAACACTCCAATTATTCATACACTTAAAAAATATTTTTACAACACTTAAGTACGTTTTTAATATTAAAACTTTTGCAACACTTTTTTGTTGCAAATATTAATTAGCAGAATTTGTTTCGTCTAACCGCCTACACAACACTACGCCCTGAAACCAATATCTTCGAAAGTTTGGATTAGAAAAAAAAAAGACACAGTAGGCGTAACAAGTTGGCCTCTTCTCACTCTACGGCTACATACAATCCTGAACCCAATTGAGAAGAAACAAATCCCATGTTGCTCCATCCAAAAACATCCATTTCAGCATCCCAAGATCACCGTTCCGCCCAACAGATAGGAGTCGATCTCATTGGACGATTCGTTTCCGATGGGCGGAAAGCACGAGCTTACGGGATTGGTTACAAAAACGGAAGCTGTTTTTCTCACGACTGGTGTTTCATTTCAATGTATACAACATGTATTTTATCCGTACATTGTTTATTTTGCGATAATGGATGGATAGAATGTAAAGTTACTTTCAATTGACTTGCAATTTATTTTCTTAAAAAAGTACTTACATAATACCGTACCGCAGCTAATATTTTTTGAAAAATAGCTAAAAGACCGTCTATCTATTTACATACATAATACTTACATTATAATACATATAAGATAGATTTACCAGGCTCGCACGAAGGGTTTGACCTTAAAAGTGCCGAGTATAGGTATAGTAGTGATGTATAATGTGAAAAATATTCATTTGAACTTTAGGGTTTGCATTAGTGCACTACACTGCAACAGTGGATTTTTCAAGAAATATTAATGCTTTGATAGCCTTTTTACTTAATGCTACGTGAACGGCCAGATCTTTTTCTTTCACAAACAGAGGTAGGTACCAATCAATAGCGCTTGTGAGCATAATATTAAATTCGCAAATTATTAGTATATTCTCAAATAGCCCGGTTCACAAACATTCGACTAATGGAGTTTCAAAAATTGCATTTGCCTCCATCTACTTTGTGCAAGCTATCACAGTAATTCGTTTCTATTACTCCACAATGTAACTTTATTTGTGAGCAAATTCAACATCATCAGCCAGCCTGCGTCTCTCCACTGTTGGGATACCTATAGGTCTCTTCCAAGGCTCGCCACCACGCACAGTCCTCTGCCCTTCGCATTCAGACACTTCTTGCGATGCATTTCAGGTTGTCTGTCCACCTGGCCGCAAGACATACCGCGCTGCGTTTTCCAAATCACGGCCTCGATTCGAGAACTCGTCTAGCCATTTGTTATCTACTCTGCGACCGGCCTATGTCACTTTAGCTTTGCTAATAATCTCTCCACTTTATAACAACTGTGATACTTCGGTGAATTTCAAAATTTCTGATCCCATCCACCAAAGAAACTCCGAGCATAGCCCGCTGAGTGACTTTGAAGCTATGGACCAGTCCTGTCGTGTCACGTTTCAGCACCATACGAGGTTCTATTCTGTAATGGGGGGTGATTGGATCCCCCAGACGAGGAGTTTATTGCGACACCACTCGAAGCTACCTTCAGTTCGGCAAAGTAAGACCCGTATAGTAAATTACCTACTCATAGAAATTATATTAGCATCGACAGGGAAGCACTTTCCCTACACACTTACTAGCTCGATATGTCTTAATGCAGTGGTGCTCAAACGGTCGATCATAAGAGCTTTTTGAGTCTATCTCGGGTGGTAATATTGGCAGATATCGATCAGATATATGGCGACATGATTCACATTTAAGCCAGAATAACACCTTATTTATGTCGGAATAAGCCTTGCTAAGGCGAAAGGCGGCTTTATAAATGCCAAAGAAAAGTCACGGGCGCGATGTCTGATTCTCGCCAATCCTTCTGGAATCTTCTGGTAGTGACTTACACCTATCCTATGGCTTACCTACACAAGTACGTGACATCTACCGAGTCGGCCGCTTGTAGTAACAATTTTGAGGTCGATCGACAGCAGTTCAAGTTTGAGCACCACTGTCTTGGTTTACAGTTTACTACTTCGGGTTGTATGATTAATTAATATTACCTAAACACAAGTCAATAATAATAAAAATACAAAGAATATGCTTTATTGTTTATTTTCGTGATGCCTTAGTGAGAAGTGTCATAAGATTAATTAAAAATGTATATAATTAATTGCAAACATTCAGTTCATATTTACTAAGCGTTTATTTCGATTTAAACAAATCATCACATTTACGGATGTACCAAGCGAATTCTAATTTCATTAGATAAATAAGGTAACTTCATTAGGTACAAAGGTAAGGGTCGAATATGGCCAGCTGGAAAATATGACCACATACCATTATTCCAAACACGAAAAGTTGTAATAACCTGAACGAGACTATATGGGAATATGGGAATGGGGACTAACGGAAATATGGGCAGATTTTATTTTATTTTTTAAATGTTGAAAATACTATTTATTATTTAATGTCTTTGTATATTTTTGCCTTTGTTGTAAAGATAAATAGCCAATCTTCATGAATACGTGCTAAAACTGGTTTGTTTTAGCTTTATTGTTATTAAAAAAGAATAACAAACCTTAAGGTGGCCATATTCGACCCAGGTACCTTACTTACAATCTACACTGCTATTGGTCAACAAACATTCGCAACCTCGTAATTAATAACATTGTAACAGAACAATATTAATTAATATGTACAATTAACACCACCTCTTACGGGCGAGGGAGCTCAGCAAGAATAACTTCGTATCTCGCTTTAACCACACCAAACTAAATAAATACGCCACAAATACTTTTACTTAGACTATATTTCTTTTATTACTCGTAGATGCTGTATGTGTAATCTTAACTGCTTACCCTGACTGTTGGCTTGACGAAGCCTACAGGTCACTCAGTGTGCTGGCTAAGGCTACACTAAGGCAAAAACTAAGGCATCTATTACACGGTGCAAGCTGTTGACTAGACATTGTGTAGCTCACATTGTGTACTCGTTGTCTGTAGCTCAGCTGTTTACATTAGAAATATAGTAACAATAATGACTAATGATTCCCGTTTAAAGGTAAAACTGATTTCTAGTTATGTATAAGAAATTAATGTTTCGATTTATTATTATGTATAAGATTCATCAGTTAAGTGATATAATTGCATTAAGTCATAATAATTTGTGATCCGTGGATAATGTTTGGTGTGACTACAGCCTCTAGCGAGTCCCTCATTCACCCTGAGCCAAGCAACAAACGTGAACGTAATGCCGCGCTATCCACTACTCTATGGCTACGGGAGCTAACGCGTAATATGGACTAATCAATAAATAACCCTATGCACGCGTGTACAACTCTAATAATGCTTTACGCTTTCGCAGAAACAACGATACAAGTTTTTAATATAAAACATATTAGAGCGAAGATCAATCAATGTTACTTGACAAAGAAACATAATAATAAAAAACAAATATAAATTCATTTGTACGTTTAAGTAAAACGTTAACCGTTAACCGTTAACCGTGTAAAGATTAATTTGGATAGGTATACAGTTATGTGAAGTCTAAATTAAAGCCTACTGCTGGATCACTGCTCAAAGAATATATTAGCAAGAATGCAGTCAAAAATCATATACTTACTTTAAACACCAACTTCAATTGTTCAATGAAAACGAAACTTATTATTGTATAAAATGTTTGTATTGAATTTTTAAATAAGTTATTGGAAAGTGAAATTATATTAAATTTTATTTAATCTCTAACCGCGTCTTGAAGATTATTTATTAGTCTTTGTTCCCATAAATCATAGTCCTTGCAGCATACATCCTTGCTTCCATACTTTTTTTCAGTGAATTCCACCTACGATTAACTATAACAGATTTTTAAACGAGTAGTGTAACTGTATCAATATAATTCAGCGTTCTGCTAAGGTGAAACTCCTATTTTCTACATTAATATTATTGCCTAAATAGAATTGGGCACCATTTTGAAGAATATTTAAAGGAGCGTTAGCTTGAACTGAACTGTTTCAAGAAGATAGATAATGAAGTACGAGTATAAATAAATTAAGGCCTCCACATGTGGCACAACACATAAATTTACTTCTAAATAAGTCCGCCGATTGCAACAATGCGGTTGGAATTGAGTTAAGAGGATTAATTAATAATTCTGCAAATATTTTTCATTTTTAAACTAAATTAGTATTCTACTAACAGACAAATGTCGATCGATAATTTGAAGAACGTTATTTGATTCGCCCACTTGAGAATTCTCAAGTCTTATTCTAACTTTAAAAAATATTTCACAAGTTAATTTTGCGTGCAATCTTTGGACAACTTTTGTTAATAGTATAAACAATAAACATTGATATAATTGTGTAAGGTTTAGAGAATGTGACAGAATAAAAATATCTGAAAGAGAATCTCTGGTCAGACACAAAAAAAAAAAAACAGTTTGTACAACACCAACCAACATGAAACAACTTTGGTCCAGCTTTAACAATTCAGTTTTTAACAACATTTTTATACAATACCACAAATCGTTAAGATTTTGCCAATAAGCCGAATAATTAAACAGTGCAAATACTTTACGTTGTTTCATTAACAAATTATGTGCTATTAAAAATTATTATTTTTCTAAATAATCTCACATTATACACTAATGATACCTAATTATGTTATAATTTTGCACAGGTTTAGGTATATTTAACAAATGTTGTTTAAACGGACTGTTTAGTTATGTTCAAATAATCTTTGGAGAAATAGATCAAAATCTCCAGTATATGTTACAGTTTGCCGACATCAATGCAAAAGTATGGTTAAACAAAATTCTATTTGGGCCTATAACGAAACAGCCCATTTATGTTATTATTACTACGTTTTGTAATAAACCTGAAACGTATATATAATAATAGCTACTCGTTAACTGCTCGTTGTGGGTATACGCTCACAGGACTACCATTTTGTCCTAAGTGTTTCGTAAACTACATAATATTATATTATGGCAAAAAGAGATGTACAGAGTGGAGTAACTTTACTTACAGCGCTTTATATAAATGTCGAAATAAAAAACGAATTAAAAAAATATATTTGAAATATGTCTCTTTTAAAAATAGAATTAGCGAATAAAAATATATATATATATTGATTGATTACCGTTTATTTAAAGTAAATGTGCAGTTTTAAATTTAGAATTGATTTTAAAAAATTAAATAAACAATATTGATTTATCGTTTATTTATTTAAATAAACGACACATCAAATTTAATTATTGAAAAACAAAAAAAAATTACAAATGAATTCAAGTTACTTTTATGTTCAAAACTGAAAGCAAAGCACAAATTTATCATGTCTTCTATTTTTCCTAATTTCCTAAATAAAGTTACAACATTCTGAATAATTTTACGCTATCTCCCTATGAGTAAGTATTCTTTACAATGACTTGACTAGATTACCAGTAACATTAGGGACAAATCTAATTTGGATATGTTAGTGAATGATATTAAATAAAGTGCATTACAAACTAGCGACTGCTACTCTTTCCTTTTTTTATTATAATAATAACGACTAATTTATTTAATTTAAAATATTCATTATAATGATTGTTAATATCTATAATCTTTTCAATTCGTTCTTTAATACAATGTAAATAAATTGTAACATGAAAAGAAACATGTATAACATTGTTATTGCTTTTTTTTTAAATTTATTTTTTAACTTGATTTCATCTAACGCATTATCTTCTTTATACTACATTGTGAAAGATATCATTTCAGAGTTAAGTGTATAGTTCATCAAACACATATTTGTTTAAACACTAGTGTGGTTAAATTTAATATTAAAAATGATTAGAACTTGAATTATCAGCATTATGACTGAGAGAGTAGCCTCTTCCAATCATAGGTTACGAATTTATTTACATTTCTTTAAAAAACGGAATAAAAAGACTCCAAAACTCTCTAAAATTGATAATGCCATTGTGAGATGTGCTCTAATTCATTCTACAAAATCTAATTAGTGAAGTGACATGGTATATTTAAAATACTGTAAAAAGTGCTCTATTGATGCATACTAAATATTATATATATATATATATATCATACATAGCTCATACTATCGAAAGATCTACTTTATTAGTCATTTATTTACTATAAATAATAATAATAATAATAATAATAATAATAATAAATACAGCATTACATTGCTGCATTAAAAAAATATTAAGATTGTTATCGATTTTTATTATTTTAGAAGAAGTGTAGATTCATTAATTTATCTTATTATTTATATGTCAAATAGAAGTGATACTTTTCGTAGTCAGTAGTCAACTGTGATATTATATTATTTTGTGCTTGTAAATAGAAATGTGAATAATGAATTTAAGTAACATTTGCTATAATTTTTACTTAAATACAATATTAACAAAATAACAAATCATACTTAGTGAAAATAACGAATATATAAAATATATGTGTAGATTTATAAATATAACGCATTATTCAATTAACTATATATAGCAATAAAAACTCCCCTTGTACAAGAAACATGAACACTATTGAAAACAAGAAAAAAATCACTGTAAAAAAACAACATACTGTGTTCATTACAAGAATTTAAAAAAAATAAGAAAATACATACTACAGGTTTAAATAGGCGTTTGTATAACATTAATATTTTAATATTTTATATAATATTAATATTTTAATAGTGCGAGTAATATTTGTAATTTAATTTCTAAAGAACATATCTTAATGCCAAATATAATAAATAATTAATTTAAATTAGCAATTCATACAAAATATACTATATAATATAGTATTTTTATAGAACGGCAGTTTTGATACATAAATACAAAAAATGATTCAGGAATGTTTGGTTCGTAAAATTAATCAGGTACTCCTGGAATTTGACATTTAAGTAGTTTCAATAAAGTTTAAAATTAAGTGCCACCTCTTTATAGTATATCGCACATAAGCTACTTTTGGCACAGATAATAGTTCCCACTATGACATTATCTAACTTCCATTTAATATGTAGATTAAAGTAAACGCATTTTTAATGCAAAGTCTCCTTTATGGACGTTTCTTTGAGTAAAGTTGGTGGATCGTAATGAAAATTGATTTTATTATTTGAACTATGATTTAGCAGAGATAATTTAGTAACATTATCTATAAAGTTATACAGATGGACTTTAGACCTGAATCTGGGTGGGAATTACTCTAAATACACGGTTTTCTTTTCATTAACGCCCCCCAGATATTGGTACAGGCTGCGGCCGGCGCAGACAAGGACTGGCATGTGGCTGCCTACTCTTTTTAAGGGCGGGCATTGAACATTGAAGCTCTGACGTCACAGCGCCTTTGGAGCCTACTTCGGAGGCGATCATACCGGGGCTGGGGGTCTAGCGCACTGAGCTGAGCGTCGGAACGCGTGGAAGAAAGCGTGTCGAGGGGTTCTCGAGCGTGGAGGCAGGCTTCGGCCTGCGCGAGGAAGCAACAACCCGTGGTCTGTATAACCCGCACCTAGGCATGCGCGAACCTGGCAGGAGTAAGTCTCTGCCGAAGGAGTGCCAGCGGCCTCTTGGGGAAGGGCCGCATGTATTTTCTCTATCTTGTTAACATGAAATGAGTCGAATAAGATCCCGCTAATGCCAGGCGCTCGGCGGTAGCTCGGCTCTCGAGTACGATAGTCGAATACGAGTCAGGCCATGTTAAGAAAGAACGAAAGATGTTAAGAGCATAATAAAAACTGTACTAATTATGATAGTTATTTTATTTTAAAGAAATAATAAAATTAATAATGGTTTAAAAATTAATAAATTAAACTTAGACTTAAATACTTAATGTAATGATTGTTCAAGCATTTATTTGGAATGTAAATGTATCTTTCCTTATCGTCTCGTTTAAAGGACACTTTACACTAACCACTATACAATGACTTCTCCGCACGTATAATGTAACATATACTTGCAAATAGTTTTGAAATTACAATCTACAACTTCGTTAGCTAAAAACATTTAGAAAAACTATTTTTTTTATTCTGTAGCACTTATTGAACTCTATATTGTTCTTACAAACGCTTTAACAGTAAGTCGTAGACTTATTCGTTGTATTTCCACACAGAGCAAAGAATCGCAAATCGCACCTTACTAGAGACGGTAGTAGTAATAATATTCGTGCGACGCAATTTAAAAAATTAGAAAAAGTAAAAAAAAGTGCCATTTAAAAAAGAAGTGAACACAAACCACACTTTCATGTTGTAAATAACACTACTAACATAGTTTTTTAAGTTTTTCTTGTATTATAATATTAATACTATATGGACACTAGGTGTCTGAAATAAACGTATTTTCTTATAAGTATATTATTATATATATATATATATATATATATATATATATATATATAATAAGTATATATTTTCTTTCTTAGATTTAAATTTTTTACAATATAAATAAAAAAAAAAACAATAAATATTATAAAAAACTTAATCCTAGAGTGATGCAAGTAGCGGGGCAAGGCCCAAGCTACAGGTGGTGAGGGCTGCAGAGTGAGGAACCTCCTGACAATTCGTGCCGTGTCAAGAAGCACCGCCTTCTGTATCTGTCCCTTGACCCAGCCATCTAGTGAGACCCTCTCGAGGTGTTGGTCGAGGCTCTTCGCTATAAGACCGTTCGCCGATACGACTATCGGGACGATGATGGTCGAATCGACATACCACATGGCGGTCATATGGTCATATCATGAACCAAGTCTATATATTTACTTAGCTTACCTTTTTCAGCTTATTATTATTATTATAACGCGTCTTCGCACAAAATGTCTACGACAAAGGTAATCGACCCTAAACAAAATTATGAGATTGTACTATTACAGTCGAAACGCGATGCACTTTTTGAAAATATACAACGAGTGTATGATTTATCAAAGATGGTTCATATAGACAATGAACATAAAGAGAATTTTTTATGTTCAGTAGAAACGTTAGAAGATACGCGTTCTGAATTTAAGGAAATTGTTGATCGTTTTAATAAAACATTACTCATGGTAGACCCGGAAAGCACACCGAGTTATAAATGTTTGAATGCCTTCGAAGACCTTTACTGTCGAATTAAACGCGTATTGAAGCGTATCGAGCCCGTACCGTCGAGGGTGGACAGCGCTGACCACGACCAGAAGGGTTCAACGGACCGCGTAGATATGAGATGTAGGATGCCTGCCCTGCCGCCTATAGAAATTATGTCTTTTGATGGTGACATACGTACCTGGCCTTTGTTCTATGCAGGTTTTAAGTCCATGGTACATGACAATCCGAATTTAAACAAATCGGAAAAATTATATTATCTGATGGGCAAGCTTTCCAGTAAGGCGCAATCTGTATTTTCGGGTATTACACCATGCGCAGATAATTATGAAACAATATTAAAATGTCTCATTGATAGGTATCAGGATATTCGTACGATTGCAAATACCTACTTGGAACAGATGATTAATGTTAAGTTAAACGGTCCCGCCTCGGAGTCTAAGTTCCAATTATTTATGGATCAGTTTGTAACTGCCGCGAACGCGTTGAAAAATTTGAAACTCGAAGATCTGTCAGATTTTATTATGTTACACATGGCATTAAAGAAGTTTGACTTGGAAACCGTCCGCGCCTTTGAATCACAATGTCGCGAATATAAGATACCTACTTTCATTCAACTAACTGACTTTATTAGGGGTCAGCATAAAATATTCCATAACGCGCAGAGCCCGGCTACATACAATAGTAGCACATACGAGTATAAACCGCGAAATCGTGTACCAAATCCGCACACTTATGTAGCAGTATTACCTGCTCGTAAAATATGTCTCTGTGAAGACATTGCGCACGATCATCTTTACAAATGGAGGCGCGGTGAAAACCCCTATAGGGGTTGACGAAATCTAAATTTCGTTGCGGCGGGATTGCGACAGAATCACGCCATGAATCCCTATTAGCGATTTTAGTGGACTGTATCTTGTTGCGGCTATAAGCGAACAGTATGACCGTCTGAAAGACAGGATAGGTAGTAGAAGGAAATGCACGTACCTTATACCGGTGCTCTGGTGCGCTCTCCTGCAGGAACCTCTAAGTGTCCAACTGGCAGACACTGTTCACATGTATTTCAAAGTTCAGCGGTAAAGCGCGGATGATTTCACTTCACTTCCGAGATCGAGTTAAGGCGCGGATAAACTCACTATAGGCACGAAAACCACAGCTCAAGCGCGGACGCGTTCAACTCCTTTCTTGCGCGGCGGTCATCGGTAGCAATGCATTATTTTATATGGTAAGTGGGTAAAGAGGAAAATTGTGAGGGCCACATTTATTAGGAAGGTGGGTAATACGTGAAGGAAAGAAAGGACTTGACAGCCAACTATTCGATCACGGCGCAACCACAGCTTTCACGAGGTTTTCCCAAACAAGCAATGAGAAAAACCTCGTTGTGCTGTGATTTGGTGTAATAATCAAGGTAAAAACGTGAATAAATATGCATTTTTTAGCTTTTAAAAAATGCGAGTCGAGATTGATTTGGAACACAAAACTTAAACAATGCGTAAGCCGTGCGTGTACTGGTATTGAATAAACGGTAACCACCCCTGACACGCTAGATTTGTAGGGATTGTGACCGAGCCGTCTCTAGTAGAAGGCGGCGCGGCAATTCTTCGCTCTGTGTATTTTCACATTAACAATATTAATGGAGTTCTCAACTTTCATTACACCTCAGTCGTTTAAATTTATAATGTAACTAGTGTAAAAAACTTAATGTATCGCAAAACATATATGTTGAAGCTCCATCACAGTGGAAATTAATATTATTTAAAGGCATTTAAACTTTCACTACGTCTCGGATGACTTGTCTTTTTTCTTTATATATACTAAAACCGTGTATTATCCATTATAGATTTGGTATTAAATGACTAGAATCAAAGTGGATATTGTGACGTAAAAATCAACATTTTTCCGGTTACCTTATTTACATAACATGACATTTCTCTCTGCCGCTCGTCGCAGACGCCTCGCCGCCATCTTTCACCGCTTTCTCCTTTTTCTTCTTACCTTTACCGTCGACCTGCAGCGACACATTTCTGTTCTTTTCCATGTTCAGTAGTTCCTGAAAGTTAAGAAGTTAAAGTAAAGTAACAAAAAAACATTTAACAGGTTTTATTTACAGGTACGTACATACATAGTAAAGTGTTGAGGTCACAATGAGAACATTTAAATAGGTTTTCTTTTAGGTAGTTAAAAACCCAAAAGTTTGTAAAAAGCAGACATAACATTGGTATGGTCAAGATATCATCTTGTTTGTATAGCAAATGGTACATAGGGGGGTTTTGGGTTAATTTATAATAAATCTTATTCCTTTATTACAAAATTTCTAATGACTTACTTGGAAAAGTTGTGTAACATTATGGTTAGTTTTGGCAGATGTTTCCATAAAAGACACTACCCAAGCAGAAGCCTGCGCTTGTCCTTCGGCGGCAGACACCTCCCGTATCTCCGGGCTTTCGTCACACTTGTTGCCGGCCAACATTACTGGGATATTTGGCAGTTCTGCTCCTTTTATCTCCTTTATTGTCTGCCATATTGGTTTTAACTCTTCCAAAGATTGTCTACTGCTTACTGAATAGACCAGGATAAATGCATGACCCTGAAAAATAATAATAATTAGGTTCATCAGTATCAAGCGCCAAGTACACTCTGGACCAAACTAAGCGATTGATATCATTTGTTTTTCTGTTTTCATTATTCATGTTTCTAAATAATAGCACAATGACGACAATTAAAAAATACTGGGTCAGAGTAAAGGAGTAATTAACTTATTCAGATCAATTCAGCTTTTGTATTAAATTTTAAATTAAAACTATTCAGAAACTGAGGACAAGTATATTTTTATCATGCTCATTGCTACACAGTGTACTGCGCATTCTGTCGCTTTCAGCTCTTTTCTGCCACATTAGTAAAGTTATCGCTTCTCAGTCATTCAGCACTGTGCATGGTTGATAAAGCACGAAGATAGCACGCTATGACGGCGGAACGCAGCTGATAAAAGCAGAACTGTGTAACCAAAATCGTCCATCGAAACGGAAAGGGACCTGCATAAGTGTAGACAGCTGTAAAATTTACACAAGTGATTGGGCGCTGGCTATACACAAAGGGAGTTCAAATGTAAGGCAGGTAGAAAATAGCCAGTTTAAAATAAATTAAAATTTAAAGGTCATCACCTTGCTTATTGATAATCTTTGCATGGCAGGAAACTGATGTGATCCAGTTGTGTCTGTTATCTGTAGTGTACATATTGTCTTGTTACTGCTTATTACCTATAAAAAAATTATAACCACATTTATTTATTCTGGTAATGATTAAAAGTCACCGGTTTACATCATATAATAGCTATAATATGATGTAATCTCATTTAGCTTACCCAAAATGACACAAAAATCTATTAAAAAAGCATCATAATTAAGTTGAATTCAACAATTATGGTTTATTAAAACTAAAAAGTGTTTATTACATTACACAGACATAAACATAAAGCAAACGGTTTTAATAGTGGCAGATCACACAGTCTTTGGGCCCCCCATCTGGCAGTAGTAACCACCACTCCCTTATGACTCCCTTAGAGAATATCACTATGAAATAACATCATGTGTGCTTTTGAGTTTCGGTAAGTGTGTAAGGGATGCCCGAGCCCATTTCCTATTCTTTCTCAATCTCTAATCCTTAATAAAACTATGGTTGGCAGCACACTTGCAGCACCCATGGTGTTGCTTGTGGTATAGACGACGGAAGTTGCCTACCATCAAGTGGACCGTCAGTCTGTCTGTTGACCTTACCAAATAATAAAAGTAAAATATTGCCAAAATTGAAACATGTTGATTATTTTTGAGAATGTTAAGTGTAAATTTTTATCACTATTATAATTAATCATGTTTGTGCAATTACTATGAAACCAGGCAGTTCAAACTAATTCCAACTACTGAACTAGGAAAAGACCTTGACAACAAGGAAAATAGTATGGTGAGTTCTGAAGGACATAACATATTGGCAGTATGCCTAATTGTTATGTCATGACCTTTGGCAACACATCAACTAATTGATCCAAGGTTGCAATTACATATTAAAAACCATTTAATATTTTCCTTAATTACTCAAAGAATATTTTAGTTTTATAAAACATAATATTAGGAGACCAAGTGTCTATTATACTCTATTCATTTGAACAAGAGATTTTATGTAAACAAATTCATAACTACAAAATGTGGATTTACAAACATTTATTACTACATCACAGTTAAAATACAAAAACTTATAAACTTTTTGTACTTCAATTTGTTAGAAAAATATACTTTTGGGTATAACATAAATAAAAATAAATAAACCCATTAGTAAGTTTGTTATTATTTTTTTATGTATTTTTGTTTACATAAAATTTCTTGCTTAAATGAATAAAATATAGAATAGAGTAATGAATAAAATATAGAATAGATGCTAGAATGGTTGATCTCAGTAAAATAGTCTTCATGAGAGTCCATTAATCATAATTGAGTAGATTAAAAGTAAAAAAATATTTCTTTCTGGAATGTAGGAGTGTGGATCAAGTTTTATCACTATAGTTGCTGAATCGTGGTGAAATAGTGTTGTTTAGTTAAGACCATTCTTGGTTATGAAAATGACCAATATGTAAAACCATCTTCTGAAAACTCATATCTTGACACAGCATGTACATGCTAAGTAGTGATTCTAATGAGAATTGAATAGTATATCTGCCCAAGTGAAAACAGGTGTTACATTTATGAATTGTCATTACAAAAACTTAACTTAAAAAATATAACAAAAAAGAAACTAAATAGCTCCACTATTAGTTATCATTTGGTACCACACTAAATTCCTTCCAAAAATAAAAATAGTTTGCATAAAGAACGTAAAAAAAAATACGGAATATTATTTTCACTTACTTGTCTGTAGGTATCTTCGATCGTAGGTATGTAGGACTCCCTGAAAGTCCCTTTGACGAATCTCAAAACGAGAGAACTCTTTCCCACTCCCCCCGCACCAAAGACAACAACGCGATAATCATTACTTTGCTCAGGCATAACTTAATCTTGAAATTAGCGAATTTGAAAAACAAATCAATTTGATGCTGTTGAAACACTTATTATTATGACAACAGACTTTACAGCATTTTATTCTTAAAGTAAAATTATTATTGCGTTTATGTATAACTATGAAGGTTCACATAATATTTCAAACATTGTTAATTTGAAAACACATTTATTTATTTATTTTATATAATTACAACGCCCAAATATTAGTAAAATGGTAAAGAAAGAGGAAAGTTGACAAGTTGACAAAAAGGAAGGACATTATTGGAATTGAAAATGACAAATGTGAAAAACAAAACAAGCAGTGTTTCCACTATCAGGTTTTGGTTTTGCCCTAGATTTTTTCGAAAATTGTTCTAATTTAGGGCGCAAAAATTAAGGAATTAGAAATGAAACAAAAACTTTCTTTTGTTCTTTAGTTTAATAAAATGATACTTAAGGTCGTAGAAAATAGTGTGTTTTAATAAAATCATATAGTATAACTTGGCACAATAGTTGAAAAATTTAAAAGTGGCAATACTGTAGTGTCGTCCCTTTCAAATCAACATAATAGTTACAACGGGACAATACTACAGTATTGCCACTTGTAGTAAGCAATTAATTATTAGAAGTAGAGGGTGAAGAATATAACGCTGATGCTGAAGATGAAGTACTGGATTTTAATTTTTTAGCTGCATTTATCAGACATGCAGACGTGCAGATATGCAAACGTTGAAATCTATGTTAGAATAGTGATGCTAAATTTATATTTGATTTTACTCCAAATTAACCTAAATCGCTAAAAATACAAAACAGCCCTAAAATGTGTGGCTTCACCCTAAAAAAAGGGCAAAATCCCTAAAAGTGATGCTCATAGAGATAAATAAGTAGTGTCAGTAAATCGTATTCTGTGTTTTTAATTACATTTCGAATTTTTTTTACTAAAATTATTATATTTTAGGGCACAATTCGTTTCGCAGTGATTTGGGCAGCCCCTCACAAAAGACCACTGAAATAACAGCATGTGTGCTGTTGTGTTTTGGTAAGTGAGTAATAGTTAAGAGAGGCCAGCGCTCACTCTAATCCATAATTAATGGTCCTACTACGGTCGGCACGAAACCACACTTGCAACACCTGTGGCGTTTCTTTCATGTGTTATAGGCAACGTTAGTCACCTACGATCAAGTGGACCGCCAGCCTTGTCTGTCGATTGATTTTTTCCAAAAGAATTGTTTTACTAATGTAAAATAAGAAATTTTCATTTAGGCTTTCTTTTACTTGTTTAAATCGTAAACGATAAAAAAAAATTAAGTCTACCATCTTAAAGGGTTGACATAGTTAACTTAGTTTTGTTCATAATGTGAATTAGAGGCGATCAAAAAATAACATCACGATGAAAAAGTCACGGTGATCACAATCCAAAAAAAAAATCACTGATTTTTTGCAAGAGAACTTACGTGACAAAATCACATAAGTCGTTCCTGGTGTCTTTGTAACTCAAATCATGGCAACTTTGATTAAAATTATTCATTGTTTTTATTTTTGACTTACGAGAGTTTACGAACTTTTATAATAATAAAAAAAAGTTATAAGGACATATGTTTTTTTTTTCACTCAAATATTTTGTTGGTTTTTCTTTTTCAAAATATTCTGTCTTGTGGCAAAAAATCGATATATCGACATTTTTACTGTGTATATAAGTATATCGATATTTGTTAGAAATATCGATACGATATATTCTCATCAACTGTTATTGGCTGTTTATTTCTAAAAAATATATGATAAAAGTCATACTATTAAAATTAAACTAAATAATTAATAAATGAACCAACTGACTGAGCTGACAGAACGATGTAACTTAAGTGACTGCCGATCGTGACTCCGCGACTGGCTTTATAATTATTGCTGTTATTGTCATTACTATTGTTCTCTTTGAACGACGTGACAAAATCACGATGATTTTTTACTGTGATATTTTTGGAACTGGAACGACAGTCACGGCGATTGAAATGTAACGCTTTTCCACACGTCTAATGTCGCGGTGTATTTATGCAGCATACTCTGTGGCAGACGAGTAAATTACGATGTCGATTCAATCAGTCAGTCGCATCACTATATTTGGAAAATTACAAATGGCTTCCGTTTTTAACTTTTAGCATTTAGCTATCATAATTTCTTTTACCATTGTTGGGAATTGGCATGCTTTTCTAGTCAAGGTGTGTTGTAGTTTAACTAATATTTTTAGTAGCTTTTAAATATTTTCCATTTAATCGTTATATCTGCGGTTGTATGAGTGAATTTAACCTTCTCCATTAAAACGTGCCGGTTAATTGTACACAAGTTTCCGTGTGAAATTATTTTTTTTTTTGTTGTTTTTGTTTTCACTTTACAAAGTGGTTATAACTGCCGTGCAATCAAATAAAACGTGTTAAAATAGTTGATTCAATCTAATAACACCGTAGAAATCAAGATGTGATTGTCACATATTTCCTTATTTTCTTTCAGAACATCAATCTGACGAAACGAACGTGTTCGATCGAATTACTTTATAGTTGTCTCAAATATGGGGATACAAGAGTTACAAACATTTTTAGAAAACGAGGGAGTAGGTGTTGATTTATTTCACATTGCTAAAAGTCATCCCGGTGGTTTTCGATTAGTGTTGGACGCGGAAGGTTGTTTGGACCGGCTTTATGGCGGATATTTTTCAGGTGGGTAGAATAATAATCATTTAACATGAGCAATACACCTTTGTTGGGAAATTTATTCTCCATTATTGACCTACCCCATTCGTTATTGCATATGTTTTTTATTTGAATTTACTTTTTAGACTGGGCTTGTGGTGGACAGTGGGCTCGGTGTATGCAATTCCTTACGACTCTGGCACAAGCGCTGGGTGAACACCAAGTATCTCTCTGCGTTTGCTTCAATGGATCTCATCCAACTCCACCTGCGCTGCCACAGCACTGGATCCAGACACAAGCTGTCTATAGACAGAGAGTGAATTCTGTAAGTAATTCACAGCTAATTCTATTTTAATACCTTTTTTTTATTGACATCAGTTAATGTTGGAGTCGGAGAAGCCACAGAATTAAACTGTCCTCCTGGCTGGCATGACTCCAAAATTAACTGTATATAAATTGCAAATAGGTATATTTACAATTTATAATCAGTATTACTAATTTATAATTAGTACCTATGATTATTTTCATTTTTTTTTTGTTATGAACTCATCTTAAGTTATTGTATCTGTTTTGTTGTTCCACACAGGTTTTACGCCATATTGCTGCAAAGGGTACTCCTCCACCGAAGGTGTGGTGGGTGCCTCCTACGGGTCTCCATTCGTGCCTAAGAACAGCTCTAAGATATCTGAACATCCCTATTGTAAGTAAAGGCATACTTATATTGCCATCACTCTCTCAGATCACAAAAGGATTCATTGCTTCAATTTTTTTTTTATTAATTTATATTTAGTAGTCCCTTAATAACATTTTATTTTTTAAATTCTTTTTAGTTTTTCAGGTATATGATTTCATATATACCTGAGAAACTAAAACATACTTTATACCTAAGTTGTTTGTTGAATAAACTTGTTTTTAAGAAGGGTATCATTAAAAACCTATTCTATAACAAAAGCTAAAGAGGGAATGATTTTAACTTTTATGGTTAAATAATTATATAGTTAACCTTTCTTAATAAAAGAGCTTACGTTATGTGAGCGTGAGCTTAGCTATATGATGAGGTGGCAGGCAGACTGATGATAAAAGCAACACCGACTCCAATAGGATAAATGATAAGGAAGTAAATCCACTGGTTCAACTCCATTTTTGTTGCTTCTATCAGCTGTATTTGATGTAATCAAAATCGTCCAAAGAAATGTGAATGAAGCTTAATATAATGTATAATTACTCCCTTAAGGACTGTGCAAGGGGATATAGTCATTTGTTCATTGTTTATTCAAACACAGTTTCACAGAATACAATGTACAGGGATGGTTATTGCTAGTCAAGGTGGCCGTCCAGTTCTCAACTATGGAATTCACAGTACCCTATGACTACTGAATATACATGATTATGAAATTGTAAAATGAAATAGAAAATGACTACACATCTGCTATGTATGAGACTCATATCTTTTCAAAATTGAAATATTAACACCAACGTAATATCATAAATTTTATTATGGTTCAAATTGTTTTTAGGCATTACAAATTTAAAATTGTCATATAGATATCAAAATCTCAGATTTCAAAAACCTATGGTTTTTTTTTCCTACAGATGGTTTCTTCTGATGATCATTGCCAGGAAGTGGTTGGTCTGTGCAGAGAGAAGACTTACGCTGGTATTGTTGGTTGTTCTGGGGAATATTTGGCCTTTCAACCACCAAGATATTTTAGCTCTTCACAGCTAAAGCTTACTTACAGGGTAAGTTATAAACAAAATTTCTCTGTTGTCAACTAATTGTTGTGTCTATATGTAGGAAATAGTATCGTTTTTATTTTTACAAATTCTATTAGATAAATTATTATCAATATATAAAATATCTTCAATCCACATACATACAAAATTTTATTTCTTTATTTCAAATGGCATACTAACTGTAGAATAATCTATACTAAATGTGTTTGTTTTTTTTGTTCTATTTAATTGAAACATTAAGTCCAGGAATATATGAGATTTTCATTCAAAGTTAATTACATGAAACAGCATTATTGCCTATTGAATTGTAGTTCTAAAGAATTATTTATCATAGCTTTTTTTTTTTCAGTAATAGCTTTGTGACGACATGGCAAATAAGAAACCAAGTAGAAATATAAATGAATTCAGGCAAAATAAATTTTACTTAAATTCTGTTTTATAGGGTGTTTTCGCTTTTATTTTACAAATATACAAATCAGTTACTTATAAAATTTAGAAATAGTATTTAGAAAATTCAGAATACTTGTTATAAAAGGCGAAGCAGAATGAATTTATTCATTTTAATAATTGTAATCTATTTAAATTAATTAAAACAAATTACGTAAGATATTGTAATAGATAAGTAAATAAATAAATAAATCTTATATAATTTCTCTATTTATTCCTATGAATATTATTGGCTTGTATGAATGTGATAGGCAATATTGTGATATGTAATTTAATAAATAATTAGAAACATGCACAAATAAATGATAGATATACATTTGAAACATAATATATTTGTATTATGAGGGCGGCAAAAGGTATTTATTGTTTTTCGAAGTATTCTCCTTGAAATTTGTCACAGTTTTCCATTCGATGGAACCAATTATTAAAGCATTTATTCCACTCTGAAGTTGGGGTATTCAAAATGGCCGTTTTGTATTCGATTAATAAAGCCAAGGAGTTTTCGGTTATAAAGACTTTATTATGCCAGGAACAATGGAAATATTCCAATCCCGATACTTTTAGTACAGCTCTCGTACATAGGATTAAATTTTTTAACCACACCTGTAGAGAAAATACTCGAAATACTGAAGATAGCAAATTTTACTCAAATGAAACATTTAAATATATTTTTAACAGTAAAACAGCTAATATTTGAATCTTTGAAATATGGTAAATTAAGTGAAAGGAAAATCCATGAAAACATTTATTCTTATAAGATAGCAATCTTTTAACTTTGAAAATTGATTTAAATTGTCCTTTCCGCAGTCATCTTTAGAGACCAAAGAATATATGGTGCACGAGCTGTCACAGACGCTAGACGTGCCGCAAGACCGACTTTGCTTGGTAGCCGCCTTGCTGGGTGGCACCATTCTCTCCGAACAGAGTCTCACCGATTTCTATAAGAAGCTCGGCATTGCACAGAAAAAGGTAAATGCAAGCAGGATTTTATTTATGTGATGGTGATTTTTTGTACATTGTAGTAAATTGTGGTAAAACCTAATTATTGTATTATGTATCACAATTTAATTATTTTGTCCTTATTTCTCTCATATTTTATTATTATTTTGTGATCACCATTATTAAGTAGTTTAATCATAGATAGAATATAAATCAGGTTTCTGTTATCAGCTTATATTATTACATCTTCACTACTACGTATAGCAGCAGCAGCAGCAACAAATGGCGCCGGAAGTGTTGGTGAAGAGCGTGTGCCAGTTCGTGCGCGAGCTGCCTTCGGCGGACGTGGACGCTGCTTGCGTCGAGGTGTTCGGGGACATGAACGATCTGCGCGTCGCCAAATTCAAGCAAGCTGTACAGTACTATCTCAACGGGACCAAGGATGGCTTCCTCAAGTACCGAACGGCCTCAGGTAACCTCATTATAAATTTTAAATTAACTCTGTTAACGCCTGGCAAAACTATATATAAATTTTTAGTTAGTTTATATATAAATAATTCTTTTGATAGTTACTCCATTGACTATATAGAATGTTACTTTGTACATACTCGATTCAAAATGATACACACTTTATTTATAATAGGTCGTCGTCCAAAGAATAATAAGAAGAACAAGCCTGAACTCAGTCCTCAGTCCACGTCGGTGGATCTGGACGTGACCAAGCTGGCCACGGAGTCGTCTGAACACGAGGTTTGCTATCTTAAGTACAAACGCATCATAGTAACACTATGATCATCCACGCCTTTTCCACCTTCGCACACATTGGCATACATTGGACAACCTTTATGAGACACTAAATTCATCTAAATTGGTCTAAGTGCAGAGTGTTTCATTTCTTCTTAATTTCATTCCTCATCTGTTTTCTTTTTATCATAATTTCTTTGTCATTTCACAAAATATCTGAAAGTATTGTTGTTTTGTTACTTCCAATAGGCTATTTGATTGTTTCAATACGATTAAGCTGTGGGTAACTATTTTTTTAAAAGGATCTACTTAATTGGTCTTATTCCAGATTCATCAGTTTACAGTCTGTAACTTTTTAGATTTGATCTACTGTTGCGGACTTTAATTTAGGACCTGTTTCATAATTCTTTATGTCGTGATATATAGTTTTTGTACAAACGTTCAATTACTAAATGAAATTGTAGCAAAGAGATATTACTTGACATATTTGTTGTGTCTTTGAAAAAAATATCTGAATAATAAAATGACAGAATTATTCTTTTGCAATATCTTTTGCACATGGACATTTTACAATGCAATCAAAGATTCTAACATACGCGTAATATACATTATATTTGTAATGGCAAACCAATGGAAGAATTGGCATAGACTAAGAATATTTTATGGCGAATCTGGAATACGATCAAACATGATTCTAAAAGAAACAAATTTAAAAAAGTTAAAATTTTGAATTCAAATTTAAATTTCTTTTTATACTGTATTATTTAAAAAAAACTATTTGTAAAAAAAATACACGTTTGGCAACCATTTACTATTTTTTTTATAAAATTATTGGCAACCATTTATAAAATTAGTACGCCTCCCAATTCACAAGCCCTTTTTTATTTTGTGATATATATTTTTTCTTATTTGAACACTAAGGCACTTGGTATGAAAATGAATTACAGCAAAAAGGCTTGGAAGATTACAAATTGGCAACAGTAAACGCGTCAATTAGCGCTGACTTTAACATGGAGGAGAGTACGAGTCGTATTCAACATGGAATAGGGGCGATGACACTAGAACGAGACGACCCCTGGCCCACTCCCGGGACCTCCAACGGGAAGCCAGCAGGCAAAGAGGTGTGTGTGGACATGCACTTATTGTTATCGTTCATTTCACCAATTAGATACACAATTAGTCTACTGTTCAATGTGTTATTCAATGTTATTCAATTTCAAATGTGTTACATGAGTGACGATACTAGCTTACGTCAAATTAATTGTTAAATATATATTTTTAACATTTTATAAGGCTAATAGGGCAAAATCGGGGCCTTAGTTATTATTGTATTTACATACATAAAAATACTGTCTCCTTCCATGGCCAGAATATGATGAGATTAGTTTCGATATTGTATATTATCTCTAAATTCCATATCTCATTTTGAACATTCCAATTTACTGGAATCGAAAAGGCGCAAGGTCTAGGCTTTTGAAGGTTTGTTTTATTCGCCTTGATAGGGCAACGTTTCTCTTCTTTAAAAAAATTAAACCGTCGTGGGAGGCTTATCTGACGTGAAACATCGAAACTAGAAAATATGCAAAGGTTGATTGAAATCTTCAGCTAAAATCAACGGCTATACACAGTATAGTCTCCATATTACATGCGCTATAGGTATACGAACTCTGTGCAGTGGAGGGGGGATCGCCGAGCCGAGTAGAAAATGGTAGAGTTACAAGTTTCGCTAAAGTGTTGGCCAAAGTTTGGCCAAATGTTACTCCGATCTCGCCCGCCGCAAAAGATGTTTGTCATCTAAAAACCACTGTACAGGCCCGCGCTAGCAGCAGCGTGAATAAGCAGCAGCCTCTCGGCGGCCTCAGCGACGACAACTGCCCAGCGGCGCCGGGCGAAGTGCTGCGCACGTGCGCCGAGCGACACGCGCGCGGGCTGATGCATCCGCACATGCTGTCGGTGCTGACGCACAGACAGATCGCGCTGCCCGTGCTCATGGAGGACGACAATCACCGCGAGATCCCGTCCGTGCACCACTTCTACCGCCCCGTACGCCAGAACGTCTACGCCATCCTCTACAACATGCACCACCACCGATTCATGGCGCAGAAAGCGAGAGGTCACTGGCATACTATCCATACATAGTATATAAATTGAAGTCTGTCTGTACATCCACTAACTCCTCCTCAGCTACGCAACGGTATTTAGCCCGGTTTTCACTAATGGAAAGAGCGATCAACGAGGAAGGTTTTTGTAAATATGTAATTTGCAAAAAAAAGCATGGCGCTAGACGGTTTGCCGCATTGTTGTTAGGAATGTGTACGCTTTATCTACGTCTTTCTATCGAGTGTAAGTTGCATTAACGCCAAATGGTCTCCATGTTTTGTTTACATTTGCATGATTGATTAACAGAAGAGGGCGTGGCCAGCACGTCCAGTAACGAAAGGGCGTGCACCGTTCTCGTGGCGGAATGGATATATTCGCGCGTGAATCCCGGCAAGAGCCCAGAGATGGTGCCCGGAGTGGTGCTAGACTGGCCCGTACCCACCGTGCAGAGGCTCTGGTTCGGGTGAGCTTTGATCATTGTCATATTCAAACTACATAAGTACCATATTCTCTTTACTATTTTTGTTGGTTATAGTTAACGCTAACATAAGTTATGTTCATTCAAAATCTATGGATAACAAAATTTTACTCACGATCAATAATGTTAATTCATATTGTATTCATATTTACTTGTATTATTTTTTCAAGTCAAACACAAAACTATTTCTAAACTAATCGTACTAAACTGCTATACCTTCTAAAGTTTCATTAACTTGGCCCCTTCATTTACTTGAAGTTTTTAATTAATTACAAGGAATTTGTCAACAACAGGCCAGTTGTTGTCAATTGGAAGGAATTTGACAACAACTGGCCGAAGTACATCTTTATATCTTTAATTCTCTTGATGTATTTTGCCTCAAGTGTAGTGATCTTTCGATCTTAGACATGCCCAATGTCATCTGTTTGAGGAATTAACTCTCACAGTTTGCCTGGGTGTAATTTCTTTTTCTAATATAGTCTTACCCTTATTTCCCCTGTAATACATAGTAGATTATTTGCAGCCATAAGATTTGTGGGATAATCGATCATATTTTTTTATAAATACAATATTTATACATTACCTGATGTTTTCAGACAAACTTCAATATACACACATTCTCTCGCGCACAGACACACTACTAACAAACATTACACATAATAATGCTAGCATTATTATACACATACAAAAACAGTAATATGAATATGAAAACTAAACAAGTAATTTGTTAATTTTTTTAGAACTGCCCAAGACGATAAGTGTCGGCGAATGCGTGCGTTCCTGTCGTGCATGCGATCGGACACTCCGCTGATGCTCAACACGTCATACGTGCCGCAGCACTTGCTCATACTGGCCACAGTTCTCAGGTATCGTCTGACTATCTATCTTCTGTCAACGTAAAAAATGGCAGTAATCACCACTTCCTTACCCTTAATTTACCAGAGTCCTCAGTGCGCTTGTGTTCATAGGTAATACAAAAACATCTTATGGCAAGACTATGTATTAACGGAGATCTTATAATATATTAATTATCGATTTTTTGATAACTTGTTTTGATTACTATCGGGATCGTACATGTCATGTGGTAGAATACCGCTGCCAACAATCATAGCATAATATTTGAGGCTATTACTGATTCATTCAGCTCCGTGTAATACGGAAAAATTGAGACAGCCAGTGCATAAAATTCCTGCTAGAGGGCCGACTGTCTCCAACACAATGTTTATTAACTAGTACACTTTTCGTAATTAGTACAATGTTTTTGTACCAGGCTTGGTTATGAATTCCTGGGGAGATCAGATCATGCATTTTAGGAATTTTTCATTATTCAGTGTTAAGTTATTGATATATTTTTTGTTAGGTTTATAATGACATCTCAAGTTCAAATACTGCGTCGTCACGAGTTGGACGCGTTTTTGGCGACTGCTTTTTCCAATGATCTGATGAATGCACTTCACCTGCAAGAGATGACGGTAAGTTTTTTTTGAAGTGAAAACTTCTTTAGACGCTTTGGACACTTTTAGCATGGGGAATAACACACTCTGTGAACTCGCACGTCACGCTTCGTAAGCGACACCCTCAGTAACATTTAATTGTATGAAATTAGTGCCATTTACCTGAATTAGTACAACATACTTCTTGGTTAATAATAAGTTTAACTTATTGTTCTTCCAATCTTTTAATACTACAATTAAGTGCCACATGGGATAATATGTTGCAGGTGAGCGGCATGTGCTCGCGCGGCGTGCAGCTGGCGGCGCTGGTGATGACGGGCGCGGAGGCAGCGCTGCTGGCGAACGACGCGTGCGGGGCGCCCGTGCCTTGGCTCGTGGCCGCGCCTTGGCTCTACGCCGACGGCAAACTGCTGCAGCGCAACCTTCACCGCGCCGCCCACTGCAAGCACCTCGCCCAACTCTGCGACAACCACCTCGACACCGTCTTCAAGGTCAATAGTCAATACTTATGCCTAGACCACTCTGGAATTTAAAATGGAGTGCGACGGATAAAAAAGCGGTCGCGTTAGAAATAAAGCGTCGAAGAAGCTCTCGTGAGAAGTTAAAGAGAGTCGCGTTTCAGGTGGAGCGCATGCGCAAGGCGATCCTAGAGGGGCTGGAGGTGGAGTTCGCGATGCCGCCGCTACCGCTGATGGCGAGCGTGGTGGGCGAGTGGGCGCGCGGAGGGCGGGCGGCGGGACGCACCGCGCGCCTCGAGGTGGCAGGCGTGGTGGTGGGCCAGTGGGGCGGCGGCAGCTACCCGAGCGCGGCAGGCCGCGTGTCGCGCTACCCGCACCTCGGCTACGTGGGCTACACGCCGCAGCCGCGCAACTCGTACGGCGGCCGCGGATGGCGCGGGGCGTCGCGCGGCGCCCGCGGCCAACGCGGCGTGGGCCGTGGTGGCGCCAGGGGCGCGGGCCGCGGACGCCCGCGTCTCTACAGCGAGGACCCGGCCAGACCGGCCACGGTGGTCTTCAACGGGTGAGTGCGACATAATATACGATAGGAACATCCTACTGATACTCAAGTATGCGATGGATGGATTTGATGTTTGTTACTCCTACGCGTAAGACTCCTCATGCTGCGCCATTTACGTATGTTGCAGGCGACGATCACAATAAAACTTGCACATAATTTTTAATAGTTTTGACGTACCTGTTTTCTTCAAATTCAAAGTACTGGGCTGAATTAAAACGGAGACACTATTAAAATAATGTATTCTTTTTATTTATCTTAAATTATTTAAACAAATTGATGATAACTCTTTTGTATGATAAATATGATTATTATTTACGGTATATTTTGTTTTAATTTGTCGGTAACTCAATTTAATGCAGCTTAATTAGTATTACAGTTAGACTTAGTTCACAGCAATTTCTATTCTTTTTCGGAACCTTTATTATTTCCCTATTTCTTTTATTTAAAGATACAACAATAAATACATAAAAAAATATTTAGGCTTTGAAGTTACATTTAATTTTGGTCGTAAATTGCTAAACAATTTAAGTGAATAACGTGAAAGTGTAATGTTTGCAGAAAATCCTTTCTCACGGGTGAAAGGTCATCTCAAGCTGACCTGGGAAGCCCAAATGAAGAAAGTTTGATGCTTGAAAACGAATCCGAAGGTATATAATAGTTATAATCAATAACTTTCTGTATTATTTCAGCAATTTTAAGCCACAATGAATGCTGAAATTAATTTTATTTAAGAAATTATACAATGACATTTATACAGATTATGAATTTTTCTGAAGAAATTCTTTAAGTAAATAACACAAATAGCAAGAGCCGCAACAACACCTTAAATACTTTTATTAAACGTGCGGTTTACAGGTATTCAACAACAAAAAATAAAAGGCAAAAACGCAAAGAAAAACGTCGGAAAGGGGAAGAAAAAGGGTAATAATCAGAAGGGCGAAATGACACCCGCCGCCGAAACTAACGGACCCCACGATAAAAACAAGGTGATCGCTGAGTAATAATTTAAATACAAAACTAATACATATTATGACAACAAATACAGGACTTTACTATTAAGCTTTCCTCTGAGCTCATTTACACGTGTAGGGATTCTCTCAGACACCAGTTTTATCTGTCACCTTTTCAGATACAATGTGACTTATTCTCGTGGGTCACATATGACTTTATTGCAAAAACTATTAATCAATTTTAACGAATGTATCACATTTCGAACCACAGCGTGTTAATTTTCAAAATCAAACGTGTTTTTGCATAAAAACGTGTCACGATATTAAATACACGATAAAATTACAAATGTTTAAAATATTTTTTAAATAACCATCTATAACCCTTATTGTTTATATATAATTTATATATTAAGCTCCTTACAAAATAAATTAAGTGGCTATAGGAACAAATAATTTAGTAAATGTAATAATTAGGTAAATACATTGTCTTATTAGTCGATTTTTTAAAATAAGTGTGATAAAAGTTTTTGTCGCTAGCCGAGCGTGACTCTTGTAGTAAGTTAAAAAAAAACTTGTTTAACTGGTGTCTAAAAGATTTTTTTTTTTGTTGTATAACTGTATAAAATTACAAGGCCTGTGAACTTGTCCATGAATATAATTGAATCGTACTTTTAGATCGCCGACAAATCGGATAAGGATCACATCGGACAAGGTGACGTACCAGTTTCGAATTGAAATGTATTAAATTTTTTTTCACTTATATTTAATTTGTAAACAGGTAACATGTTGCTCTTGTTTCATGGATCATATAATTAAGTCATTTATTAAATTTCATAGTATATTATCAAATCCTTAGTGAAGTGTAGTTTGAGGAAAGCTTTCCACACAAACCATTTGTTTATGCAAAAATCAATGTCGGATCACATGTAATATTTGGCGGGTGATTTTCGTCAGTATGAACTTTTTTATGGCTACGATGATCGTCCGTGTTGTATTCAATGTAATAATTCACTAGAATTCATCGTCAATCAGTAAAATCAATGAGATTATTGTGGAAATTTTGCAATTTTGGGTGAGAAAAGTCACAAACTATCCGCCCATAGCACTTACCTGTAATGTTGCAATAGTGATTTTTGTAACACCTATATTGCTAAAACGTATTATACGACGAATCCTTAATGGATCCGCTGGG
This sequence comes from Synanthedon myopaeformis, assembly GCA_944738685.1. Classification (NCBI taxonomy): domain Eukaryota; kingdom Metazoa; phylum Arthropoda; class Insecta; order Lepidoptera; family Sesiidae; genus Synanthedon; species Synanthedon myopaeformis. The sequence goes on from OX122919.1 coordinate 8,800,982, forward strand.
GATTGGTTTATTTTCAAGAAGCAGATGTACTAGTAGTATTTGGAGGCGTTTTGAACTTGTGGTTTTTAAAAAGTATAAGTGCACAGCATGTGTGTACTATTTCTACTGAAATTATTGTATTATGAAATTGTTCTTTTAAAAAAATTAAATAATGATTATGTAATTTATCTATGAATTTAGGAGCATTATTTAGTTTAGTTTAAGGGGAAGTAACTACATTATTCAGCTTTTATCCACACAAAACTTGTATTTTCTATGGACAAAAGCTGAATAAAGTTCCTTCTTTCTTTTTTATTCTTTCTCTCTTTTAAGGTTCTTAAAAATTTATTATATCTTAAGAAAAGTAGATAAATTACAATCGAATTCCACTAAAAACGAGAGGCTGCTGCTTGAATTGAACCGAGTCCAGTTCGTCTGCAAGGTGCTGTATCAACTGTCATAATGTATACGTGCCTGAAGATCAAAAAGACTTTCCAACATTGAGACTGATTTTGTATGACGTTAATCGACGCGTATTTATATGCCTCGGCAAATTCTCTAAACACGACAAAAAACGGGCCTTTTTGGATATTTAGTGAAGTAAGAGCTGTGATGTAGTTTTGTACGTACGTGTAAACAAGTAATAATCCAAGAGAGAGAGAGAGAGAGAGAGAGAGAGAGAGAGCTGACTTCACCACGCGGGGTCGATAATTCAGACAAACTTATCTCTCGAGGCATCCGTCACAAGACAAGTGAGTAAAACCAAATGATTGACCATGAATTATTATCATCACAAATCATGATTAATTGTTTAGTGAGAGGACTTGGTGAGATATGTTTCCTTTGCGGACATAGAGTACTGAGTCATCGTTATTTATTTACAAATAGTATATTTACAATTTACCAAATTATTTTTTATTTTTAAGCTTTGGTTTGCCCTATGCAATCTCTGCGCCCGAAGACGCTGCGCACTTTTTTTTGTTCTAATTTTAGTCCGAAGATTGAGGGAATCATTTTGTCTATGACATCACAATATTTATTATGAATTGTTGTTGCCAAGAATAAGGCGGATTTAGGTATTAATGTAATGAAATGATCGTATCGTTGATTGCTTAGGCTAAACCAATTATTTCAGACTTGTTTTCGGTATTTCTAGATAAGTACTTTAGTTAGGCGTTGTTGTGTGAGTGCGAGATTGATTTATATAAATTGCGAATCGTGTTCCCTATATTTGGTGTATTTTTTCAAATCGTTGAAATTTAATACAACAAGAATAGTTAGTGAGAGTTAGATGTAGGAAGATGCATTTATTGTTATTGAAGATTGGTCGCGGTGCTGGTGAAATCTGCGGGACTGCCCGAAACGAGTCTGAAACTTATAGATTTAAGTCTATATATAGACGTTAAATGAAATTGAAGTAACATTCGCACGGTGATCTCTCCGCATCCTATAGGGTATTATTTCGATAATCGTAGAGTTTAATGTTAGGAAATCTTAGATTTGTTAGTGATATATTTATATGCATTTTTAGGGAGTCAATATTGCGAATGTTCTTCACTTTGTATGTATTTTTGTAAATTTGTTATATTGTTATACTTAAATTTAGCTGGAATGACAAAACAATGGATCACAAGACAGTCGCAGACGAGCTCTGTACGGTTAGCGAACTGTCACAATTAACGGCGTGTGATTAACATTCCATTACGATTAACATTGAATCTGTACAGTAATTGGACAGTTGGCGCCAATCTGGGAAATGGAACTAAAATGAAGACTTTACAATTTTTGGAACGCTTGTTACCCCCGGCCGGAATATAGGACAAGATATGTTGCTACAATAACATACAAAACAAAGTAATTGATTGATTTTAACAAAACGTTAAAACAAGAACACAACTCGAGTGCAAAACGCACGAACTACGTAAAAATAAGGGCGAGCCTTGTAGCCGCGCCGCCCTACGACATCGCGTCACATCGCTGACACAGCGCGACGTCGCCTCATCGCCGGTAGCGCGCGACAACGCGACATCGCGACACGCGACAAACGGCACTTTTAAATCATTATTATACATTTAAACATTTATATATGCTTGCTTGCTTATTAATAAACACGATGTGTAGCGTTTAGAATTTTAACTCCACTATAATATTTTGAGTTGTAAGGAATATGTCGTACGGACGAGTAATAAATGATAGATTTATTATTATGCGATTGCGTAATGCTCTCGCGACCGACGCACTGCTTAAACTGAATTTAAATTCATTAAGGATTGTATTAACACGTATCGAAGTGTATTTTACGTTATTTTGCCCAATTTGTATTCTCGCTGTTTTTATGTACTATCTTTTGTCGTGTATTTTAAAAATGTTCATAATAATTAGTGAAGCGATTCAAGGAAGGAAGTAGATTTTTATTTTTTTTCTCTTAAATCCATTATACACAATTAGTTTTAGTTGTTCTATAGACGATTTCTACATTTTATCTTATTGTTTGCAGACAATTTTGTCGTTTAAAATATTGTCAAAGTAAAAATATTGTAATCAAATATATTAGAATTACCTGTCATGTAATACATAAACATTTTTCGTAACCGAAGTAGCAAATGTGGAACTGTTGCTTTTTTGAAAACACTTATGACTTAGTATGTAAACGAGATTGTGAAAATTTAAAATTGTTCATTACTATTTAAGTTTATGAACACAAAAAAAAAATTGGATGAATTTAAATTGTAAAGAGTTGTATTTGTCTTCAATTAAAAGGTTCCATCAAATTTAAAGTTCTTTTATTTATTAAGTTAAGAATAAACCTCCATTCCTAATCTTAAATGTTTGGATTAGATTAGATATAATTTAAGATCAACATTCCAGGTACCTATCCATATTCTTTCCTCTTTAGCATTTTATTAACATTATAAAAATTTGTTTCACATACTAAGTTAATTGATAAACAGGGAATAATGAGGATCTTATCAAGAAATCACTTCAATGCTGTACTGAAATTTGGGTGGATAAAAATCTAACACCACCTGCTATGGGGTCAAAAAATAAGAAGTACCTAACCTAGTAATTTAACAGTTATTATTTTGACAGATTTTTATTTCGACAGCATGTCACCTTGGTATCTCAAACGTATAGTAACCCTTTAACCGCTTGGTTTTGTAGGAGTTGTCGTGCCCTCTAGCGCCAGACTTTTTTAAAAGAAAGCAACGCAATGATATAAAAATAAACATCATAACGTGCTCTGGCGAAATGGACACGAAAATAACTACTTCGGCGGTTAAAAGATCTAAAATATTTTCACAGGAATAACAAGAGATAGACTACCTTGGTCTTTTAAATACCTCCATTGTAAGATATTTTTATTAGAAATATCTATGTACAGCACTTTTGCAATATAAAAGCATCTCATAAAGTATGGAGGCGCGGTGAAAACCCCTATAGGGGTTGACGAAATCTAAATTTCGTTGCGGCGGGATTGCGACAGAATCACGCCATGAATCCCTATTAGCGATTTTAGTGGACTGTATCTGGTTGCGGCTATAAGCGAACAGTATGACCGTCTGAAGGACAGGATAGGTAGTAGAAGGAAATGCACGTACCTTATACCGGTGCTCTGGTGCGCTCTCCTGCAGGAACCTCTAAGTGTCCAACTGGCAGACACTGTTCACATGTATTTCAAAGTTCAGCGGTAAAGCGCGGATGATTTCACTTCACTTCCGAGATCGAGTTAAGGCGCGGATAAACTCACTATAGGCACGAAAACCACAGCTCAAGCGCGGGCGCGTTCAACCTCTTCTCTTGCGCGGCGGTCATCGGTAGCAATGCATTATTTATATGGTAAGTGGGTAAAGAGGAAAATTGTGAGGGCCACATTTATTAGGAAGGTGGGTAATACGTGAAGGAAAGAAAGGACTTGACAGCCAACTATTCGATCACGGCGCAACCATCTCCCCCGGCCTTAAAGGGTCACCTTTAAAGATCTCACAATGCGAATGCGAAAGAAATGCGGTTATTTTAAAGATATGCGGTAATCTATACGAAAAAGAGATGCGGTTATTCAAAGAAAGAATGCGGTAAATTACACGAAAATAAATGCGGTTCCTAATAACTAATCCTAAACTAGATGATAATAAATGCGGTTACATAAACTAATAACTATCTACTACTAAACTACTGTACTAAACTATAACTAATCCTATTTCCTAATTATTTAGATGAGTAGAAATGCTACTCTGCCTATTATTACGCGGTTATTGACTCGGCAAAGGACAAAGTCTAACTACTGGGCGCACGAAGCTTCCCTTACTTGTCCTAACAGTAACTACTCGTGTTGTTCCGTCCTTCGAAGGGTGAACAGCCTCCACCACACCCAGCGGCCATGCAAGCGGTGGCGCATTGTCCATAATAATGACCACAACTGTCCCTAACGGAATGGGAGTGGAAGGCGTAGTCCACTTGGAGCGAGCTTGCAATTTATGCAAATATTCTTCTCTCCAACGTTTCCAGAAAGACTGGACCATTTTATCCAGCAGTGAATGTCTCTCGCGTAAGCTAGAGGAGTCTAGTTGAGGTGCGGGTAGTGACAGTAGCAGTGCGGTATACAAGAAATGAGCTGGCGTTAGAGCTGACGGCTCAGCGGGATCGCCACTCAAAGCAGTTAGTGGACGCGAGTTTACAAGTGCCTCGACCTGAGTAAGCACTGTTAATAATTCCTCATACGACAGTATCTGATTTCCTATGACCTTGAACAAATGAGTCTTGACTATCTTTACCATGGATTCCCAACATCCTCCCCAATGAGGGCTAGCCGGCGGGATCTGCTTAAATTCGATGCGATTTTCTGCTAGCTCATGTTCAAGTTGCGGGCGAAATTTATCAAGGAACTTGTAAAGATCTCGCAAGTATGAACGACATCCCACAAAGTTTGTGCCGTTGTCTGAGTAAAGACACTGAATCGGGCCGCGGCGAGAAAGAAAACGCTTTAGTGCTGCAAGGAAAGCGACTGTGCTCAAATCTGTTGCTAATTCAATATGTAGACAACGCGTTGTAAGACACGTGAAAATACAGATCCATGCCTTACGGCTCCTAACGCCTCTGCCACGTACAGGCGTGTATTGCAATGGACCTGCATAATCGCATCCTGTATACAAAAATGGTTTGCTCACTTTATTAACGCGATACGCGGGTAAATCTGCCATTAAAGGAAAAGATGGACGCGGTTTAGCTCTAAAGCAAGTGTTACATTTGTGTATGCGGCATCGAATAATATTTCGTGCTGCAATTATCCAGTACTTATGCCTAAGTATGGACATAAGAAGCTCTGGACCGGCGTGTAAATGCGTTTTATGATAATAATCGATTATCAGATCTATAACGTGGTCGCGTCGCGGGAGTACAGACGGATATCTCTGCGAATAACTAACGTCAGCATTCGATAGCCGACCGCCAACACGTATAATACCATTTTCGTCAATAAATGGGTGTAATTTTTGCAAAGCATTCGAACAGCTTTGGTTACATTTTAACTTAATTATGTCATCTGCAAAATAGATTTTCTGAAGTACGAGTATTATTTTATTTTCTGCGAAATTTAAATCTGAACTCGTTATATGCGATCTGTGCGGTAATAATTTCAAAAAACGATAAATATAAACAATTATGCGTAGTAACTTCGACCACGAAGAGGTACGAGTAGCGAGCACATAAATTAAAGAATCAGTCGAAGTAGCGGTCACTATGTGTGTAAGCGGCTTTAGATCAGGCACTTCACCAACATCTCCGTCATCAAATTCTGCGATAGGCCACTCCCTTGGATCCTTAGATGCCCATGGTGGTCCCGAAAACCATAGAGAATGGTTTATAAGCATCGCTGGAGACAAGCCACGTGATAGGCAATCTGCGGGATTGTCAATTCCTGCTATATGATGGAAACAGGTGGCAGAAATAAATTCCACTATCTTTACCACGCGATTCGCGACAAACGTCTGCCATCGATGCGGAGAGGAATTAATCCAACAAAGGGCGACCTTCGAGTCTGTAAAGGCGTATACATTCGAGATCCTGTATCGCGGTTCAAAAATATCAAGCACTTTGCGTAGCAGTTTAGACATTAAAAGCGCGGCGCATAACTCTAACCTAGCGATCGAGATTGGTTTAAGCGGCGAAACCTTGGATTTAGAACAAACAAGTCGTATCGTTCTATTATTGCCAACAGTAACATGAAGGTATATGACAGCGCCGTACGCACGCTCGCTGGCGTCAGAGAACCCCACTAGGTTAGCGAGGCAGCCCTGAACTACACCTAGATGTCGCGGTATACGCACATTATTAAGCGCAGGCAATTCGCGGCAAAATTTCGACCACAGCGATACAATGCGTTGAGGCGGGACGTCATCCCAATCACATTTCAGCAACCAAAGCTCTTGTATAAGAAGTTTGGCATGCAATACAACCGGAGCCACCAAACCCAAATTATCCCATAAACGAGCGACAACTGATAATATTATTCGTTTAGTGCATCCTAGCTCAGGTGTGACAATCTTGAAGTAGAAGACATCGTCTGACCGGTTCCAATACGTGCCCAATATTTTTTGGGGTGTAGAATCCTTATCTATCTCCAACTCCGAGGAGGCGCGATGTGATGCGGGAAGGGCGCGCAGTACTGCGGATGAGTTACTGGTCCACTTGACGAGGTCAAATTGGCCACACTTGAAGAGTTCAATGAGCTGCGTACACGCGGCTATAGCCTCGGCTTCATCATTTCTCTTTACGTCCTTGGCCATTATGCTGAAGCACACGTCGTCCATGTATGTTGAGCTGGATGCTATCGCGGCAGCTGTGGGGAATCTATGTCCCTCATCTTCAATTAGCTGACGCACAACGCGAACAGCGTGAAATACGCTTGACTTCATGCCAAAACAAACCCTATTAAATTCATAAACTGATATTGGGTCTTGCGGATGGAATCTATATAGGATCCGTTGAAATTTGCGATCAGCTTCGCGCATGCCAATCTGCAGAAACATCTGACGACAGTCTGCAGCAATCGCGATATTAAAAAGCCGGAAATTTAAAATAATATTATTTAAATCACCCTGTATATTTTGGCCGGAATGCAATAATTCATTAAGTGACAACCCTGTGGTTGTTTTGCTACTTGCATCTAAAACCATACGAACCTTCGTGGTTATTTTATCATCGCGTAATACACAGTGGTGCGGTACAAAATAGGATACGGCGGGTATTGTTAAGTCAATAAATCCTAATTTTGATAAATAACCCTTATCAACATATTCACGAATTATGTCGTTATAGGCGGAGCGCAGCATACTCGAGCATTCTAACTTGCGTTCCAAGCACAGAAATCGTCTGCGGGCAGCGGAGTAAGAATCTCCTAATTTATATACGTCGTCTCTAAACGGCAACGCCACTATGTACCTTCCGTTATCCTGGCGTGTAGTGGTGGTGCGAAAATGCATCTCACATTCAAGATCGTCTTGACTGTGGGCGGGCGGAGCGGAGACCTCCTCTAACTCCCAAAACCTTTTGAGGAGGTTGTCCAATGAAGACTGTTGCATGACGGTACAACAAGCGGATGCGGGTTTTAACAATGACCTATTTCGAGGTATCAGGACCGGAGCTGCTCCCATAATTACATATCCCATAACAGTTTCTACGGCTCGCGGCATTCCACTAATATTACCCTGTACCGTGCCCGGTAATAATAAGTGCGGGAAAATATTAGCTCCTATTAGGACTTGTACCTCCGAAGGGGTTGCGAAAGTACTATCCGCAAGCGACAATCCCTTTATGTGCTCGAGCGTGGATTGATCGACCGGAATAGAAGGCAGCTTGTCCGTGATCCGATCGACAATAAGCGCCGATACGTCATAATGAACGTTATCCGAATAACGTGAAAATATTTTAAAATCTGTTGCCCCTCTAATAGATTTCTCTGTACCACCGAAACCGCGAACAATCGTTTGTATATCTTTATTGCAATTCAAACCCAAGCGCGCACAACATTCGCTAGTTATAAAGTTGCTTTGTGATCCCGAATCAAGCAAACATTTTACAACGCACGATCGCCCGTTACTATCATAAATAATTACTTGAGCGGTTGATAGTAATACAGTAGTGTGCTGCGCGGCACTCTCAACCGGCGCAGCGACGAATGTGTGCATCGACGAGACATTCATACCACGCGCATCAGTAGGCGATCTAGCTCGAGGCGTCTGTCTCGCGTTAAATGTCGGCGGAGGGCGAGTCGGCTCGTCCGCTTGCGATGCGGTTTGAACCTTGAAATTATGATTTTCAAAATGTAATGCGGAATGATGTTTTTGATGACAACTACGACATTTCACATTCGAACCACACTCGCGAGATTTATGTTTTAAACTAAGACAATTTATGCACGCGTTACGTTCCTTAACTAATTTAAAACGTAAGTAAGGTGTTAAATCATTAAACTTCGGACATTTGTAAAGGTGATCGTGCACAATGTCTTCACAGAGACATGTTTTACGAGCAGGTAATACTGCTACATAAGTGTGCGGATTTGGTACACGATTTCGCGGTTTATACTCGTATGTGCTACTATTGTATGTAGCCGGGCTCTGCGCGTTATGGAATATTTTATGCTGACCCCTAATAAAGTCAGTTAGTTGAATGAAAGTAGGTATCTTATATTCGCGACATTGTGATTCAAAGGCGCGGACGGTATCTAAATCAAACTTCTTTAATGCCATGTGTAACATAATAAAATCTGACAGATCTTCGAGTTTCAAATTTTTCAACGCGTTCGCGGCAGTTACAAACTGATCCATAAATAATTGGAACTTAGACTCCGAGGCGGGACCGTTTAACTTAACATTAATCATCTGTTCCAAGTAGGTATTTGCAATCGTACGAATATCCTGATACCTATCAATGAGACATTTTAATATTGTTTCATAATTATCTGCGCATGGTGTAATACCCGAAAATACCGATTGCGCCTTACTGGAAAGCTTGCCCATCAGATAATATAATTTTTCCGATTTGTTTAAATTCGGATTGTCATGTACCATGGACTTAAAACCTGCATAGAACAAAGGCCAGGTACGTATGTCACCATCAAATGACATAATTTCTATAGGCGGCAGGGCAGGCATCCTACATCTCATATCTACGCGGTCCGTTGAACCCTTCTGGTCGTGGTCAGCGCTGTCCACCCTCGACGGTACGGGCTCGATACGCTTCAATACGCGTTTAATTCGACAGTAAAGGTCTTCGAAGGCATTCAAACATTTATAAGTCGGTGTGCTTTCCGGGTCTGCCATGAGTAATGTTTTATTAAAACGATCAACAATTTCCTTAAATTCAGAACGCGTATCCTCTAACGTTTCTACTGAACATAAAAAATTCTCTTTATGTTCATTGTCTATATGAACCATCTTTGATAAATCATACACTCGTTGTATATTTTCAAAAAGTGCATCGCGTTTCGACTGTAATAGCACAATCTCATAATTTTGTTTAGGGTCGATTACCTTTGTCGTAGACATTTTGTGCGAAGACGCGTTATAATAATAATAATATTATAATAAGTAGGTGGGTAAGAAACAACGTTCGGTGCAGGCGCACCGAACAAAGCGCGCGCGATTCAAAATTACTAAGCGAATGTAAGTATATGAATATGGATGCGTACAAAATTCAAACGCTTTTATCTAAATACATCTAACGGGAATGCGGATTAATTATACGAACGTAACTAAATTATATCAAATATGATTTTTTATTAATAGGTATGAATAAACTCGATATACGGTTTAATAACGTGTTTCGCGGGAACATAGACCTAAGAGTACCTATCGTTCGAAATATCAATAAATATCCGGCTCGGTAGGACCAACAAATGGAGGCGCGGTGAAAACCCCTATAGGGGTTGACGAAATCTAAATTTCGTTGCGGCGGGATTGCGACAGAATCACGCCATGAATCCCTATTAGCGATTTTAGTGGACTGTATCTGGTTGCGGCTATAAGCGAACAGTATGACCGTCTGAAGGACAGGATAGGTAGTAGAAGGAAATGCACGTACCTTATACCGGTGCTCTGGTGCGCTCTCCTGCAGGAACCTCTAAGTGTCCAACTGGCAGACACTGTTCACATGTATTTCAAAGTTCAGCGGTAAAGCGCGGATGATTTCACTTCACTTCCGAGATCGAGTTAAGGCGCGGATAAACTCATTATAGGCACGAAAACCACAGCTCAAGCGCGGGCGCGTTCAACCTCTTCTCTTGCGCGGCGGTCATCGGTAGCAATGCATTATTTATATGGTAAGTGGGTAAAGAGGAAAATTGTGAGGGCCACATTTATTAGGAAGGTGGGTAATACGTGAAGGAAAGAAAGGACTTGACAGCCAACTATTCGATCACGGCGCAACCAAAGTATTTATATTTTATGTGTGTACTTAAAAGTTTAAATAATATTATCTTTATATTACTTACCTATATTTAAAAAATTAGAGTAAATACGCTTTATTTTAACATTTAAAATCGATAATCCCATACATTGGAGATCTTAATACAAACCAAAGGGCTTCTTGATAGAATTTGCTACGGGCCCCGTGCATCTTAATCCGGCACTGTTTGTGAGTCGCTAGTAGACTTGATAAACCAGTAGGTAATTTGTTGGTTAGGAATAAAAATTTTGATTACTAACCGACAAACTAAGATAGATTGTCAGTTAAGAAAAAAATAATAGTAACGGAGCAATCAGTATAGACGGCAAATTTACCTCAACTCAACTCAAATTTGTATAATGATAGCATTTGGATTGCGTTTCAACGTTTATTTTTTTTTAACTCAAAAATAAAATAAAACTGCGTATAGTATTGATTACTCATAACAAATTTATTCTGTTTTATCAACACCCATAGCACAAGCTAGCATACTGTTTATATGTCTGCCTTCGTTTGCTTTAAAAACATAACCATTTGCCTTGTCAACAAAATTTTTAACTTTTATTAAACTTTTCTCTTTCCACATGTTCACTAGTTGAAATGATACCAAACTGTAATCTTCCACTATAGATATAAATGCTGCATTGAGCTTTTTATATTTTTTCGATGCTTTATCACTGTCTAAACATTCAAGTAAGTAATTCAAATCTAACACTTCTGTATAAAAATCTATACCAAACTGCAATTTGTCTTGATGTTTTTGTAACAAGTCTATTTTCGTTAACAAATTTATATGAGGCAAACCAAGGTTTAACATTGCACTTAATGAAAGCATTAATGCTGCTATGAATTTACCAGCATCGGAACAATGATGAGAATCAATTAAGTGGACGACACACAATTGGATATTTGCTTCATTTGTCAATTTATTAAAAATATTAGACAGACTTTTATGGTGACAGTAGAGTTCAACTTGACCGGGCAAATCAAATATAAAATTAGTAGAGTTATCACCATTCATTTGATTGAGAAGCCAATCGATATTCTTCTCTAAATATTCCATACAATACAGCATAGCTCCGTTTGGTCCAAGATTGTGTTTTTCCATGACTTCTTCCAAAACGATCAACTCTCTAATATCAATATCGGGATCATATGACATAAGGTCATTGGCTGGATCCAAATTGACGAGTACAACTTTTCTTTTGAGGTTTTTTAACAATTTGGACATTTCACTGCAGTATGTTGTCTTTCCCGCGCCAGGAGGTCCCAAAACCAGTTGACCGTAATATTTGTGTGCCGTCTTAAATCTCTTTACATTTATAGCTGACATTTTAATTATCCTTATGCTTAAAGTCTAGAATGATATCTTTTACCGCTTTAACTGTTTCAACGTCGTATGATTTGAGGTTTATGAAGAGGTAGAGTTGTTTCGTTATATTTAATGCCTCCGCTAGATACCTTGCAGCTACTTGTTGTTCTTCTCCTGTGGCACCAAACATAACTTTTGTTGTATAAATGTCATTAGTACCCAGTGGGCTGTGTACTTGGTCCCTCTGTATCATTAACATGCTGCCAACTTTTTCAAACTGTGACACCATGAGCAATATTTTGTTAGAATACTCGGCATAAACAATTTCCGTTTTAACATCATCTATATCAGCTGTTATTGATTTAAACAATTGTTCGTCAGACTGTGAACTGGGGTGTCTTATTGACAAGTTTTTCATTACATCTAGAAGTTCCATTGTTTCAAAATATCTAAAAATGATCTTTCAATGTAGTTTAATGTTGCTTAAGGATGACAAATTAATGTTTTTAAATGGAAAAAAAGATTTGTCTTTTTTATAAAAGCAACGACATGTAGTTTTTGACTAATTACATTGAAATATTTATATTTTTTATTTGCGGAATCAATTTATTGACAACTTCACTGCAACATAGCAAACAATTCAAACGAAATTGAATACGTTATAAAAGCTCTTGAAAAATCTATATTTACTGCTTGTCAATTGAACATAAAAAAAATTAGAATTTGTGAAAATAAATTACCACATTGCAATGACACGAACTTTTGATTACTTAATTCTACTATTTAAATTATTTACCTTAAATTTGACTGGTTTCCCGTATAATTATGATGACTATAGCTTTTAATCTTAAATATTTTAAAAAATGTCTGCAAATCCAAACGGATACATAAACTTGTTAAACTTAAATCGTAAGAAAGAAATAATAAAATTTGATAAGTACATAGATACGTCCAAAACAAAAAAAAAATATTTTTTTTAAACATAATTTGTGGCCTGGTAACTTGACCTTTAAGCCAAATATAACATTATATAATTAACCAATTGGTACGTACAGCACAGACAATATTATCTAATCAGCATGGTCAAAAAGTGATCACACTCACAGTACATGACAAAACATGGAAAAATACTATAAACTGTAATAATTATCACATGCCATGATAATCACACACACACAGCCATTCATAATATTACATAGTAAACTTACTTTTGCTTGTGACTTCGTTCGCGCCATTTTTTCTGAGATATTGAAACATTTATGCAATCTTAATTGTTTAAATTATTGTTCGGCGATAATTTTTTATTATGATTTTTAGATGGATAATGTCGAGAACAGTACCTACGGACTGGATTCCTGGATGATGATATGTCCTTTTCTGTACCCTTAAAAACATGTATGCAAGATATGGTGATCGATAGTTAACTGGGAGCTATAGATTATAGTATTGTTTTGGATTTTGTGGAAAATATAGATAATAGAGAGAAATCTACAATTCTGTTTGTGGTGAACTGGTGACATTCACAAACTAAATGGCGACATTCATGTACGATATAAGATAGTCTGTGAAAACAATATCCTTTCCATTTCTTCTGTGGTTTTATTGCTTGCTTTGACATTGGATCTCTCTCATTTTCTCTCTATAATTTTATTTATTCTCTTTGCTTGTCAAATTGTGACAAGATGGTAGCGTATCGTTATTTTCTTTAATTTTATCCGAATTAATCTCTTTTTGTGACTTAAATTATTGATTACATGTAAAAATTTTCGATGGTCATTTAAGCTATTAGTTGATTGTTTAGTATATTTTATGAAAAGTAATCAATCGTTGTAATTATAACCTCCAATATTTATTTCAGACGAAAGGTACATCAAGTTTTGGTAAACGCCGCAATAAGACACACACCCTGTGTAGACGGTGTGGCAGATCTTCATACCACATTCAGAAATCAAAATGTGCACAATGTGGATACCCAGCAGCTAAACTGCGTTCCTGTAAGTAGATTTGGTTTGTTTGGGTAGTTAAGGTTAGAACCCAGTTCAGGCTGTCAAGCCTGTTGCAACAACAATGCTGTCGTTGAGTTCATAGTGTTACGGTTAATCTTTAGTCTAAGACTAAAATTAAATGGACTTCAAAATTTCCAAGAATTATTTTTCACATTTTTTTGTGCATTAGGTTTTAATAGCTGCTTAAATCTTAGCCTACACTGATTGGGAAGATATTTAACACCAAATTAATATTTTCTTTTATTATGTAGGTAAAACAAATGAGTATTCACAGCATTTTTATGATACTAAGATAATTGTATTATAAATTGCAGTGAGTTTCATACATTTAGTTCAGAAAACTGTTAACTTGTTAGCAACATAAATTTATTTTTCGGATGCATTCAGTTCTTAATTTAAATGTGATGATCAATAAACATCTACAAATATAGATGTAACATAATGAATTAGAAACTTTATCATTACAATTTTATTGCACACATACTTTAATCTTTTTTGAATACTGCCACTAGAAAAAATAGGTCCTGAGAATCAGGTAATTACCAATGCTAATAATTGTTTAAAAAATTAATTCTGTGCTGTAATTACTCCATTTGTATTATTTTTTGCTCCTATTGTCTGTTGGGAGCAAAATGCATTACTTAGCACTTTAAAAGGGAACCACATGGAAAGAATCAACTCATTTTTTAATCAAAATTTGTAAATGTAATGAAGCTGAAGGAAAAAAATTACTACAATTTTTTTTTAAAGTTTCAAATTAGATTTGATGTTTACTATTGACAATTTTTAATTTATTTTATTATTGATTCATAGTTTAAACATTAAATAAATTAAAAAATGGGGATGGGTGTCCTAGTAGGAACACCCATGGGAATAAAGTTCTCGCAATTAATTCAAAGTGGCAAATTTGTCCTTTGTAATGAACACGTTTTCTATGTCAAGCTTTAGTCCTTTAAGGAAACTTTGTTCCAATACATAATACCTGCATTTACTATAGTGACATACCTTTGTGACATTTTAATAATGTCCTTTTGATATTAGGACCATTTGCTACTAGGTCATTATGGATGTTCTGCTCCTAGGATGTTTTATTCTTAAATTTGCTAATAGAGGTTTTTAAAATGTTTCTAAACTATGTTTGAAGTTACAATATATTTTATATATTTATTATAGACCACTGGTCGGTGAAGGCTAAGCGCAGGAAGACCACAGGCACTGGCCGTATGCGTCACCTTAAGATTGTCAGGAGGAGGTTCCGCAACGGATTCAAGGAAGGTGGCAAGCCCACACCCAAGAAAGCTGTAGCCTCCTCGTAGATTTACTGCTATACAATTAATAAAAGATAAAATCCATCAACCTCTTTTATTTATTCTTTCCTAGTTTTTTTTTTAAATCATGACAAGGTGGGAATTCATTTCTTTGCACTATAATGACCTTGAAATGATTATTTAAATACAGTAAATTATGCCAGCCACACACGATTAAAGCCTATAGGCATGATACAATTGGCTTTATCAACCCAATTTGGATGGTATATTATGGCTTTCATTTTGCATGACAAGTTTGGTTGTTATGCCAATGACACCGTCTTATCTATATCATGCCGATTGGATAATAGATTTAATCGGCCAGCATTAGTTAATTTACTCGAATCGAAATAAGTGCTGAAATTGAAATAGGGACGATTGCAGGGTGTATGCAGAGAATTCCGTAATAGATGACGCGGCGGACCGCGACCGTTCAGTCAGATGCCGCGGCCTACTTCGTCCCGCACACACCTCAGTCAGTCACCGTTCGCGCGCTGCGACGACTGCGCGCATCCTCTAAAAACGGCTAGCTTCAACAAATTAACAATCTTATCCAAGATAGTTATTCAGTGATAACTTATCGCGGGTGCTATGACGCGGCCACATTTTAAAGTAACTAGATAAGACAGGCGATTGAAATTTTATTGTTCGCGGTCGAATAATGTGTGCACACTGACAGTACGTTTGTTCTCGTTAAGGAAAAACTGATTTTACCGTTAAGTGTTCGTTGGATGAGATGTCATTATTTAAGAAGAAAGCGGCGAAAAGCACGCACCCTCCATTGCCGCCGGTGCCTGCGGAGGAGGTTCACCAACCATCCAATGGTGTCGATAATAACAACACCACACAGAAGTCGCAACTGGTGTTCCACTGCCAACAGGCTCACGGCAGCCCGCTCGGACTCATCTCCGGATTCTCAAACGTTAAAGAGTTGTATCAGAAAATTGCAGAATGCTACGACTTTCCTCCGGACGATGTAAGTGATCATTTTAATGAGATTTGAATCCTAATACCCACTCCCAAATAGAAATAAGAAAGAACTGAAATAAATATAAGTACAAAGAGATAACGAAAAATACATCAAAGTTAACAAATAGGTATGTATTATGAACTTTTATATGTATGAAAAGTACAGGTTATTTTTTCGGACTATAACTGGTTCGATTCCCGGGTTAGCAAGCGTATTTTCAAAATACATTGAATGCAGATATTACCTACTTTAAAAAAATATAGTTATATTTTGCAATAAAAGAATTGCATCCAGAAGCCCGGATTCTAAATTTTATTCTAGATTTCTCTATTTATTTTTCACATGCATTTAAGTTTTTTCTAATTAAGTAGGCAAATATGTAATCATCATTATTTGCACTTATGCGGTGGTAGGAATTAAAATGATTAAAGAATGTTCATAAAGACTAACTTATAACAGTCATCTATTGTACAACTATTACCTAGGTAAGCAACCGATGTCTAAACTAGGTGTTACGTGCTTCAGACACGGATGTTGGGTAGGTCTTTACCAATACCGTGATAAATTGCAGAAAAAAATATACAAAATTTTCTTAATTCCATTCGAGCTAAGACAATAAACATAACATAACACCTACAGAATTATTCATTTATATTACCATAGAGTAAATAGTACTTAACAGTATATACTTTATACTAAGTATTTACTCTATGATATATTATTCACCTCTTGAAATATCGGCCACAAAACGCTGAGGCTATAATTGCAAGACATATATTAGGTAGGTATAGGTACTCATTGTGACTTCAAGTACCCATTGCACTAATGTAATTAAATAATAATAGGTACTAACTAATATGATTAATTCGAAAGTGAGTTTTTTTTGTTGATTACGCTTTCACGCCTTAACTACTCAACCGATCGTCATGAAATGCATAGGTACACGTCAGGGATATAGAGTGCATACCTAAAGATGCCTTCATTCAGAAAAGAATATAAAAAAACTCAACATCTGACAGAAATGAGCAATAAAGATTGAATAAATTACAGCTCATATATTTTAATTAGGCGGATTTTTTTTTTTTTTTTTTTATTTCCCCGATGTCAACTAAGTATTACTTTCAGGGGCGCGGATGAAGTCGCTGGCAAAAACTAGTCATTGAATTATATAAAATATCGCATCATATTTTTTAATTTTTTTTGTTAGATACTAAAAGTTTTGCTGAGCATAAACTTGAAAATAATAGATACTTATTTTAAAAAAATGCGACTTGTTTTCATTTTGTTGTGAAATATATATTTAGGTTATTTACAAAATCTAAACCATAGACTTCACAAAATTAAATGAAGGGGTATCTTACCTACTTAAATATTGCGTATCTATCTATAAAATCGATCTGATAAGGATCAGACAATAAGGATAAGGCTAACTGTCCATTTCAAATAGCCTTGAATAATTAGTAAAATGTATGTATTATTAAATGTATTGTGTTTAATTACCAACACAAATAATTACATACAGTACGTACTTACCTAGTTAAAATATTCAAGTGAAATCAAATATTTGTGTACGCACCTAATAAAACATCGATTTTACATTTCCATAATACTATGAACCTATAATACTATGAACTAAAATAATAAAATACCTAAAATAAATAAGGTATGAATGTTGGTACTACACGGTACTACTAAAATAAATATCTAAAATACATGTCTTTTATCTAGTCGCTTTATAGAGAAACGAGGTTTTTCGTTCACCGACAGTGTCCCGTGGTTTCACCTGCCGTTTAATTCAAAATACGTCGTCCGATCATTATAGGTAGTCTGATTCTTTAAAAAAAGTCCGCGTCGCGTCGTCCGATCAATCGGACCACGCGGTCTCAGGGAAAATAATAACGTTTTTGCTTTGCGTCATTTCTGACTTATTTTGGAGTGAAACTTCTTTACGCGCGATGAGAGTAAAATTTCAAGGTCGTATGTTGTGTGAGTCGTCTTGTAACATTTTTTCTAGTTTCTACAT
The DNA here is from genome assembly GCA_944738685.1 of Synanthedon myopaeformis. NCBI lineage: Eukaryota > Metazoa > Arthropoda > Insecta > Lepidoptera > Sesiidae > Synanthedon > Synanthedon myopaeformis. The sequence continues at coordinate 8,819,022 of OX122919.1, forward strand.
GACTACCGCTTATTACTATATAATATTTGATCGCCAAAGAAGTTTCAATTGACACGCGTACCTACCTACTTATTTTCTTTTTTCTCGTTTTTTTTTCTCCTAAGGGTCCTAAAGGTTTCATATAGTGTACCTAATATAAACCTTCTTCAAGAATTGGGCTATCAAATACGAAAAGAATTTTTCAAATCGGAAATTCAATTTAAATTTTTCAAATTTCAAATCGGCAGTTACAGTTTAGCACATTCTAAAAGAGAAAAACATTGTTACATTTTCTAAGCTTTTTACCTGCGACTTAGTCCGCGTCCCTTTGGGAATAGATTTTGTTTTCAGGATAAAAAGTAGGATTTTTTTTCTAGACCCCAGACGTGTATGCAAAATTACATAATCAGTTGAGTAGTAAAAAAGCGCGAGTGTAAGAAACAAACAAACTCATTCACGCATTTATAATATTAGTAAAGATTAGTGTAGATATGCTAAAGTATAATATCTACACTTATGTAATATTAGTAGGTAAGGAAACAAAATATTAGTTACATATTTATAGACGCTAATGAGTATAGATAGGCGTATAATATATTTTATTTTTTGACGTCTATGAATAGATTAAATAACACATTGTTTTTAAAAAGAGTCACTCTTAGAAAATTGATTCTAATTAATTATGCCTCAGTATTTTTAAAACAACGTGACTATAGGTAAACTGAGATAAGGTAAAAAATGTTTGCCGACTAATGCGTCACGAATTAGGTCCGCAATGGAGAGACGAAGCAACACTTTTGTACTTTGATTTTTTTTAAATTATAATTAGCGACCCGCTCCCGGTTTTGCACATGCAATTTCCTTCTGCAATTATGTAAGTAAACAAATCTTCCATTAGTAGTTTATAGCTCTTTCCATTAGTGGTTGAAGAAGTTAGTGGAGGAACATACAGAGGTGGGATAGCTAATTTATTTTATGACTAGCTATGACCGTGACTTCATATGCGCTCTAATTCGTTTTTTGTAAATTCCACAGGTATCTAATTGCTTGTATGCGAATATTTTGGCTTTGATTAAAATACAATTTTTGGTTTCGAGATTTCGGGTACAATACATGACTGATAAATTTTAACATTCAAAAAATTGCTTAATACTTTTAAGAAAAATAATATTTCTATTAAATTTTCACACTACATCGTCGGTCGTCGAGTATGTGAATTGTTATTTCTCCTAATGTTGACACAAATGGATTATAAACTTACCTAATACAGAAATAAAAGTTTTAATTGCGCCCATTCATTCATTCATTTCCCAACGCACAATATTATCAAGTAATTATTTCTTGATATTGTCACGTGTTGCCATTCTAATAAATGTACAGTTTAGCAATTCTTAGTCACGTTAGAAATTAATTTAATTACTTATAGCTTTTTAATTAAATATAATTAATTTAATTATAGTTTCAAATCAGATCAATCCTATTAAAAAATATAATATAAGTACGAACAGAGCTGTTAATCAGACATCTAAAAAGCCTTTCTAGCCACTTAAAGCTAGCCTGCAAAAGTTACGTTAAATATTTAAAAAAGGCAGTCTGCTTTGAGGCAGTAGATAGTTATTATCCGAGCGTGTTACTTAATAGCAACAGTATGTTAGCAACTGTTACTTGTTCTATAGTTAGTTTTGTTCAGGATATCTGCATAAAAATCGCACACTAGTAACGAAAATCATTCTTGTATCCACCCTTCCATACTTCCATACTTTTCCATAGATACTACTAGATAATATTATCTAAAAATATGAAAGTAACTTCTCTGTCTGTCTGTTACCTTTTCACGCCTTAACTACTCAACTGATCGTAGAAACGTTGACAGTGATACAAGAAAGGACATAGGGTACCTTTCAACCAGAAAAAAGTAGGTATACTATTCTCAAGGGATCATTTAAAATAAATAAAAACCTAACGCCTGGCCAAAGTGCTATAGCAACAAGAGGTGAAGCGTTATATCTTTATATAATATATAAAAATTACGTGTCACGTTGTGTGTCCCCGATGAACTCCTAAACTACTAAGCCGATTTTGATAAAACTTTTTTATTTGATAGTTTTTATCTCAATTTATAGTATTTTTTATTGCAAATTATTTAATTATTATATGAGAAAGAGTTATTAAATTACCTTACACCGCCATCTGTGAGAATTTTATGGAACTCACAGATGGCGGTGTAAGGTAAATTATCGGCTGGATTAAGTAAATATTTATTATAAAAATTGTACCCCGGGCGAAGCCGGGAGCGGGACAGCTAGTTGCTTAAGTATATATTTTTTTAATTTTTCAACACTGACGAAGTCGCGGGCACCAGCTAGTATTCCAACATTTGTCAAATTAAATCGAATGGCCTAACATGTAAAAATAATTTTACGGACTATTAATAAACCATAGATTTATAGATAAATAACTATAGATATTTATCTACGTTGTAGATAATAATTTTCGCGGTTCCTCAAAGAATATAATGTAACTTACTACATTCTGTTACTATTAATTGATTACAACGATTACACCAAAACCATTTTACAGTAATTAATAGGGTAAGTTGTAGGAAGTCCATACTTAATTAAAAAAGACACTTGAACCTAACGATAAAATCGATTATATTGACGCCGTTTCGCCGCCTGCGCTGATCGTCGGCGCCATGTTGATTTCAAATTGCTCAATGTATTAAAGAAAGGTTTTTTATGAGCATTAATCATTTTTACAATACAAGTAAGCAAGTAAAGAAAGCCATGACTTTCTATGCATTACAATATTTTGGTCAACCTCCCGTTTCATGTAAAAGTGTACACTTTTCGTATAGGTAGATAGCTAGGTATTCATTGATAATTCCATTCAATAAATAATATATTAGTACCTACCAAGTTCGCTGGTATCTACCTACTAATATAGGTACCTACTATTGTAATTGACATATATAGGTACCTACTTAAATCATTATGTTTTACCTTATTATTATACATCATAATAAAAGAAATATTTAATTTAAATGATCTATAAAATGAGAATCGTATAACAGTAACAATTTAAGAATTTTTGTCAGTCATTTTCTACTTCACAAGGGCGACCCTGACAACGTAACTTTTCATTCCTTGGCCAGCAAAGGTCAAGGTTAAACAAAAACGAATCTTGTTTATGACACAGTACTGGAATTTAAACTTTCTTTGAATGTACTCTGTAGCGAATTGCATAAATTGATGAATTTAAGTGATAGCAAACCTTTTGTTTGACAGTACAATGAGTTGTCCTTGAATCAGCGCGCGTCAGATCGCGTTCTAAAGGTCGCCGCCCAGTGAAAATGGCGCCACGCTAATTTTTCGATATTCCTCGTCTATGAAAATGCTAAATGTCGAGGCGTTTAACGTCTGTTACGTTAGCATCAAGGTTTTCTTTTACACGCATATTACTTAGGTACTTATCTAAATTTTTATTTTCATGAAACATCTGGATTATATTGTAATGTAATTCCCAACTTCTGAGGGGTAATTAATTATTAGTCAGTTTTGTGACGTGAATAGGTCTTTAAATTTGCTTCCATTGAGGATAGATACAGTTTGATTCTGTAGCTACAAATCTATTATACCTACATCCCAAATTTAATTACACCACTCAATAACTAAAGGATCAAAGATTTTTTGGTAGTATGGTACCTATACGAAGAAACCGCTAAGCCACCCAACGTATTTTGACACGGTTTTCACTAATGAAAAGAGAGATAAACAAAAAAGGTTTGTGTATAAAAAAAAATGCTTTGTATATAAAAAAGTGTATACTTTAATAAGTTTTCACTTTAAAAAATTGTTGACAGTAAAAATAGTTCTACAATAAAAGTTATATTTATACTTATATAAACTATGAAACAATTTGAAATATTTTGATGCTATGTTTTTTTTATGTACAAAGTAAGTGTCACTACGTGCGGAATCATGCACGGCTGGGCAGCCAGGAAGTGAATCGGTCAGGGGCGCAGTCGCTCCCGTACGTATCAAACGAACGAAGCAAGATTCCACACTCGTGTCATGTGTGCGTGAATACTTAACCACACCATGATGGTCGATGACGATGACCTAGTGTACGATACACATGCGAGTCAAGGACCGAACCGAACGACCAGCCATACAATAACCAGTCTTCGCTGGGCTAAAACGTGAAATGATGAAATTCATTCACCATTTTAAAATACAGTTGCATTTTAAAATATTAGATTCAATTCAACCATAGCTCTTGTTTTAAAATAAAATATTGTAAGCAACAGATAAAACCAAGGTCGTTTTAACGAGTAGGCATTGTTATAAAACAATGAGCAGGCATTGAAATATATTATGACGTTATTTATTTTAATATACACGACCAATGCAGAATGAAATTGCATCAATGTATCAAAACGTATAGGTAGGTACTGTAAGGAAATTGTAATAAACACCTATAATAAATCTCCGTTCTTTTATATTCTTTTTATTCTAATTAAACAAAATAGGTACCATTAGGTACCTATTTAATATTTTATATTTTATTTAAATTTTTGGGAATAGACCAATATTAATTGGTCTATTCCCAAAAATTTTAATACACAATAATAAACTTTTATATTAAATATAATAATTCTATGAAAAGAAAATTTAATACCAATTACTTTATATATTTTATTTTATTTTTAATTTAAACATTTTCTATGGCTATATTCTATAACTCTATAGCTGTATTTATTTATTATCTTCTACAGCTGTCCACCTCTGTATGTATCTCCTCTAACTTTTTATAAACTATCACCCATCGGATTTGGATTAGGTTATCACTATGGAATGAGCAATAAACGAGAAAGGTTTTTATATATAATTTGCAGAAAAAATGCATCTGCGCGACGCCGGGAGCACGCTAGTGTATATATATTAGCGTGCCGCCGGCCGGCGTCGCACAGATGCATTTTTAATTAGACCAAATAAGTACCATTAGGTAGGTAGTAATTTGGTTTTTCTATTCAATATCACTCACAGTGTGAAGTCTCTAGAGATAGTAGACACTAAATTACCGCACTTACACATAAATACGGAACAACGTCCCTTGACGGTAGAATTTCGTCTAAGTATAACCGACCTACTTTCTGTGATCAGACACGGTTATAAAATGAACTGGGTCTTGTCATTTTGATTCGGCAAATTCTAATGTCGATCATGCGGAAGTAAAATTCTGTAAGGCCCTAAAAGTAAATAGTAAGTAAAAAGAATACCGGTCGGCCGATATAGCAAGTAACTGGGACTTTACAGTAAAACGGAATTCTTATTGAATATAAGCTGTTAAATTTCCTAAATTGTCAAGAGAAATTCTGTATATTTGATAAAGGCAAGGCAAATCTAACAAACACTTAGAATTTAGAACATTTCGAAATATATTGTCAATAGAAATAATTCCCTGCAAAATGTTTTTAATATTTGTTTGAATAAGCAATATGAAAAGACATGCATCAGTTTTGCTTAAATAGCTAACTGAAATAGTAGTGGCGGGGCACATTGCGTTTCGCATTTGGGTAGTCCGTCTGGCTGGAGGCAGTAACCACCCCCTCACAGAAGACCACCGTAAAATAACAGCTGTGTGCTGTTGTTTTTTTCGCGGTGAGTTTTCCGTATCCCTTCCTAATCACTGATCCTTATTCCTACTATGGTCGCAAGCGCACTTGCAACAACTGTGGCGTTTCTTCTTTTATAGGCAACGGTAACCTTGATGGTCAAGTGGACCGTCAGCCTGTCTGTCAACCTTAACATAAAAAAGTTATTCGGAATTGAACTAGGATAGTGTGAAGTTTCTATTGTATCGTTTTAAAAACTTAACAATTATTGCCTATCGTAAGACATGCGGGCGACTGCTAACCGTTATTTTTCCATGAAGGGGTCCCTGAGTTGATACTAACGAACTTTAATTAAAATCATAAAATTTGAACAAAAAACACAAACAGCTTTTATTCCAATGATATTATAGGTAGTACTGGGTCAATTAATAATGGTGATCTAATTCCGTTTTCAATAACAAGGAAATATCGAGACTGGTCACGCAATGCTGGGTGAGGTTAATAATTAGCCCAGTTCCATGCAAAATCTGTACGTTCGTCCAACTTAATTTCTAACTTTCTCCAATTTCAGATTTTATTCTGCACGCTAAACACTCACAAAGTAGATATGAAAAAGCTTCTCGGTGGACAAATTGGACTAGAAGACTTCATATTCGCTCATAGAAAAGGCAGACCTAAGGAAATCGAAATAGTTAAGACTGAAGATTCTTTAGGATTAACAATTACTGATAATGGAGCTGGTTACGCTTTTATAAAAAGAATAAAGGAAGGATCGATTGTTGCAAGAATATCTCACATAGAGGTAAGAATTTTCGTGATGCTTTAAACTGGTAGGCGTAGACTTTAGTAGACTTAGACTGATTTAGTGCTTAGACGTCTAGAATAATACTGGTTGAAAATAATAATTTTAAATTTTGAAAAAAATTAATTATTTCCATTTTTTTTTATTGACAACACTAAAACTCGTCAATAATTACTAGCTGTTGCACGCGACTTCGTCTGCGTAACTACGTTACTCGCTGATAATATAATTTTCTATAGATGACAGAATTTTTAAAATCGGTCCAGTAGTTTTGAGTTTATTCATTACAAACAAAAATACAAATATTTTCTCTTTATGATATTAGTATAATACATAGGTATATTTAAAATTATCTAGAGTATTGATTATATTTTAGATAATTAAACCTAATTAAACCAATATGAATTCTAAAAAGTTACTTTTGATAATGCTGTAAAAAACTTAGGCATTTATCGTAATAACGCTAAACAACGCTGTTTAAAAAAAATACTATCTCAGTCTTTGGTACATACAATCCCTCAAAGCTATAATTTTATCAATCCCTGATAAAATTATTGCTTTGAGGGGGAAAAGGTTCAGTTTGTTTCAGACGGCTTCATTTGAGTTAAAGCTTTATTTTCGATAAACTGTTTTTGTATAACAATATTGCTATAGCAAAATACTTTTTTAGGGATATCGCAATCTAATAGACCAGTTACCTTTTTCGAAAAATTTAGCGTCATTTTTGTGTATTAAAAGTAAATGCTAAGCATCCTACTTATAAATGCGGAAGTCTGTGAGGATGTATGAAAACGACTGAACGGATTTTGATGAAATTTGGCACGCAGATAGCATATAGAGTACATTTTATAACTTTTTATCCTGGAAAAATATTAGGTTCCCGAGAGATAGTCGCCACTGTCGTCACAGCGATAAAGATGTCGGGCATTATATCAGGTGTTCTATTGTTCATTTTTCAACGCTGACGAAATCGCGGGCACCAGCTATTTATGTAATAAAAATCACTGTTATAGCTACACTTATGTAGGACTTTGCCTAAGTCTTAAGTGAAAATGATTAAAAATGACTTAGAATCTCAATCTCTTAAACAAGAGCAAGTCTCACTTAATTTCGTATTAATATACGACTCTCTTAAATATTAGACAATATGTATCCTGACAAATCATCTCGTTATGAATCGCGCCGGAAATAATCCATCAAGCAATCAATTCTTTCACAATTACTTAAATTTCAGATTGGAGATCACATTGAGAAATTGGATGGTGAGAATATGGTAGGGAAGCGGCATTATGAAGTAGCCAAATTATTAAAAGACATTCCCAAAGGTACAACTTTCACAATTCGTCTAGTCGAGCCCCTGAAAAGTGGTTTCGGAAGCATTGGTCCTAAATCAAGTAGCGGCAAATCTGGTAGAAAACCCACTTATGGCTCAGGAAAAGAAACTTTAAGATTTAAATCCAACGGCCAAGCAACAATTGAAAATGAGGTTAGTAATCATCAACTGAGTGTGAACTTTGTAAGCGCTGAATAATTGTTAATCGCTACATATTTTACCAATTAGGTAGTCTACGAAAATGTACACTTGATAATGTGTAATGTTTAAATCACAAATTAGGACTATCTGACGTTGATAATTACACAGATAAGGATAATAGAAGATATGAAATTAATTTTATTTTTCAGCATGACGATAAATCGAAAGCTGGTATAGAGAAAATCAACAGTTTACTAGAGAATTTTATGGGAATCAATGATACGGAGCTAGCGACGCAAATGTGGGATCTTGCCGAAGGAAAAACAAACTCGATGCAACTAGCAGAAGCCATAGACAACAGCGACCTTCAAGTGTTTGGTTTTACGGATGAGTTTATAATTGAATTGTGGGGAGTCATAACTGACGCTAGATCAGGCAGACTTAGCTAAAATATCATCTGTTGTGGTAACAATGAGTACATAAACAGATAAGTTAAGATTGTTCTGACACAATTGTGATAATGTGCCTTTTAAAGTAAATATAGTTATAAAAATTATTAATTAACTATAAATATACAGACGAAGTTTATTCCTACTGAGCTAAGAATGCGTTTTACTCCTTTTTCAATAGTAGATAACTTTTAATCTCTAACTAATGATATATCTTCAAAATGTCAAATCATAATATTGAGGGATTTAGTTACGAAATCGCAAATTAGTATTAGCCTAAAAAATTAATTATTGATCAATGCAGATCAGCTACACTTTAGGAAATTGATTGATGCCATTCTCGTAAATGTTAGCATTTCTGCTGACGACAAAGTCGCTAAAAGTAGTTTATACATAGTTTATACTAATAATAACAGCTAGTATGAGAGGGTAACTGAACTGTCGTTATAAGCGGTTTCTACAGTATATTGTAACAACAATTGTTTATTGGGTAAATGCTTATAAAAAGTTATTATATACATAGGTAACTCAGAAGTTAATGAATCGATTATTTATGCTATTAAATATTAATTTCGTGTACATTTTTTTAAAATATTTATCTTATAGGTACATTTTTATATGTTGTTATTAGAATTGTTCAATAATAATTGAATATGGCTTCTTATTATTATAGTCTTATACACTATACATATTTACTGTAATAATATTTTTTTATTTTTTTAAATATTGACCTTATTCCTTAAAAATTAAATAAATTTATTTACTCCTATACTCCTCAAATTGAATAAATTTACTGAAATACTAAATAACAATTTTTTTGATTTGTAATATTTACTCCTCAAATTAAATAATTTTACTGGAAAAATTATGTGATTTTTACACGCTGCGTCTATTTTCAGCATATTATATTATTGGCATTATAATGATAAAATCCCGAAAAAAATATTAAAACAAGCCACACTAGGTATAAATTATTTAAATTATGTTTTCTTTTAGAAGAATGTATTTTATCAAAATGTTATAAGTGCATGTGTTTGTAACTGTTTCGAAATGCGTAAGAATTATTTATGTTGAATATTATTTAAGTTGAATTTTTTTGTGCTATTACAGTATTGGGCTTCCCCTGCTATATGTATAATACATGATAATACCTAACATAATGTCCTATAAACTATATAATATTGTTAACATACATGCTCCTCACAAACTTTCGCATTTATAATATTAATAAGATTGCTTTGTGTAAAAGTTTAGTTTATTTAGTAATTAGGGATAGGTACATATTTCAAAGTATCACCGGAACCGGCTTATAATGATCGGGCTGTCAACAAAAGTAAATAGATTTTGGTAAAATAGGTATATATTTTTTGTTTTTTGTGTGTTTGTTTGTACAGTCATTAGCGTGTAAGGAATTATACATAGTAAGTAACTTATAGATATGTAGGTGTGTATTTATACTATTTAAATAAAAAACAGATACCTACTTAGTTTGTATGTTATGGTAAATAAAGAATTATAAATTGTATCTAGATAGGTACGGTGTATTTATTCGAAAGTCCATTACTCATCGAATCTTAAAGTAGTCCTGGACCTGGCTGTAGTTCGCGTATGGAGAATTTTTTTTTCAGTTAAGTTTAGTAGGAGTCTTTGTAAGTATTTAAGACTTGGGCGGATATTAGCCACCTGGTACATTTTTTTTTTGCGTGAGAAAGTCTGCGAACCAGATTCGCACCGACGATGGGGAGAACGGTAGTGTATATAGGATTTCTACCCACTATTGAACATTTTCCAGTTATACGTCATCAACTCTTTTGTATGATTTTTTTTTCAACATACTTAGGTATCAAACAAAATTGAACGAAATTAAATTGATCAAACGATTGAATAATACAATGTGTTGTTTACATTAGAAGTAGGTACTAGTTATTTCATTAGGAATCTAATAATTTAAATTCATGTTAATGTTGTTGGCTTAGAGACCGCATACATACTTACCTAACTCGTTTTAAAATAGCTGGAATCGCATATCAACTCTATAAATCGACTTAAAATAACCTTGACTCGAGTTTTGTAACAAACAACTTCTTATCATTTCACATTCGTTTAATACAAAGTTTAGTTGTGTACGAGTCAGTTGATAGATAATTCATCGTTGAAAAAAAATCAAATACCTAAGTTACTTTAAAAATAACGACTCTTATAACTTATTATCATCTGACAGTTGTTCCGAACGGACTTCATTTTTATTTTTGTAAGCGAGAACAGTTAAGACAAGTGCGTTGTGTGACAGTAGAACTGCCAAAAAAGCATCAAAAAAGTGTTCATATCAAAGGTATTGTTTGTAAATAAAAACAAAACATGGCAACAGTTTTAGGGAGAGTTCTAATTTTAAATTCAATAAAGTGTACCCAACCGAAGACCTTGATTACGGTAAGTGATTTGAATTTATGATTAAGTATACTATCAAACATAAAAAAGTAAGTACCTAAGTATATTTATTTAAAATTTTCAGATTATATCATATGCCGGGTACAGTACTGGCAAAACAAGTAAACTTGTTAATGACATACATGAAGCAGTTTCTGATATAAAAGATGGTTCTAAATTATTGGTTGGCGGTTTTGGCTTATGCGGAATTCCAGAAAATCTGATTCAAGCATTAAACAAAAAGGGTGTGAATGGACTCACTGTAGTTTCAAATAATGCAGGTTTGTATCAGAATGTCTTTATCTAAGAGGCATTTTAATATAATAACATTAAAGAAAGCCGGGAGCGGGCCACTAGTTATAATATAAAGCAATATGGAGATCCCATTCAAAATTGCACATAATATTCTGTCATTTTCAATCCCTTTTTATATTGACTGTGTTATAGTTATGTAATGTATCATGGAGTTATCTTTACTTTCCTTTTTTATCTTTAATTAACTGAAATACTAATGCTTGCTTTAATATTTTGAATGAGTTGTGTTTTGTTTATAAATGCTTAATTCATACTATCTTTTCTTTTTTTATATATATTTCATAGTAAGGTAAGGTAAATGATTGCATTTTCATGAAATGAGAATAGTAATTATTTTATTTAAGTAGGTACTTATATAAAAATTACATAATTTCTTTTTTTTTTTTGCTAAATTTTGCTAAACTATAAACGTTTCAGGTGTTGATAATTTTGGTCTTGGAATCCTTTTGAAAAGCAAACAGATCAAGAGAATGATATCATCTTATGTTGGAGAAAATGCTGAGTTTGAAAGACAGTTTTTAAGTGGCGAATTGGAGGTAAAGTTTTTAAGTATTTATTAACTACTTTATCAAGCAAGAGTGGTGTAAGATAATAAAAAATTATAATGGAATTATTACGAAATTTAAATAAATCTTATACTTAATGGAAAATATTAGATTCAGTAACTACTAATCCAAATGGGATAAACCTTACATCAAAATTCAAGAACTATTTTAGTATAATGTATTTTATTGTAGTAAAATAATCAACTTATTTGATATGAATAGTTACCTCACTACATAGCATATAACATTTATATTATGAAAATATAATAGAGATAATTCCACTATCTATGTCATTTCAGATAAATAAAATCTCATTTGAAATGACACTATCTTCTGTTTAAGATAAATAATTATGTAAGTAATACTAGTATGTAGTACTTAACCAGTAGTACTATTTACTCTATGGTAATACGTTTTGTAAACAATGTGACCCAAATTCATTATTTTCTTTCGATAAAAACAATTGCTCCTTTTATGTAAGCTTCTTGAAGATATTTTTAGTATTTTTTTGGTTTCTTACCTCTCCTGTATACTAACCATTTAGCTGTCCATTTGACCACCTGTCTGAATGTAGAATTCCCAATACGATTAGATCGTGTTTTTTTTTTTAATATAAAACTATTTTTTCTTATTTAAAAGAGAGCCAAGTTATTTCTGTGCATATTACTGTTATAATATGCAAATGCGTTTCAGGTAGAACTTACACCACAAGGCACCTTGGCAGAAAGGATCCGAGCGGGTGGAGCAGGTATTCCAGCGTTTTTCACACCAACTGGATATGGAACCCTCATCCAAGAAGGCGGTTCACCAATTAAATATACCAAAGATGGCAAGGTAACAATATTTAAAATAATCTAAAGCCAGGTAAAATACTGGTTGTTATTATTGTTATACTTGTTATGTAGGTATATATAAAATTCAGAGGATGCGTTTTGAAGTGTAATGTGATAAGGTATTCTATTAACAGTTATTAGAATTTCCTCATTTCAAATGAAAGTGGTACACATCCTTTTTACACTCGAATGAGAGCTGTTCATTTTAATTTTGTCATAAACAAAAACCATTTGAGTTTTTCAACTCAAATGTCGGCGGGCAGACTGATGTATTTGTATATACCTTCGCCTATTAACACAAACAGCGTAGTTCATGAAATCATCGTAAATCATCGGCTTGAGCACGACCTTCTCGAGCACAAGGCCCTCTCTTTCGGATACACTCTCTTTCGGACGCTTGAACAGTATACCTGCACTAGTATTATTCGCAACCTTGCAAATAAATATAATTACTTGTTATAGTTATAATAAATATTAATTAACGAAACTATGCTATTTTCTTCAATCTTTCGTCCGGCTGCAACCCTTACATATACAGTTCACATTATCAACCTATGGTCATCGACGGCTAAAGCCATAGACTTGCCGTTCCACGTCGCGTCGCCAACAATATTTCTCAATAATATAAGGGGTACTGTACTATAGGGGTCTACTACTATAAGGGGGTGAGGAGATTATTCCGACAGATGGACTGCTTACTCTGCTACCGATGGCAGTAATTAAGCAAATGTAGATTAGAAAAATAATTTTTAAAAATTTTCTCTTAGATCGACATACCCAGCACTCCTAGACAGGTTCAAGAATTTGGCGGCAAAAAGTATGTGATGGAAGAAGCTATAACAGGCGACTTTGCCCTAATCAAGGCTTGGAAGGCGGACAAACATGGGAACTTATTGTTCAGGAAGGCCGCGCGTAACTTCAACCCCGCCATGTGCAAAGCGGCCAGAATCACCATCGCCGAAGTAGAGGAGGTCGTAGACCAAATTGAACCGGACTCCGTTCACATGCCCTCAATATTCGTGCACAGAGTAGTTAAATGTGACCACTTTGAAAAACGAATAGAAAAGAGATCTGTTAGAAATACAAACGAAAATAAAGAGAAAAAAGCATCGGACACTACGAGGGAAAGAATCATAAAGAGGGCAGCATTGGAATTCAAAGATGGAATGCACGCAAACCTTGGAATTGGTTAGAAACTGAAGCTTTTCAATGTTATTTTAAATTTTATCCACTTGATGGTAGATAGTAACCGTCGCCTATAACACCAGCAACGCCACAGGTGCTGCAACTGCTTTAGTAGAATTAAGGATAAGGGATTTGGAAGGAATATGGAAAAGGACTCTGGTATGACTTACTCATTTACCAAAACACAACAACACACTTGATGTTATTTTCCTGTGGTCTTGTAAGGTGGCAAGGGTTACGGCCGCCTGCCCGCCTGCCCAAATGACTGCGAAACGCAGTGTGTCCTCCCTCTACTTTCCAGATTCAGAGTAGCGCCAATTTTGAAAACTTCATTTTGAAAGTTGGCCCTGTCGGGAATCGAACCCGGGATCCCTGAAGCAGAGTGTTACGACAAGCACCTTAACCACTCATCCAACCCAACAGGCTCGTACCAATTATTAAGTTTTGTTTTAGGAATACCAATGTTGGCCAGTAACTATATACCTAGCAATATAAAAGTCTTGCTACAGTCCGAAAACGGGATTCTTGGACTTGGACCTTTCCCGACTGAACAAGAAGTGGACCCGGATCTCATAAATGCTGGGAAAGAGACAGTTACTGTAATACCAGGTATTAAGTGATTTTTTTTAATATTACATTAGTACAATATAATTATGTTCTGGGTTGCTTGTCAAAGTTAAGAGAAATCTGAAAATAAAAAAACTATTTTTTACAGAATAAAAATCAAATTTCACATTTTTATTAGTGCACCTATGCATTATTAGTATTCTATAAAATTAAAATGTACCCTAACATTGATAATTTTTTAAAATATATTTTCTGAAAGTATAATACAACTGGAAAAGTTTCTTGCATGGATTGTAAATATGGTAATGGTAAGGAGGACCAATTCTGTACATGAAATATTTTTCTTCGTCCACTATTGCATTGGGGTGTGGCGCTGTCGTCGCAGTTTATTTTCGATGGTTTCATGAACTACTCAACTTTATACTTTCATACCAAACACCAATGCTACAGTAGCGCCATTCTGGTCAATTTATGAACCACTATTAAATGGTTGTAGCTTGCCAGTTTTTCAGTTTAACCTCTAGTTAAGTCAGTCCTTCTTATCTCTACTCTCCATGGCTTTATGTGATAATATTGTCATGTATTTTTTAACTAAGACTTGTAGTGAGGTCACATGCTAATAAAAATGTTTACAGCCTCAACTCACAGAGCAATGAGGATATTTATCACTTGTCTTGTTTAGTTTGGTGAATATAATAAAAAATATATAATTTGATAATATTTATGAATTAGGTGCATCATTTTTCTCTTCGGACGAGAGTTTCGCGATGATCCGCGGAGGTCACATCGCTCTGACGGTGCTTGGCGCGATGCAGGTCTCGCAGTATGGGGACTTGGCCAATTGGATGATTCCTGTAAATATGCCGTTTTTTGACCTCTTTATAAAGTGGCTTAATATCTTGTTTACCCGATATGCTTCGACCCAATATGCTAGTACACACACACATTTTACACTTACACTTCACACACACACACTTTCCCTTTACAGAAGATATAGCTTGTTTGAGCTCAATAAAAAGTCACGGGTTAGTTCATAACTTTAATTATTGTTTGTATTTAGGTTTTCGTTGTCTGAATCTTATTTGTTATTCAATATGCAGAATTATAATAATATTATAAAAGGTTAACCCTAATGTTATAAACCCAAGTACTTAAGCTACATTACCGACGTAAAGAAGCGATTGAGTATTCATATTCATACCGCCTCTCTAACCTCTCGTTTGGAAACGAAATCATATTAAAAACTTTAACTTATTCCTAGTTATAAATTGAGTTCGCAATGTTCAATAATATGTGAAATAGCGGTGCGGGGCGGGCGACAGCGACAAACACAAATGACCGTCTCCGTTGGTTTCGTAACCTCAGCCTTAAGGGCTCCATTTTAAGTAAGGCTGTGACTATTCAGGGTAAACTGGTGAAGGGTATGGGAGGTGCCATGGATCTGGTCTCCGCGCCGCGCACCAAAGTAGTGGTCACGATGGAGCATTCGGCTAAGGGCGGCGCACACAAGATTCTGCCTCAGTGCACGCTGCCCCTCACCGGGAAGAACTGCGTTGACATGATCATCACTGAAAAGGTAAAAAGCCATTATGTAAAACAATAGGTGTGTGGTAAAAGCAGTGAACTTGAAATTATTTTGATGGGTAAAAGTGAAAACTTCTAATTTTTTAATTTTAAAATTCAGTATGATACCAATTCGAGTGCGTTAGATGTCGAGTGATCCTTATTATCAATAATGGAATGTACTAATCAGGAGGGTAGAGCTGGCTGTTTTTGTAGATGATGAAATATCTAGGGCGAAATAGCAACTATAATTGATATATTTATGAAACTTAATTATTGAAATTGAAATTGTTAAATTTCAGTGTGTTTTCGAAGTGGATAGCAGCAAGGGACTCACGTTAACGGAACTGGCGGAAGGAGTAACAGTTGAAGATGTTCGCGCGAGCACCGGATGCGAATTCAATGTTGCTCTAAATGTTAAGAAAATGGGAGATATTACACAGAACAAATCAGACTAAAATCGATTCAAATCCTCTATGAAATCTATAAAGTACTAGCGAACTGCTCCCGGATTCGCACGGATGCAATTTTTATCTGAAAATTTATATACAATTATACATAGGCATATGTAATTACACATAAATTATAACTCGTTTATATATATGTGTCTTTCCATAAGTGAAAATCGAATCAAATTCGGTTGCGCGGTTTTGGAGACCATCGGTAACATAGATACATCGATATTTATTTATAAAGAATTGGGAAATATTTTTATATTTGATACTTACGTATTTTTTTATAAAAATATTAACTCTCCAAAATACAAAAATAATTAAAAATGTAAATTGTATTTCTTAATATTTGAAATTTGTTAATATTGAATCAATTAGTTTTAATTAGTTTAAGAAAAAATATTACTTTCGAAATTAAATTGTCCATTATTATATTTTAAACGTCAATACTTATTTCGTTTATTGTTATATTTTATATTCGTTAAAAATATACTAATTATATGAAAATTAAGTGAATTTTCTTTAATATGCATAGTCACAGAGTCTGCTCATGACTTGATATAGATACCTACTTATATTTTGTCTCCAAAATATCTTCAGTTGAGTAGCTATATAGTATTATATTACCATATCTTACAAGCGGAAGTTATAAATTATTTCACATAACTTGATAACATATTATTATTTACTTACACAATGAATTCTCAAAATTTTTAACTTCTCGAGACAATTCCTATTCATATGTATTTTTAATACAAAACTAATTGACTAATTAATAAACTAATGGTGTGCAATTAATTATGTTTGTAATCTCAGAGAATCCATATATTCTATGCTCTGCTCATTCTAAATTCCCCGAAAATTCTGAAAAAGTAATGTTGGTTTTTCGGAGAAGGTAAGTATTTCTATTTACTATTTTACAATATAATAAAGTCAAGTCACCATCAAAGAGGTCATAACTTCATGAATTGCCAAGCGTGTTCTGTCAAATTGTGCATTTTGTGAGCACATATATTTCAAGTATTTTATATTATTTTAAGTTTACTCAATCTGCATAAAACGCTCGAATGAATGAAGATATTCCAAATCATCCGTTCATTGTCTTTTCCGTATGTTTTCTCTGGTTATTCTCTTTGATTGCAATAGGATGGTCTTTACTTTTATTTGTTTGTAAGTATAAAGGACTTCTAGTTTTAATATTTATCAACAACTGGTTGACTGCCGCTCATTATTAATATCTGTTTTTATTTTTTATATATTAGCTGTCAGCGATTTGTTGCTGATGACCGGTCTTGATTTGGTGAACGCTTTCGTACTATTGTCAGGACTTGTAATGCTTCCAACTAATGTTCAAATGTTGTACGCTATTGCTAATGGGATAAAGATCAAGTTAGTAATATTTTTTAAAACAAATGTCCTTTTATTCAATGCTATACTGTGATGGGAATGAACTATGTCTGTCAACTTAATAGTAAGTGGCTTTTGTCATCTATTAACACAAACAAAGCCAAAGGTGCTGCAAGTGCGATCGTTACCGATCTAATGGGTTTTAAAGAATTTGTCTTAAGAGACATCTTAAGACAAATTAAGACAATCTTAATACTTAAGACAAATGGACTTACCGAATGCTTTCTGTGAGGCGGTGGTGGTTACTGCCGCCAAATAGAATACCCGATTTATGACTGCGAAAGTTTATGGTGATTAGTGGTGGCAGTATGGTTTGCCACTACTAATCATTGAAAAGGCTTAATGACAAATTTTTAAAGGTATAGCCTAATTAAGAGAATTATCTTTTCTCATTGAAAGAGATTTATATATTTAATGAGGAAGCTTTTTTATTTGTAGCTACAATGCCAAGGTTGTGTGCTGCCCTCTATGGCTTTCTATATTTTGGATAATAATAATTAACGTGGTTGGTGCAGTGTTGTGTATTCACAAGATACACATCTGTCCGGAAATTACTACCAAGGCTATAAGATACTCTATGGAACATTATAGAAATATTCCGAAACATAAATCTTTCATTGACAACTTACAGTGGAATTTGAAATGCTGTGGGGTATGTTATGTATCTTCTTTATTTAAATAATTATTTGTAATATAACAATTTTATAATTATCTCTGTTAATTAACATTAATTAAGTGAAATAAGTATAAGTTAAAAAATCTCAATAGCCCGATTTTAAAAAAATTAAGAAAATAGTTTTTTAAAAATATTTTATAAATAAAAGGTAGTTTATTTATAACATTCAGTTTTTCTTCCCACGTTGAAAATATTTATGGTAAAAATTTCGGCCAGTGGGAGAATTCGTAATAGTAATTAGCCCTTAGTGTAAACATGTTCGTAATACATTTATTACAAGGGATTTCGTGAAATCACTATTTCCATCTATTTACTGATAACATTCAGGGATATGACAAGATACCTACTGCAAGTATTATCCAAAACACTGTGACCAAAAAAGGTTATAACACCATGCTTATCACCTACATTCTTTTTTTTCAGTCAGATTCATACAAAGACTGGTTCAACATTGACTGGTATGATAAAATACAAAATTATGAGTGGGATCCAAAATCGAAACATCTCGTTCATTCCGACAACGTGCCACTAAGGTTATTTGTGTTATAAGTATTAATAAAATAAAGTTAAGTATCAAAAAAAAAACACAAACACTGATTAAACATTTCTAAGTATTATTAAGTACTAGCTGGTGCCCGCGACTTCGTCAGCGTTGAACGATGAAAGGTACCCTATGTCCTTTCTGGTGTCCCAGATAACGTGTATGCAAAATTTCATGGTGATCGGTTCAGTAGTTTTTGCGTGAAAGAGTTACAAACATCCATATATCTAAACATACTTTCGCATTTATAATATTAGTACGGATAACCGTTTTAAAAATTGATTTGTGTTGGTTTATTGTCTCACTCTTTCTTAAAAGATTAGATACCTACTGTAAGAAAAGACTGTAAAATATTTTTATGGCCACTTGATGGCATGTGGTTACCGTCGTATACGGACACTAGCATCGCCAGGGTGGATGCAGGTGCGCTGTCGACTCTGCAGGAATTTGTTTACAGCTCCCTTAAAAAAGCCCATATTGTAGCTAGGAGGAAACAACTCAAAAGGGAGATCGTTCCAATGTTGCGCTTCGCGGGATAAAGTATCTCCTCATACGGGATACCTAAGCAATGCTAATGAAGTCCGCATCTATGGCGCGCAGTACGATGGTAAAAAGTCAGGAAATGTTGAACTCATCAGACGCAAAAATTGTGCACCGAAGTGTTGTCTTTAGGACTTTTTACTTGAGTGAAAATAAATAATGATGTGTTTAAACAGTTGCTGTAAAAGCGGTTCTTGCATATCAAACTATTTGTCAGAGCTTGGTACTTGTTCTATTAACACAAAAGGCTGTAGCTCTCTGACACGTCAGATCGTCTTGCTGTCTATGCACATACACCTATATATGTTTATAACTGTTATCATTTTAGAGGTGAGATATAGTTTTAATAATAGGTAAATTTTTAGCAATCGGCAATTATGAATTTTCGATAATAAGAGATGAGGGTCAGCGTTGGATCCTGGCTGCTTCTGATCATTTCATTGGAAAACTATTGGGGAGGCCTATGTCCAGTAGTGGACGTCCTATGGCTGAGATGATGATAATAATAATAATAATGAATAAAGAAATAATGACCACCGAAGCATAGACTTTTTAAAGTAGTTATTCAAAAGCAGAAGTATTGTAGCGACGCTATTTGATAGTGTTAAAAATAATTCGTTATTCGTTTAATCGTAGTACAATTCAATCAGCGAGTATTTAGTTCTATGAGTTATGACTTGAAAATGAAATTTTATTTGAGACCAAACTACATATTTATGTCTGAAACAATTTGAGATACTTATCGTACCAAAATTTATAGCTAGATTTAAGCTATACATCTCGTACATTTGATTCTGAAATTTATTGCTTTGGTTACTTAATTAAGGTATAATTTATATACTTACCTATATACTACCTACAATAGCAATTGATATCGTCAGAGCTTTTCTTAAATCACACCAGTTACAATTTATTTTACAGGTTCTTGTACTTAGGTTTATTGTGAAGAACGAGCCCGAAGAACAAAAAAACTGTAGAAGTTTTAACGTGAGGCATATAATGAACGTAAAACGTAACTTTAATCCTTCCGATTGTTCGTATCAAGTGAACCTTGAGGGAAGCCAAGATGACGTCTCCAGAGATTTTTAAAATACCTCTATATATTATTTCAAGTAGTTTTAAAAAATTACTTAATTTAAAAAGGAGAGAATACCGGCTTAAAATATTTTTTTGCTTAAGTTTTTCGTTTCATTTTTTATATTATACCTATAAGTAAGAATAAAAGTGAAAGTGGGTAATGAAATGCTCTCTATTAATAAAAGCTGTTATAATTCTTGAAATAATTCTGCCCATCACGGCTTCATCCTTGTTTATAGATTCGTCGTCGTGCTGTTCTTAAGTATATAGAAATAGTACCTAGGTGGTAGAAGATACATTAAAAAGGTTATCTATTTTACTACAAAGCTACTTACTGATAGATGACGGTAGGTAGCTACCGTTTCTTTGAGTGCAATTAGCTAACCTATTAATCTAACACTTAGAGCTTCAAGATTTGCAAAAGATAGGTATAACTACGTTGGTTGATAGGCATGAGGCAAGGAAAAAAATTAATAAGTGAAAGAGCAAAATATGGCACATGTGAAAATATCTTTATTTCATTTATAGTTAATACATGTCATGATATGTTAATATCCGGGTATTGGTCTTAGTCCACTTGTGTGGATTACTATCTAAAAAACGTAGATATTATTATACATTAGTGTGGTATTATATTACCTATATGTAACCTTCTTACATATACCTCGTTCTATGTAAATTATAATATAAGTATATTGTCTTTTCATGTATCTGTCATAGTTATAAAAATGTGTATTTTTGCTAGTTTCATATTGTTTATTAAAACCTTAATTCCAAGGTTTTGTCCTATTATTACAATTAGTTTGTGGTCATATGTTATAAATAAATATAAATTATATTCTGTGTGTTATATACACGGTTGAAATAATTATGAGTGGCCATAATTGGCTTAAAGGTCTAGTTACCAGGCCATAAAATTCCAAAATAAAATACAAATTCAATAGCCTGTGGTGCACAAGTTGACAAGTCATTTAATTTATTTATTATTTTCTGTGGTTTGTTACAATCACAAACTAAATAAATTGGTTAGAATATACTTGTTTTAATCACATTACAATTTTATTTCAATTAATGTAGCTAATAGCTATTTCATTTTGCAACTTTAATTTAAACATCTTTTAGTCGGATATTTCCTTGACTTTGATATAACACCTTAATTTTGTTGCAGACCATGGTGTTTTTGTCGCTCACGAATTATGTTCGGAATAGAGGTCCAGACGAGTTTTGGAGGAAAAGAAGAATTTTCAAGTTGGCCTCACATTTTGTTGGCCGGCGCAGAAACTGTTACTCAATCGCCGTCCGTTATGTACACCGTGCGCTAGTCTATGCGACTAAGGCACGTGCATTAAAAAAGAAGGACATGAAAGATCTATGGGAAACTCGCATCACTGCTGCTTGTGAACAACATAATATTACATTCGGTACATTAAAGGAAGGTCTTGACAGATCGAATATTATGTTGGATAGAAAATCGTTGTCTGACTTAGCTTGTTGGGAACCACGAACATTTGAAAGCCTTGCTGCTGTTGCTAAGGAGAAATTGCGTCTCGACGGTTATATTGATTATACTGACAAACAACGACCAACTGGTGTCGATTTAAATCTAAAGGATGTCATGTTAGAGGCGTGGTTGAAAGAAAAAAAATAAGTTCTATACTAAGTAAACTGTATGTAGTTTAATGATTAAATAATTTAATATTTAGGCTAAATGTGTTTTCATGAATTGTCCAGCTCCCTTTTCAACTGTTTCGTTAGTTCATTTTGCTTCTGTAATAGATATATGTTTTCTATTTTCCTCCGTTGTTGTCTTTCTACATCTTTAATAACACCCTCATGCATTCTTTCTCTGAAAATTTCAATTTTTTTATAATTATTTGATGTTGCCTTTGTCAATACAAAATTGTGAAAAGAGAATTGGTACTATTCTATTACATAAAATGTATCTCAAAAAAGGGCTTGTGAGAAAAGAGGAATTTCACATAATTTTATTGAATAAAATAAATAATAAAAATCGGCTTGTCCTGTAATTTTTAATGGCCCTTGGATTTTTTTGATAACAATGTGACTCAGAATTTCACTTTACTTCTTGGATTTTTCACCAATTTAGATACAAAAGTGTTTAGTTTGTAGCACATTAGGTACTTCATTTTCAATTTAAAAATACACATGGTAACTATAATATTAACCTATTTAAATTCAATACAAAATGTTGAAATAAAACATAAAATTCTCAATTTCTCAAAAAATCAAGAGTGGACCGTTGCCTGGCTGCTAAAAACATCTCATCTTTTGAGCAAATATTGTATATGTAATAAGAAAGAATATGTTGTGTTGTACACTCATGGAAATTATATATTCATGAATAGTAAATTATATAATTCTATTACCTGTCTAATTGTTGTTTCATGTGAACATAAGATATAATACCAACTGTAATTGCACATGATACTCCTAAAACAGCTTTAGACGTTCGGGAAGACATAATTAGATTCCACAGTTTGATCCTATTTCATCATATAGCTAAGCTTCGCGTTTGTATTTATATCTATATTATAAAAGAAAAACGGAAAATATAATATTTACACATATTAATTATCATCAGCTGCTTCCACCTCCAGTAGGTATGTAGAATTTCAATTTTCATTTTTTTTTATTTGAATGATTTAATTCAGATTTGACATTGACATTTCGGTACTCATTTTTGACAGTTATGATTTTTATGAATCTTGTGTTTTATAATTCGGGTTTGGTTTCATACTATTTAAGTTTTATTAAAGTATTATTATTTCTATTTATGTCAAAGAAGTATAACTTCTTATGCAGATTTGATAAGTTCCTAAGTACACACACTGTCTGTTACTTTATCTGCCACATTATTTGAAAACACTGAATCAAGGAATATAGTACTCACTAAGCGAGAGGCACTGTATGGTCTTGCAGACATTTAATTTTTACTAAAGGTAGGTAGGTAACGTTTATCATAATAACTAACTAACCTATCAACGACGGTAAGATCATAAGAATAAAAAAATAAGTAGGTAACAACATGGCATAGAATTAGCCTACTTCCATGCAAGGTAACTAGGTAAGCGGACGTAGCGGTGTGTGGGGATCCGAGGATAAGGCCTCGCTGTCATCTCGGACCCACACCACACATCACCGCTGATGGTGGAATCCGGGTACCTGAGTAAGTAGGTATTCAAAATAAAACAATAACGAAAAATTTTCAGTATAATTTTATTCGGCAAGTAAAAATCAGTAAATAAATAAAATATATACATAATATGTTTATCAGACTTATTTTACGTATAAATGCTTATTTACAATATAAAATAGGGACGTAATATTTTAAACATAAAACAAATCCATAAAAGAATAAATAAGACACAAGTCAACAAGTATTCACATTTAGCAACAGTAACGTACCTACGACTGTACATGAGGTAGGCTCCTCTGCGTAATGGAAAAGCCAGTGCCTGCTGATAAATCAAGATTAGGATTATTTTATGTGGTAGGCATACTAGTAAAAAATGTATGGGCTGGTTTCCAGGAACAGTAAAAAAAAAAACAGTTTTCTCTTTGCAATCTAACATACTTATTTAAGTAGATAATATTTTTACATAAATATTAGCTTGGTATTTGATTATAAGTAAAAAATTAGATTAGTTATACCTACACAAGGACTTTAGCTCAATATAGCATTATTTCCAGAGAAAACACCAAGTTTTGTATGAAGATGCACGCGTTCGTTTAGCGGCCGATAGATTTGGTTCAGCGGAGATGTACATAGTTGTAGTTGAGAAAGTAGTTACTCTGTTAACCGTTTATTATGAAAAATTTTCGAGTCAAAGAAACAAAGGGAATTATAACAATTCTATAGAAATATCTGCAAATAAAAAACTTGTGAAAGAAAATTTGTCCAACTATGCAAGGCTAAAAATAAAATTAAATATAAGTAAAAAAGTAAGTACCTACATATTTACATGAATATTTACAATTTGGGTTTTTTAATTTTAACCTATTAATACTCAATCGAGTATTAATTTGTTATAACAACTTAAAACTGTAAGACCTAATTCTTAAACTAGTTCACAAATATCCTCATAACTGGTTCATCACAGTGTAGTTTTATTTTCATCATTGACGTCATCATATTGATCAGCATCATCATTGCTTCATTTCGAATCGTTCATAGCGAAACCGATGAGACTGAGATTTCACTAGCCGCTTACAGCTCTAATCCGAGTTTCCAAAAAAGATAACAAGATGTTAATTATGGCACAGCTATCTGCCGCAATTGTCGTAGAAACTTGCGGAGCCCCTGTTGGGGATTTCAGCGAATTCGCGCTTTGGCGTGCATAGCTTGCTGCTGAAGTCTACGTTCCGCTTCCTAAAATAAACACAATTTATTTAGAATTAATTAATTAATTAATGTTTTTTTTTATGCTAAGATGGGCAGACAGGCTGACGGTCCACCTTGATGTTAGGTGGCTACGGTTGCCTAGGCCTGTGCGCTGCCAACTATGTATAGTAGGTTTAAGAGTAAGAGGACAGGGAAATGGGCTCTGGCATCCCTTACTCACTCACCGAAACACCGAACCGAACTGTCTTCTGTAAGGGGGTAGTTACTGCTGCCAGCCGGGCTGTCCAAAATGACTGCGAAACGCAGTATGCCCGGCTACTATCTTGTTTAGCATATTTTAGCACCACAATGAGTTATTTTACAATATTATATATAATAATTAATTGCATTCGGTTCTCACATTACAGCCCTGATTAGATATAGAATAAAAATAATATTTACCCTCGGGTGGGTAGTTCCATTTGATCGACGAGAACGGATTTGACGTAGAGTCGGTCGTTACACCAAAGGATGCATAGGGATCGCGGCTCCAGTACATTCATGTCGTACTCCCACGATAACTCCACCTGAACACACAGAACAATTCATGTCATTAAGGATCAGATTTGACAAGGCATTCAATCTACCTATAGATATGTAATTTAGGAACAATTAAATCCCTTGCTCTATCCTGTTGCTCTAACCAATAGGATAGAGAAAAGGACGTCGAACGTAAGCAAAATACCATTGAAATGTCATACCCACTGCTTTATGAACCAATA
Organism: Synanthedon myopaeformis; assembly: GCA_944738685.1. Taxonomy (NCBI): domain Eukaryota; kingdom Metazoa; phylum Arthropoda; class Insecta; order Lepidoptera; family Sesiidae; genus Synanthedon; species Synanthedon myopaeformis. The sequence continues at coordinate 8,844,595 of OX122919.1, forward strand.
ATAGCCAAATAACAATCAATAAGAAACTTAACTGTTTTCCTATTAAGTAGGTATTTGCCTATGTTTTTCTGTTTTTTTAACTATTGTCTTATTATTATAGTTATTCTATATTAATACAAACGCAAGCTGCATTATTATATCAGTACCTATTACACTTATTAACTTTGTGGCGACCTCCTTTCAATTACCTATTTGGAATTTACGTTTTAGTTTCCGTGCTTCTTCATTTAAAAGAATGACACATAATAAGCACCTACATCTATATCTATTAACCCTACATAGTTATATCCTATCGTATTAAACGCCTCTAGATTTGTGACGAAACTAAAAAATAAAAACGGAAAATAACATTTACCTTCCTTACTTTTCCTCCCATGTCCATCGGATGTGTAACAACTATGGTATATGTCGTGCCATGCTCTAATCTGAAAATAATTTTATAAAAATTAACTCGATTTGATGAAATTTTCAGGCAACAAGTTAAGGCAATAAGTATAGTATCGCACATCGCACATTGACAAATAGATTTGTTGTCTTTACAATAAACGCAAGAAAGTAAAATTATTTCAGTATGGTATATGACCTGCTTTATTTTCAATAATATTACTATTATGAATCGGTGATGAATACGTGAGTATATAGATATTCTCAAACTGAATTACGACTTACTTCACATAATTGTTCGGAGTCAAGTCCATTCCGCGAATAACGCCACGATCAGACAGCAGAGTCACTTTCAGGAAACCCTGTATGTAACGAAAGATAATAATTAACTAGAGTAATTACAAGGGACCGAAGATCATAGATGTATAAGGATCATAGATGATGTATATGGATGCAATGAGGACGGAACCATTAAGTATTTCAGATAGAATATAGCTAAGTGATAATAACATATTTACCTGAACCCATGACTCCGCACCTTTAGGATTCGCTAATTGAATCGCTATTCTGTAATGTCGTTCTGAAAAACAATATAAAAAATAAAAATATTTATGTTTAATAGTGATCGTCCAGCGGTCGAAATTCGACCGTAATTCATTTAAATTTTTAGTAAGTAAGTATATTAATCTCTTCCCAGTTTGACCATAAACAAAAGAGTGTAAGTACAGTCGAGGTAAGAAAAGGTTCGTTACCTTATAGTCGACATTTGCTTGCAACAGGGTAATTATCAGTCATGCCAAAATTTCATTTGAAAAATGAATGAATTTGAAAAATGACGAAGGTAATCGTACCTCGACTTTACATATTACATATGTAATGTCAAACGTGTATGGGTGTGTCAAACACGCAGTAGTGTGTGTAGTGTTTGTTTTATTTAATTTAATGTATTTCAAATGCATATTATATAAAAAAATATTAGCTTTCTCCAGTCTTTCTCCATATACTTAAACTTTACCAACTTTAACTTGTACCAAATTTCACACTCTTCCGTCCGTACCATTCTCTTAATAAGGGATCCAAAGGATTCGCTTCACGTATATTATAGATGCAATTTAAGTGTTTCGTAAGAATAAGGCTTTTCTTAAATTTAAATAAAAATTAAAATATAAAAGAAGATCCGAGCGATTCCTGATTTTTATTCAAAGTTTATGACTGCAGGACAGTATTTATTATCAAATAATACATACGGCAATAAGGTAGTTCCTTCCCTGTACTGAGGAAGTACTTCGCCCCTATAGTGTCGTGTTCCTCAGAAGGGTACACTTCATTCTCTGATTGATTGTTCTTGTTCGTGATCAAGCCGGGAGAACTGTCCGCGTGGAATCTGAACAACAAACGCTTATTATGCTAACAAAAATGAGCCATAAATGACCATAATTAAAAATAAAAATAAAAAAATAAAATAAATATAAGTTAAGATTGCTTACCCCATTATTGCACAGCCGTGACCGCAGTGGAAACACTTTCCGTCCAAAAAGTGTTGATACGACGGGCACTGGTGACCTGTAATGGATTGAGTCGAAAATATAATCATTTAAAATATTCATCTATATATAGGTTTACCATAAGCTTCGACAACACCGGAGATGTCCCTGGTTCCGCTCGAAATATTCGACAAAACATGCGAAGACTTTTATGAAAAAAAAAAAAACTAATTTTTTTTTCTTCATAAGAACCTTTTTCGGACTTTATTATATTTAAAAATATTAAAAAATGAGAAAAAACTGGATTAGAGCATTATTATGGTAATTTAACAGTTAAAATCGAACTACAGTATGTGCAATAGACGTGTATTAAACTTAATTCACCTTTGATCCCGGTAGGTAAAGTCTATGCAAGCGCTGAATGAAGAAATGAAACGAGTTGCAAATGAACGCAACGAGAAAATGATCTAAGAGCCAACTGCTAACTTTGAAACGCATACATAGGTGTAGTAATTTAACCAGTTTGTACTCGTATGACGGACGAAAGCCTTCTCAAATAACTTGGATAATGTGGTACATGTCAATAACTTGATCTTTTAAATGCACATATGTATGTTTTGTTACAACAATATTCATAAAAAAATTAGTGGACAAGGTTATCCACAGACAATTAATTAAATTATAAATAGTTATATAACTAAATAATTAACGAGCTGTTGCACGCGCCTTTGTCCGCGCAACTTTATAGAATAAAGCCTAAGTTACTCGCTGATAATGTAGCTTTTTATAGGTGGAAGGATTTATAAAATCAACTCAGTAGTTTTTGAGTTACAATCTTTTTTATTTTATTTAATAAGGTACACAAAACAGGACACTGACATTAAATACATTGAATAGATATGATTACATTGAAGTGAACTAGACAGAGGCCCAAAACACTTTTCTCTTTATAATATTAGTATAGATTCATATATAAATATATATTTGCTCAAACTCATCGCAAGTAATCATCAAAGTCTACTACATATTATTCATGTATTATACATTATTTAATGCATACACTACATAAATTTAATGGTCTTATTGCTTTTAAAACTTTAAGTAGGTATGATTTAAGTCTCTGCTGCCTTATACTTATACATACCTATGTAAGGACATTTTCCATTGATAGACTCCGTAAACAGCTTGATCGCTCTAACATGATTGCATGCCACTAGAACTCTTGAAGCCTCTTCCAGGCCTTGTTTGACGAGGGTTAGTGGCACGAGTGGTCCTTCAGTCAAGTCACAACCCGGTTGCTCTTTCCCATTGTTCGGGTAAAAGTCCAAATGACCCACAGGTTGTGACATCCCATATCCTGCCATAAACACAAAATCTGTCGCACGCGCAGGTAAAACACGTGAATGATTAGTTTAAATATGCAATGGGTAGGTATACATAATGAAAATAATGAATCTAATATTTACTAGCAAAACAGCTTCAATCAATAATATTTGAATCTACCATAACATTTAGTTAAAGATATTTATCTCAATATTAGATGGCAAAATTAAAGACTTTAGATAAAATATTAGATTTCTTTAGATATATTTTTTATATATTTCTTCATCGTCACCAGCATCTATTTCATTGCAACTCGTTAGCAAAAATTCAGAATAGGTAAAATAATACGCTATATAAGAGTTTCTATTTCTTTTGTAATAATTATAAATTTAAGAAGTCTTTACAAATATTATATTAGTATGGATACCAAACCATAAACATTAGGACATAGGCTACTTTATAACCGTTGCACTAGGCGCGGCAATTGTGGAAAAATCTTAGTAAAAATAATTGAAAATATAAACCCGGCAGGATATTCCTATATGTATAATTTTAACGGTATTCAAAAAATTATAATGAATAACCAGCATAAATTGATAAAAAATGCTTAGTAATGCCGGATAATACTCTTAAATATAGCTGGATAAGGTAAAAGTAACCGTCATAATATACCCACAGTTCTAATTACGCCTTGCTTTCCCTAGACTTTATTAAATTATAAATTTTATAAATACCTAGTGGGGGGCAACCACCGTAACGCATCGCTGTATTTGAATGGTAATTACAACATTTTTAAAATTTTATTTAATTTTTCTTACTTCTTACTTTATCAGTGATTGCAAGCAGTGACGACTAATAGACCCTAATTTTCTGCAACCTTTTAAATTATTTTCATTTGTATGATTAGGATACTTTTTAAATGTAGATTCAAATATATACCTACTATTACTATTTACAATATCATGTAACTCAGTTAGTCAATTGTTATGATACATTGCAGCAATAAAGCATTCTAATAGGTATTTTAATGTGAGTGCGTCATGGATTAAGATGTGAAGCGTTTACGTGCACACATAGAAATTTACAAATGCAATGTTTACCTAATAGGAAAATGCTTTTTCCGTCCGTATGTATTACGTCAACGAATTGAGCGTCGCTTGGATCCAATCGCACGTGAGTAGGCATCCCTTGGAAATATGGTTCCGCCGGGTCTAAACCTGTGATTCTTCCAATTCCCTACGGAATAAAACACTAAATCAAAGACAATTATGAAGACGAATTTGAGCGACAATACCGTAAAATCTATTAGAAATGTTTTAATAGAAAAAAGTATGAATTAAAAAATGGAGATACTTACTTGAACTCTTTCTCCTGCATAGCCGGCCGTATGGGCTCCTAAAGAATGACCAATAATATGTACGTCCAATGGATTTAATCCGTGCTCTTTCTGTAAGAAATAAAATTATGTTGAAACAAGAGAATTACAAGTTTAATACGTTAAAAAGTACCTACCTATACTTTTAACACATACAGTATACAGTCAAATGTCAATATACAGTCAATCTTTATAACTGAAATTCATAATTTAACTTTGAATAAAATTCCTAAACATCCTGCTACTAATGTTAAGATAGATAACCACTGCATGAAACGAAATGCAAGATGTATGCGTAGTTACTTGGATAGGTACGCTTAGTATTTATTAAATATGCAAAACTAGCTGGTGCCCGCGACTTGAAAGAGTTACCTACATCCAAACATACTTTCGCATTTATAATATTATTATAGTACAGACGGACTAGACGGATTATTAATCTTATGTAGAATGTGTTTAATTTTATTACATTTTTAAATTAACCACTTACTTACAAAAAATAAGTATGGCTTTAAAAGCGTTCAAAATAATTATTAAAATTGTTAATTTAAATTTGGTGCAACATATGGTCAGTGTTAGATGGAGCTACTTACTTGCAATGTGTTGATGAAATGTGCTACTTCTAGCCCCACTAGGCGAGTGTTGGCGGTAGCTTGGGTGTACAGCGGCAGGCTGCCTCCAGCCCAGTCCACTATCACCACGTTGAAGTCACCAGCTTTCACTAGTTCATCTTTCATTTCACTCACCTATTGGAATTTACCATTTATTATTAATTTTTAGGAAAAATCTCTCCCAAAAAGTAAGAATCTAAAGGGTACCCACTATGTTCGCGCACTAATCGTGCTCCACACATCTGCAACTGCTCCAGTAGTGGATACGTTTACGCACTTGGAGCGTGCAACGTTGCATGCACAAATGCGAGTGCTCCACGCGGTGGCGTTTTTTTGCGAACACATAGCGGAGCGAAGTGTGTTCGTGGACGCGAGAACGATAGTGTGGACGTGTCGTGCATCTACTAATTCCGAGGAAGACATGTTTACTCAATGTTCGAACGAAAACTGTGGAGCACTCTATTCATCAGTAATGATGCGCGTACCGTCTCCACTTGAGCAGTTGCAGATGCGTGGAGCACACGATTTGTGCGCGAACATAGTGGGTCCAAGCGAACCCCAAAGTGGATCCAAATTAAGCAATAGCTAGACCATTAGAGGAAGTGATATCCAATATAAAGTTACGTTATTAAATCTATACATATAATAAAATCATAAACGATCCTTAAAAAAAAAACAATTTGTACTGCTATTTTGAACAGCCTCAGCTGTTTGCTTATTGTTGTGCTTTTATATTGTAATATAGTTTTGTGTAGTAGATTTGGACTTAAGTTTCAAAATTACCCAGAATCGTGACGTCATGAGTATAAGCTCATGCATGCAAGCAAGTACAATAAATATAATAAATCCCCATAAGAAATCGAAACAAATATACAATAAAAAAATAGAATAATCACGAAATTATTTATTACCCAGTTAGCTAATGGCGTGTCAATGAATCCATGTATTATCATCTTGGTGAGACGTCTCGGACTAAAATTGGACTTTACGATCGTTTTGTTAGAGTTCACATTTAAGAGCTGTCCGTCGGTGGGGTTCTTTTTGGTGTACAGGATAAATCTGAAATAACAATTATGCATACATAAATAGGTAATGAGATGAGATACCTCATCACTGGATGTGTGGTCTTTAAAGATAATAGACACGAGAATTTTATTTCATTAAAATATATTTAGGCTGACTGTACTCACACATATTCGTAGATATTTTGATAAATTTGAATTCGGGCCAAGTAAAGGTGGAAACAAACTACTCGGACGCGTCTGATTGCCGCGGTAGCTATATGTGCACGGTCGTTCACATTCCAGTGCGCCAGATTTCCAGCGGACGTCCGAACGCTCAAGGACGTTCCAAAGTCACGTCCGCAACTAACGTCCCGCTAGTTTGCACAGCTGTGTATTTGTACTGTCCAGATACCTATCAACCACGTCCATAAGCCGCGGCAGTCGGACGCGTCCCGATAGTTTGATTCCACCTTAAAGAATACTCAGAAGACGAAAATAGGATGAAATAAGAATTTAAGATCAAATAATTACTAGGGGCTGAGTAAGGAATACAAATAGGTCGAGTTAGGAAAAAAATAATAGTGGGACAAGTTGTCGTAGGATGAGAATGGAACAACCCGAATGAATATCCAAATGTTTTAAAAAAACCAAAAAGTACAGCCTAGATATGTAATTGATTTAATTTAATTTAATACAAAATTTTATTAATTCGCCAACATGCACTAACGTAGTCAGAGACAACGTAATGGCGCGAGAAGTAAATGTCAATGCAAATATACCTAAGTAGCACTCACGGAATGAGCGGATAAGATTTTTTTATTTATGTAACGAATGATTGGTATGGTTGCCCAATTTGAATTCAGAACCTTACACAAGACAATTGACATTTCAATTAGTCTTGACTGAAATGTCAAATGTCTTATTGCTAGATTTGCTGTGGCCAGTGCTCTAGTATGGTTTGTGGCATGACAAAGAGGATATTAATCTAATTGACTAAATATATAAGAATAATTATTATACCTTGTATTTATAACAACTCTCGGCAACGGAAACACGTTGAATGGTCTGTGGATGAGGTGATACCAACTCCTTGTTATGTTCAAACATCCTAGTTCATCGTAGCATCGCGTTTCATTCTCAACTGAAAATGTAGAAAAAAACATATTAAATAAATATTCATATATAGGCTAATATGACAAAAGAGATGACTTACCTACTGAAAAAAAATGTTTTGTAGGTAGTCACCATAAGTTGACTTTATGTTGACAATGTAAGATTTTTGATACCTTGCCGATACCGATAAGGGTCGGCGCCTATTATCGGCATCGGCTAGGAAAAGGATCCTTCGGCATCCCTACATGCAAGCGCACACTGTTGGAATCTGAGGCGTCCTTAAGCATGCCGAATCGTCTCGACTTCGTATTTGTAGCTCGCATCTCTTCAAAACAGTCTATTAAAAGTCTGAGTTGTTACAAGCTAGTAGTCTGAGTCGTATTTAATATGGTGGATTTGGATCTCGTGCTCATAGCAGCTCTTGCTGAAGAAGAAGAGAAATGTAAGAGAAGGATGCCTCCCCTCACCCCGTACGCTCGCAGAGCAAGCTATCCCCGAGTGTTGCCTCGGCGTGCCGAAGGATGTCGAAGCATCCCGAAGCATCCTCAAGGACTACGACCATATATATTGGAAATTGTGACTTTGTTGCCATGACGTTAATGTACGAGTATATTACTATTTGCCACCTAAAACCCTCGGCCGTGCCGATACCGATAGTGGGCGCCGGGCCTAAGAGATATAATGATCGTCAACTAGATCGGTATTATTTTACTACTATACGAAATAATGGTTGAATAAAAATATCTGATAACTTCTGACATTTCTAAATATAGTTAGGCAACCTGACTGCTCTCAATATTAAGACGCTGACTGTACAAGTTAAATTATGAGTAAACACCCAGCGGCTCTCACTTTGCACTCTTAATGTCGTCGGTCAGTCTAGTTGAGGGCTCCGCATAGCCTTATAATTGACTATTTGCTTCCGTCTTGTCTTCCGTTATTTCTATAAGAAAGTCAACTTAAGAAACTTACACGGCAACCAGGGTATGTTGACCTCAATGCGATCCGAACGCGCCCAGTTAAAGGGGTCCAATATACCGGCAAAAGCTGGCTGCAAGCCTAGTAGAATACACCACAGCATCACCCGAAGATGTCTATTCGTCAAATGTAGGCGTAGCATTTATCCACCTGTAACAAGCAAGAAAATAATGATCTTTCAACAATAAGTATCAATTGCAAAACTGAGTTTTCTGAGCTGTGTGAACCTGGAACCCGACATGAAGTAATCAATTTTTTTTTAAATGCATACGTTTGTACTCCGTATGTACTGGTTTGTACCAACTTTTTTTTCGTTTGTACCTCAATGGGTTCGGAGATACAAAATTTTCAAAATACCCAGAACCCGACTTGAAGGAATCGATTTTTTTTTAAATGCATACGTTTGTACTCGGTATGTACTTGTTTGTACCAATTTTCTTTTCGTTTGTACCTCAAGGGGTTCGAAAGTACCGGCATTACAAAAAGTGCGAAAATGGTAAATCTGTCATTTTTCAAGATATTTGAAATCTGCAAGCGGGGATAGATTCCTAGTCGTTTGTACCCATCGAAAACACTGAAAGATTCGTTTGTACCTCAAGGGGTTCGAAAGTACCGGCATTACAAAAAGTGCAAAAATGGTAAATCTGTCATTTTTTGAGATATTCGAAATCTGCAAGCGGGGATAGATTCCTAGTCGTTTGTACCCATCGAAACCACTGAAAGTTTCGTTTGTACCTCAATGGGTTCAGAGAAACTAAATTTTCGTGATATACAGAAACCCAATTGGAGGAATCGATTTTTTTTAAATTCATACGTTTGTACTCGTTGTGTACTTGTTTGTACCAGTTTTTTTTTCGTTTGTACCTCAAGGGGTTCGAAAGTACCGGCATTACAAAAAGTGCAAAAATGGTAAATCTGTCATTTTTTGAGATATTCGAAATCTGCAAGCGGGGATAGATTCTTAGTCGTTTGTACCCATCGAAACCACTGAAAGTTTCGTTTGTACCTCAAAGGGTTCGGAGAAACTAAATTTTCGTGATATACAGAAACCTAATTGGAGGAATCGATTTTTTTTAAATGCATACGTTTGTACTCGTTGTGTACTTGTTTGTACCAATTTTCTTTTCGTTTGTACCTCAAGGGGTTCGAAAGTACCGGCATTACAAAAAGTGCGAAAATGGTAAATCTGTCATTTTTCGAGATATTCGAAATCTGCAAGCGGGGATAGATTCCTAGTCGTTTGTACCCATCGAAACCACTGAAAGTTTCGTTTGTACCTCAAGGGGTTCGGAGAAACTAAATTTTCGTGATATACAGAAACCCAATTGGAGGAATCGATTTTTTTTAATTGCATACGTTTGTACTCGTTGTGTACTTGTTTGTACCAATTTTCTTTTCGTTTGTACCTCAAGGGGTTCGAAAGTACCGGCATTACAAAGAGTGCGAAAATGGTAAATCTGTCATTTTTCGAGATATTCAAAATCTGCAAGCGGGGATAGATTCCTAGTCGTTTGTACCCATCGAAACCACTGAAAGTTTCGTTTGTACCTCAAGGGGTTCGGAGAAACTAAATTTTCGTGATATACAGAAACCCAATTGGAGGAATCGATTTTTTTTAATTGCATACGTTTGTACTCGTTGTGTACTTGTTTGTACCAATTTTCTTTTCGTTTGTACCTCAAGGGGTTCGAAAGTACCGGCATTACAAAGAGTGCGAAAATGGTAAATCTGTCATTTTTCGAGATATTCAAAATCTGCAAGCGGGGATAGATTCCTAGTCGTTTGTACCCATCGAAACCACTGAAAGTTTCGTTTGTACCTCAAGGGGTTCGGAGAAACTAAATTTTCGTGATATACAGAAACCCAATTGGAGGAATCGATTTTTTTTAATTGCATACGTTTGTACTCGTTGTGTACTTGTTTGTACTAATTTTCTTTTCGTTTGTACCTCAAGGGGTTCGAAAGTACCGGCATTACAAAAAGTGCGAAAATGGTAAATCTGTCATTTTTCGAGATATTCAAAATCTGCAAGCGGGGATAGATTCCTAGTCGTTTGTACCCATCGAAACCACTGAAAGTTTCGTTTGTACCTCAAGGGGTTCGGAGAAACTAAATTTTCGTGATATACAGAAACCTAATTAGAGGAATCGATTTTTTTTAAATGCATACGTTTGTACTCGTTGTGTACTTGTTTATACCAGTTTGTACCATTTTTAAAAAATTGATTCCTCCAATTGGGTTACTGTATATCACGAAAATTTAGTTTCTCCGAACCCTTTGAGGTACAAACGAAACTTTCAGTGGTTTCGATGGGTACAAACGACTAGGAATCTATCCCCGCTTGCAGATTTTGAATATCTCGAAAAATGACAGATTTACCATTTTCGCACTTTTTGTAATGCCGGTACTTTCGAACCCCTTGAGGTACAAACGAAAAGAAAATTGGTACAAACAAGTACACAACGAGTACAAACGTATGCAATTAAAAAAAATCGATTCCTCCAATTGGGTTTCTGTATATCACGAAAATTTAGTTTCTCCGAACCCCTTGAGGTACAAACGAAACTTTCAGTGGTTTCGATGGGTACAAACGACTAGGAATCTATCCCCGCTTGCAGATTTTGAATATCTCGAAAAATGACAGATTTACCATTTTCGCACTTTTTGTAATGCCGGTACTTTCGAACCCCTTGAGGTACAAACGAAAAGAAAATTGGTACAAACAAGTACACAACGAGTACAAACGTATGAATTTAAAAAAAATCGATTCCTCCAATTAGGTTTCTGTATATCACGAAAATTTAGTTTCTCCGAACCCTTTGAGGTACAAACGAAACTTTCAGTGGTTTCGATGGGTACAAACGACTAGGAATCTATCCCCGCTTGCAGATTTTGAATATCTCGAAAAATGACAGATTTACCATTTTCGCACTTTTTGTAATGCCGGTACTTTCGAACCCCTTGAGGTACAAACGAAAAGAAAATTGGTACAAACAAGTACACAACGAGTACAAACGTATGCAATTTAAAAAAATCGATTCCTCCAATTGGGTTTCTGTATATCACGAAAATTTAGTTTCTCCGAACCCCTTGAGGTACAAACGAAACTTTCAGTGGTTTCGATGGGTACAAACGACTAGGAATCTATTCCCGCTTGCAGATTTTGAATATCTCGAAAAATGACAGATTTACCATTTTCGCACTTTTTGTAATGCCGGTACTTTCAAACTCCTTGAGGTACAAACGAAAAGAAAATTGGTACAAACAAGTACACAACGAGTACAAACGTATGCAATTAAAAAAAATTGATTCCTCCAATTGGGTTTCTGTATATCACGAAAATTTAGTTTCTCCGAACCCCTTGAGGTACAAACGAAACTTTCAGTGGTTTCGATGGGTACAAACGACTAGGAATCTATTCCCGCTTGCAGATTTTGAATATCTCGAAAAATGACAGATTTACCATTTTCGCACTTTTTGTAATGCCGGTACTTTCAAACTCCTTGAGGTACAAACGAAAAGAAAATTGGTACAAACAAGTACACAACGAGTACAAACGTATGCAATTAAAAAAAATTGATTCCTCCAATTGGGTTTCTGTATATCACGAAAATTTAGTTTCTCCGAACCCCTTGAGGTACAAACGAAACTTTCAGTGGTTTCGATGGGTACAAACGACTAGGAATCTATTCCCGCTTGCAGATTTTGAATATCTCGAAAAATGACAGATTTACCATTTTCGCACTTTTTGTAATGCCGGTACTTTCGAACCCCTTGAGGTACAAACGAAAAGAAAATTGGTACAAACAAGTACACAACGAGTACAAATGTATGCAATTAAAAAAAATCGATTCCTCCAATTGGGTTTCTGTATATCACGAAAATTTAGTTTCTCCGAACCCCTTGAGGTACAAACGAAACTTTCAGTGGTTTCGATGGGTACAAACGACTAGGAATCTATTCCCGCTTGCAGATTTTGAATATCTCGAAAAATGACAGATTTACCATTTTCGCACTTTTTGTAATGCCGGTACTTTCAAACTCCTTGAGGCACAAACGAAAAGAAAATTGGTACAAACAAGTACACAACGAGTACAAACGTATGCAATTAAAAAAAATCGATTCCTCCAATTGGGTTTCTGTATATCACGAAAATTTAGTTTCTCCGAACCCCTTGAGGTACAAACGAAACTTTCAGTGGTTTCGATGGGTACAAACGACTAGGAATCTATTCCCGCTTGCAGATTTTGAATATCTCGAAAAATGACAGATTTACCATTTTCGCACTTTTTGTAATGCCGGTACTTTCGAACCCCTTGAGGTACAAACGAAAAGAAAATTGGTACAAACAAGTACACAACGAGTACAAACGTATGCAATTAAAAAAAATCGATTCCTCCAATTGGGTTTCTGTATATCACGAAAATTTAGTTTCTCCGAACCCCTTGAGGTACAAACGAAACTTTCAGTGGTTTCGATGGGTACAAACGACTAGGAATCTATCCCCGCTTGCAGATTTTGAATATCTCGAAAAATGACAGATTTACCATTTTCGCACTTTTTGTAATGCCGGTACTTTCAAACCCCTTGAGGTACAAACGAAAAGAAAATTGGTACAAACAAGTACATACCGAGTACAAACGTATGCATTTAAAAAAAAATCGATTCCTTCAAGTCGGGTTCTGGGTATTTTGAAAATTTTGTATCTCCGAACCCATTGAGGTACAAACAAAAAAAAAGTTGGTACAAACCAGTACATACGGAGTACAAACGTATACATTTAAAAAAAAATTGATTCCTTCATGTCGGGTTCCAGGTTCACACAGCTAGTTTTCTGCGATAAATAATTGCAAAATCCTCGGTTATAATTGTAATTTGTAAGGTGTCTGACACATCTTTGTAAGACGTTTCATTATTTTTTTCCAAATATACTTAACTAAATTACTATATGATGCATAGGAACTGTAAGAATTATTGTGATAAGAAGACAGCAGTAATGAAGTTATACAACGCTTGCAAATGTGCAATTTGTGTCGTGTTGGTGTATATACAAGGCTTCCTTAGTACCGTTTCCCTGCTACGTTCTATCGATGGTTCCAGCACACGGAAGATATGGCCGGTTGCATGCCTTATGCAATTGACTACACGATTCTATTACCACGATAATTTATTTTATAACTATACCTCATGAACGCGGGTACAAGTATGCGTACGAGAAAGGCATAAATACATATCTTGCGAGTTACAAATTTTTCGTGTATGAACAATGAAGTCACGGGCGTTCCACACGTGACTAGTCTCTTATAATCACCAGCATCGCCAGATAGAAAGGGAATAAATAGCTTCTGGAAACCTTTTCCAGTTATGGTTATTGTAACGTTAGCAGCACAACAAAAGAGTTACTTAGCTGTGGTCTCTGTTGGTTTAAAGGGCTGCCCAGTTTAAAAACGCGGCGTGCTCTTCCAATACTAAATCTAAATCCAATACTAATAATAACACTAACCTAATAATATTTATCTTATAATAATACTAGGTAATATTGTTACGCAGTCGATAGTACATTTAATTTAAATCACAGAGATTATTTTATTTTTTTAAATGTTGCTGTCCTACATTCTGGACAACTTTTAATTCTTGCTACAACCATTAGACCTAAGATGGATATGAATTTTCTTTAACTTAGATAAATATCAATAAAACAGTCGGCTGGTATGGCAAAAACGGGTTAGAAAATGTAAGTGAATATATTCCCTTTCTAAATGCTCAACACTGACTGCGTGGTAAAATGTAGGCGCGGATTAAGGCTAAAATAACTTTGACGAACAAAAAAATGGGCTGTGGCTATGCTGTGATGGATACGGCCGTGTCTTTACGTGAAAATGTGTAACTTATGAGCAATACGAGTATTTTCTTTGAGCATATTTAACGATTCAAATATACCATATATAGCAAAAAATTCTTTGATACTTTAGCTATCGAATGCCTCGAGTAGTGTATTATATTTTGAATGTAGAAGAAGAATTAGGACACACTTTTGCAGTCAAAAATGGGCAGCCCATCTGGGTGCTGCAATTACCTCCTTACAGAAGGACGCCGTTAAATGACACCATGACGCTCATTTCCCTATATTTGTCCTCTATCCTACTAGGGTTGGCAGCGCACTTGCAGTACCCGAGGCGTTGCTTGTGTTAATAGACACTCGATGGTAGCAGCCTACCATCAAGAGAATCGTCAGCCTCTCTGACGACCGTTATATAAAAAATACACTTCAGTTAAGTTGTTCTAAAATCGTCAATTATAGCCATATATGTGAATACAATAGCGATATTCGTGTAAAAAGTTTTCGCACATTCATTATCTCTTGCACAATTAGTATGTGAAACTTTGTTACACTGGTGTCACAATGTCAACAAAAACACAATGTGCCTACTTAACGCTCTCACTGAAGAAAGGAATCTTTGACCGTTTCAAAAAAATGAAAATGATTTCTAATCCACTTCTCTACATATCTATAATAATATTATAAAGAGAGAAGATTTGTATTTTTGTATATTTGTAATGAATAAACTCAAATAATACTGGGCCAATTTAAAAAGTTCTTTCACCTATAGAAAGTTATATTATCAGCGAGTAACATGGGCTAATATTGTATAAAATTACGCGGACGAAGTCGTATGTAACAGTTAATAATGAATAAACTGAAAAACTACTGGACCAATTTTAAAAATTCTGTGAGTAACATAGGCCATCTTGTATAAAGTTACGTGCACGAAGTCGCATGCAACAACTTGTTATAAAATAAAGCCGCTGTTCTATACAAGCACATACACCGTGACAAAAAGATAAATATTAAAAGAATCACATTTGCAGTCAATACAGTTATATTAATTGTGAAATATAAATGAACTTCGGCCAAGGCGACTACCAATATAGATTCAACTAAGGTCCGTTGCGAAATATCTTCAATGAAGACGTGTACAATAGTTTTCATTAACAATAAACTAATCAGCTACTTCAAAACTCTAAACACTCGTATTATATACTATAAAATAATATATTATACATGTTATAAATTCGCTGTCTGCCTGTTGTACCTCCGCAAACTTCTTTTAAACCATTTCACTAATAGAAAGAGCGATAAACGAGGAAGAATCGTGTATATAATTTGCAGAAAAAAATGTATCCGTGCGAAGCCGGGGGCGCGTCGCTAGTAAGTTATTTTTGTAAATAGGTAATAGATATTTAAGTTATAGATTTTTTTTATGCTGTCAAGGTAGCGCTTGGCCGCGATCTCACTTGATGTAAGGTGCAGATGCGGCCGAAGGTGGACCACGCTTACCTAGTAAGTGCCCATTACCCTTGATTTGAAGACCCCGAGGTTGTAATTTTGAGGGAACACAGACGCAGGCAGTGAGTTCCACTCCCTAGCGGTTCGGACAAGAAAGGTGGAACTGTAACGCTTCGTGCGTGTCCGAGGAACATCAACCACGAAGGGATGAAACCCCTGTCCGCGTGTGGAACCCTTGTGGCCCGCAAGTGGAACGGTTCCGGTTGGATCAGATCGTATAGAATAGACGCACACTCTCCATAGTGCAGACGATAGAAAATCGATAGGCATGCTACTTTTCGGCGATGCTGCAGGCTTTGGAGCTGAGACTCCACAAGGGTGTCGTTGCCAATAAGTTTCTTAGCTCGCCTTTCAATCGAGTCCAGTGCAGCCAATTGGTAACTGGCAGACCCATCCCAGAGGTGGCAGCAGTACTCCATGCAAGATCGGACTTGTGCTCTGTATAGGCCAAGGAGCTGTCTCGCGGTGAAGTACCGCCTAACCTTGGAAAGGATGCCCAATTTTCTGGCAGCCGTTTTGGCAATGGACTCAATATGCCTACCAAAGTTCAGATCGGCAGTAAGATCTACACCCAGGAGTTGCAGGTGGTCTGTGATTGGAACGGTCACTCCCCGGAATGACGGGTTTAGGTCAAATGGACTCCGTTTCGCCGAAAAAAGACACGCTTGAGTCTTCGATTCATTGAATTTGACCAAGTTAGCGTCACCCCAGTCGGAGACAATTTTCAGGGCCTGGTCCAATCTGCAGACCATGTCTTCCCTCAGAGAGCGGATCTCATGAGTACTGGCTCGTGCGTTGGACATGTACCTCTCAACCACTGTGCTGTCGTCGGCATATCCAAATATTCCGGGCATTGCCAATAGGTCATTTATATATGTATTTTAGTTTGTCATTTTTTTTTAATTGAATGAGGATGACTATGCTATATTGTCTTGGTAGCCCTGTAATGATAGCCGTAATGATTTATGAAATAAATAAAAAATATTTCGAAGGACAATGTTTCAGTAACAATCTCTTGTATCAGCAGCCGACTTCGACAGGTTAAAGGACAGGTTAAGGTTAAAGGAAGGTTAAAGGACAGGTTAATGATAAAGATGGAATAAGGAATGATCTCTGGCATCCCTTACTCACTCAAAAAATGCATGAGTCATATTAAGTCCGTCTAAGCTTTGCAGTCTTATCAGATATTCATATGCAGATAATAATAATGTCATGATGTAACTGTATTAATTTAAGTTTTTATTAACGAAAAGTGGATACACTTGCGTTTCAGTTTTACATTTATATTTAAACCCGGCTTCCCAGGTTTCTGCAAATTATATACCTACACAAACCTTTCTCGTTTAATGAAAACCGTATCAAAATCCGTTGGGGGGTATAGAAGAAGTTAGCGGAGAAACAGACAGAGTGAATTTATATTTTATAATATGTATAGGTACCTATAAAATTTAGAAGATATCAATAGATATACGCCGGATAGAAGTGATATAATTTTATGAGACCACTTTCACTTGTCACTAAAATATATCATAGATTGTCGATAAAACAAGCGGAAGATAGAACGACATCATTAATCAGTTTTTCTAAATAATGAAGTTACGACATCGTGGAACCCAACAAATTGACATTCACGTTGCCATTATTTCTACCGACAACATATGAATTTATTGATCGGTTTTCGAAAGTTTCTATGGAACATCACATTCTGCAGATGTTCATTAGCAAATCGTTAGCATGCCCCTACTTCGTGGTGACGGTGGAAACATGTGTTTCATACTCTTCGACAGCCTGTTTTGGTGATGAAAATCGCTGAAAATCGCTATCAATTAAACTAATTGATCGCGGGTTCGGGGGTTAACTATTGTTTTGTATTCTAAATTCGTTACTCAAACTTTAATAATGACAAAATTATGATTTTTCGCTCACAAGGAAGTGTTTTGTCATTTTTTATTCTTTTTAATTTTATGGCACTGCATTGCATGTTTTTAATAAATAGTGTAAATTTACATATAAAATGAAATAATAGTTCAAAGCATGTCAAGCAACACAAGTGTTGTTAGTTAGCGCCATTAGTCTACCCGTAAGAGCTAATTTCCTAATGTAAAAATATAGAACGAGTTTCCACAATTACAAATGGAAAGAGCGGAAGTAGCGCACGAAAATGATGTAATGGCAGTGCGCCTTAACCCGCTAACTCTGACATAACACAGATGTCGGAGCAGTACTATTAAGGCGCGAGTAATTGATGGACTCGTAATAAGTGTTTAGCTCTTGACAAATGTAATACACGCTGTTATGGCTGTAATAATTGCCAGTTGTCAGTAAATTGTTGGGTACAGCCTTTAACATAGCGCGGCTTGACGTATATAGTAAGTTAAGAACTTATAATATTAGACGGGGTGTATACTTAAATATTACAAAAAACAATTCTTAAGAGAGTGGTTTTGACCTTTTCGCGAAATTAATCAGTTACGCGACTTTAGCCATACAGTGTCCCTTACTTTATAACTTTACTGGCTACTTCGCCAGCGATTGTTTATAAATTATAGCCTATTAGTTATTCCTATTAGTACTACTGATTACTGTGAAGTTTCATCAAATTTCGTTCTGTAGTTTTGCATGAAAGAGTAACAAGCATCCTCTTTGCTGAACAAGGGCCCTTGCTTATGCAAGGGGTATTTTTATAATTCCCCCAAATGTAGTAATGTCAATGATGTTGTGTCTATATTATGTGATTTAGGGCCCACGATGGTGGTGTAACCCTCATCGTGGAAAAAAAAACAAGCATCCTCAAAAACTTTCGCAATTATAATGTCAATTAAATTAACCATCATGAGTATTAATGATCATACTTAAAAGGTCCTTTAAATGGTTGAATGCAAACGAACAACGTAAGCACCTAAGATTCATCATAAACAAACTACGACGCGCGCAAAAGTAGACTATGGTAGTGTTTGGTTGATTCATTTATTAGTTGTATATGAAGTTGTAATGAACAACAAAATATCAGAGGTGCGTTTCAGACTGACTTTGTAATATGTGTTTGCCATGTGGACAATAAAGTTTCATTCCACTAGCCTATCACTAAAATGAATTATTTAATACTATATTCCATACTAGCGATCCGCCCCCGAATTAGTTTTTTCTACAAATGATATAGGTATACACAAACTTTCCTCGCTTGCTCTTTCCATTAGTGAATATCTTATCAAAATCTGTTGCACGGTTTAAAAGAAGTATGCGGGTTATGTATGCGGAGAAAAGAAGTATGCGGAAGATGATTTGTATAAGGAGAGATGGGGTATGTGTTTGTGTGTATATCTTTGTGATAACATGTGTTCTTCAACTTGCTTACGACATTTAAAAATATAAAAGTTTGTAATAAATAATAAATGGTTCGCAAAAGCAAGATTTGGAATAAACATATACATATATTAAATTCTCGCAAGATAAACTTCTACTCGCACGTAAAAGCTCTGCCAAAGATATTATTTAGGTGAGAATTAAAAGTATGTTAGTCGACTAGCTCTACATCAATGAAGAACCAACCTCATCATGTGCTTTTTATGAATGCATAAATTAGTTATAATACCGTCACATAGAGAAATTAATTACGATACGCCTTAACTGGCGCCAGGCAAAAGAGTTAAACGCTTCGTAGCACTTGGTACAGTGTCTGTTGCAATTCGCTCAAACGGCCTTTACGTAACTGACGCGCCCGACACCAATTGAAGCCGCAGTGTTTATTTTTATGCGATCCTTTTTATATATTATACTAGCGACCCCTCCCCCCTCCCGGCTTCGTACTAAATAAAAATTCTAAAAAATATACTTACAGCTTCTTGTAATTTATTAACAAAACCTTAATATTATCACTAATCACAATTTCACTAATTTGAGCTTCGGCACGCCTACCTAAAGCTCGTTGTGAGCTCGTTCACAGTTTCAGGCTTCACAGCTCAATAAATTTTAATGCATTAGGCTTTAATGCATAACTTAAATGCTTTTATATTGAACAATAATTTCTAACATATTTTGTTAATAGCAGCCCGCCTCCAGCTTCGCACGAATGCTACTTTTGGAAACATTTTATTAATTTAAAATTAAACATAGCTATATTCTTCCCCGCCTGTGGACTTGCACAATTCAAACTATAAAAAAAACTTTTTGACAGCTCTACAATCTCTTTCTATATGTAAATTATTAAAAATCTACTACGCATAATATTTTCCTATAATCATTGCCGCGTTATATTGACAATTAATAGTGGCCTTTATTTATTTCACGCTCGCGGCTCACTGACCCACTTAATAAATAACTTTTGCTTCTTGCAATGTTTAAACGCATAAAATATTTACATAATGAACGCTCAGATTATCGGTTGTTTGTTTATTTTTATTTTTTTATAAGCGTGATGTAAGCTGTTTCAGAAATAGTCGTAATACTATGCAGTGACCGCTCAGTATTGGTTTCACAGCAAAAATTATTTAACTGTACTAACTAAGCATCGTCAGATAATAATATTTGTGTATTTTTTGTTGTAAACGATTTTTAATGCTGACAAATTTCAAAGCATTCACAACCGCGGCTTACAACTAGTGTTTTGTGAGACCTAAAGATTGAATGAAGTGAAAAATAACAAAACTAATAAAATGTGGTAACATTATTTACAATGACATTGCTTGTTTTCGATTTTCATTACAGTTAGCCCGCATCAGCGTGGAATTACAAAATGATTTTCAAATGTCCTTGATGGTAGAGTTGTACGAACATTATGTAAGCATAATATTTGCGGCCTAGTCTCAGTAGTACCACAGTAGTACGGTAACCGAATTAATGATTTTTTTGTCTCTACTGAGACAAAGAAATCATTATTGATTTTTTTGTCTCTACTGAGACAAAGAAATAATTAATTCAGTAATCAGGTTCATTCTTACTACCGAACAGTACCAACAGTAGTAAGAATGAACCTGACTACTGTAATTTTTTAAAATCTTTTTGTCGTGCTGTTATTTCTGTAATGATGTACAGTTAATGGCTGCTGAATCCAGTGTGCCTTGACACCTACTTACTTCAATTTAAGTAGTGGCAATGCATTTCAGTCATTTGGGCAGCCCATCTGGCGACAGTAAGCACCTACTTATAGAAAACCACCGTGAAAGAACAGCTGTTGTGTTTTGGTATGATGTTGCGTTGGGTTGTGGCGACGGTAGCCACCTACCATTAAGAGGACCGTCCGCTTGTCTGACGACCTTTACATTTTTTTTTTTCACATTTACTCATGCATAAAAAAGTTTTCTTTATACTTATTTGATGCTATAATGTGTTGAAATAAATTTTTCAATAAATTGGTATTAAGCAATAAAGTAATATACATTTTATTAACGGATAAATATTTCCGCCAAAATATTTATGGGTATATATTTCGCAAATAGATTGTACACATTACCTTTTCTAATAGAATGCAATCGTTTCGAAGTCTACGAGTACAAGCAGTATGAAAACCTATTTTTGGATTGCATGCAATGTTTATGTATCGAGGGAACACAGTTACATGCGATGCAAATCGACCGAACGAAACGGTTCTTTTATCAACCAGAAAGGAATGTCTTGGTAATCGTCGATAAAAATATATTTTATTTTTATTATGGCATGCTCGCTTTTCTCTACTATTCTGTTAATATGAAATGATATCAATTAATGGTAAGATACAAATATGTAAGATACTTATTATAATTGCTTTGACCAAATTACTGCTTAGGCAGTTAGAATTTTATTGCAACTAGCTTTTTTCGCGTGATTTCATTATATACTATGTTGTTATGAATGAAAGTATTAATGTATCAAGCAAAGTTATTATGCAGAAAAGTTTAATAAATGTTCTAGTCTGGTTTTGGAATCAATGGGTATGTTACACTAAAGATACCTAATATATGAACTTATATGATATATGAATGAATGATATGAAGTTTATATAACAAAAACTATATATAAACTTATATAATAAAAATAAGCATATATGATATCACGAAACAAGTGTGCCAATAAGTTATATACATATGTCGTTGCTAAAGAAGATATACCCACTATGTATATTGTACAGTTCGACCCATCATTTCATTAATGCAATTGGTACCCGTGAGAATTTCGAAACATTGTAAAATTTGTTTTTTGAGGCTATGCAATCGTTTGATGTAGGAAGAACTAGTTTAGACTTTTATATGCGTGCGTGAATATCGTCTTGACTACTGATATCACTCGATACTTGCTTGTCTTAACAAATAATCTAAACCCAATTGGAAGAAAACATTTTAGCAATCATGTCAATAGTGATAGAACTAGTTGATCTGTTCGAAAAACTATTATAGTAAGTATCTATGATTATATAAGCGATAATGAAGCCCGGATTTAAACGATTATGAGCTGTGCTATAATGAGTAATAAGACTGTGGCTATGTTTACTATGATTTTCATATAGATAACTAGCTGGTGCCCGCGACTTCGTCCGCGTTGAATGATGAAAGGTACCCTATGTCTTTTCCGGTGTCCCATTCACGTTGTATGCAAAATTTCATGGTGATCGGTTCAGTAGCTGTTGCGTGAAAGAGTTACAAATATCCATACATCCAAACATATTTTCGCATTTATAATATTAGGACGGATAGTGTAAGGAATGTTTTGTTATCCTAAGTTTTTTATCGTAGTTTCTCACAGGATCATCTAATCATGACTATATTTTGCCAAGAAAAGTCCGCGTAGCTAATTTTCGAGGAATGGTGGCGGTAAGACCATTGTTACTCTATGATTGGACTAAAGTATCATATTTGTATGATTTTAAAATAGCTTTATTATTTTGATAACATAATTTGTACAGATTCAGTAGTTAGCTTTAATTAATAAAAATCATTAAAATACCTACTTTAAATTTATAAAGAATTCATTTAAAGTCGGAGTAAGAAGAATTACATCATGTACTCGATACCTATTGGTATGTGATGCCATATTTGCTGCGGTTTTATTTGTTATTTTATTTTGTCCGAGACGTATATCGAATAAATAATCTTATTCAATGAACCACATTATGAGATCAAAGATCTTATTTCCTTATTGCTGGCGAGCACGCTTTATTGAACAAAGTTGAATAATATTGATTTAGAATTAGACATGAACGCGCGCACGAACGCACTCGTTTCAGTATTCATGCAACGTAAAATTCTAGAAGGCAAACGTTTGTTAAGTGTTCGTATAAATAATGCACTATTGCAACTAGAAGCGCTTGCAACATTATAGTATGGACAGTGCAGGCGTTAGCTTCAGTTTTGCCGATGCAAAATGTTTACCAATTTACCAATGCTAATTTAGTTTTAAGAATTTCCTGTACACGCGTATATTGTTAATTTCAGTTCCTTAACGTTTTATTGCTTTTATTAAGCTATGAGAACG
Organism: Synanthedon myopaeformis; assembly: GCA_944738685.1. Lineage (NCBI taxonomy): Eukaryota > Metazoa > Arthropoda > Insecta > Lepidoptera > Sesiidae > Synanthedon > Synanthedon myopaeformis. Next base: position 8,867,658 of record OX122919.1, read on the forward strand.
ATTCCGTTCGCGTGATATATTTGATTTTTGTTTTTGATACACAAGCTAATTTTGAACATATTATAAATACAATAGAAACTCGATTAACCGAACTAATTACTATGTCGTAGGCACTCGGATAATCTGAAATTCAGATAATTAAGAACTGAGAACACATTAAGAAACGCGATTTTTGCACATATCATAAACTCTAGAACAGTTGGTAACAGTTGTTCACCCTAGTAACAGGTAGAAATTCCACTCTCGAATTTATTGACGAGTACGTCTACTTGGGACAAAGTCCAATGAGGTAGAGCCAGCAACAAGGAGTGTCAATCGTTATTTTTCATGTACGTTTTTATTATATTTATTAATTTTATTTATATTATAAAATTATAACACAAAATTATTTGTTCGAACTAAGTACTAAATACATAATAATAAGATAATTAATATTGTATTTTATAAACTTATGATAAAAAAATGGGGTGTGGCTGTGTCGGGACACGGTCGTGTGTTTTACCTATGTATACGTTAATATTTTCCAACTAATTCGAATATACTTGTTCACTCATCGAAACTCAGCACGTTATTTACGATTGTCTTCTGTGAAGTGGTGGTTTCTGACTCCAGACGTGCTGCCCATTTACTAAACAGACATATATTTATTTTAATATGAACTATTGCATGCCACTTCACTAGATTGGATAAGTAAAAAGTATTATTCTCCTGGATTCATGCTATTTTTACGCCAAATATCAACAAAAACATTACAGTAGTAGCCTTGAAAACATAAGAGTCTTAAATTCACAATATTATGATGTTAGTATGAAAATTTAATATCATAATAAAGTTGTAGGTTTAATTATGGAGTGGTTGAGCCATTAATAGTACGAGATACGGCCGCAAAAATGCGTACCAATCGAGTATTAAATAAAAATCATTTTTTTAATGTACAACTAGCTGGTGCCCGCGACTTCGTCCGCGATGACAATGAAAGGTATGTCCTTTCTTTTGTACCAGACAACGTGTATGCAAAATTTCGTGGTGATCGGTTCAGTAGTTTTCGCGTGAAAGAGTTACAAACATCCATACATCCAATGTCACAAAATATTACCTGTTTATACCTGGCTGCCAAGAGGTTTCGACCAGTTGATCAACGGCACCTATCACTTTTTAAGTTGTCTACGTATATGGCTGTGGTATGAAGTGTAGTTTATTTTAATACCTAGTAAATAATTTTATTCCCTCACAGTCAATAATAATTAATTTAATTAAAAATATTACCGGGCACATTTTAATAGGCACCCTGCCCAAAACATATTGCCCCTTTTATAATTGTATATAAAAAAATGATGTTTATTAAATACTCGATTGGTACGCATTCTTGCGGCCGGATCTTAGACTATAAGAGGGCAATGCAGTTCTCTTGGCCTGGCGAGCTTTCTCTTGCACTTGTCAACGCGGTCACTGTCACTTTTGTATACATATAGATCGAACACCGAACCGGTAAAGTTGCATTAGGTCTCTGGCTGCGGTCATACGAACACTATCGGCCCTTCAATACACTTGCCACAATGTCCAAGAAATTTGAGTGAAAATTAAATCAAAATATCTCTTAATATTAATTGCCGACTTGTCTCTGGCTTCGCATGGATATAATTTTTTCTGCAAATTATATGTACTAGTGACCCGCTACCTGCTTCGCCCGGAGTGCAATTTTTATAAATAAAAACATTCGCCGTTTATCCCTTATTCCGTAAGTGAAAAATGTCCGGTGACGGTTCCAAAGTCCCCTAAGGACTGAACCATACCCATCTCGATATGGAGTTTTAGTGCAGTAAGAATCCCACATAACCTTAAGCCATTTGCATTGCATGCGGCATTTGTCATAAGGTACTTTTTGAAGGTTTCTCGCTGTTAAAAAAAAGCGAATTAAAATCGGTCTTCCCGTTCTCGAGTTTTTGAGGCGTACACAAACCAACTTAACATTTTTATATATATAAAAAAAATTAAATTCTGGGGAACTTTAATAAACTTGGCTTCTTGTATGTAGCAAGTTATTTCCTTTTCTGTAGTAATTGAGTCCCATTGTGACATAATTGAGAATAGATTTCCGCCTTCTTTGGTCAATGCGGTTTCTCTTTAGTATGCAATGCTAAGTGCTAATCGAGAACTTAATATGCCTGAAGTAACTAATTTCATTTGTACCTACCTTACTTGGAATTTAAGCTGTGTTTTAAGCTATGATTGTGCTGTAAAAGCTCATAATACACCCTGAATTATGAGCACTTTCAACGGAAACGGCTCTTATATGTAGTTTGCAGCGGAAATTAAACTGCCTGATATATAAATAAATATAATTTACTACAGAACAATATTAGAAATTATTGGTTTAGTTATAATAATATTATAAGATATTATATAGACAAACGGGGAAGATTATTATATATAAAAATTGCACCCCGTGCGAAGTCGGGAGCGGGTCGCTAGTTATGTAACTTAATTAAACTTGCTTTGTTCAATTTCCTCTTGTGTCCTATTATGTAACGACTTTTATTCAAATCTTGCAATAGTGTGTAACAGTGGCGAATTTGTTATTTTTTTTAACAAAGCATTTAATTAAATGATCTTTATTGAAATAAATAAAGCAAGGTTTTCGAGTAGTCCTTAGTGTTTCAAGGTACTTGGAACAGTTATATTAGAATATACGTATAAATTAGAATGTAAATGATAATCAAGCATATTAAATGCGATAGATCGTGAGATCATTAGTAAGAAAACCTTAGTAACTATGACATGAATTTGTTTTGTATCCTGATTGGTGTTAGTTTAAATATTTATATTACTTATAAGGCTCTCCGCACTTTAGGCGGACCGGTACCCTCAGAATCTTCTATGTAACGAACCGTTTGCAGCTACCATGCCAGGTTCAAATCAGAGTTGGTAAAAACATTCTCTACAAAGCCTTAGTGAAATTTTATAGTGTCTGTGTATTAAACTTTTGTGTTCATCTTATCCAAAGATTATAAGATAAATTCGCATTTTATATCTGTTTGTTTGTTCGTTCATTATCATAGAAATATAATAGAAAATTTAAATACAAAATTGAAATAGGAAATTAAATATCAATAAATAGAGCTTTATTAAATGAATATTGGCCATTAGCATACGAAATTCGAAACTAATTTAACTTAAAAAAAGGAACAATATCTAGGCGTGAAAATCGATCTAGGCGTTACGAAGATTGGCCGGAACAATCACGTGGACATACAAACATAATTTTTAAAAATTGTTTATTGCTATAAATACCGTATATACTTTGATATGTACATTTAGTATAAAGTAGTTATTTTGACATTACACTTTAATTTTATTTATTAGTATATTTATTACACGTGCAATACATATAAAAAGTAATTATAATTATAGGGACATAACATGAATTCGATACGGTGCATAAACCGGTCGATTGACTTTTGACCATACACGTGTACCGATTCGAAATCGATTTACTACTGTGAGTAGTTTCAAAATTAATTCTGTAGTGCGTGTAAACGAGTATACTCATTAAAACTGAGAAACCTTCAAATAACGAGCCAGTTGGTCGAGTGATTAAGGTCTCCGACCCGGGTTTTAATCTTGGTGTAGAAATACGGAAAGAAAGTTTTAAAGTTGTCTGGATTGGACAATCGGTTTGACATTGGTCTGGAAGTAGGCACGACTGTATTTCGCCTAAAGTAAGTTAAGTGGCTAAGTGTTATTCCTGATAAACTTGTGTTATAATTAAATCAGAAATGTTAATACTTCATATTATTGCAGTAATCTTTTAAATCTGGCAAGTTCATCCGAATTTATGACGATTTTGATCCAAAGATGGTTTTTAGGAAGATTAAAATTTGGTAGAATTGACCGGAAACTATTTTAAATAACATTAAACATGCCTTAAAAGAGTTTTCCTTTTGTAGGAGGAAATACTTCCATTTATCGTACTAGATCATCGACCTCTTCCATCAAGCCTTTTAACGAGTTGCTCTCAATTAGATTCTTATGGCGGTTGTAGTTCCGTGGAAACTCTCTCTCATTTCAAATGAAAAGGCGGTGATTGTCCACGGTAGGTACCTGATTGTCAGCGCACTGGTTCCCTGTAGCTGTGGACAATGCTTCCTTTGTGTTTCCACAACAGAAGCATTGTCATGCTTACTTGCTTTATTACATGGATTGCGATTAGGTAAAACATAACCCAATCGCATACGATAACTTTTTTTACGATCGCTTCCAAGCAATTCACGTTGTATCAGTTATGTTAAGTAAGAAATTAATGCCTGTTAATTTTTTTAATACATATTATTTTTACTTAACTGAAAATCGACTTTTAATTAATGTTTTCCACAATTAATTTATTCGTGTAGAATAATTAATTACTTACTTATTAATAAAGGCAGTAAGAATTAAACAAAATAATAAGAATGAAGCTACACTATTAAAATCAATGTACATAAAATTAAAAAAAAATGGTGCTAAGCTTATCCAACAGAGCATAAGTAAGTTTGCCTATTTATGCTTGTATACAGTACTAGAATAAAAAATATCTTAATATCTAAGAAAGAAAGAAAGAAATTTATCAAGAAAAATGTTTTCCTGTAAATAGTGGCATTTCCCTCTTCAATCGATAGTTGAGAGAAGTAGATACTTAAGACATATTTTTCCTTGATTTTTTTTTACTTTTTCTCAAGAACTTGATTTATGCAACAATTTTTCATACACATAGACAATACCTATGGTACTTTTCATCAAGAAAAAGTAATGTTTCGCGGGCGATAGTTCGATCACTCAAAAATTTTGAATGACATCAATTTGTGTTAACTTGTTTGCAGCAGGTATTAGTAGATAAATATAAATTGTTATTAGCTTTATATTATGGCATGTTAAACACTTTCTCCACGCGATTCGGTAATTCAGCATATAATGAAGTTGAAATCTGGTTCGCTAACCGGTGTAATTAAATATTGTTCGCGAAAATGTTAGGTAACGTGAAGTCTATTAAACGCTCATCATTACAAATGTGTAATTTTGTTGAACATTTGATGCTGAACGTCTCTAGATGCAATTACCAAATGTCTTATTGTACCCTGCTATTATCTTGTCTCGAATTTTATCACGGAATTGCAATTTTATATCCTATAAATATTTCAAATTAAAATTTTTATATGCCATTAAGTATAATTTAACTTGTATTTCTACTAGTTTCGTAGGCATAATTTGGGCAACTCTAATCACATAATACTACTGTGTAATATTGCACTGCACCTTTGCTGATATTTGATGCTGATGCTGAACGCCAATCCTCTCTGCACCCCTTATCCTTTATTATACTAAGGCCGGTAACACATTGCATTTCCAATGGCGTTACTTAGAGATAATAAAAGGAAGACGGCGCCCTGGAAGGCGGAAGAAAACCTTGCTCATAACTTTAGGGAATGGATCAGCATCTCCATTTCATCTGCTCCGTCACCATTTGTTCCATCTGGCCCAGGTGAGGAACAAGATTTCAAAACTGACGGCTAGCCTCCTGTATTATAGAGGTACTTTAAGAACTTTTAGCGTTGCTTGTGTTAATAGGCATCAACAAGTGGACCGTCAGAAAAAAATAAAAAATAAGTCTTTATTTTTTATATACTTTTTTTTATAAATGCTCCAGATAAGTAGTCAATGACCTAAATTTCACTGGCGCGTGAGAAGCGTTCTCTAATCTAAATAATGTAACGCCTTAAATACCTTTTAAAAACCTGATAATGTGCCGTGTGAGTTAATATTCCATGTAATTGTTCACAGTTTAAGTACAACGGTGGAGAGTAGAGAGCGTGTTGTCTTTTTGCAGCTCATTCGAACGAGCGGCAAATAATAAGGGTGAAAGAGGTGAAAACTTACAGCGCATCAGGTGAAGAATAATAACACTATGTTTATGTTTGTTTTTTGAATTCTGTATTTCTTATTTTCCTGTTTGCTTTTTCATCAGATTGGTAACACTGCAAGTACCAACCATTATTCTTTTCTTTTTTTTTTAAATGTAAAAGTCGTCAGACAGGCCGACTACAGTAGGATTAAGGATAAGGGATTGGGAAGGGATAGGGAAATGAGCTCTGGGATCCCTTAATCACTCACCGAAACACAACAGCATACATGCTGTTATTTCACGGTGGTCTTCAGACTAGAAACAACTATACAAAATTCATAATTATATGCAAACTTTGAAAAGGGGCGACAACGCCTTAAATTATAACAGTTTGGCCTTAACTTGTACTAAGGAAAATGCTAAGTAACAAGTCGTGCTTTCGATCAATCTGATTAACAAATGTAATGTCACGAATCCATCCATTACATAAAGCTCATATGGCCGATATTATCCATATTACATTATCTGTTGCTTGTCACTTTATTTCACTTACTTTCTATTGTCAAAGCGTGTGTGCATGTCTTAATATCTAATATGCGAATCAAATTATGTGTGTAGGCCTGACTTTAATACAATAATTTCATTAATACATTTACTCGTATTCAATTATATAACAAAATAAATAAATAAAATTAATAATGTAATATGTAATATGAATTTTAAATTATGGCCGCTCTTTGTATAAGATGTTAAAACATTTATACAATCCTTATTGCTAATTTATTTTTTCTAATGCTTTGAAGTTTTTAATTTTATTTTTACACTAGATAGAAAAAAATTTAGATGACCTGTGGCTTTCCTTTTTCAAGATAAATAGATAATTTTATTATACACTAGCTTCAAAAAAATATAATATTCATTTAGTAATAATGTTACAAAAATAATTTTTATTACCTTACGAAGGCAGCATAAAGGATTTGTTTCTCCAATAATTCTTTTATAATCTGAAAATAAACCAAAAAATATATATATAACAAGACATCAGTATAGTGTAGTAAGTATTATGTCAAATAAGATAATGTAAAATAACAGTTACGGATATCCAATTAAATAAGACAACATAACCAATCATCGCTAATTTATTCTATTGAAAGTCAGGGTCACTGATCTGTCTAATTATTAAAGTAGGTGCAGTTAAAACACAGTAGAGAGAATTGCAGTCAGTAGGTAATCTAAGAAACAGATTGGGTGAAAACATCATATTATATTGCTTGTTGTTAATATTTTTTATGGTGAAATCTAAAACACTATCTACAAGGATATGCATAGCTTGGAGTTCTTAAAAAAAAAAAAAAAAACTGAATATGCATATGGTAAAAATTATGCCACACGAGAGTTGATTAAAAAATGGAGCATATTTTTTCTACTAAATATTTCTGAGATCTAATAAATATTATTACTTAATAAAAAAGAAAAAAAATAATATTAATAATGTTTACAAAATAGCATAATATCATAATTGGGAAAACAGATTTAGAGTTCTCGATTTTGGCGATGTATTAATTTATTAAATATTTCAATTATATATTTCATGTAATATAATTTTATATAAAACTAGTTGTCCCGCTCCCGGCTTCACCCGGGGTGTAATTTTTATAATAAATATTTACCTAATCCAGCCTATAAATTACCTTACACCGCCATCTGTGAGAACTTATGGAACTCACAGTTGTTTTAAAACTTATTTTAAATGTTATCTGTCAGTTCCATAAATTTCTCACAGATGGCGGTGTTTTCTCATATAATAAACAAATAATGTGCAATATTTTTTTTTATTTAAGCTTAGATTAAATAAAATGGCTTAGATTAACATTTTGATTCAACCATTTATAGAGTTTTGGGTCGTTAAGATTTGTCACTGTTTCAAATTGTATATCGTGACCGAGGTCTGGTTTTTAATAAAAGAGTCCATCGAATTTCTGCCGTGAATCGGAGAAAGTATGAGAGTGTCTGCACATTGCCATCCACCTGCGGACGTTATGTAAATTTAGAAGTACTATATCGGAATATAAAATATTTTTTTATAATCCATTCGCTTACGCAACCGGCCGGTTCAAATTGTGAACATAGAATATACAAATTAAGGATAGAAAAAATAAATTAGAGTCTCCTTTGATAAGCACATTTAATTATAATTTAATTTCTTTCTTTTTTATGCGATTCTGCTCGAGAATTGAATGTCAATTTAATCAAACGTGACTGTACTACGTTGTTTATTAAACAACTTCCTATGTTATGTCTTCGTGGGAGGTTTGTATCGACTTGATATCGGCCATTGTTATAGTTTGTCTGAACTGTTATTTAAATTAAAATATATGCAAAATAGGATCTGATTTTTTTTTTAAATAAATTTTTGGTAACAAAGCAATTGCGTCAGTAATATTTTAATATATAATTTGCAGAAAAAAATGCATATCTTCTTTACATAGTAACAAAGTCACTTCCGAACGTCTGTCCCTCTGTATGACTGTATGTACGCAGATCTTTTTAAAACGTTGTGCGAGACAACTACTAAACCAAAAAAACGCGTTAAACGAGGTTTTTCTATATATATAATTTGCAGAAAAAACATTTCACCCATGCGAAGCCGGCAGCGAATCGCTAGTATATTATACTAGGTTTTGCCCGCGACTTCGTCCGCGTCAATTTTTCTTATCCGATTGCTCCTAAACTTCACAGGATCACCCGCTGGACTAATCTGAAAATTGTCTGAAAATTTCATCAAAATCCGTTCAGCGGTTTTGGAGTCCATAGGGAACATACATACACACATCACCTTTTATATAGATAGATTGATAGATAGAACATAGATAGGAATGCTTCTATCGTAAATCTGGTCTTCAATCAAACTTGAGACTTACAAATGATGATTGAAATGAATGAGTAATGAACATGCGGTCAAGTTTAGGTCATTTGTAGCGAAAGTCTTTGTTTTCTCTAGAGACGCAGCCGGCTAGTCTCAAATAGCAACGTGTTGAATTTCGTTCTCTATCCCAAAGAAAGTTATTAGAAATTCATTATCACTTTCAGTTCGAGCATAATAAATTAATTTATCCATTAAATGTCGAGATATTTACATTTTGCATTTTACAAACCAATGAACTGTTAATGTATGTAACGAATGGGCGATTTAAGAAAGTACTTTTGAAATGATATGTTTTATTAATTTATCATTAACTAGTGTAACGACTCGTGCAAATTTACACAAATTTTTCCCGTTTATCACGCTTTTCATTGGTGAAAACTGTATCAAAATGCGTTGGATGGTTTAGAATATATTAGCCGAAAAATATACATATTGATAGTAAAATCGTAAACGGCCGTGTCTATACATAAAATATTTTTTCAAACGTTGCCTCAAATGTTACCGAGGTCAAAATTTTAGTCTGTTTGTCTGTGAACGCTAATCTCAGAAACGGTTTACCGGATTTCGATGAAATTTGGCACACAGATAGTCAGTATTACCTGGATTAACATAAAGGAAACTTTTTGTACTGAACAAATGTTAGGTTCCTAAGGGATTTTCAAAAAACCAACTAAGTACAACGCGTACAAAGTTGAGAGCGCCGCATTCACAGCTAGTTTTAAAATATTTATAGATAATATAGAAATGTAACCATGTTGCTACGATTAACTGTTGAAAATTTACTATATAGTTTTATAACTATTTGTTGAGCCAGACATTGTCTAATAGAAAGTTCGATGTTTTTTGTCTTTGCTTTCCTCAACTCGAAACATTTTAATATTTTTTAACCACTTAAAGACGTTCAAAATAGTTTCAAAATGTTTTTATGTGAGTATAATATGTCTATAATACATCCCCTTACATAAGACCACCGTGAAATAACAGATAGATGCTGTTTTGTTTCGGCGAGTGAGTAAGGGATGCCAAGCCCAGTTCCACTTATCCTTTCCTAATCTTTTATTCTTAATTCTACCTTCGTCGGCAGTGCACTTGGAACACTTGGTTGGGTTGGTTAGTTGGTTAGCTATGGTAGCACCTACCACAAATGGTACAATATGCATTCTGAAGACGTTTACATAACACGGTGCAGCGCTTTTTGTGTTTACAATATTGACTTATTTTACACTTATTTTACAAATATAGAAATTACGAACCTCAAATATACTTTTATCAAAATAAAACGTAGATAGAGCATTGCATTCGTTAACAATAATGTAGCTATTCATTAGTGAAAGATTTGAAATCAATTCTATAGTTTTCGTCGGAAAAGCAGTATTCAAGCGACTAATGACGCCCCGTAAATTGTAGACCTCAAGCGTTATCAATAGGAAATCGTTCCTTTATGCAATACTACGGAAACAAAATGCAATTGTTCGTATCTCCGTTGATAATATATATACAATGGTTTGGGAGCGACAAAGTTAGTTTACGTAATAAGTTATGTCATGAGTATTGGTGTCAGCGAAGCCTGGTCATTAGGCCACGGTTTCAGCTCGGATAATGACAACAAAAGCGATTTAAAGATGGTCTTTGTGCCACATCCAGTTTGGTGTTGTGGTTTGTAATCACTGTGTAAACCAAGTGTAAACGCTTCTTTATGTACGTTAAGAAATAATATGTCATGACATCGTTTCGTTGATGAAGCAATAGTCTTATAAAATATGTACGTCATAAACCTAACATATACAAATTTCTAACACAACCTAATTTGACTGATTTAATAGCAGATATTGGCAGAAGTATTAGTACACAAAGACGGCATAACACTGTTGACTGTTGCCCAGATATTTTTACTAAAACGGTGTTCGCATAGTTCTGGTAATTGTGACGACTTTTTTATAATAAAAATTCCCCTGAGACCGCGTGGTCCGACTGCTTCGTCCGATTGATCGGACGACGCAGGCTTTTTTCCTATTGGTCCGATTGATCGGACGATCGACTTTTTCTATATTTCGGTTTTTAATTAGTTTTAAATTTACCTGTATTAGGAAATGTTTAAAACATTTCCACATAGTAATCTATGGCATAAAATAAAGATTTTTATTTTTTCGGTTTTCGCGCAGACGATAAACTTTGTTTATAAATATTGTTGATAGCATTGTTTATAAATAGGTTGGTTTAAGTGTGTAGGTGATTCAAACGACATTTAAACGTAGATTAAGGAGCACTAAAGTGCACTAAAAAATAATGCGACATTGTTCCTATTGAGGATCTACGGTTACTGCAAACTGTAAAACTATTTTCTTATCAACTATTAATCCATACACGAAGATAATTTAGACTAATCTATACTAATGTTTTTTTTATGTAGATTCATTTTGTCTCAAAAATAGTTTGAAAATCTAAAGAAAAAGAATTATAGGTATTAGAAAAATTACGAGTAAGTGTTTATCAATGTTTTTCTTCTGACCATTTCTGTCCTTAATAATGTCCTTTATATGTCATTTCTGTCTTTTAATGTCTTATAATAACTTATAAATAAAAGTGGGTAAACTATACTGTTTTAAGATTCATATATGTAACTTAAAAGTATTTTTTCCATTAATATTATTTTTATTTATCTCGACGTTCAACGAATTGTGTAAAATTGCGTGTCAATGTTAAATTTGACACAAATTATATACTTAACTATATTAAAATTTTTATAAGCAGATAACTACGAATTATTTATTCGTTGTTTAAACCTGATTATTTGTTTATTGTATGTAGGTCTACGAATAAGAGTATTATTTATTCGTAGGTAGATAATGAAAAATAATTCTACGTCAATGCAGTTCTAAGAATAAAACGTTTTAACATTCGCATTCGAAAGGTTTTGATTTGCGCAAATATCGCCTGTCATCACATTAAAATAGAACATCAAATACAATAAATTATTTTTGACCTTGACCTTATGTAGTCACACTAAATTATGTAAACAAGCAATGTGCTAAAACTGCTAACATTCTAAGCAACGCGAAAAGGATTATGTTAACCTCTCTCCGAGCCAAGTAAGCGGGTTTATTTTTTTGATCTTTAATTTATTTTGTTCCAGCGCACAAAATGTATATTACGTTAAAAAGATAATCCATACTAATTTTATAAATGTGAAGGTGTGAACTCTGTCTGCAAGTTACTTTTCACGCCTTAACTACACGAAATTTTGCACACACATTGACATAGGATACCTTTCATCCAAAAAGAGTTCTGTCCCCGAGAGAACATATAAAAATAAAATGCAACACCTGACAAAATATAACAGCTATCATTTATATTTTGTCAGGCGTTATATATTTTATTTCTCAACGCATATGAAGTCATGGGCACCTGCTAGTTGCCAGTTTATCATTACGAAATGTCACTACTATGTACGTCCATAGGCTGAATGCAGTTGGTTAAATATGAGAGATATCATTTTAGTAAATATAATTGACAAGTAATTTCAATGTAATTTTTGCTGCCATTACATAATGATAATAGTAATTAATGAAATAGCAGGTGAGGATTAACACCAAACGTATATATCGGAAGTGAATAGTTACGTTTCGTAAGCTTCCGGTGCTTATAGTTCATTGACTAGATCACTTTGTAAGTATTTAACTATATGAGAATATGGAAAGCAAAGAATTTAGATCCTTCTAATTTAGTAATAACCGTAATAATGTGTTATTAAAGCTAACTATAATACCACATTTCCTTGTCAATTTGTAAAATAAATAAATTATTATAATAGTTAAATTCAATTAAAAACTCTTTTGTACTGATCGCCTAATTAATGTACTATTAGGAATTACTAGCAAGATAGTTGCTCTCTTAACATCGACTCTTTATACAAGTATCTATACCTACATCTATTTTTTCGTAGACCTACATACAATAAACAAATAATCAGGTTTAAATAACTCAAGTAATCAGGTTTAAATACGAATAATAAATTTTTGCCTATACTAACTCTACTCTTTGAAATTTCTTTAATTGTAGAGTATGTATACCACTTCAATCTTATACCACTTCAATATATTAGCAACCCGCCCCCGGTTTCGCACGGAGTGGATATTTTCAAAAATCCTTTCTGCTTACACTATAATATAAACCTGTGTTTCTTTCAGCATTCTAGATTTAATAGTTTTGGCCGTGCGTTGATTGTTTTTAAATGTATGCAATGACATAATATACAAGACTTATTGATATTCGTAATCATTGTTCGTGTAACAAAATAAACACTTGTTTGATTGAGGTAATTCTTTTAGTAATATTAAAACACTACGGGTAATTCTACGGGTAAGTATTAATTTGATTAATAGGAATCCTGATTAGTAGGACTTTACATATCTTCGAAGATTACTAGTTATCTCGGACACAAAAGTTTATTTACAATGTTTTCCGTAACATTAATGGTACATTTAATAGAAGAAACGTGGCTGTGTAGGACCATGAGATTCGAACCTCTATCTAACTATTTATATTTGTTACCTTGTTGGTAGCCAAATTTTTGCGCAAGTATTTAAATAGTCAAATTAACAATATTAAAGAATAATATTAAACTTAAATGATAATATATACTAATATTATAAAGAGGAAGATTTGTTTGTTTGAATTGAATAGGCTCCGAAACTACTGGACCGATTTAAAAAATTATTTCACTGTTGGGAAGCTATATTATCATCGAGTAACATAGGTTATATTTTATTAAGTTACGAGGACGAAGTCGCGTACAACAGCTAGTATTTAAATAATAATGTATTATTATCATGTAACGAAACTTTGTGGGTACCTACTTCCATGTAGGTAATTTCCAACATTTTTACATAAAAATAGCTAAAGTGTTTTTTAATGATATAATGATAAAAAACATAAATTATAGTATTTAGTTTTTGTCCTCACAGCACAAAATGAGTCTAAAAAAAGATTTTTTAATGATCAATGAGGTCACGATAGATACAAAGACGTAGTTAAGTTCATAATAGCCATCCCAATCTTAGTATATTTTTAGCTACAAAATAAAAATGAATCGCTAAAAGAGTTACGAAGCACAAAACTCGAGAACGGCTTGAACAATTCAGCTTGTTATTTATTGTAATATTTGTTGAAGTCCTATGACAATACTATGAATATGATATTTTTTTCTGAAAAATCCGAAACAGTTCCGAACGCAGCTGTTTAACATTTCCGAACGCCTTACGACCCGTAGTTGTTCGTACTCGCGTTGCATTAGCTAGCGTACCAACTGTAATCTAAAGGCTGTACGGTAACGAGTAATTGTACCAATGCATGATGATGGGCACAATGCGGTAATATTAAGAGGTTTGCAATAAATCACGGAAAACGTAATGCTTCGCAACACTTACGTAACATATTCACCCAGTAAACAGCTGCCGTATCAAATGATACTTGTGTAATGCGCTGCTCCACTGACTCTTCCTGGATATCTATTAACTTTATATGTGACATTATTTGATCAAATCTATTACCGATACAGCTAGGGTTGCCATTATTTAAAGTCTCAACACAACGTCGAACATTTTATAATTTTAGATATATAATCAATAAACTGTAGGTAATATAAAGGAATTTCCTATTATTGTTTCAATAAACGGTAAGATAAAATACGTCATAAAAATATATAACTGTAGACAATATTTTTTATTTAAATTATTGTTGGTTAAAAATAAAAATACTTAGTCAAACTTCATCTTCGCCAGAATAAAAACCTTCTAAAATTACCGCATTGTTGGCGAATTTAAAAACAACTATTATGATATGAGTAATAATTATTTATGAAAGTAATGTTTTGAATTTTCAATTATTATTCACAACAAATTAGAATGAATGGAAACACTAATTTATAGTTTTATCCTCAAAAAATAAACTAAAATTAATACTGATTTATAATTTAACAAAATATTTAAGTAAATCGTAGACTAAATATTCATATGTCTTAATGAGAATATGTTTAGATCTTTACCAAATTTATTATTACACTTTTAAACAATAGTTCATCTTGTAAAAAAAAATTACTTAGTGCTCAATATCATTTACAGCATTTCCTCCTAAAAGTATAAAAGCTATATAAAACTTATCAATAGCACAGATACATACAGTCGCGTTTTTTTAATACAAGGATTTAAAAAACATGATGGGTCTAAGAAATTATTTTCCGACGATTCTGCCATTATTAGATTAGTCATTCAAATGCAAACATATTAATACGAAGAAGAAGCAGGTCAATTGAATTTTTTTAAAATTACGCTTAATATTTGTTCGCGATTCGCAACTCGCTTCTATTTTATATGTGTTTATTTAAAATATGTACGCTTTAAATAATTTTGCTAAAAGTACCTACTTAGTCAACATTGACAAAACTCAATATAATAATTTCTTTACCTACATAAGGTCATTAATCCCATGAGTAAGATCTTAAGACGCGTGTTCTACCTTTGACATTTATAGGGCGACGAAATAAGAATTTTAAACGCAAAGAAATGTGGGATTATAAAAGTATTTATTTATAGCCCCCCCCCCCCCCCCCCCATGTTATAAAAAATACTTTTCACACGTCAGATTCGACATAATAATAAAATTCGCGGTTAGGAGTAGATATTAGCAATTTTAAGAAATTTTTATATACCTTTTTTTTACGCTTACGCAAACGCATTTCCTAGCCGCCACACCGTCTGGGGGGACAGTGTGGTTATGTGGGAATCCCCTCCCCCTAATGAGGGAGTTATATCCACTAAAACCTAGCGGCGGTCTTCCACAGCAGTTAGGAGGATCTTGGGCTCGCATTAGCGCACCAGGGCCCTTCCCCGCTATGCCCCCCATTTTACGGTAGGACACCTCCCAGGGATGCTAGTTGCATCCCTTAACACCCGGAACACCTCAACCGCCCGAGGTGTTGTCCGGTCTCGGGCCGCGTGATTTGACGGCGCATTATTATTTGCCCTTGCAATATTACCATACGGATATTAGGTTGTTATTTATACGCGGTAACTGTCGATGACCGTAATATTTCGTATTATGTGTACAAAACTACAAATCTGTTTTTGCAATCAACCAATGTTCGGTCCAGCATTTGTAATATTTATGAAACCTTGTTATGTTTTCTATCCGTTTTGTAACTTTATCAGGCGTTCGGTTCGGTAACTTTGCGTATAAAATATTTATAATTTTTTTATAGGCATCCTTCCTTTAATAATAATTAATATTAGAAATAATACTTATACACAAAAATATAATAAAAATTGTTTACAATGAAAGCAAGCCGCCAAAGTAGACGTAGGTTAAAATCCCAGTCAGATTAGAAGTATTAGAAGAAACAATATCACTGACTCTAAAGGGTTTATCGTTTATTGAGATATTTTTTGAGTTTCTTTTTCTACTAAAATCATACTAATATTATCCTTTTCCAGGTTTTGATTTATATTATTTTCTAGGTCCAGTCGTGCAAATTCAAACCTGGGGCACAGGAGCAGCAAATGTTCTACTTTTAAATTATGGTTTGAGTTTCAAAATTCAAATTTTTTAAAATTTGTATTATGGTTAATTTACAACGTGCTTAGTATTAAAAGGAATCAGTAAATTGTTAATTCTATGAATTCTAGCAAAGGATAAACTTTAGCTAATAAAATAATTAGGAATATAGGTAATGAAATAATTAGCAAACAATAAATAATTGGGAAACTTAGGTATAGTAAGTTGATTTTCCACATTTTCGAAGGCTCCTTGTTATTAGAAAGCGTTAGGTGTTGCAAGTCGATGCGACGCTTGGTGGAGGACCGCTTGCTTAATATGTGAAACGTGTACAGACTAATAGATTATTGTCAAGACATTGGTCCTCGTCGTGATAATGTTGCAGCGCGATTCAATATCTCAAAAAATGTCGCGTTATGCAAATTTAAATTAATTTGCATTGAATTTAACGTTAATACAATTCATTTATATTTTAATAGCAACCCATGTGGCACGGGCTTTAAAGGAGCTGACAGACTTTCAATTAATGAAAACCGTTTAAAAATCTGTTGGACTGTTTTAAAGAAGTTAGCGAATAAACAGAGAGAGGTGAACAGCGACATTATTTTATTAGGTAAGGTATTAGATATAGATTTCAACAAAAATATATGAAAATTAATATTTGAAAAACTCTGGCATCCATTAATCTCTTACCAAAAGACTAATTTTATTATTATTACAAAGCTATTAATATGTCGAGAAATAAGCCGGTATATATAATTAATAAATGATGTTTATTATGGGTATATAAAAATATTATATATGTGACAATTTATACAATATTTTAATTTCTATGTTTAGTTTATTCGTCGATTTTCACGAAGAAAGCACAACATAACTTCTTCGGGTACAACATTCTATTATAAGTCGTAAAATTATTTCTGGTCAAACTAGTTGTTATAACGCTGGACTGCATGGAGCAGTTAGGCATCATACCGATACCAAAGTCAATGTCCAGTCGCTTTACTATTATTTAAAATAGTAAAATAATATTATTTTAGTTAACTTTTAGTTTTACTTAAAATAATTTACACAATTTTACAGTTTTGTGAGAGCACACGATAGTAGGAGTTTTTTAATCGGCAAAAATATTTCATTAGGTATAAATTAAAAAGTTATATTTTTATACCCAACAACAACAAATGAATAATAATTGAACTGTACATTTGTGGAATGTTGAAATTAGTTTAAATATCGTGCCAATTATTTGAATGTTAAATGAAATATAACGAAAAGGCCGATTACGTTTTCTGTAATTGTCAGTGCTCAAAAACCTTTAACTCACGGCGGCCGCGGCTTTTTTTGTTATGAAGTCGAAAGGCGTTTATCTACTAAATTAATTAAAATAAATAAACCTTGATTAACTTCCTTGACTAACTTCATCTTGTTTTTAATATATTAGAAAAAGGTTTTTTGACATGAAAAAACATATTATATGTGTTGTAGATATACCTTGAAATAGGATGACCAAGAAGCATATTACGAATATTACGATTGATACCATAATACAATTTATGCAGAAGATGTTTCAAATTTCAAAATTCAAATAAACAGAGCTTAAAGATAATATACTCAAGGTGAAGCGTCTGGTCAATAATCAAGAATCGTTTTGTTATATAAGTATACGTGTATTTAAAAGTCATTTTTTGTTGAAGTTATTTTTTGTTGAGAAATAAATAGCGAAATCTGTGAGCGGTCCTCTAAAGAATCCGTTTGACATCCCTGACTTACGCGTCGACCTTGTCAGAATCTTAAGAAAAAATCTTCAACTTCGTATTATTACATTCATATTTATATCAAGTTGATTTAAAAACGTGGAAAGAGGAAGTGTTGCTTTAACTTGAATACGGTGCAGTGAGTGCCAAGTATAATATGTTTCCGGTGTTAATAAACTTAATAAAGTTAACCGCGTATATACTTATATAGGCATTCAAGATCAACGTAGGTAAATACATACATAAGGCACTTAAATTCAATTTATTTCACCAAATTTTAATTAAATAAATATAACTTTATTGTTTTTGAATATTAAAAATTTCAAATGACATTTAGAAGAATATTAACATTAAACTTGGCGAAAGCTTATTTGCTTGGTGAAAATGTTAACATATGTTAAATTATTAGTAAGTAGTAATCGAACAGAACTTAACAGTTTATACAGTATACATTAGGTGCACCGAACCTAAAATTATCGTAACTGTGATTAGTATGTCAATCATATAGAGATAATGTTAGGTTTTACTAATAATTACAAGGAAGCTGTAAGTATTTTCTATCATTAACTCAAGTTTCGTGCAGTGCAAAGGAAAATGCGCTTCGTAGCTTAATAAACCAATTTAAACCGCGACAGGCGGCCATTAGGTACCTACTTTTTTCCTCGCTATAAGCATTATTTTATTGAAATATTTCTATTAAACATTATAATGCACACTATTTCTTGTCAATGATTTGAAACGTATTTAGAATTTATATCAACATATATTAAGGCGTTCAATACATGATGATATACATTTGTTATTTGGCCGTGAATAAATATTTATATCTATAAATATTATAAAATTAAGTCGCTGTCCGCCTCTGTCTATTTCTCCGCTTACTTCTAAACTGCTCAATGGGTTTCGATATAGTTTTTATCAATGGAAAGAGCGATAAATGAGGACAAATTGTATATATAATTTGCAGAAAAAAAGCATCCTAGCGAAGCCGGGGATTTATACTAAAAACGATAGAATAAAAAATTTTGGAAAATTTCTGTCTAGTAAATAAATTATTTAATTAATTAGTTAGTTAGAAAATTAGTAGTAGTGAGTCTACTATTAATTTTCTATTAGACTCGAACTGTAGTATTATTTGATTTTTTATAACCCCGTTGATGAGTTGATGAGTAAGGTTTAACTGCATAAGTATATAGTAGTTTTTGTTATTCTAATTTTGTACTTAGTGTCTCATATGAAACACCAAGTATGTAATCAATAAATTAAATTTGGTTGTAAATGAAGTAGGTAAATTAGTCTTTTGAAAGAGTCGTTTCAGAAGCAACTTCAACATTTTACAAATCTTTCATAACGGACCCGAGAATGTTGTATTTTGCAAACGTTTCGAGATTTAAGTGCCGTGCCTACTTTACTTTAAAAACAACTGCCAATACTTTCAAGTCAACTGCGATTGCTTCATTCCGGTCGAGCAGAGTTACCTTATCTTTTTTTATTTTATTTTATATGCGAATTAAATTGTTTTCGAAATCGGAATGCAAAGAAACCGAAATGTTTGAAGTTTTCGCAAAACGAATCTCAGGAGGTTTTTAAGTGCTCTGAGGGTACATTCTTACATACTCGATTTTTATAAGAAACTTATCTGTGTGAGAAATATAGGCTATAATCCACCACGCTAGTCTGCTAGTTGGTAGGTCTTCTTATGTCTTTAAATATGACCGGTCTTTTCACATAGGTTTCCTCCCGATGTTTCCTTTCACCTTTGAAATATGTTACTATTATAAGTATCTGATCCTCCCATGATATAGAAAAGATAAGCTGCAGACCGCTATAGTAACCACGTGATGGTATCCCAGTGTTTCTTTCAGGAGTGAAATCACAATATTATAAAATTTACAGGGAATTAATAAAATATAATTAAAAAACTCACGAAAACGGTTAAATAAAGATAGAATAGATATTTTTATTTGTTAATTCCACTGTGAATGGTAAAACTGTTTTATGGGAGTTTCATTTTTGCTGAAAATTTATTGGTTGGGATTAAGCTGGAAATGAGAGCTCATACCTACATTGCCGGATTGAAATGAATATATTATTAGACTTATAATACAACTAATAGTATTGGAATTGCGACTTTTAATAGTAGGTATATATTTCATTTTTAAAGTAAGCGAAAGCGTTTTGGTTAATAAATGAATATCCTAAAGAATTTTAAAATTATTTCGTATTTAGATTCAAAATATAAAATATTCCTAATACAAAATTAATAGGCATTGGAAAAATATTACAATAAAAACCAAATATACAAATTTAAAATTTTATAAATAGGTATACAATGTCATAATTACCATCTTGCTTCCTCAATCAATATAATTTTGTTTTAATAATCTCAATATTCAAATTATAATATCTAACTAATCCTCTAAAGATTTAACATATCCATTTCCTACTTAGTTATTTATTATTAAGTCATGTATATATTTCATCGTTTTATTTTTCATAATAAAATTTTCTCTACTTCTCTATTATGAAATAAGTCAAGGTGTTCTACACAGACCATTATAGGTGAGCATGTAAATGTAAAACTTACCTATTCCAATTGCATTGGCTGTAAACCGCTCTCGGGCTCGCTTTCTTTAACCAATAAAAACACCTCTGAAAAAGTCGTTTAACTACAAGTGGCTCACAAACACGACTATAGAATTTCAACCGATTACCTAATATATTATGTTTTATGACATCAACAGAAAGGATATTATTATGAGGAAATGCGATTGAGTGCGAATGGGAATTGCCGTAAATGGGCTCACGTAGAAGCGATGTTCGCAATGTAATGTCACTTACGCGTGCTAAGCGCGGGAAAGTACGGCGCGGACTGTCTTGACTTGCGTACGCGCAGCGGTAACACCGTGGTAAGGCAACGCCAATGCACTTTCAGTAACCCCCGCCGCCGGCCGGTGAGATCTAGACACCTAGACAGGCTAATAAACTACGATAGGTTATAGTTGACTAATTAAGTATGTGATAATTTGTTGCCCATTGCCTTTTAAACTTTGTTTAAAATAATAAACATATTTGTAGATTGAAAATATTTAGAAAAGCATTTATGCGTGTTTATCGTTTGGAAATGGAAACGCGACGGCGGGCGGCGGCAGCTGACACCATGTGTCCGCCTGATGGTAGGCAAGCAACGTCACAGGTGCGGAATGTACGCTGCCGACCCGTAGTAGGATTAGGAAGAAAATTGGCTCCTCAATAGTTTGATAGTAAGTATATTGTGCGAATACTTTTCCGAAATTCGCCTGAACGGGCCCTAGTCGCATACTGTTTTCGAGGCAAACATACATTGCTTATAACAGTATATATACAGGACACAGTACCGTATGATACAACGAGAAAGGTGTTCGTCGCTTCTGCACATTATTTATGTGAGCAATAAAAAGCACCATTTTGTAGAGAAAAGCCGCAAAGCAATGCAATGATGCCAGTGGGCCAATATACTATCACTTCCTCTTAAACTAGTAGATATTATTATAATTACATATTTTACAGCAAGGTTTAATATTGATTTAATATTGTTTGATTTCTATAAAATATAGTAACTAGTGTCCGCGACTTCGACCGCGTTGAAAAATGAAAAATATAACAAGTGAGAAAATACCTATCTGACACAGCACCGCCACAGCGACAGTGGTGTCCAATTTTTTATAATTTTGATGATTCCTCGGAAACTTAATATTTCTTCAGGATAATAAGTATATATTAACTTCTATATATTAATCCAGGTAATAAACTATTTGTGTGCCAAATTTCATCCAAATCCTGTATATATGTCGCAGTATAATCGAAAAGAACAGAATTTTGCAAAAATCCTAACAACGAATTTTGCAATCTTCAGAGATACTTTCAGGTACTTCTAGGATTTTTGCGAAATTCCGATCCTTTCGCTTATACTGCGACATATATATTTATACTGGCGTTAGATACTTTATTCATAAAATTAAATTATTTTCGTTGTTTGTATTGTTTTATGAGGCTATAATATTTCCTACAGCTATACAAAATTTGTAAGCTGAAAAGCGCCTTTATTCGAATCAACAGGAACTTATCAGATATAAAAGTACAACATTAAATAAAATAGATAACATCTGTAAAAAACATTCTACAATTAAATCGCCCTACATTGCATAACCGCAAAACAAAACAGAATTTGTAACAAGGGAAAGGTAAACAGAGCGTATTAAAAATATCCGTGCAGCCTTGACATCATCTTTATAATATTTATTTCAACTAGAGGAGGTTCTTGCCAGATCGAACGCGTATTATGATTGTTTTTGCTATCTCTACCGACTTACTGAATGGGAAACAGATACGCTTGAGTTTACATCATATCTTTTTTAAATTAAAAAAGTCTGTGTTTAAGGAATAGGGATAAAAGCTCTGGCATTTGCACAGCACACTTGCTGTTATTTCTCGTTTGAAAATTCTATAGTTTGAATTTTTGTTGAACTTAACACTTTGAAAAGTTGATTTTAAATGTTGAACCTGCCGGGAATGGAATCCGGGAACCCTGGAATAGAGCATTAAATCAAGCACCCTAACCACTCATCCAAGGATTAATATCGATCAATGGATGACACATAGTGGAAATACGGTTCTGGTACCCTTTATTTACACATCAAAACACCTTCTACTTCTATTAATCATATTAATCATGGTGATCATTTAAGGCTCTGTCTATGTACAAAAGTATGTAGTTTTTTAACCAAAGACCAATAAGTATTTGTAAATATACTGTTATATCATACAGCAGTTATCATGTAATGTAAACAAACAAACATACGTATTACATAATGCACATGGTGGACTGCTTCTCTTTGAGAATGCACGCAACTTGCAGTAATACTTTAATCTATTTGTTGCAACAGAGTGTACGATTATTGTGCCAATCTTTGCAAGTGGATCAATTGCATAATGCGTGTGCTAATTTCGTTTGATTTTAATCTCCACTTTCTAATAAAGTAATACACTTTAGACAGAACTATAAAAAATTACCTACTACTATTTAACAGTAAAGTGTTACTTTTCGTCCCCTATTTTGATTTTTAGAGTAAAATTTAATTTAAATAAAAATACAAAGTTTTTTAAATACATACTATATTTGAAAAAGGTTTGAAATGAGCAGGTTTATACAAAAAAATCAATTTCCTGAGAAAAATATTGTGTAGACTAGCGACCTACACCCGGTTCACGCGCGGGGTGCAAATTTTATATATAATAATCTTCCCTATTTATTTCTCCTTCCATGATTATGTGAAAACCAAATTAAAATAAAAAAACCTTTATATTGTTTTCAGCCACAATTATATTTGTTTTTAGGCTTAATATTAGCTGAATCAAGGAACATAGGTTTATTTTATAACGTGAACAACCTCTAAGAAAGATATTTTTTTTGAAAATTTTAACTGTGCGAAGCCGGGGACGAATCGCTAAGTGATTATATATTACATTGTTACCTACCTACGTCTGCTATTTATTCATCGATTTATCTTAATGCATAATCTACAATTCTACATTATTGCAGAGATGCAATCATAAATGTTATGTGCCTACACAACACATTGGTACAAAATATGTACGTACATATGGGTACAATGTATGTTGGTACCTATATTACGTAATAATACAAGTAAGTTAATTTCGTGATTCACTTTGGAATAAGTAAGTACATATAGAGATTCTTTTTCAAATTGAAAAAAATATTTAAATTTACAGAATTAGATGAATTTAATTTATTATACAATTTTATGCTGTGATTTTATTATTTATTATACAAATTATATAGTTACACTACAATGTGACAATATTAACATTTTATAGTTTTAGGGTAAGTCTGTCTGCGCAGTCGCGTACAATCAAAAACTGACCCCTTGTAGCTTTCGGCGAATTGTCTAGTCTAGAATATAATTATTATTGTACATACTAACTTGTTCTAGCATCAAATGTAGTAAAAAAACTACATGTTTTAATAGTGACGTTTATAGAGATCTTTTAATTACATTTGATTACCTAATATCTTCCCACCTTATTATCGTTGCTGTTATGTGAGTGAAATGTAAACACGCTTTTAAATATTTAAATAATCGAAGGGTACTTGAGAGTTTTGCAAGTACCTTTAGTCAAACGTAGTTTATTATTAGGTACTTATAATTATGTAGACAAGTTAAATCAATAATATCAATCTATCTATATAAATGTTTTTATGTAATATTAAGTACCTACATAAACTTAATCCCATATTAAATTTAAAATAAAAATATTGGAAAAGATCGATATTGCCTATTTGATAGATTTGAAGTAAAAATCTTCGTAGAAATATCCTGACAACCAATACCAAAAAAGAAAATATTTTCATCACACCTGCTCGTAAATAATTTAATTAGATGTATCCCGTTACATACAATATATTAAATCACATTTCATCTCATTATCTACTACATACAATATAAATGATTGATTTAATTCGGGGCTGACATTGCTCGAGGAGGTATTGTCTACAATACTCTAAGCAATTCCACGCATTGATACATGTCTTCAAACTTCATGTCTTCTTGGAGAATAGTCTTTTTGGACACATAGGAGTCGGCACAATATTTATCTGGACTGTTTGATTATTTTTAAACCTCACATTAAATTTCATAGACACATAATATGTTAAGGCACAGCAGCAATACGTTCTTACCAATAGGATATCACTGCTTTTGATTATCGTTCTATAAACACTTTTGTTAAGATGACGCCTCTCTCTAGTCATGCAGTTACAAGTGATCTATAGCTACACGAACACGCAATGACAAAATAAACCAGTCGTCAATATTTGTTAATACACTGAGTGGTTATCAATCAATGCCTTGTACAAGGTGTGTCTGTTGCATTGATTACTTTATGCAGAAATTGTACAATACTTTTTTATAGATTGTGTTACAATAGCCAAATAAGTAAGTAGGTAATAAGAGCTAAAAGAATATTTAAAAGATATGGTAAAGAAATGTTCAAATAGAAACAATATAAATTCTATTCGTTTAGAATTAATAACGTTTACAAGTTTAGAAAAAGAGGTAAGGGAAGGTAAAGTGAAAGAGAATAAGCTCTGGAATTACTAATATCTACTGGCACAAAACCATGGCACATAATGACAAAGGCGGACCCCCTGTAGGCCGGGGGCCCGACTTACCTATATAATTGACTAGCTCTTGCCCGCGACTTCGTCCACGTGAATGTCGGTTATCGTGGTTGGATAAAAAGTATTATTATGTCCTTCCTTGATGTTCAAGCTTACTCTATACTAAATTTCATTAAAATCGATTCAGTAGTTCCGTAGGCAGCCAACCACACGTCTGAGCCGCGCGGCATGGCATCTCGCAGAGCTACCGGCGGCCGGCCAGTGATGTGCGTGCGTGAACTGAACCGACTAACGTTATCATACCTATTTTGTTGCGGAGTTATTTTAAAATTATGATATCTCCTAAGATGTTGATTGAAATCAAGTGATGTCAAGGGCAATTTTGTTCACAATTAAATGCTTTTGACAACTTGACAGAGAAAGAAGTACAAAGACGGATTTCCTTAGCTTGGAGCAAGTATTGGAGCTTAAAAGAAATTTTTAAAAACAAACATATTGACCGAAAAGTTAAAAGCAAGCTATACGATGTTGCCATTCTTCCTTGCGCTGAATTACGTTGAAGAACAAAAACTTGCAAGATGTCAACATAAGATGGAGCGTAGTATGCTAAACCTAAAATTGTCTGATAAGGTTAGTAATGAAATAATCAGAAAACAATCAAAAGTACGAAACATTCTGAAAACTATAAAGCTGCTAAAATGGTAATGGGCTGGACACATATGTCGATTGGACGACGGAAGATGGACCAAAATTATAACGGAATGGGTGCCTCGAGAGGAACGAAGGAAGAGAGGAAGACCAAAAAGAAGGTGGGCAGATGTTTCCGTAGCAAAATATGGACAGGAATGGATGAGGAAGACAAGAGACAGGAAATTATGGAGGAAATGGGGGGAGGCCTACGCCGATGAGGCGACTACATAAAATTATAATAACAATGACATATTTATAAAGTGGACGCTTCTATTTTTATATGAAAAGAAAGAAATGTTACATGTATCTGCGTTATTTAAATTAGTTCAAATGTTTTTTATGTAGAATAAATGGCTTATTATTATTATTTCTCTATTTAACTCGTTTCCCCCTCCAAAAGCCAAAATGAGGGGGAGACGGTGTTACCCCCGACAGAATTATTATTATTATTATTATTATTATTAAATGCTTGTGATGAATAACCTATTTATTAGGATAAGGATTAATATCATGTTGATAAAATAAATAAATAAATAAATAAATAAAAACACCTTCGCAAATAATGCATTAATTTCGATCAAAAATGATTACCATAAAAAGGTTATAGTGAGTAAATATTAAAAGATAGACATGCTGTCGCGAATTTTCTTTAAAACTTTTAAAGAGAAACAATTCCATGATACATGATTTTTGCGTAACTTAAACCGTTTACGCAGCTCGGAAGCTCTCAAAAAGGAATCATTTTTCCCATTTTTGTAACATTTTCCATTGACGCTCCGCTCCTATTGGTCACAGAGTGATGTTATACAGCCTAGCTAAAGCCTTCCTCGATAAAAAGACTATCCAACATAAAAATAATTTTTCAATTCGAACCAGTAGTTCCCGAGATTAACACGTTCAACCAAACAAAGAAACAAACAAACTAACAGCTACGTCCCTAATACCAAAGTGAGTCTTCAAAATCCGGACAAAACCAAATGAAAAGAACGCAATGACTCTCATCAATATCCAATTAGGCTCATTCATGTTCATGTCATGACTAAAGGTGCATTTCCTGTGACACGGCAAAGGCAATGTTAGATCTTTGTGTTACGTAAATAAACTAGCCTTAAAAAGTAGCTGCGTACGTGTATTTTCCTATGTAATATTAAACCACTTAAGAAATGCGGATAAATAAAATCTTTGTTAGTTGAGCATTCTTTTGAAATATTTTTATCCTTTTAAAAGACCTTTTTTTTTCATAGGTAGGTAATACTATAGTCCTCATGAAACGGTTGAAACTAATTTTCATTATTTTTTGATTTGTTTTCATCATTGTCATTTTTTAGTGTGGCGTAAAGCTGGTGCTGAGCGGACATAATATCGGTTGTTCGATGAAATATTCTGTAGTTGTAGACATGTCACTCCCACTTTCGTACTGTAGGAGAATGTACGTTCGCGTTGCATCTTCCATTACCACGACTGCTTCCGCATTAAACTCATCCTCTTTGTACCGCTTATTGCTGCATTTCTAATACCTAATCCTATAAACCTATTCCATATCCATTGTCCACTGTAAGTACCCTTGTGTGATACCGCGTCGTGACGAAAGTCATTGACGGGCTGAACTGTTTATAAGCCAGAATTCCACAATGCACTAGAAGATTCAAAGAACGCTTGTTGTTGGAGAAATTTTCTTACCTAGAGCCATCCAGTATGATTCTTCTACATAGAGGGAATGAATCATACTGTATATCTCAAAGACATTATGCCTAAACAAGATTGTGCACTAACATAATCGGTCTATAGCAAATTATGCTCCATTTTATTGAAATAAGGTCTAAGTTTCTGTACAAACTTGAAAAGGGGGAAAAGGAGCCGAGCGAGAGGCACGAAATGGGGAGTGTGTCCTTGTCTTTTGAGTATTAATCGTTGATTATCTCTCTAATACAGTGTAGGGTGACCATAACATATTTTACAATCTAGAGCGTTTGCATTTCATTAGTTTTTAGGTAAAAAGTGAAAAAAATTCTATATTTGAAGCCTTGTCACAATTAAAAAATTTGCGGTGTTAATTTTAAAATTTGATATACTTAAAAAATTTAAGTACCTACTTATATTTCAATACATAATTAAACAAAACATAACTTCTTATAAAAATTGTAAACTAAATAATATTTCATTTAATTCTAAGTTTATATTTATATTACCCTATACTAATAATTATATAAATTATATACAAATTAATATATACAAAACTTAAAAACTAACTAATTATTTTCAAAAAATACTTATAGGTATATAATTTAAACCTATTAAGCCTTTGGTAGATGGAAATTATTATAATAAAAAGTACTTATTAGTAATATTAAGTATGCTCGTCTGTTATTAGAGTCTCATAAAAGAGATTCTAGGACGGAAATTCCATACAAATTTAAATCGCATGGTTACTACATTAGACAGAGACGCACTCCCCCTTAAGACCCTCTCGCTCGGCTTGTTTTAGTAGTGTTTTTTTTCAGCTAGCAGTGCACAATCTTGTTTAGGTATAATAATGTCTTTGGTATATCTACATAGGTATACAGTCCATTTAAACCACCGCAGAAGAGCCATACCAAATGATTATTTCTTATTATATCTTCTGTATTCCGTAATCTTTGATTTCTTATTAATACCATTATATTAATAACTTTTGTTGTTACGATAATTCGTCCGCGTATCTTTATAAATGATACCTAGCCTATGTCACGTGAAACAGAAACTAACATTCATACATTTATGAATATGCACAAATAAAATAAAAAAACATCAACGCTTAAAACAGATAAAATCGGATAAAATTAATTTTGGCCTGTGTCTCATACAAGTTGTCACGGTTTATCATGTATGTCAATGTCAAATTTAAATTCAAATGAATCTATAATTCTATTGAATGGTCTGTCTGTTACGTTCTCAATAGGTATTATAGGTACACTATTTGATTTGCATTTATTTTTAGTTTCTTATATTTTAGTATTTAGTAGGATAATTAAAGAGTACGGAAAACGGAAATCAAGCAACAAAATTGTTAATTAAATACAAGTTCAACATAAATTGTCACACTATTTGCTAATTTTATATTTTTCGTGTATGTATTTACTTACATTGTACATTGAATGACTGCATTTAGCCGAGTAAAAGAAATCTAAACTGTTCTTAATATAAATACGATGTCGTCCATTGACTTTGATCCAGCAATAAAAGTCTGCTTAAAGCATCTACACTCGAGTGCTGTCGATTCAACAGAACAATTGCGGCTAACCCTTGACGATCTCATCCGGCAGACATACGGCAATGCAAAAACACTTGGAAATGTACTGCCGAAGAAGTATTTGGCTGAAGAGAAGATGGAAAATCAGTCTAGATCTAAACATAAGACTGACAAAGCTTCAACTAGTCTGAAAAGTGTGCCAGTGCCTCAACAGAGTCCACAGCAAATTCAAATTCCCGAACGGGAGGACGATGATGGATCCGTAATGGATGGGGAGTTGGCGTTTGATCTCTTAGAAGAAGATTTGACATGTGCCGTTTGTAGACAAATTGCTGTGCAAGCTGGAAATCGTTTAGTCGAGTGTGATGCCTGTCATGCTTTATATCATCAGGTAAATAAGATTAAAAAACTGGTTCCTTTCTCTTATAGTTAAAATGAATCTACTCAAAATTATTTGAAACATGTTCATATATTATAACCCCCTTACAAAAGACAACTGTGAAATAACAGCATGCATGCAGTGATGAGTAAAGGAAGCCAGAGCCCATTTCCTTAATCTTACACCTACTATGGCAGCACCTGTGGCATTGCTCGTGTTATAGGCGACAGTAGCCACTTACCATCAAGTGGACTGTCAGTCAACATCAACATGTCTGTCGACCTTAACATAAAGAGTAATTTGTTTTACAGAGAATATGAATTGAAGTTTACCATAGAAATATTTTTTCTCTTTTCCATATTTTTATAGCAAAAAGCAATTCTAAGTCTAGATGTTTTTAGTTCAGTAAATTAAAAGAGGTTTATCTTAGGTCAGAAAAGGAATGTAGGTGTTTAAATCTCAGTTTTTTTAATTTCCAGGATTGTCACAAGCCAGTGATAAGTGAAAGTGACATGAGTTCTGGATGGCAGTGCGCCTCTTGCCTCTCATCTCAAGGAGTGGTGCCCACTTTCACAAAATTATCATCCTCATCAAAGTCACCGACTAGAATTTCGGGGTCTACAACACCAATTAAAATCTCTTCAGGCAGCAGTTCTTCTAAAGTCATTACACCTAACATTAATATTATAACTGCTGATAAAAGAATACAGATCATGAAGAAGAAAGCGGCAAAGCAGCAAGAGAAGAAAAAACATTCAAAGAATTGACTGAAGTATTAGAAATTTATTCATGAACTTTTGCTAAAAACTTTACAAACTTTTTAAAATTACAAGATAATAGTGTCAATAAAAGAGATTTTTTTTTAAATTCGGAATAAATATTTTATTTATTATTCTATAGGTACTATGTTTAATTAATTGAGAAATCAAGGAGTCACAATCATCCAAGTGTTATCATATTGTCTGTGGTTTCTGCAAAGAGCTGATGGTTTCCTTTAGTAGACGACGACAAAACGTGATGTGGACCCACGAGACAATGCTGAAGTGAGCAACCTGTGTCGATAGTCGCTCCACTATACACCACACAGTCTTGGAGTACACACCTGTTGAAAAAAAAAATACCGTTAATATCTAATTAAAACTTCCAGCTGTTCCTAATTTTTCGGTTGTCCAATGAAATTTTACAAAAAAAAAACAGCCACTAGGTAATATCTATATTCCATAAAAACAAGAATTATAATAATTGCTTGTCAACAAATATTGGCTACACACATCTTATTGGTTTATTTAAATAATAAATACTTGCCCTTCTTTAATAGTGATATTATTCATCAATATACAATTTGTCAATCTAACTTTATTTTCAATGTTACAGTGGGCGCCAATAAACGACTGTTTTATTGAAGTCTTTTCACTAATACGACTTTTTTCTCCGACTGTGCTACATTCATCAATTTGTTTCGTTTTCACTTCACTTGTTGGATGAAATCTTTCAGTCAATGGTGAACCTGTCAATTTTTCCCATATTGACAAAATCTGAAATAGTATTTTTTTATATGGAACATTGTAAAGAAACATTACAGTCAACATTTTTTCACAAAAGAAATAAAATATGCAACACTAGCTGTTGCACGCGACTTCATCCGCGTAACTTTATAAAATATAGCCTATGTAATCGATATTTATTTCCAAAAATAAATATGTGTCTCATTGTACTGTGTCTATATGGAAATGTGTAATTTTGGGATCTTGTCAAAATGGTATTAAACTGCTGATAATGCAGCTTTCCATAGGAGGAAGTTTATTCATTGCAAACAAAAATACAAATCCTTTCTCGTTATAATAATAGTATAGATTGCTTTCAGTATAACAGTAGTGGCAGGGCATAGGTACTGCGTTTCACAGTCATTTGGGTAGTCAGTCTGGCGGCAGTTACCACACCCTTACAGAAGACCATTTCTTTCTTATGTACACTCTCTTGTTTATAGTCAAACTAAGAAGAGATTAATATACTTAAAAATTAAATGTATTACAGTCTAATTTCGAATAAATAGTTTATATGTCTCACTTTATTATTAGACAAATAGAAAGAAGAGAGGGTGTTCACTCTAATCCCAAACACTTCCGTGCTTGGTATGTATGCGTAGCACCTAACTAAGTCATTATAGTAAACTCCTTTTGTTCCCAGTCTGTGGTCATTGTAAGAAGACAATTCTCTAATCATTTTCTCATAACCAGTTTCTACAGCAAAATCAAATATATCCTTGTTAGTGTCCATATTTTTTTCAGACATGCCCTTAATTTCTAAATCCTTTGGCCTAGAAAGTTGCTTCTTAACAATGAACGGAATTAATTCACCCTTCACAGATGTAAATTTGTCTACTTCCACAAGATAGTCGATAACCCATTTCTTCATTACATACAAGTGCGCATCTAAAAGTCTGCTATACATAAATATCGAGCCAAATTTCTTAACAAGAATTCTGGGTATTGTAACATTCTTCTCAAAGTCACTAGCACTCGCTAGGAAAACTAATCTTTGTGTCTCTTTGTCAACACAAACTAGGTCTCTGTCAGGTTTAGACTTGCTCTTTGGACCTGGAAGTTCTATCCACTCTTCAGGACCATTATTAAAGAATAAAGTGGTGATGGCAGCATCATGTTCACGATAGAGGTTAAGCACTTCGTCCAGATCAACTGTAGTGATGATATCTCCAGATATTACTAAGACATCTGTGAATATTCTTGTACTTATATGTTTTAGAGAATTAGCTGTACCCCAGTCCTCCTCTGACGGAATAACTATAATTTCAAATTTAATTTTCAACGGACACTTTTCTAATGCACTAACTATTTGTGATTTGTCTTCATCTAAAACGACGAGCATTGTCTCTGTAATTTAAAAAAAAGGGTATTATAACTATTTTCACAGACATAATTAACAGTTCACTCTGTATTGCTTTATTTTTGCATATTAAACAAATTTGATAAATAATTATCATAGAGTACCTACATAAATTGACTAATAAAAATAACTTTGATGTTTTATTGAAGGGTATTGAGCCTCTCCTGTAATGCAGTGTCTCTAAACTCAAGACCTATAACAAGCAATGCCACAGGTGCTGCAATGTAAATGCGCTGCCAATCATAGTAGGATTATGGATAAGGGATAGGGAAATGGGTTCTGGCATCCCTCATGCACTCATGAAACACAACAGCATACATGCTGTTATATGATGGTGTATTTTTTGTAAGGTGGTTACTGCTAAAAACGGGATATTTTGTTTTGTTGTGTGAATATTACACATATTCAATAAATAAAATAAAGGTGATCTTATGATAAGCAAGCCGCTTGGTCAATTTAAACTCAATCAAATAATAAAAAAAGACAATAAACCCAGAAACATTTAAATACGTATACATATTATAAAGGGAATATATTTGTAAGTTTGGTAACTTCATTTATAATTTTTAAATGTCTATAAAAGCAATAAAAATTAAACAATGTTTGGAAAACTTACCTTCGAATCCTGCTTTTTCTAGCATATTCAAGGAATACCATAGCGCAGGGTATGGCCCAACTGGTAGTAGACATTTGGTGACTGTCCCACCAACATCAGGCATTCTAGAACCTCTACCAGCCGCAAGAACAACCGCTTGAAATTCCATTGTTTTGTGCATTTATAGTAAAGTTATCTTTCACAACTTTTAGGTTAAGTTTGTTTTATGACAGGCAATGAGAGTAAGATATGGTTTTGTTTATTAATATTTTTTTACGCTAATGTGACAAGAAAGTTTTCTTATATAACATTATGAGATTAATTAAATTACAAATAACTTTATGTTCTTTTGTAAAACAATCTGACGCAATCATAAATATATGAATAAAACCCTCACTCCACACTCCACGCTCCACGCCACGCAGCGCAGCTGTACACACACCACCAAGCACACACACACACACACACACAGGCTGCAGCAGCATATACAATTATACATGTATATCTATATTATAAGAAAGTACTCTGTGCAGCAGCCACTGCATAGCCACAGTATAAATATGTATACTGTGGCATTACAGTGGCTCTAGTATGAGTTAGTATGTGTTGAGTTCATAGGTAGGAAATAATACAATTGTAATTTAATATATTGATAAATTATTTATTTTAATTTAATATTATGTAATTATGTAACATTGCTTCTTTTATTCTTCATTTAACGACATCATAGCAGGAGTTTCAGTAACACTTCTCTCTTGTTCAGTGCCATCTCGAGGTAAATCAACAGCAGAGATTATACGAATTGTTGGCTGTTGGTCAGCTATTGAGTTATCTTTTTGTGTTTTACTTCCTGCAACGACATTATTTAAAGAAATGTAGTCTCCTAATTGCGAGATTTTTACAGACACAGAAATATATATAATATAGATACATTTATAGGCAAAACATAAACGCTCTTAGCGTTTTGTTAACGCTTCATAGCTTCACGATGCGCCTCGATTTTGCGATGTTCAAGCATCATCGTCGCGTCGTGTTCGGTGTGAATTAACGCTTAGATATTTTGAATGATAATTTCACTTTTGTTGTATAAGTATAAGGGTCCATGTAAACGACTTTTTTTCAGGCGCTTTCGACGCGCGTTGTGGTATTACAAGGCTATTGGAAATATCGTACGTCTACACGAAGAATGTAAAGTACTAATAGCAAAACGTGCAAAACGAAACTATTGGCAAAATCTTAAAACCCCAAACGTATGCGCAAAATGGTAAAACAACTGTAGGTGGTAAGCTATGTATTAGTGTGCTGGTTATCAGTAGATAGAACCGTTATATACTTACCTTCAATATTCCTCGTAAATGTATGTACGTTGGATTTGAATCCACTGAACTTTGCTATATTAGGGTTACATTGCAAGCAAGGCGTCAATCCTCCATCCACGAGATAAGGCTAGTTGCAATAAAAATACACTATTAGTATATTGTAGAAGCGAAAATTCGGTGAAGAAAAAATTAATTACCAAAAATATTTTTGACTTTTGGTGTTGGAGATTTATTCAACTAAAAATATACAATTTAGATTTTCTTTAAATTTTGGCAAAATTAAATTTATAATTAATTAATTTTTTTATAAATTTTGGCTAAGAAATTGAATGCTTACTCTTCCATCAGAGCCGAGTTCAGTAGTAACTGGTCTATCTACACGAGTTACTATCAAACCAAGTGGTGCTCGAACTAGGCCAGACAGGATACGTGTATGTGAGCCTCCACAATATCGTTGGCATAGGTGTGCTCTGTAAACTTGTTTTTTAGTTAACACTATAACTACGGTGTTTATCATTCTCTATTATAAATTATGGCAAACCCTGGCGTAAAATGTGAGGTAGGTATACCACTTTGTGGTACAATGAGATATGTTAGAGGGAGTATTGACTATTGATGAATGACATTTTCAAACCCAATAGGCGGCCCCACTTACCGGAATAATTGTGAATCTAAACCATTCAGGGATCCTCTCAAACGTCCAAACAAAAAAAAAAACATAAAAAGGAACGCACTGATAAAATACTTACAAAATAATTATGTATATAAAAGAAGACTACAATTTTCGTACGAGTGTAATATTTGAGAATAACGAAATTGTTGGGCGGTTTTTTGTTACTATAAATTGTAGTAAAAAAGAAGTGAAACTCTGGAAATAAGATTCACGGTACCTCGGATCTCTTTCGTGCGGTATAGGATATCCCGGGTAACACATTGCTCCTGTATGATCTCCGTCCTCCCTCGGCTTATTTCCATCCTCTGTACCAGTCGGTGAATCTCTTAAGTCACTTGCAGGGAAAGCTGGTGATTCAGACATTGCAGTAGGTTCCTCCAACATCATATGCGCTGGTGTTGAGCACGACAGACAAGCGGCATCTCTATGTATTTTTCTGGTTAACGCAGCAGCGCGTGGTTCACCAACAATCTTGAACATCTCATTTAGTTTTTCGTTAAGATTGTTAACATGTTTATTTATATCCAAACGTAAAGATTCTAATTGGACCCAGTCCGCCTTGTCATTGATCTCCCGTATAAGATCGTCTATGGCTTTCTGTAATATCAATATTTTTTAAAATTAAACTGAAATATATTACATACCAATTTTTAATTAACATACCTGCCATACAGTTTCCTGATTGTTAAATTTGTCGTAAGAACGAGCAATGCGCTTTTCAAAATCACCTCGCACAGCGTCAAATTGTTGAATAGACACAAGGCCGTTCAGATCAGCTATACCGGCCTTACTACGAAGTGCATCTTCTACTTCTTCGCGATCGGACTTGATCCCTCGTAATAATTCAATTTGTTTCTTTAAGTTCTGGGGAGTAGACCTAGTAATCATTATCACTACATACTTAGTTAATAAATCACAAGAAGTCGTAAGTAATTTTTTTTATGAAAATTTATGAACGCAATTCTCATTAAATAAAATTTATTATTATGATAATGATAAATTTTATTTATCATTATCATCATATTATATTAACCGTAGCACGGCCACTGCTGGAAATTGGCCGGTCAGAAGTAGCTTTCTTTTGACCACCGTCGATCCGCCGCGCCTCTTGACTGTTAACTTATTGTTATTAATTCACCTCCATTTAAATCATTGTAATACTAAGTAATAAAATTTTATCAAAATGGATTTAGAGAGTATTTAGTCGTTGAAATATAACAGACATACACATATATTTAAAGTACCTAAGTACAATTAAAAGTGAGACAATTTAAAGTATTATTTGGCTAGTTTAGACTTCGTTATGTAATTTTACTGAAAAAAAACTGAATGGCAATAGTTTGGCTTCAATCAAATGTAGAATTAAAATAAATAAATATAATAAGTTACTATTACTAACATCCACATCCAATATAGACTGTTTGTACAAATTTTTAAGTTCTTTTTGCTTAACCAAAGTGTTTTCAATGTCCATTTGAAGACTTGTGAAGTGTGTATTTAATTCGAGCACCGCTGCAAATATTTAAAAATTATTTTAAGGGGTGCATAAAACCTAGTATATATATAGTATATAGTATAGTATAGCAGAAAAAAAAAAATCACCTTCTTCATTGCCGCCTCTGTTCGCTAATGCTTCGGACATTGCATCAATTCCAACTTCTAAATCACATTGCATTTGAGTTAGTTGTTCTTGATAAGATGTCATCTAAACAATTGAGATAATATATAAACCATTAGCCGAAATCTTCACCAAAAGCGATCCGAAAATATTTGTCTATTCCTATACGCAAGGTAAAAAGTGTATAATGTAATTCTGATAATACCTGTGCTGACAATCCAGTGTCAAGAACATTTACTTGGTCCGCATATGCAGCCACTTGCGCTTCTAAACTAGACATACGATCACCTAAATTTATTGACATCACCAATTTGTTTTCTGTAATAGATCGCATAAATGTTATGAAGTATACCTACTTATCATTTTTTAAATCATCTTGAAAATCTTTAAAATGTTACTTAGAAGACACAATAAATAATACTAGCCAAGTTTATTCGCAGTCTGTAAAGCGCTATTAGCAGTTGCAGTACTTTTAGAAGTTAAAGTTTGTAGTTTCTTCGTTATATCTTCAGAGAATTCACGAATGGCGTCTCTGAAAATGTAGGTAGTCAATTTAAAATATGTGTTCATTTTGAAAGATATAAGTAAGTAAATGTTAGTTAAAACTGTTTTCTTTGGTGAAAACTTACTTTAATTCCTCTTGTGTTATATATTTTTTCATTTCTTCTTCCGTTTCTTCTTCTACTCCCAGTTGTTCTACCTTGGACGGGGCGTCTTTTGGTGCTTTAATAACTTTTACATCTTCTTGATTTTTTTTTGTTATTTTCTATAAGATATATGGCGAAGCGTTACTCCGTATTTCGATAAAAACATCTTTTGTAACTTTTTTAAATTAAGTACATCCCATTTCAATGCAACTTGAACAAGTATTTTAATACAAATATGGAGCTACATTAAACTTATTCGGCGCAAAAACCAATGTAATTGCACCTTATATACTTACCTAATATTTTTATTTTAATAAGTAATTTCAAATGAAAAATAAAATAAAAACAAAACTGATATTAAAAATTAAGTAGAGGTTCTGGTCCTCATTACGAGTATTTTAAATATGACATACTTAATTGTTTGAAATATTATAGATTTTTGGGATGATTTATTATACACCGAGAACTCTGTATTATGTATTAAAAGTACATTTTATAGAAAGTGGTCTCTCTGAAATCCATTCAAATAGCCGTAAATGGCGACAAACGTTTAATATTGATTTCATTAAAATCTATTTCATTGTGTTAACTATGAAAAGAACGTGAAAAATATGAATTTACTGTCGGATATAATAATAACTATTGCTTAACATAAGTGATTCTGTACTATACCTTTTGCATTGCATCTAGATCTATACCATTAAATTTAGCAACATCTGTTATTAAGGACATCAATTTTTGAAGAGTTTTTTCTGCAGCTTCCAATCGTGCAGATAGTTGCAAAGCAGCCATGGCGTCCGTCAAGGAAGCTCCTTTGTGAAGTTCTTCGAGCAACTGTTCATTTTCTGGAAATTCCGCTGTAGGTATGGGTCTTAGCTGTTTTTGAATGGCGTTCACAATTTTCGATAATTTCTCAAATTCTTCTACAGTCACCACTGATAGTCTTGGGGATCGAGGACGACCTAAATTGTTATATCAGAGATGTTAATAATCTTCAGAAAAGTGCAAATCTAACTGTTAAGGAATTTCAAACTTACTTTTGTGAGCAGATCCTCTTTCCACTACATTCATGAAACACAAAATAATAATGAAACGTCAATTAGTTAAGTTAATATGCATATATTTGTGTGATATCATACCAAGTAATATTTTTTCATGTGTTTCTGAAAAAAAAACCCAATTGAATGTAAATATTGAAAACTTAGTTTAAATTTTTGTATAAACTCAAGTAAGAAAAAATACCAAAACTTTCAGCTGATGCCATCGGTGTAGGAGTAAGATCTGATAAGCTTCTCGAATCGGATCTCTGGAAATTAATAAATTATACAAAACATAAATAATTATTTGTCTAAAAGTTTATAACGAAGAGTTTTTGTTTTAGAAAGTGATGAAAGAAGATTAGATTACAAAGAATAATTAGAAAATTTCAAGCGTAGGTATTAACAGGTCAAAAACTTACCTGATAGACACATGGGCATTAAAATAATATAAAATAAAGCAGCTCACGACGCAGTCAATACTGTAAAACAAGACTGAAAACAAAAATAAAAAGAAACAAAATTTTATGCTTTTCACGAAATCGGTTCACCTGGTTGATAATCCGTATTACTTTTTCCTTTTCTTCCGAATGCCTTTCCACTTTATTTGGAAAACCCTGTTGTAGAGATTGGATGAGAAAACGTCCTAAGATCATGATATATTAAAAATGAAAACAGCGTTTACCTTTTTAAAACGAGTGCTGCTTGAATCAGATTTGCCAGATGATGGTTTCATTGAAGACTTTGTCATACCGCTTTTATCAGATAGCGATGGAACTTCCCCTCTCGACATCGCAGCGGTGACAGCTGCTTTGTCTTCTTCGTTTAATTTTGGTCTTTTTCTTGTAACAATTTTATACTCCGTCACTATAATACTTTCGCTGGAAGTCACTTCCATGCCTAGTACTTCTATAGCGACACGTCGTTCAAGTACTCTTAGTTGCTTTGCCAAAATAAGTAATACTGCCTGTATATATTTGAAATGTACGATGTTTTCCTAGAATAGTAAAAGATTTAATATAATAATATTGAAAAAATTCATGTAGTCTTAGATGTTTTTCATCTTTTCTATGTTTTCTAGGTAACAGTTTGCGTTTACTATACTACGATTATACTATTATTATGATTGTCTTTACAATAAAGCAACGTGTACCTACCTACTTTATCAACGATAATGTGTAGCTACTTTTTCATGTCAAATTCGACAGATAGTCTGACGGTCCACTGGATGGTAGGTGGCTACCGTCGTCTATAACAATAGCAACGCCACAGTTGTTGCAAGTGCCCTACCGACCATAGCAGGATTAAGCATAAGGGATTAGGAAAGGACAGGTTAATATGCTCTGGCATCTCTTACTCACTCAGCGAAACTCAACAGCCCATGGTCTCACTGCCGCCAGTAATAAGGGGGTGGTTACTAGCTTTACTGTCACCAGACGGGCTACCCAAAAGACTGCGATACGCATTGTGCCCTGCCACCACTACCCTATAGCTACGTACTACGGGTGTAGCTAGCTACGTGTAATTTATTTATTTATTTCTTTATTAACTCACTTACGACTATCATTAAGGGCATAGCCTACGTGCTATATTTTGTCAAGTTACGCGGACGAAGTCGCGTGCAAAAGTACAATATAAGTTTTAAACCAATACTATACTATAATATAATTATGTAGGTATATATAAAAATTACGTGTCCTCCGCGACGAACTAAACTACTGAACCGATTTTGATCAAACTTTGTAACTATATGTAATTTGGTCCAACTTAAAAGATAGTTTTTATTATGAACCTGGGAAAAGTCGGGAGCGGGCAACAAGTTAGGTATATTTTATATATAATACTATGTATTTACTTATAGCACAAAATACTTAAATATATTGCTGTGAATTCACTCATGGAACACGTAAATAGGCCTAACTCTTCTGCTATAACATTATATAGGTTATTCTACAAACATTAGATCAATTTCATGAACAGTTTTGAATTCACTTCGTACTTACTTTAGAGTCCCCAAACGCTTTGTCAATCATTTCTTTTACGTTCATAATAATGCTAGTGTGCGACATGTTAAGTAAATAATGTAAAGTTAAAATAAAAATATATACTGGAAATTATATAGTAACAATGATTTTAGTAAATATTTAAAGTTCTTTTAAAATCTATAAGGTTGTGTCGTCGTGCTTTTGATGTTATGAAAATTGACAATGTCAATTAAAATGAAACATTAAAACCTTCTTTCCGATAAGAAGTTTTATAAAACTAGTCACGTGACGACGTGACGCTTTACGTTATCAAACGACTGGACAAAATTATAGCTTACTACCTGGTGCCCGCGTCGCGACTTCTTTGGGCTGAAAAATAAAAGATATAACGCCTGACATTAAGTATATACTTTTGCAAAGCGTTGGATCTTTATCTTTAGATAGCTGGTGCCCGCGGCTTCGCCCGCGTGGAATATTTACTCTAAGTATGTCTATCCTGAAATTCTATTGTAATTATTGGTGAAAGTTTTTTTTGCTATTGAGTAGTTTCGAAGATTACCTCCTACATACAAACAACCTTTTTTTTTTACAGATTTTTCTTCTTTATAATATTAGTGTAGATTTAGTTTTAGACTTTTACTAGTTTTTCATTAACCCCCTAGTGAGATCATAGTGTTCTTTGTTGTGCCTTGCTTTTCGATTGACCTAGCTATTTTTTAAAGCTTTTTGGCCTCACCAGTTATCTATAATTGTAATATAATAAATCTTAGCAATTACATAATTATGATAAGGCTATTAGAAATAAAACATACTACATCATTTTCGTCACACTTATGTATTTATTTACATTATCGTTTTACACTTAAAAATCACTAAAACTTTAGAAAAGAACTTTATAGCAGAAAATATATTTGTAATATATATTTACAATATTCATCTATAAATATATTTATTAATCATAACATACCGCAAAGCAAGTAATGAATTAACCATGTTTTAGCATAAAATTTTGCTAAAAACATTCGCTTTCTTTGTTTGTTTCTGAGAACATTTTATGCGACGCGACTGATTCATTTCCAATTTTGAAATTGTTTAAAATTTACTACCTATCTAAATATGCACTACTTATGTTTAAAGTGAGCTAAATAGGTTAGGCACGAGTCCGACAGTCAGTGGAGCGCGATGTGGCGCAGGCGGGCGCTTCCAGAGGGCGCGGCGATGGTGGTTGCGAGGTTGCGACCGGCGACGTGTCCGAGCCCACGCTTTGACTAGAGGTTGTCTGCGCTACACGACTTTTATGATGCCTCTCTTCCTTACTAAACTTGTGTGGCACAAGTACAGCCAGCGGAGGCACAGGTGGCACATAAGCGTGAGGCTCGTAATTGTCATCTACGTAATCGTTCGGATTCCAAGCGGCTGTCGTGGTCGTCGTTGGAGCCGCCGTAGAAGACCTTTCGGTTGTTGTCGCTCGTGAAGTAACAGGCGAAGAAATGGTCGTTTTCTCTTTCACTATATCTAAAGATACAGTAGCTGTAGCTGGTACAGTGAAAACTCGTCTATTCCGGCTAGACCTAGTCTTTCGCCGCTTTTGCAGTTTTGGCACATCGAGAAAAAATGGATCAAATATTAGATCGGATTCTTTGTAGTCG
This sequence comes from Synanthedon myopaeformis, assembly GCA_944738685.1. Taxonomy (NCBI): domain Eukaryota; kingdom Metazoa; phylum Arthropoda; class Insecta; order Lepidoptera; family Sesiidae; genus Synanthedon; species Synanthedon myopaeformis. Next base: position 8,909,666 of record OX122919.1, read on the forward strand.
TCGTAGTTTATTGGAACGATCGGCTTTACGGCGCTGACTACATTGCCGACAGTGTAATTTAGTCTTTTACCATTGCTGTCACTCACTGAAGCACTTGCAGTGACAATGACGCGGGGCGGACTTTTTAATTTTGTCGGAGGTCTTTCAGTAACAGTTGGAGGAGCAACAGACCGCGCTGCAAGGCTCGATTCGTTTTCCCGCGCAGAGTCATCGCTTCGTTTACGATCGTAATAATAAGGATCGAATGGCAAGGGACGTGACGCGAGAGACGGAGGGAATGGATGTTTGTTATTTTGAGGATTTTCTTGTTTCTCAGCTGGTAGCAGGGTAGGCGCAGGGCGTAGCAACTGATTCCGAGGATCTAATGTTGTCGGCCGAAAAGGTTGAGGTCTCTGCACAAACGGAGAAGGTCTTGGTGCTGATGGTCGTGGTTGAGTGCGTGAAGATTCATATTGAAAATGGTCAAATTGTTGCGGTGGAGCATGTGTAATAAACACACCGTCTGCAGGACGCAAACTTTGCCTTTGAAAAGATATAGCTTCAGAACCTGGACCGCGATGACGATAAATAAATTCTTGAGGTGACAGTAGAGAAGGGTCCAATGTTGGAGCTGATGGTGACGATGATATAGATGAGGAATGAATAGGTGGGGACAAAGATGATAAAGTCGGAGAAGGAGAAGAAATAAAATGAGGGATTTGCGACGGTTGGTGCGGCGACGAATCTTGAGGTACAGTTGTAGTAGTAGGTGGTGGTTTAGTGGAACTTTTCGTCGTTGGAACAGGAGCTTGTGTTGTCGTTGTTGTCGGTAAATGCGTGTAATCTTCCTCGTAATCAGCGTTCTCATCCACATCATCTCCTTCCTGATTATCTGAAATGTAAATAATATTTTTTAGTATTATAATTTTATTTTTTATTACTATAAGAACGCAATCCCAACCCTTGACAGTAATGTTTTAATTGTTAAAGTTTTCAGGGTTTCGTAATATACATATCAAGTATATTAATATTTTGCAAACGTACTGATTTTTTTTTAATTACAGGTGACCATCGTGAAATAACAGCATATGTGCTGTTGTTATTCGTTGAGTGACTAAGGGATACCCAGGCTCATTTCCCTATCCCTTTCTAATCCCTATCTTTAATCATTATCGTACCAAGTTCGGTAGCGCATTTGTTGCCCCTGTGGCGTTGCTTGTGTTATAGGCACCTACCATCAAGTGGACCGTTAGCCTGTCTGATGACCCTTATATAAAATATATGAGTATATTAATAGAAAATATTTTTATTCAGAATACTAGACTAATTTTTTTTTTTTTTAATTACCATCAATAATATCTTCAATTCCTGTTGCTGTAGAATGTGTAGGAACACTTTCTTGATGGTGAGGATCTTGTTTCTTTGTATCTACTGGATCGTCGGTAGAATCGATAATTTCAGTCACATGACTATTGGTTTTGTCAACAGATGACGTTGAAGAATCGTTTATATTAGGATCTGTTTCTTCGTCGCTAGTCTTAGTCTGTTGATGCGACTGCTGTGTCGGTTGTGTTTGAGGTTTTATCTGTTCAGGTTGTATTATAGGCGGCGCAGTACTGCCGTATAACTCTAAATTTAAACTGTAGAATTTTTCAGACTTAGTACAATCAACTTCATCTACTCTTTCGCAGACTCGTGTCTCCTGTAATTTGAAGAAAAGTTGATTTAATGATTGCTTGGAATATTTTAAGTCCTACTTTTATATGCCTCGCTAGAAGTAGAAGGTATGAGCTTTAGGACTCACTATTCACCGACATACTCCTTTTGTATAAACAGCCTTATAAAATAAAATCAAATTAAAAAAAAAATTTGGTAAAAGTAATTATTAGAAAAGACTATATACTAAAAAAATATACTCCTCCTTAAAACGCCGAATATGATTAATTGTAGAAAATTTCCTCATAATAGATCCCAACATAATTAAAACTAACACAAACAATAATTATTACTAAACTGGACGCGAAATAGAACAATGTAGGATTAGAAAATAGAGGAATATTTTAACTCAGTTATTTTTGTAAATTTCGAATATTCGTACCTGATCAAAGACGGTGCCGTTAAGACATAGGAACTTGATGTCCATGGGCTCGTCTTGTTGGCCCACAGTGCAAACGTGGAACATCTGGCAGGAGGTCTCCAAGTCTGCGTAGTAGCCACCGATGACCTTTCCAGCACAAGTGAAATTTGTCTCCGGAAGATTGTCAAAGTCCAGGTACTGAAAATATTTTAAACATATAATTAAAATAGTATAAGTGCTTAATAGTTTTTATACAAAGTGTGCCAGGCAGGACGATGGTTCACTTTATGGTAGGTGGCTACCGTCGCATGAGGAGATAAATTAGGGTATAGGATAAAGAATAAAAAGCAGATGTACTCTGGCATCGGCATCTCGCCGAAATATATTACTGTGTTTTTTTTTTGTTTTCAGAATAACTACATAATGGAATATGCTTGCGTATGTTTACTTGAAATAATAAAAGTAAGTATTAAGATACTTAATAGAAATATTATTAATATTGAGATAAGATCCTATATCTTTATATCCGTGGACATCGGAACAAGTATTAAAAAATTAGTTACATTTAATAAAAAAAAAACCATACTTACTCCAGGTTGAATGGACCTCGATATTCGAAATTCATTTTGGAATACAAATATGAGTAACCACAGCCATACTGGAATGAAAATATAAAAAAGGCATTAGTAATTTTATTATAACACTTTTGTCAAAAGTCAAAAGATTTGCTAAGTAATATTATTGGTGAAGTATTATTTTATATTTAACAAATAGTTTATTTGAAGCAGCACTTAGTTTTGGACTTATCGTAAATCATATATTGCTGTATATTATGTTAAATTCACCTTGTAATGCAGAGGCGGTACGCACAACAAGCGCGCCGCCGGCTGAGATCCGAGCCTGCCGGCGCATCTGAAAAAAGAATATATCAAGTGTAAGACACATACACACATACACATACTGTCTTCCCTTAAAATCTCAAAAGGCTCATAATAAGTTTCATGCACTCATTACTTATTTATAAAAAGTAATGGAATTATTTTTTATTACTTTGCACATTATTGTGTATCACTAGATTTAAGATTTAAGTTGTGGTAAAGCAAACTGCGATTCGCAGTCTTTTGCCGTCATACTGCCGTCAGACGACTGCTGCGTCTGGCGACAGTAACCTCTTATCTTTAATCCTACTAAGTTTGACAGCGCAGAACCCGTGGCATGCTTGTGTTATAGACAACGGAAGCCTTTGCCTTCGCTTCGCTGCACGGCAAGATGCTGGCCAAGAGCAAACCCATCTCCAATTAAATACAAAAAAAGCCACCTACCATCAAATGGATCTTTAGATTGTGTGGCATATAAATTAGGTAAAATCTAAGTAACTTGTTATTTATAAAGCAGAAATTTCGTCAGTTAAACGTATAAGCATCTTAGATCAAGATTGACAACACATACTGATTGAGATCTTCGTCGATTCGTTGAGATATTCGGTGGATGGACGGAGTCAAGACAATAATTATTAATTTAGATTAATTTCGTAATAGGCTGAATACAATTGTACAGTCAATAGGCGGGTCTGGCAGCACGCGCATCATCTCACAACAATAAGTTGCAACATTTAACAACAATTAACAATGAATTGTTGTTCCGATACACCTTATCCGTAGTTACATCATTTGGCAATTAAACATTTTGATGTGAAAAACGGTCTACTTTCTTGTTATTAATTGAGGAAGTGATGCATGAAATTGGAGTCAAAGGGAGACTTAGGGGAATGATACAACGGTTATTATATAACACTAGCTCTGCCCTGTGGATTCGATTAAATTGAAATTTGGCAGCTAAAAAATATATGCATCAAAAATTCTAAAATTAAGGGCCTCTTTCACCATGTGTCAAATAGGCTAACCGCCATTTAAAGTCACCAGTAACCAGGAATGATGGAAATGATATACCTTTGTTTGTACGGTAAAAGGCTCAAACATTAAAAAGAAAATAATTTAATAAAACATAAAATACTATAAAGAATTCATTAAAATCAGTCAATCCGTTCTGTAAATAATATCATCATCTAGCCGCGTTCCATACACAATTTATTAGATGGAATGATAATGGATAATTTTGTGAATAATTAATTGTAAAAAAACTTCACCCGTGCGAAGCCGTAGGCGGGTCACTAGTTAGAAATAAATAGTTTAAAATAACTTTTCATCCGAAATACAGAAACAATTTGTATTCACTAACAAGAAACTGGTATACGCTTAATCAAACACATAATGCGGTTAATATCGGCCCAAATTAATCAAAGTCAAGCACACATATGAAAGTAGTTATTACATTGTTACGAGTATGAATGAATGTATCAATGTTACACATTAAATGGATATTGCGTCACACTAATGGTTTTTTTAATGGTTAGTTGCAGAAGGAGTTTCACACAAACTCAAAGCACGTGGTTGGAAGGAAAGTGTATTAAAAATGTTCGTTACGTCTTCACATTCTTTTGGATAACGTTTTATTATTACGCAACTGAATATTCATTAGTGTAATATTACAATTATAATAAAATTATGAACGTTTTTAATGTATTAACAAAGTGTTCGCGTAAATCCACATATCATAACCTATGGAAACAAAAAAAAATAGCTACCTTAAAATGGCGTCATTTTTATAATGATTGGCATTTGATATTAGTAATATCAACAGAGCTTGAATGATTTTAAAATTAACTGCTAATAAATAGCAAACATAATGCGCCTTAAAATGCACCATGAATGTCTATAAAACCTAAAATAGCAGTCACATAACAGTGCGGGCAACATTTATCGTGAAAGCCTTTGCAATAAGCAGTTGTTCTGGGCGTGGTTTCCTTGAGACCACCGAATGACACTTATCTAGAGCACTAGATATAATTCTAATAAACATACTCGTAAACTCTGTACTTCTAATAATAAATTTAACGTGCAGTAAATACTGCTCATACTTTCTGAACAGTATCGTAATATTAGTAGAGCTCTCTTTGATGTACTAGTACAGCGATATGACATAAGATGCTGTTTTATTAGGTTAAAATCTGACGGAGAGGCAGAGAGCCTATTAGAAATCTGAGTACACGAACAAGAATCTATAACGTGTGAAGATCATTTTAGGGATGCTAGAGCATCCTTTAATCATTTTTATGCTTTATCTGATCCTTATGCTCTACATACATACTTATTGTGAACTTTCACTGTTTTTGTTATTTATTAATATTGTTTTTGGAAACAAGAACCTAGAAAAAACAACGGACGGAGTGCTGTCACTGTACAAAGTGAAGCACCGTAATGACGGCGCGTTTTTAAGTGTGCGTCTGCGTTTTTACATACTGTGATTCCTTGTTCTTTTTTATCACGTAAAGTGCTACAGGAACAACTTTTCACGACGCAGGTGGCATAATTAATAATATAATAGTTATTTTAATTACTCATTACGTGTGACGCCGAGCTTACTATGGTTTATACTCGTATGACTGGGTGTGTATAAATACACGTTACCAAGCTTACTACGGTGCTTCACTTTATTAGTATATGGAATTCCGTCCGTTATTTTTTCTTAGTTCATGTTTGGAAATAATGATTCAGTTTGGTCTCAAAAGTTAGATTAAACATATGAAAATAATGAAAATAAAATAAATAGCCACATAGAAAAAAGCTTAACATGAAAGCGACTAATTAGCAAAATTGACTAATTGACTTAGTTTGACAATATTGGTTGTCCGATATTATTGTAAATCTATATCTGTAGATGTCTATACATATTATGAAATAATTAAATCGCTGTCTATATCTTCGTTTTTCTAAACCATTTAACTATTTAGATGTTGTTCTAACTAATGAAAAGAGCGATATAATATACGAAAAAGATTTCTATGTACAATCTGGAGAAAATAGCATGGGGCAATGGGGAGGAAAGAATGGCGGATGGCTAGTATTCCTAGATGATTAGGTAGAATTTAGATGTCTATTTTATACAAGTGTAATTTGGTGTGCAAATAAGTTATTGTTCGATTGACGTTAGGCTCAGTCCGTGTAATATGATAATTAATATTTTGAAATAAATCTTACATTGGCTTAATAAGGGCACGATAACAATGAGATATGCAACAAAAAAGAAAGGAAATAATTACAGATTATCAACAGCCTATTAAAGTGTTTCAAAGATGTAATAGCTCTGATAAATGGCTCATTAATTGCTATTAATTAAAACAAGACTTCTAATTATCTATTGGTGAGTTGCATAATTGTATTGTAGAGACGACCGGCTTATTTTAAATTAATCCTAATGAGTGTTTCCTAACAATTCGTAACTTATCACAGCTACAAGATGTGTAATCCTTACCAAAATAAAAATGAAATACTATTTTTTGTTTTTATTGGCAGGTTAAAATTGGCAACTATTGTCCCGCCGTTTTAATAACTACTCCTTTACAAAATATTACTATGCCAGAATCTTACAGTTATCCCCAAATCGTCCCTTATTATTTTGAGGTCATCGGTTCAGCGAGCGGTGGTCGACCAAAAGGTGTTTCGTTTTGACAGTGTTAATAATAACTTCTTCTTTATCTTATCCTATCACGTTAGGCTACATACTTGCTACCTCTATGCATTTTATTGTGTTCATCATCACTTCTCTGTGTTATATCTAAATAAATTATAGAAAAAATATAATTTGTTCTATTTTTAAAGAACCTTTTATTTTTATACAATAAGTAGTAGAGTATGAGTAAATTACAAACTCGATACTTTTTCATTGTTACGAGTGGATTTAAATGTCAGAGATTCAGACTTGTCCAGGATTCTGGCTTGCGTTTACACCTGGTGTTCGATAGGTAAAGCAATGACCTATAAACCCAATCGTAATTTGAAGATGATATAAAAAAATTACTCAATAAAGAAGTCCGATACGTACTGAGCACTGAAACCGACAACTAGGTCATTGTAGTCAGGTGTTTGATTTATTTACTTTTGAGTTGTCAATCAAAGTCTTTGGTATAAAAGACTGGGGCGCGAAACACAATAGATGAATGAAAAACATGAACTTATTTGACAATAGCAGGTCAATGAAACGGTAGAGGCTGTGGAAAATGCGCTTACGCACCATAATGGCCAAATGGTCCAAATCAATTTTATCATTAAGGCGCAGCCTTATCTTAATTTAGAGTAAAATTAGTAAAATTATTTTATTTGAAATTCATTTGTTGATATTATATTATTTTTTAAAGCAACAATTCAAATAAAAAGAAAACAGTGAATAAGCTGGTTTGCTGCAGACGCGACCGAAAAGCAGAAATTGAACAATTACAGAGACATGGGCATCGGCTATATTTTTTTATTCTTTCGAATCTATAAGTGGGGTACCAACGCACTAAAATTTGATTAAATTCTTTAACTGCTATTACATGGTTCAGAAAATTTTCCTCGCTACAACGGTGTGACAACTTGGTGTGACTATGAATCGGTTGCGATTATAAGAAGAAATGCGGCCATCCTGTCTAAAGGACTCAAGCTAGATAATAATGACGATGTATACTTAATTTGAAATAATTCCTGAAATTAATTTAAATGAGACTGACCATCGACTGTAAGTTTTAAGAGAGTACCAGATTTTTTAATACATAAAAAAATTAAAGCACTCTGCTTCTGCTCCAACTACAACTGCAGAAAAGTTACTAATCTACTAAGCTTGCTGCTAACTGAATTGATAATGGTTCTTATTGCGGGTACGAATATATGCAGCTTTTTCTGAAAACTATAAGGGACGAAATAGAGCAAAGACTATTGTCAATGAAATAGAGGAACCAAATAAATCGTTACTAAAAGTGTCACATTTTGCTAAAAGCGTTAAGGAATGAGAAATAACAAAAAGTAGAAACAGGAAGATAGAAAGTCTTAATAGCACTTCCCTTATAAATAGTTCCTTATTACTCGTACATCAATTCCAAATTGTCATATAATTTTCACCTGCGCCTACTATGAAACGTGATACTTATTACAAATAATAGTTATTTTGGCTATAAAAGCTAGATAGTTTAATTGCACATTATTCTATCGCAACATGCCTCATAGAAGCCGTTGCTGTAAATAAATAAACTCTGATAACGACTTAATAATAATACGTTTATGATGGGAAAATGTGGAACAAATGAATTTATTGGTTAACTTTATTATAAGAGGCTTTGATTAGTGTTACATCACTTCCTGTTTAACGCGTATTTTGCATTTATTTGCTTATTTATCTTCGAAGGAAAATATTCAAGCGTTTATGTAAATACAGAATTCCATAGAAATGGCGTTAATTTATTAATAAAATCTGTTTTCATTATATCGCATTAAATATATCATTTTTTATAATAGACGACAGGCTTATTGCTTGACAGTCTTGTTAATGAATTGAAATAAATATTGAAGTAAATCTTTGAAATACAGAACTAAAAATAAAAATAGTTGCAAATAATATTTTTCCCACAAGTATATGAACATAAAAAACATAATATGGGACAAATTTCGATTAATTTATTTATGAATCACCAGAAATACAGGTAGTTAGTTAGATAAGTGTTAAAAATGTTTGTGTTTACTTTTCTTTAAGTGTGTAACAATGGTATGAGTCGCAAACAATAGCCTATAGGCCTAGTAACGGGTTGGTAGACAGTCCGTTATGTCATCAGTTATGTTGTGGGTCGGCTGCAACTCGCGACATGTTATGGCAGTCACCTTCGACTACAATATGTCAGCACATCAAATGAGTGGACAGATCCGTATTTATATTAATTTCTATATTAGTTTTTATTTTATTTTAGGAATAAACAATAAACAGTACCTAGTACTAAAAAAATTGTTTCTCTATTTTCATACATACTTTATACCTAACTGTTTGATTGCTATTAACCTATCCATCTGTTTTATGTTCTCAAAGTTTATTGGCTCATGGAATCTAAAAATTATTACATATTTCATTTAATTCATTTTAGTTTTAAAGTTATTTTTATTAAAACAAAAAACACATCCAAGTGTCAAAAATAGATTATTAAATAAATCTTGCAAATTTTTAAGAAAGTTTCTTGTTGAATTCTTTCTGCCGATAAAATAAACTCGTTTTTTTTTTAGTTAAAAAAGTGTTAATGTGTAATTTTTACACCCCGAACAGAAAAAAGTGAAAATGTTTTGTTGTACAAAATAATTTAAGCAAATGTTAGAAAAGTTATTTACAATTGGCTGTATAATTCAGTATTGTATAGCATAACATGGTTATGTATGGCAAAATATGGTGTAAATATACAGTTTTATAATATTTTATTAATCACTTTGTGTATGAATTGTTTAAAATCAACATTAACACAATATTGTTCTGAACTTTAGGTCTTCAACCATACTGTGCCCAAATAATAATGTGATAGTGACATAAAATATTGTCAATTAAAATAGAAAAGTTTCGGACACGTCTCTTTGATTTTAACGGAAAGCGGTCACTGTGTTACTGCAATACAAGAACGAGTTTGCATATATTATTAGTATTATTATTTTAAATATAATGAAAACTACTTTTTTTTAAAACATGGAATGTTTTTATTTCAATTATTAAGTATACCTACAGTTTTTCCTTTACTTATCGAAGTTTCCCATATATTTATGAATTTTAAAGCCTTACTTCCACAGAGGTATGTAAAAAATTATGTTCTATTGTCAATTTATTAATCTTTATATTAACTTTCAAATAAGTAAATGTTCAATAGTGTGAGATTAATTGTATATATCCCGGACATCGAATGTGTTCAGCAATTATTCTTCGTACTCGTCGTTAATCAATCAACCTTTCAAGACACTGGTGTTATACAATAGAAATATTTCTAGTGCAGATTTTATTCAATTCTACTGCACGTGAATAATATGTGTTTATAATAAAATATATTTCAGATATTGTTAATTTTTTTTTAAAGCCAGAAATAACTTATTTAATATGAACACCTCATGAAGAAAAATTTAATTTGGCTTAGTACAGTCGGGGTAAGAAAAGGTTCGTCACCTTAAAGTCGACATTTGCTTGCACCAAGGCAATTCAGTCATGCCAAAATTTCATTTCTAACGTGTGTCAGTTGTCTGCTTAGTGCTTTAGTTTCAAGGATTCTAAGAGTCTACGACTTGGCAATGGAATTAATTTGAAAACTGACGAATGTTTTCGTACCCTGACTTTACCAACACAAAAAATTTTTCGTCTTTAACTTGTTTTTCGAAAGTTAGAGTCGAAATTTTATCTTTTCAGTGAAACAGTAATTTATTCCTCAAAAAGGTTCTAAAGTAATAAAACACTTAGTTAATCTACTTTTACCAGTTATGAAAAAAAAAATAGCTACGAGTATGATGACGATCTCAGATGAAACTCAGATACTATTCTTTTTGTCATATTTAAAATTAAATAAAACAATTATTTGAGCTCAGAATCTTTTAAACCCAGGCTTCAATATCGTTTAATTAATGAAGGATTTTATAATAATCCATCGTACATTGTTTTCCTTCAAATAAAATACTATAAAAATATAAACACACTAGCTGGTGCCCGCGACTTCGTCCACGTTCAAAATGTTATATAGCTTTCTCGATAAATGGACTATGCCACACAAAAAGAATTTTTCAATTTGAACCAGTAGTTCCTGAGATTAACGCGTTCAACTAAACGAACTCTACAGATTTATAATATTAGTAATAATGAATTTTAATTCATGGAAATCTTATTGAAAAGTATGATTAATTAGTTATTAATGCTATATCCGCTTATAACAAGTGAGTGATATTTCATTGGTCATTCTAGACGTACAACAATGAGGAGAGAGGCCACTTATACGCAAATGATCCATCACTACCGGATCTAAAACTTTTGTAAGATCGATTGGCGAGGGACGCTCACGAAATCGCTCCAATTTTGGCCTCCGATACTTTCCCTACGATAATATTTATTGAAATGTCATGTAACTGATCCGATAGACACTCATGCCAAGACAAATTCGTGACTTCGAAAAGGAGATTTTGCAAAAGATTCACTTATAGATTACACTGTTAATTCGTCGAAGGGTTTTAACAAAGAGCCGGTGTTGCAATTATTGTCATAACAAATTCTTTTAAGAGTACTAGGTTGCCCCAGCTTCGTCGTTACTAGATGATATTTCATTGTTTGGAACATTTGTATGAGGGATTAATATTATGTTATTTATATTTAAAAATTTAGGCATAATATTTTTTATTACCAGTGTCAATAAGTAGTAAACTATAAGTAACCACAAGTGAGAGGACTTTAAAAGAATAAAATTCAAGATGGTGAATCCCAATATTCATTATACTCTGTGAGTACTTATTTATTTGAATATATTTTAAAAAATATTTATTTAAATCATTTATATATTTTTATAAATCCTGAAATTAAGTTAGTTTACAACAAATTGAATTAACACAGGCCAAGGTATAGCTGTACTTTGGCCTAATAAATCATCAAATAAGCATAACAGAATCGAAATATAAAACGATTTCTAAATGTTAAAGATTATTATATCCTGGGAACTATAGAAAGCGAAAGTGACAATTTTCATCTCCCAGTTATTTTTTTTATTTTATGAAATACTAGTAGGTGCCCGCGACTTCGTCCGCGTCCGATAATACATACATACATACATACATACACACATCGCCTTTTATATGTATATAGATGGATAAGCTGAAAAACAACATTATTCAAAATTAATGTAAGAAGCGACGTTCTCTACATTTACTTTTAAGATTTAAACTAATATCTCGAGGAAATATATGCATCACGATATTAAAAATAAATAATAATAATAAATTTATGACATCAATAATTTACTGCCTCACACAAGGCTTGTAATTGTATATGTTTTTAGAATTGTATATGAGCCTAAAAGTTTTTTTTTAAATTTTACATAATCTCTGGTATACAATCGTCTCAATAATTGTTCTTAAACAAACTCGATAAACTTCTCTTTCGCGTCATTGTGAGATTTAAAATTTTTAAATCTTAATCTGTCTCAAGTTGAGACTCTCAACAACATCTCAGTCCGATCACGTCGAAAACGAAACAATACGCGCCTACGTGTAGGCAATTTAGTTAATAATTGTGACCTATGTCGACACGCATGTCAAATTATATCTAAGCCTTATTAGGTCTATTTAACTACCGTTTATTCTTTAAATCCGTTGATTCATGACTCGATTATGCTTATCAGTTACACGTCTCGCTCACGCCTCCGCTCCTTGCACTGACAATTGTAACTCTTATAAGGTAGTAAGATATTTTAGTCGTTAACTCACCTTTAATCACGACATCAGTCCCGATTTCGTAATATTAAACAGCTGAAATCCTTGCAATTGTATCAGTGCACTCAACTTTACCTAAGCTGTGTCGTAAGGAAACACTGCGGCATGCTGGAGGTCACAGTGCGAATGAATTGTTTTGAGCTCATGCCCTAGGAACGACAACTAAGTATGTGTCATACGAGTATTCGGATGTAAGAGCGAAGTACTATCGCGAAAGACACTGATTGGATGACGAGTTTCCTCTCTCCACGCTGGGTATCATTGATCAACTATGCGCCTTAAGTTTGCTGATTGTTTTGTTATGATGACGAATATTAGCTGAATGCTGAGGTCATATAATTTTTTTCCATACATTAACTAGACATACATGGAAACAAAGCTAGGAAATTATGAAAAGAAAAATCAAATAGGATTGAGCTTTAATATTTGTTGCCATAGCTGGAATAATCTTAGCTGGAATAGCTTGGTTTTTAATTTATATAAAAATTATGGATTCTATCAACGTCTAACAAATGCCTAAATCTTATTTTTATCTACGGTAATAGTAAAGAGGTTATCCCGACAAAGAAGTATTGAAGGTCAGAGAGGCACGCGCGACAGGACTGTGTGGAGAGAGCGTGGGTACATATTTGCAGTACATCATTACACGAGGTCCAAATTATAGGCTGTAGCGATTTTCGCTACTTTGACACTTATTTTGACTTATTTGAAAAATATTATTTTTAGATGTAAATAAGCAGGTCTATTATAATAGATAACTATCACAGTTAAAAGTACTTTGCATATAAAAATCTTTAAATTTTGTGATAATTTACTTAAAATAAATACTCCAGTTAGTTAATAATGAATGACAGAGGTTATATAGAGAGTGTTGTACTTAAAACTGCGGAAAATCGAAAAAAATAATTTTCTTTAGTGTTTGTTAATACTAAAACTTTTAAAACTAGTTTAAAGAAAAACACACAAAACATATTAATATATATTCCTTCGGAAATGTAAATGAATGTTTTCCAAATTATTCTAAAAACTCAACTTGTAAACTTTGATTATAACCTCATATTTAGTACCTACTTACATGTCAATTGAATTGTGGTCAAAACCCGCTAAATGAAAGCATACTTTTAAGAATGTATAGGCGTTAGTTGGGCTTAACCAACCAAGATAAATTTGTATAGGTATGGTAACGTTTTAAATTAAAATATAAGAAACATAAGAAATTAAAGAAGTAATTAGCATTTAATAATGTCATTAATCTTTTCAAGTGATTGAGATTATCACAATAAAATAATAATTTTCCCAATTATCTTTTTGCTTCATATAGATAATAGATAACATAATATTATGTGTCAATATTTGTCTATCCAGCAATCTGAAGTTTTTAACCCGCTCTTTACTTATCACTTGGGAATATGATAAGTAGCCGCCCCCGTCGCATTCCGCGACGTTTCCTTTGCCGTTCATAGTTTTTTATTGTTTATTCGGCCATTACCAGTGATGAATGAGAATTTTATTAAATAATTACACTCCTTATTCATATCCGTAACTTCGCACCAGGTTAGACCATGTTTTATTGAATAACCTTTTCTCTTTTGTGCTGTCTATTAATGCATGTTGTATAATCGCCTACGAAATACTTAATTTTGAATTTACAAAATTAAATTATTAATACGGTTGTTGTTTTGTGATACAATAACATTTAAATTATTTATACCGTGAGTTGTTGTTAATTTAATATTCAATAAAGTTATGTCAGAAACATAGTGAGTATATACAGAATTTACTTTTAATTCATTTAAAAACATGTTGTTAGTATTGCTTTTAAAAAAGCAGAAAAATTCGTTTATTTGGCAGTCTTCAAACGTTTAATTATCGTGTTAGATCTTTTTTTAATGTTGAAGTTACTCAAATTATAATTGGCTATTTAAACACTTTTAAATTTTAAAACAATATCTGAGTTATACAATAAAATATCAGCGTAAATTACACGACACCATTTTGTATCGTTAGTGTCAATATTTTTATTTTATAAAGTCATATTTTTTTTATTATTGTAGTTGTTTCTTTAATAAATTCATGTAATAATAACAAAAAAGCCATCCTTAAATATGTCCAAATTATATTTAAAATAATTTTAAAAATATTTAACTACATGTATAGACTCTTTCATGTAGTATGCTTTATGTAATAAAATAATTATTTCTTAAAAAAAAAACAAAACTTTAATTTAACGACCTTTGTGACTGACTGTACTAAAAAATTAATGTCAATATTCGAACGTCGTTGAACATATTTTTGATTGATACTCGTACATTCATGTCACGGTAGTTACGCACAGACACGTGTTAAACTTTGAACTTACTTTTAGTAACATAAATATTAAGCGTTGTCAGATTACAATCTTTTTTTCTACTGATTAGATTATTTTATGAAAGTAACAGATTGTTCATATTAAACATAAAATCAGTAAAAGTTATTAATTAAACATATAACCAATAGATATGAAGTGTTCGTTATTTCAAAATCAAAATATTTATTTATTATAAATTATTATTGAATATAGTTAGTACATAATCCTTTTTACTACTTTTTATTCTATTATTAATTAAACAGTTAGTATTAAAGCAATTTGGTGGAAAATACGATTTTTTTTGTGGTTTTAAATAAACTCAAAAGTTTGTCTTAAATAAATAAGTATGTATTATAGGGGTAGGCTTTGCAAGTCCCCTATTTATAGTAATATCCTGTTAGATGTTTAAAAATATTTGGCACAGTTCTTTAAATTTTTTTATCGTACCTAATTAACAAGTAAGAATTTTATTTTCTTATAAGCAGGTCATACCAACTGTTCAGCTATCGTAACAAAACTAAAATGCCTAATTATGTGCCAACACTGTTTTTTTTAAATCATCTAATGCTGACAAAAAATATTCTAATATTAGGTACGTTGAATTTTATAAATAAAATAATTATCCATCTTCGATAATATTTTCGACAACTTCAATAAAATTTAAATCTAAGTAATAGTAAATTACATATTAATTTCCTTACATTATGTATCTATAATTAGAATTATTTTACAATAGCTATGATAATTTAAACATATAAGATTATAATAGTAAGTATTTTAAAATATAAAAATACGAATTTTGATATATCTATCTATCACCGATGTTTACTATCTATACATTACGCGAGAGGCCTAAATATGTTCCTAAATAAAGCGCCACGAGTTGTCATGAACTACCAAATCAGTTCAAAAAGATTCGTCTAATACAATTTGTGACTATCCACGTTGAGGTCAAATGACTGCCTGTACGAGTATACTGTAACGTGCAAACAAAATTCATTATATAATCGTCGGCGTACATACATGGGAACTTTTCTGACGAAATTGCTACTAACCAAATGCCAACTGTGTGACTCGTCCGATGCAATAACTTGGCAGGAAATTATAATGTGAAGTAACTGCTTGTAATAGACATTTTATTTAAATATTTCAATTTGTGTTGATAAAGAGCTTGTTTTAAGTTTAGAGGCATTATCTTGCTCTCTATATTTTCTACTAGCTGTTGCACGCGACTTCGTCCGCGTAACTTTAATATATATAGCCTGATACTCGCTGATAATGTAGCTTTCTATAGGTGAAAGAATTTTTAAAATCGGCCCAGTAGTTTTTGTATAGATGTGTATTAGAATAGATGAATTGAACAATGCGATAAGAACTATAAAATGTTCGCCCGTTACAACTGTACCTACTAACATATCCTTCCTCATAGGGATAAACAGATGTTTCCCCTTTTATTTATTCCTACCAGCAGGGATGCATGGAAATTCTCTATCCCTTAGAATCAAAACTCTTATTTGACATGCTTTATTGGAGACAGCCAAAGTAAAGGCTTAACTCGTTGTAATGTCTATTTTGAAAATTTTTGAATGGTTTTCAATAAGAAATAAAAATGAATAATAATTTTATTGGTCAATGAAATTGAAGAAGTCGTGGCGATATGCGACATTAATATCTACCATATTATTTTGACATTAAATACAGAGAATATTTCGTTTATTGAACATCTCTATAATAATATGATTTTATGATAAATCTCCAAGAATAATTTGAGATTTATATAGAAATTTAAAAGTGTAATCAATTCAAAACCAAACTCTGTTTGAAAGGTTATTTAAGCGATGAAGATCGGGCTTAAACGATTCTGAGCTTATAATATGTTCAGTATATGTACTGATTTATTACGAATGAAAGTGTTATTACAAATTTATCGTAAATAACATCGAACTTTTGAAATCAGATAAAAAACAATAAAAAATAAAAACTGACTTCTTAATTTACATACATAAAAATATTTACTAGGCTTTGTTCAGAAAGTAACTAGTTCATGTAGAAACTTGTCATGAAATTTCATATTTACAAAGCGAAGCTTATCTTTCACAATAGCGAAGATGAGGTATTTTGCGTTTATGTAACAGTAACATTTCCTATATGGCTGTAAGTCACGTCTGTAACGAATTAGTTAGTTAATTGAAGTAATTAAAGTTAATGAAGCTGCAACAGAAAACACAGCGGGTTCACGACTCAAAGAAGACGTGCTTTTAATTCTACGTCGCAGTTACCCTTTTTACTGTCTGTATCACCTTCCAATTTTAAATAGTAATAAAGTTAAAATTTAAAAAAAGGGGTCTGTCAAAGTAAAATTTACACAATTTAGTGTAACATGATTTATAAAATACTGTAGCTCAAGCGTATGTTGGTAATAACGATTTACATAAGGAATTTCAGAATTAAACAATTGGCAACACTCAATTGGGATAAACTATCCCCATTTATCACACAAAAACAATGACATTGACAGTTAGGGCTTATGCCAGTGTTGCTCTATATACGTAAAGTTTACTCTCTCCCTTATTGCCTATATACCCTTGACAGATTGTATTTCAAATAAACATTTGAAATCATGGGTAAAACAAAAAAATATATATCTAAACTATAACTTTAGATTGCTTATTAAATGAAGAATACGATCTAAAAGGAGAGCATTATAATGTGATAAAAAAATATTTACGTCAAAATTGCACACAAAAAGCAGATATAATATTAAATATTTATAGTTATTATAAATATTATAGCTACTATTTACATTTTTTTAATGCATGTTTGTTTATTTTCTTATTTATGATCACAAACTTATAGTCGTAGGTAATTTATAAACATGACTTATAAGTACTTTATGTAGAAGTATTTTCTCTCTAAGCTTTTGTTAACTTGTTACGTAAATAATTATTTTTGTCGTTCCATAACTCCGTTTGTAATTTGTTCTATTCTCATGACCTTTTGTTTTAGTGGTCATATTTGTTTCCCTATTATTCACATTCACCATTATGTTTGGCCAAAATATTATCTAGTTACATAATTGGTCATAACATTGCTCACATACTCATTTTAAGAACGAGAAAATTATAAAACATTTAATTTGAATTAGTATAGAAGCTTTACAAAGTATGGTTTTCTCAGATATTCTCTCAAGTTCTATATTCCTATAGATCTGTGAAAAAGAGTGTAAAAAAACTATCGACACAATTTCTATGTGTTAGCTTTTATATCATTATTAAAAAGTTAATAAATAGATTTAAAAATTAAACTACAATATTATGGGTGCTTCAGAGAGTCGTAAACAATTTTCTGCAGGGTCAGTAGCGCACCTGTTTTCAGGTGTTGCTTGTGTGTCCTTAGGCGATGGTAATAGTATGGTTATAGTAATAGTAATAATAATGGCAATAGCCTGCCTCCCACCATTTGTATAGTGTAAAATAATATATAATAGAGTCATGGACATTATATTGGTAATTTGCAAATTTAACAAAACACCATTTCAATTTTTTTTAATATACAGATAACTATTAAAAAGATCATTGCCAAAGTTTAAAAAAAAATATTTTGTTTCTAGTTATTTTTGAAGAGACAATTAGGCACATTATGCAGTTTTATCTCAAAACAAAATTTACAAATAAATGTATGACTTTATGTAAGTCTTAATATTAAAATGAAATAAAAATAATTATTAATTTTATTTTTTCATTTTTAATTTAATGTATATTTTAATTATTTATTATAATATTATTTTATAGACTATAAAGGAAGACAGTCAGGCTGACGGTCCAAGTGGCTACCATCACCTACTCATACATATTATACATAAAATATGATGACCCTTGCAAGAATTTGTATACACCATACTTGAAGAAGCTTACGGGATAGCTGGGCGTAAAAACCTCAAGAATACAACTTGTTTTAAAGTTCGTTCGTTCGTGGGATAAAGTTTCTACCCATTCACAAATGTGGATGAACTCCGCATCTATTTAACGCAGTGTAGTAGTGGAAATCCGCAATTTATTGAATTTACGAAAACATATGTTACATACATTGTCACGAGTACGCAATTTGAATGCGTACAAACCAAAATCGGTAAAGTTTTAAGACGAGACGTCAGTAACATAAAAGGAAGCCTCATTGTTATATAAGTCTCTTTCTTATCTGATACAGTTGAATAAGCTGCACACGAAATGTTCCTATTTCCTTCACAACATAATGACTGCTTAACCGACAGCAAAATAATACTTCACGTACATCAATTTCACTACGGACGCCGAAACAATAATGGCGCTCAGATTTAATGTAGACTAAATAATAGTTTAGTAATATCACGACAAAGACTGTTCTGTAGTCGTTTTTCGTGATCTATATCTATATCTATAACTATATATATATATATATATATATATATATATATATATATATATATATATATATATATATATATATATATATATATATATATATATATATATCTATATGTATTATTAAATGAGGTCACTGTCCGCTTCTGTCTGTTATTTCGCTTATTATAAAATAAGTTACAAAACGGATTTTACAGTTTTCACTAGATGAAAGAGAGATAAACGAGGAAGGCTTGTGAATACAAATAACAGAAGAAAATTGCATTGAGAGCCGGGAATTGGTCGCTAGTATGGTCTATTTAAGATTAGTTATTTTTTGGATTATTTTACTTTTTATTTATAAATTTAATTTTTAAAAATAAAAAGATACTAAACTGGCTTTCTAGCTATTCTCCGCCGAAGTGTTGATTGCTTGTTTTGATATTTAAGATACTGGGATAAAATAAGATAAGATACTAAGACTAGACTAGGGTGATCTTTTCATCTTCTGTTGTCTTCTGGTTATTCTCCACCAAAGTGTCAGTGGCTTGGTGTTTTTTATAGTTTCGAAAATGCGCGTGAAATCACAACGACGCCAACGTAACTTGTATGATGTATAGGTAATTTAAATTGCATTTAAGTGATTCATCAGTAAGGTGTTAAAATTGCGGGACAGTGGGTGTGCGATGTGAGTAAACCGTACATCTACTGCACATTTGTTTTATTGTTGTATAAAACTAAGGTCACAAGTTTTCCATAGCAATTACTAATAAGGAAGGTCGAAATTCCTTATAAAAGAACGCTGATTGACTTGTAGGTTGTAACCGCAATGTCATTGGCCCTACCAGCGATGTTTCACTATAAGTCACGACTGTACCTTTGGCTTTAACAATTTTATCATTATTAGACTAGCTGTTGCACGCGACTTCGTCCGCGTAACTTTATAAAATATAACCCACGTTACTAGCTGATAATGTTACAGCTTCTTACAGGGGATTTTTTTTTTAAATCGGTATAGTAGTTTTTGAGTTTACAAACAAAAATATCAGCATAACTAGCAGCAAAATGATAGCATAACTATCAAGTGGAGTGTTAGCCTGTCTACTATAATATATATTAGATTTTCTATCAATACTTTGTAAATCTATCTTACATAATATAATAAAATCTATACATTTAATAAAACCGCGAACGGGCCGTGTCTTTACATTAAAAGTTTTTTCACAAAATCAATTTGTACGCACTTTATTTATGTTACCGAGGTCATCTTAGAAACAGTTTAACGGATTTGAACGCTGTTTTCACTGTTGTAATGTAGCAAGCTTCCCGTAACGATTAGTGTTTGTTTCATTCCAATCGGTTTACAAACAAAAAAGTTGTGCCGCTGCGGGCACAGTTAATTATAAATAACTGTTATCATTAGTCGTAGTAATTTTTATAAAGAGTGCGAATACGTTAACATACGATTGTAAACACTCGTAATTGTTAATGAATAATTGCTTAATTTATTTCGAGAGTGGTAAGGTCACACGAGCCGTTGTTAAAATCAATTACGTTTTAAGTTTAACTTAATAGTTTTACACATTGCACAAAAATATCGTTAACATTGAAAACTAACGAAGCAATTGTTGCGAAATTAACCGGATAAGTGGATGTAGCCGGTCTTCGATCAAACGAATTCAAATACGTAATTATTAAGTCGATTTTAAATTTTTGAAACGGTGATTTACTGTCGGAATCTAAATTTTTTTTTATGAACCTCTTGGTTGACTTGACCTACATTTCATAAAATCATTAGATAACCGATAGCAGTAGGATATATTGTCTTCAAAGTGAAATATACATATAGTTCAAAAGTCAAGAATTTGAGAGACTTAGGTTTATTGCAATAAGAAGTCATAAACTGTGTAGGTAGTCTATTCGGCGGAAATTACAGAATGTACGTTTATGTGTTCCGTAAGAAAAGATATTACGGCCAAATACCTATCTTCTTTTTTTTTAATCCTTTCACCGACAATTAATTTCGTGTCCATTTCGCCAGAGCTGTATATATACGACAAATTCCTCTACTTGTATAATGGTTATTTTTTTTATATCATTGCGTTACTTTCTATTTAAAAAATAATAATATTGGTTTACGGGTCGAGCACTATAGGGTCATGACAACTCCTACAAAACCAAGCGGTTAAAGGGTTAAACAAGGTTTATCGAAGAAAGTGTGCCAAAGTGCAGTGGCGGATTTACACATTTGCCGCCTGTAGGCTATTCAAATTTTGCCGCCCCTACTTACTTCTATAATTCGATACCGTGCAGAAAAGATAATGTAACAACAAAAAGACATGGGAAAAAGCTTTCGGAAAAATGTGTTTAGTAGACGCATTTTGATGACCATATACAAAATGTATTTAAATGCTTATAAAAATCATTTAAATCAACTAGAATTGTATTAAAATGAAAAAATTAAATAAAAAATAATAATATTTTTTTAATAAGGAAGAAAAGAAACAATACATTTTTAATTAATAATGTAACAATAGGTTGGCCCTCAACATGATGTGTAATTAATTACTAAACTTATTCTAAACTTAATACTATTAAACAATTAGGTACGTAGTTTATGTTGTATCAATTTTAACTTTATTTTCAAATTCATCTTAGAAACCTATCTAAAATGAATTTTGGTTTTCAACTAAACGTTAATTAAAAAAAAGTTTTTTTTTTTAAATTAATTTAAATTTTTGGATAAACACATTTCTAGCGAGTGATATAATTGTTTTCTAAACAAGTGTCATACTTTTTTTCGCATACATTTAACATATGTATTTCTCGGAAACGCTCCTTCTTTTGTACATTATCGTTTCCGGACGTGCTAATTATTGCATTTTTGCTGTATTATTTTACCAAGGAAGTTATTTAAATGTTTTTTACAAAAAAATTCACACATTTACTAGATGATAATCACATTTTATCAAGATGAAAAAAATATTTTGTAACTTTTGTGGAAAATGTGCATCGAAAAATATGAAAACAAAATACAAATATGGAATTAATTTGAATGTAATTACTTAAATGTGTTTTTTTTTTTCATTTCTGTAACAAAAAAAAAAATTGCCCAAATTTGCCGCCCCCTAAATTCTGCCGCCCTAGGTTCCAACCTACTCAACCTATTGATAAATCCGCCACTGCCAACGTGCTTCCCAAGGATGGATGTCACACCGATAACTCTATCCCCATCTTTTACCTTACTATTTACTCTGTATGATGTATATGCTCTACGGTTTCTTTACCTCAGTAAACTGCAATTAACGAGTGGAATACTAAATTTAAGTCTCGTAACAGAGTTAATTTCTTTAATTTGTAGGGACTTGTTGTAAATACTCTTTTGCGTTATACATACTTTTTCGTTTTACTTTTAATACTTTTTATATATATTTTTATGTCATATGTATGTTGTCACTTATATTAATTTTGTCACCAATTTGTCATGTTCATATAATAACTTTCTTTGTAAAATATAATTCTTAATCCGTCGTAATCCGTATCTTTAATTTATACAATCACGTACAGCACAAACCAACCACAAATTAAAAAAATACGTTTTACCATGTTTAGAATATGATCATGCAATATCAGTATGAACAATTATAAACAAGCCGCGTGTGACCTCTATCCAAAGTCACCGCGTGCGGCCACCGTTGAGAAGCTGAAGGCAGTGCGGGTCGCGAGTTGCGTTCTTATGACGTAGCTGATTGTCGATGCAACATTGCATAACTTAACCGAGTCGCTTTTACTGCCCGCTTTTACATGGAACGCGTCAATTACGTAAAACTGTATCAAAAATTCGTTCTTATGTTGAACAAATCTCTTTGGGCTCCAATAAAAATACTTAAGGAATATTATACATCGCCCCCTTTTTTTTTTACAAGAGGAATCCATCATGGCCGGTGGGTGCCTGGCGACAGACCGGTGTGGATGGGGCTTTAACTCCAAAGATAGGCAGGTCAGTAAGTACAGGCATTTTAATCTTGGATTTAAAAACCAGTGTTTTGATGTCTGGATTAGTAAAAACTACTGTGAACGATGCAGACATTACAAAAAAAATTACATTCCACTAAAACTGGGACATCTTACTTTAGTTTCTTATTGTTCTGCATATTTCTAGGAAGAATAAAGCATAGTAGATACTGTAGTAGAAATGTTCCTAAAAACGGAGATTACATAAAAATTATAAGAGTAAGAATTTCCGGAGTGAATTTTAAGAATTTGTAACCTCACGATAGGTTGCCAATACTTTTTCTGCAAATTCAGAGTTTTTAAGTAAAAACTAATTTATTTTCCAATAAACGTAACAAACCAATATTTATTTTTAGTAAATTTTTGTAAGTATCAGTACATTTTTCTAGTTATTTCAGCCGCTACCGATCATTTCATAATGTACTATACAATCTTTGCAATAATGAGTGTAATGAATAATTGAGAAATTACAGCTCTTTACTGATCGATCTATAAAATAAATTGCTTTGTTGCAACAGGTTTACCTACTACAATTTCTATTGTACAAAATGTACAATTTCATATAACTAATACTCCTTTCTTTGGAACAGCATTTGTATATCAAAACTGTAGTTTTTGTGCCGATTTGCGTAAGTCTCAATGTAACAAATGACAAGAAGGCAATGGACATTATATTGCGTTTGCGCTGAGATCGCTTTTCAATGGATCCGTCATATAATATTGAGTTAACACTTTACAAACTACTTTATTAGTGTTGCGATATCAAGAATTGTTACTGATCGAAAGTATATTAATAACGTGAAATTATTTTATTATAATTCAAAATATTCTCACAGGTGGTCTTATAGAAAAAAACAGTGAAATAACAGATCGTTCGACCGTGAATAAGTGAATTCTTATAAGGGACATTTATTACGTAGGTATATTATGTACTAGCTGGTGGCCGTAGTCGTTTGTTTTTTAAAGTCTTACAGGAACCCAAGAAATCGGTAGATTAGTTAGGTAATCCTATTAAGGCGGTTATTTCAGAATACCACCCAGATCAACTTAAGTCAGAAGAGCACCCAGCTCTTTATAAACATATTTTAGAAGTTCTTGACTTGAATTTTAAAGTGTAGTTATTTTATTAGATGTACGTTCATCTCTAGAATCGTCACTTAAAGGCAGAATTGCCATAGAGTGTGATGTTTGAAACAATATTATCTGTTTTGTAAATATTGTTTGTTTTTTCAAATTAAGTCATGTGTTAATTGCTAACGCAACGCAAAATTAAACTCTGTATGAATTTAACTTCACGTATTTCGTAGGATGCAGTAAATCACGAATCGACAACTAACTTATGCAAGGCGTAACTTTTACTTTTATCGTAACGCCCCGGAATAACAAAGTAAAAAAAAAAACAACTACAACATGAAATCCATTTTTTCTGCTCACTTACTTCGAAGTTATAATTTCTTCGCATCTATTTCTTGTTCGATGTTTTTCTGATATTATACTTAACAATGCAGGCAGTTATTGCGTTCTATGTAAGTAATGGCATAATTAATAGAGAAAAATATTTCTCGAATTGTTGCTATGGTTTTGTTAAAAAATCAGATTTAAGATAATGGCTGTGGTAAGTAGAAGCGGATCCAGATGCCGCGTCGATTAAATTCTATTCTTGTGAAGAAATAATCTACGTAAATGTAATAATGGGAGAAATGATTTTAGTGAATTATGAAACATATACTGATTTTTTTAGTTTTATTGTGTCACCAATAAAATACTTCGGCGAATTGTGAAGTTACTTATTTATGTAACCAAAAACGAATGATAAGTTAAGAATATTTATCTATCTATTTTTTATGATCTATTTTACACATATATACAGAATTAGTAGACAGGTTTTAAATCAAACTAAATTATTAATTTTAATTATTTCATTCCCAGAGCCATAAATTCATAACCGGATAATTAGAGAAGAAGAAGAAGTGAAAAGTGAAATAAATTCTTTTTTCTGTTAAAATATATTGACTCCTATTATGTAGTTTCCCCATAATAGGAGTCAATATATTTTAACAGAAAAAAGAATTTATTTGTTTTCTAGTCTTCTAATTATTCTATACTCAAAATTCTCATGTTCTATTCCTAGCAATATCAATTACGGAAACACAGTTTTTAAATTAGCATTGGACTGAGTGTAATGAGGTCTACATACAGCCACGTCGTCTTGTTCTTACGGTAACTGCGGAGTCAAACGATTGATGTGATTGTCTTGCCATTATAACTATAATAAAAAAATAACAGTGAATAATAAGCATACAAAATCATCAATAAAGATATTACACTATCGAAATGTGTTCAGGTATGACGAAGTCTAAAGGTCTTCACGAGAGACCGCAAAGCAACAAATGTCAAGGGCGGAAAGACATCACCGGTTAAAAGCTTTCGGTTGCTTTACCAGCCTCAAGTATCGCAAGAATGTCTGCCAATTATTTCACTTACTGTTTAAATTGCTATAACAATGAATTAATCGTGATTCGCTGACATTTATCACGATAGAGGCAAGTACGCTTTTGTTTGCGTTTTCGATAGCGTGAAATTATCACTCAATGAACAGATCTTTATGATTGATTAATAATAAAGGATATTATTCTGACTTTAGAGAATCGAAAAAAAAATGCTTGAAAGTATGTTGAATGTAAAAGAGAATTAATGTTAGTAGTGACGGGGCTTATTGCGTTTCTGACGTCTGGCAGCAGTAACTTCCCCTTACAGAAGACGACCATGAAATAACAGCATGTGTCATTTTATGTTTCGATGAGTATCTACGAGAAGAGAGCGCTTATTCCGGAATAACTTCTTTTCCTTATTCTTTATCCTACTAAGATAGACTTCTATGGTGTTGCTCTCAACAGTACATGTGTAACTGAAAGTGCGCTGCTGATCGAAAATATAAGGGTTAAAACATTTTTTCAATAATTTTTGTTAGGCATTTCTTTTAGGCCAATGTTATTTTAATGGTCACTCGGGAGCCGTAATTTTTTAGATGGATTGTATTTTTCTGTATCCCTGATAACGTATATACTCGTATATGAAAAATTTCATGAGGATCGGTTGATTAGTTAAGGCGTGAAATCGTAACATATAAACAAACAAACTCACTTTCGTATTTAGGTACATATAACATAGGAGGGACAGGGAAATCGGCTCAGGCAATCCACACTCAATCGGTGATCTTGTGTAAGGTGTTGATTACTAATTTGGCCAAACGGATTGACTACGAAATGAAGTATGCCCTTTTTTTAACGTTGGGAAATCCTCATGGATACCCGACAGTGATAGGGGACACTGCGGGGTTATGTCGGACTCCTATACCGGCTAGAACACAACGTAAGGTAATTTACCAGCTGGATTGAATAAAAAATTGCACCCGTGCGAAGCCGGGAGCGAGCCACTAGTATGATATAAAATTCAAACGCTACTCTCGAGTATATAAATGTCTAGGTCAACGCTTGCACGGTAAACAAGGGAGAGAAATATGTTATTCAACTTAATACAATCTTTATCAATCCTATTGTTACACGTGTTAGTTGCACAGTAGGTGTCCGCTGTCCGATAATTGTAAGGACAGTAGCAGGTTCCGGTAGCGACTACAATCGCAAAACCAAGGTCGTACACTCGCACCCACTAAGTATATTGCCATCTGTCAATCATGACCTCACACTTGGTTGTGAGTGCTTGTTTATTATTTTCATTAAGTACAGATTAGCTGGTTCCCATGACTTCCCCCGGGTTGATAAATAAAATATATAAACTGACAAAATATGTGAGAAATATAACACCTGATATGCTTGACTTCTATTTTTAGATAATCCCTTGGTAAAATTACTTTTCTGGATGAATGTATGATTGTAGATGGGGTACCTTTGTCGGGGATATACTATTGAGACCATTCTAATGAACCTAAACACGCTATATCTGCTGTAAGTTGGTGAGAAGTTGGGTATCCCGCTGACTACTTGATGCTGCAGCATCAGGTTAAGGTTACAATGTCATAGAAATACCACCGACGTAACAGTACACCAAATTTCAAATCAGTCGAATCTGTGGAAGTTAGTGAGATCCCTTCGTCAACTAAGAAATGAGCTGATGATCATTAAGCGCCTGAACAGATCTTCATAAATTATAGCTAAAAACCATCTCAACCACGTAAGGTTTCCAACGAAAAAAATAAATAAAACCCGGATCAAAGCAAGTCCATCCACAGCTCTGAGTTATGATGCCACAGACAGACACCCACATACACAGGTCCAATCTTTTACGTCGGGCGTTAAAAAAATTCCAATCGACATCCGTATTGTGCATATTCAATTGCAACCCGTGCTCACGAATCCCTATATGTAAGATTTTATATGCGACCCTGTATGTGCCTTTATATAGCACCACATAGGCAGGTGGTCTGATCCTATGCCAATTGCCATTTAGATGTAATTCTTTTCGCATACAGCGGAATATTTAATTGCTTTTAAAAATTGATATTAATCTCCACATTATATCTAACTGAATTAACACTAAAATATTTTTTTTAAATCTTATACACATAGCCTGTAGTGTATGTTGTTTACCTAATAATAAAATCTATAACTTAAAAGTTTGTAATAAAATAAGAAATGGTTTCAACATAAATGTAAACTATGTAACAAGCCAGACAAGTAGAGATTACAATTTTATTCAATACAAGTACTTGTTAAATTACAAGTATACATAATAAAACATACTCGTATACTTAATGTGATACCAATAAACACCAGACGTGAAGATATGTTGTTCAATTTTCCTGTTTCTTTGAGGAAGTATTGTGCACTCTTTTTAAATATCAGTCGCCAGTACTACCTATACACTCGATTATATTTATTATTATAATGTTTGCGTGTGCCCGATGATGTGAATAGTGTATAAAATTTATAAATTTAATTATCAAATGATTATTAAAGCTTCTATGGAAGGAAACTTAACCTGCTGGAGTTACTCGTATGTTTGGTTTCATACAATCACATCAATATGATCTTTGATAAATATCAAATGATGAATAATTAGTGTTTAAATTATTAGATGATCAATATTATGTATAAAAGTTTCAAATGGAAAGTTAACCTACAGGAATTACTCGTATGTTCCGTTCCAAGGAATGGTCCATACTCTATTTGCAATACAAATGCTCCCTGTCTCCTGTCTCCCTCCTACAGATGTATTTGAGAAGATTTGTTAAGATATTTATATATTTAATATAAATAAATGATAAATAAGTAGTTCAATAAAATTTGATGAAACTAGGAACACAGAGATCACAATATAATCCATTTATAATTTTATTTCTTAACTAGTTGTTGCACGCGATTTCGCCCGCGTAACTTTATAAAATATATGTAATGTTACTTGCTGATAATGTAGCTTTCTATAGGTGATTTTTTAATAAAGAATCTACTTATAGAATAGTATATAGAATTTTTAAAATCGGTGCAGTAGTTTTTGAATTTATTCATTACAATCATACAAAAATAAAAAATCTTCTATCTTTAAAATATTAGTATAGAAGTATAGATTTATAAATTTGCTGGGGAACAGCTAGATTAAAAATACTAAATACAATTTTGCTTTACCCTTTACACAATAGCAGACAATATAATGACTAAATTAGATAACCGTTGTAAATTATTATTATATAAAACATCGCTGCCTTGTTAAAATGAGTTAGTAAGTATATATATTATGGTATACTTATACAAATCAGCTAACCAATTTGTATTAAAATCGACAAGGTGCGAATATAACGCACGATTCTGTATGTAAATGATTATAATATTGGACCAACGCCATTTCGCCGCAATAAACCTTATTGCGTGTAAGGATTTGAATTTGAACGCATTAAGTATTCCAATAGCATTATTTTAGCAACTGCAAAGTAGGTTATAACATCTTTGAATGTCAGACGAACATTACGGGTGTCATCATTGTAACTTTTGATTGATGAGTATTGATCAATGATCATAATGCAATGCGTAATTTGAAATTTGGATTTATTCCGGTCGTATGAGCAGAGGTTAGTTCCAGTGTTAGGATTTTTATGTCAATTGCAACATAGAGTGTCATATTATGTTGAACATATTTTACAAAGTTAGCGTAATGTTTAGTCAAATGTTTAGTGCACATGTAATATAAGGATAATTAATTAAATAAGGTATGAATTGAACAAGAATTACCTTATGAAAGGGTTTTAATTTGAAAAGTTTTAAGGGCAATATGAACTTCATTCAACACACCAACAAGGCATATTAACAATTATAAATAAGAGTTGATAATGTTACAACTTTTAGGCCATACCAAAGTAATTTAGCGAAAGTACATCAAGGCGAGAGATTGTAGTTTTTTACCTCCCCAAAGTTGTACAGGTATAATTCGGTCAATAAAGTAAGTAGCTGCACAAAATTTGGCTTTCAAAATAAGGTTTATTAAAATACCAGAAATCTTTGAAGACGTGTAGAATCCCGGTATGCCATCTATGCCAATCACACGGGGCTAGAGTAAGTAGACGATAGTTAAAACCTACTGTAAATATAACTGTCTGATATATTAATAAACATTTTATTTACTATTCATCATGCGGGATGTCAATACCTCGAGAATATAATTTAATTTAAAAAACAAAAAATACTTGTTTAAATACCTCATAAGCTAATTGTATAGATTATTATTAAATAGGTAATGTATAAATATAATGATAGGTAATGTATAAGTATAATGTAACGAATCCAATAAATTAAATGTTTTACACAATATGACGTTCCAACAAATGAGATGCTATAACATATCGCATTTTAAATTAATCGCATGGCCGAACTGGCCAGTCCTTCAAATCATAATTAATATCTATCAAATTTTTTTATTCCTTCCATAAGTGAAAAAAGATAGGTTTATTCGGATGCAAATTATTAATAAAATCTTAAACAAAAATTAAAAAATAACTAATCAATAAAGTGGCAAGGGCACGCTTTCCCAGTCGTTTGGGCAGCCACTATGAAATAACGGCATTTCTGCTGTTATGTGTCGGCCAGTGAACAAGGAATGCCAGAACCCATTTCCCTATTCCTTACCTACAGCACAGCACTTGTGGTGATGCTTGTGTTAATACTCGACGTAACTATACATAATTATAATTTATTTAAATTTATGGACCGTCAACCTGTCTGACGACCTTTTACTTACTTAACAAAAAAAAACAAAAGACCATTACATTGTTATTGACACTTAGATAATCAAAAGACTATTAAAAGGTCATTGCCAAAGTAGAAAAAAAAAAATGTTTTTAATTATTTTTGGCCAATTAGCATATACATACGAGTACAGCTAATTACATTGTTATCCCGTTACTTTATGAATAGGCGACGGAAACCACCTACCATCAAATGTACCGACTCTGTTGGACAACCTTTACATTAAAAAAAGTTTAGTAGGGGCCAACAGACAGACAAATGGGATATTTCTTGTGGGACATAATGGGAATAGACGGTCCAACGGTAGGACGCAATATAAATCACACAAAGACATATTAGAGGGGTAGATACTAGGTACGTTAACAACAATAATGACTTAAAACGACTTTAACCGAGTAATGCGTACAATGACTCCGTATTAATTAATTGTCGATATGACCGTTTGCAGAAGGCTATTACTGGAGCACGCTTATCATAAGACATTAGTGTACATAAATTTAGATCGGCGACGGAATGGCGACCTGTCCTGCAATTTATTTAACTCGGATTGTAATTGCCATCAGGTATTAAATAAATAAACAACTCAAAAGAAAGAGAGCTCAGTAAGTAAGTTATGTAGCATAAGCTGAATATTGTTGAATAATTCATTAATTGAAAGATTAAAGCTTAATGGACAATTTAATTACATATTTTATGTTGATATTTAATGATAAAGGAAAATGTCAAATATTTTTATGTCGACATATTGATTTATTGCTACATCCATTCGTGGGTGTGGCACAATTATCGTTTAAAAAGGACTAAGTTTCATCAAATGATTTAAAAGTAATCGTAAATCGTAAAAATGGCATGCATAAAAATTTGATTTACATTTAATACAATTATAAATTTAATACTATAAAAAGAAATAATCTCAAGCGTTAGTGAAAACCGTGGAGACACACATTAATA
The DNA here is from genome assembly GCA_944738685.1 of Synanthedon myopaeformis. Taxonomy (NCBI): domain Eukaryota; kingdom Metazoa; phylum Arthropoda; class Insecta; order Lepidoptera; family Sesiidae; genus Synanthedon; species Synanthedon myopaeformis. The sequence goes on from OX122919.1 coordinate 8,941,018, forward strand.
CCTACAGGCTTTGTTTTATATGTAGTATCTGAATTAAAATATTCGTTTAATAATTTTTACTCTGCTTACTCTCACTTTTTTAAGCGTTTCAATATATAATTTAATTTATAAACTTAAAAAGTAACTAAACAAAACAAAACTATCACACTAAACGTGGAATGCCTCATCTAGTTTAATTTAAAAAAACTAAGTTTTAAATGAATGCAAGGTGACATCAAATTCAGAAATTGAAGTGTATCGAAGGATGCAGTAAACCGAGTGCATAGTTTAATAAAACATAAATTTATTTCTAAAAGTAACTAATCAACACTTTACTTTTAGTTGGTGAAAGAGGCCCATAGCCTTTAAATATTACTCGCTGATAATGTAACTTTCTTTAGGTGAAACAATTTTTAAAATCGGTCCAGTAGTTTTTGAGTTTATTCATTACAAACAAAAATACAAATGTTTTGTCTTTATAATATTAGTTAGTCAAAGGTATTCTTACAAACAATACAAGTAAAAGACAGGCATTATATTTCTACATTTTCTGTTGGTAACAGAAAATTTCAATAAAATCTGTTTGTTATCTGTAAGAAATCTGAGTCACAATTTCCCCGTTGCTTTGTGAACATAATGAATCTAAGATAAAAACGAATGCTTCATAATTGGCTTCTTATAAAAACGTGACAAGTTTTCAACAAGTCGCAAACTCTCACTTGACGTAATATCAATTTGCCTGTGGGCCTTGACACACTACGCTTATACCTAAGTTTCTCTCGAATAAATCGGGCAAATTATTTTTTCATAACATCGGGAATTCCTATGTGCGAATATTGTAATGTTTATTTTTATCACGCGCCTTGATGACTAAACTTCGAAATCGCACGTAACATCTACTTGCATTTGGAATGTGGGACGAAATATCGGGACGAACGAGGCATAAAACATGCTAATTATAGCAAAATTAGTTAAAAGAGATAAAGTCACCGAATCAAATCAAATGTAAATATCAAATTGGAATCAGATACTTAATAGCAAACTAAGAGAATCTCCTTTTAAATTATTCGTACACGGTTCCTACCAATATTAATGTCATTCGACGACTTGGCTTCCTTAGTTTAAGAAAGCTAAATGTATAGATAAGATAGTCTTGATAGAAATTTAAAAAAAATATAATTATTTTTAAATAGTCTTACTATGAAACATTTTTTTTACGTTCAGTACCTTGATAGATTTGATATAAAATTTTGTTCATTCAAAGATATACGTCATTACTAAAGGGTTTTTCATTACCTTTCACCTGTTTGAGTGATACGTATTGCCACAATTTTTATTTTATTTTAAAGGACATTTAATGACATTATGCACGGAATATAATTTCGGCCAAGTTATCCTGGTGGACCAATTTTGGACGACATCTTCGCATATATGGGGCTCAATTTCATGAAGAACGCGAGTTATGTTAGCCTTCAGAGAGGCTATTGTCTGTGGTTTGTTTGCATAGATTAGATATTTCACATAGCCCAACAGAAAGTAGTCGAGTGTAAAGTCACAAGTCGGTGGCGAATTGATGTCGCCACCGCGTGAGGTGACGAAGCCTTTAAACTTCTCATCTAATAAATTCAAATTTTGCTTGCAGTATGGCAAGTTGGAACCACATGTTTGTGAGATCCATTATCATCTATCCTAAGCGACAAAAAAATTGTTATCATCGTGAGCGCGGCTCCTTACGCATATTCAAAGAAATAAGGGACGATGATACCACCGCACAAAAACCCACACCAAACAGTGCCTTTTCGGAGTGTAGAATCTCCCGTAAATTTTCGTTGCTCCAAGTCCGGCAATTTTGTTTTTCATGAAGCTACTTAACTTAACTATAAGTGGGCCTTATCACTGAAGATAATTTGTTTTCCGAAAGCAGGGTCAGCCTCCAAATGCCCTAAATCCTAATCAACTCGTTGTTGAAGCCTATAACTTTTCATGACTAAATAAGTGTTATTCTCAAATTTGACAGCTATCGCATAACCAAGATGGCCGCTACACGCTGTCAAAGTTCGAGCGTCCCTATTGCAAAATCCTTTATAACAATAATTATTTTAAACGTTCAATTCATATTTTTAAAAAAGTTTTAAAATTTCAAATCTTGACTTAGATATTTTTTGTTTGTTTTTGGTTTGTTCACTTTAAACGTTCTCGACAAAAAACAGCATTTGCTTATTCTTTGGTCACAGTGAATTAGTATAATAACTTTTTTGATATAATAGAGTGGACAAACAATATCATACCTCAACTCAGCAAATAGAAGCAGGAGCAAGCCGCAACGGCTAAGCGGTGGCGATCCTCGTTTCTAACCTCATGGTGGTTCATCACCACACCATAAATGACACAAAACACTAGCTCCGATTTAACCAGCTTGCCATCTCCTGTAACAAATGATTATAATGTTAGGATATTTATTCTAATAGATTTCTGATACATATTTTACGCCAATTGTATTTATTATAAAACTTTTTGAACATTATTTCATAATAAAAAGTAACATATTATATGTTAAAGGTATCGGTCTCAATATTAATATAAGGTCAAATTTATATGGAAGGCCATTAGTCAACGTTAGGTCTCTTACAATGTCTAGAAAAGTTTGTTCCCTAAGAGTCACAAAATTTAATATTTTTAAAGCTTTTAGTCCACACACACTGCGACATTGAAGAACGTTACCGATAGGATATAATTTATAACATGTAATATAATGTAAATTGCTATTTACATTATGATATTGATTTATAAATGTAATAAAAATGTTTTATAAATAAGAATGTTATATAAATAAAAACTAAAACTTGGAAAAAACGTTCTTTTTCCCAGCCAAAGTTACTAGTTGAAAATCAGCTGCCACAGTTCATTAGCTTCTGACACAATTACGTCTTTTGGGTCAGTTTTGCCAAATAAAAAAAAAATGCAAAAGTTTGTATGATTGTTTGTTACTCACTACAATTACGAATTACACCGCGTACGAGATAGGGGCAAAGCTAGTTTAAAAAAAAAAAATCCATTAGAGTTAGTCATGTACAGACCTAAATAAAAATAAATATCACCGCAAAAAAAAATACGATAAGATTCACACAGCGAGAATATTATTTATTATTAAAATGCTGATTGTCGACTAAATACATAAATGTACTCATAAATAGTGTTGTCATTTTTAACATCTCATTTGTTTGATAAAGTTAAAAATACCATTAATAAATCATGCTTGAATGGGTTACGTAAAACGTTAGACGAGATGAAAAATTATTTATTGTTTGGGCTCGAGCAATCAATATGTGATGAAGGAACACCCACATCTTGTCAAATATTGGCTAAATGGCACAGTTTCTTATTTAATTTAGACAAGGTCACTATTTGACAAATAATAATTTGAATATGTTTTTTGTGAGACTTTCTAATTAGTGGCACAGAAGTCTGCTATAGTCGGTCGAATATAAGCTAAATTATTAATTTTATTTGGATTCAATGGTCTAGACTAGAAAGACAAACACGGAACCTATTACTTAAAATACAATTTTTGCAGTTTATTTTTTACAGTGTTTGAGTTTTTGATTTTTGGTCGACTACTCTAGACAAAGTCCTCAAGCTGAAAAGTTTTTAATGTTCATTACATATTGAATTTTTGTAGCTGGGTTAAGCAGCTGTAATTCTAAAACATCAGGGATAAAATTTGTCGAGCCTAATTTATGAATTTATAACAATACTAGGGACTCGTAGAAAAACAAATTAGCTCATGACCCATGACCTCAAAACTAGAATAAACTTTTGGAGATCAGTAGCATCGTGGCAGCAGTTACACTTGTAGCCAATAACTTTGTAGTTTGTATAATTACTAAAAACTAAAAATATATTTAATTTATAGAAATATAGTAAAGAGATTGATTATAGTTTTATATCATGCTGGCTAATTTGAAAACTATTGTAAGTTTGAGAATCAATTTCATCTCCATCGTCAAGTTATTGATAAATTAAGAATAAAAAAAAAACACGTTGATGGCAACAATGATGACAAATTTGCTAAATATTTCTATTTTTGGAATGATTTACAGAAAACCCGATTTACTAAAATCAAGTTTGTTCAGACTGATGTCAAATAGGTTAGGTCATCTTTGATTATGAATGCTAAAGTGTCAAATACCATAGGACCGGTTAGTTTAATATCAGCTTGCGAGTATCGTGAGTGATATAAGTAGTTAGTTATTTGCCCTATTCATTGAGTGAGAGGTATTGTACGAGTAGTATGTAGTTCGCAACACAACTATGGGAAAATGGGGAAAGATCGAGTTGCTAACGTTTGCTTCGAAATCCAACTGTTAGTGAAGAAAGATTGTTATTGAAATCTGAAGTGTCACAGAGGACATATGGAGATTATAAACTAATACCAGACTTTAAACACGCTATAACTGCTGTAAGTTGCTAAGAAGTTAGCTACTCTCAGACTACTTGATGCTACAGCATCAGGTCAGGGTAACCAGGACATGCAAATACCACCGAAATAACAGTATACCAAATTTCTCATCAACATAACCTGTGGCAGTTAGTGAAATCCCTTCTTCAACTAGGACTGATGTTCTTCAAACTCCTGAGCAGATCTTCATAAATTACAGCTAAAACGATCTCGTCAGCTTTCAAACAAAAAATTGGATCAAAATTGATCCTGCATGGATGCCACAGATAGACATACAGACAGATACACAGACACAGGTCAAACTTCTAACACCCCTATTTTCGAGGAGGGTATCCCTAAAAAGGAGGGTTTAATTGCAGAAATATTATATTCAGAATCGGTTGTTACCAAATTTTAAATATATAAAAAAAAATTAGTAAATTTATTTCATTGCATACAGGCTTGTATTTCATAGAATAATTAAAGCTCATATTCTTGCCCCGTTTTTTTATTAAACCCGTTTTTTTATTGATGACTTTACACAGAAGTGGGCACGTTATTACAGATTTTAAATCAAGAATATAATTGAGCTGTCGCAATTTCCAAACCTTATTCAGTAGCCAATTGTCATTATGGCGTCTCTTTAAGGAAATAGTGAATATGTGTTGAGTATTTATTATTATCATTAAACAAAAAATGCAATTTTATTACACGATGAATTATTTTTATTACTCATACTCTGAAAATTCGAAATAGTAAACGAAAAGAAGCCTTATAAGCATTGGTGCGCGCGTGTCAGCTAAAATACGCTGTGTATCATTATATCATAAATAATTTTAACATGTGTACTGGTGGTGTATCTTAAAATAAATAATAAAAAAAAAAAATAGAAAGTAAAATATATTTTTATACATAATTTTTTTATAAAAAAAGTGCGAAATAGCAGTTGCTATAACGGTGAAGGAAAACATTGCAAAGAAGAATTTTAAAATCATAAACTAACAACCCGTTCCCGGCTTCGTACGGGATTCAATTTTTTTATATTTTTTCTGCAAGTTACATATAGAAACCTAAACGCAAAGAGCGTTGAAAAAGGGGGGTTTCTATATATAAAATTAGTGAAAACCGCATTAAAATGCTTAGTTTAAAAGATTTAAGCGTACCGTATATATAGAGGGACAGACGGCGAGAAGCCCTTTGTTTTATACTATGTAAAGATATAGGAAGTATTATACATACTTCCTATTTGCTGGTATGCTACACGATAAACTAAAACTGACTAAAAGTAAGTTTATCGTTACATTGTTACATTAGATACTGAGAAGAAAAAAAAAATTAACGGAACTGTTTTTTTAAACTAATTAGCACATGAAAACGCGGATTAGATTAACAGATTGAAAGCGTGCCTCGGTTTTTCTGCCTGACCGGGCTTTTGTCCACAGAGCAAAAAAAGTTGGTGGCTCAAGGCATGTCGCGGGGTCGCGCGCCTCACGCTTTGGCCCGACCTCGCTTGCCAAAATAATATCCAATCGAGCACAATGCAATAATTGTTAACCCACCATTTAGTGTGCACTTAGAAAATTGCTAAAGACAATGTGGCAAAAACACGTCCTAACGAAGTATTGTCCCTGACGTGATTAATATGGGATATAGACAAAAAGAGTAATTACGGTTTATAGAGTATTGTGCTTTATTGCGTTATCAACATGTTTATGGTATAGATTATTGATAAAACTGGCAAATAAGGGGCTAACGTTTTAGATCTTACAATATTTTTTGGTTAAATCCAAACTTTTCAAATATCTAGTTAGTATCCTGAACAAGTTTAATGATATACGAGTACCTCCTACCCTTATGCCTAATTTAGACTGTTCATAAGAGTTTTAGCTTATTTAACTTCAATGACTTCAATAATTTTTAATTACTTTTTGTAAAATATTATTTAAATATCAAAAATGGAAGATGGCAAAGTGTTTGATACTTCCATGATGGTCAATCGTTTAGTGAGAAACTACAAATCTTTTGAGTTAAAAGATTCCTGACCAAAAATATTAATTAAAAAACCCAATTAAAAAAAATGTCAGGTAGTAGGTAAGCATAAGAGTATGGCCATTAAAAGAGTATGGAAAAAGAAAAATTATTGCACAAGAGAAATAATGAACTTCAAGAAAGCTATTAAGGATGCGATGACATGTTAACGATACATAATATTTTGTTGTTTGTGAACATTTTTCTGGTACGGATTTCTGGTGTTTGATCAATGTTGCAAGAGCAGATTCTACAAGGCGTCTTGAATACTATTCCTAGTAATTCCGCTGATATTACAATTTCAATCAATACAATTTACATAAATCACATATTGATGTAATTTTGTTTTATTATTTTATTAGTCTGTGTCAACATGTGAGTCATGTGTTGTGAATATTTAATAAAATTTTTGACCTTTAGAGGATGGTACCTGTGCTACGTATAATCAGTTGTAATTTAATTAACAACAAATTAAATTATTGTACTTACGTGAAATTACATCATGTAAATCACAGTAATTTGAATCAATTTTTAAATTGTTACACTTAATGAATACACACCTGAAGAGTTAATGCGATTTTAAGTAGATTATCAACTAAAATAGGCCCGTTGTTACAATCTCTCTTTGTGCCAAGGTTAATTGATTCTAGTTGGAGATGGTTCGTGCATCAACATATTAGTTAAGGTTAACATAACTATAAAAATGCGAAGGGGCGTTATAATGGGCGTAGAGTATTTTATCTTTCCATAGAACCATAGACTGTGAATTTCATACGAAACATAATATCGTGACAGTTAACGAGACCGTGAACAATTCAAGTACCGATGGGTTTTAAGAGAAGTTATCCCCAAAATTGTCTAGAATTTCATGACGTACTTTGGTGTTTGTATGTTGCGGAATAATGATTTACGACGTCAGCCTTAACAGGCCCTGTATACATAAAAAATACCGCAATAACAAAGTGTATCTATACTAATATTAAAAAGACAAAAGATTTGTATTTTTGTTTGTAATGAATAAACTCAAAAACTACTAGACCGAATTTAAAAATTGTTTCACCTGTAGAAAGCTATATGTAGCTTCTATAATTAGCGATATTATATATCAGCGAGTATAGTCCGTATCAAACAACTATTGACCTCTGAAGTTGTCGCGTTCGACTGTACTTGCATTAACTAACGCCGGAACCAACTTCAGAGGTCGATAGTTGTTTGACACGGGCTCTAAAATTCGTGTGCAACAGCGTATATTATATGCTGTTGTGTTTCAACGAGCGAATAATCCCTTACTCGTTCACCCTTACGTGCTCTGGCTACACTACGATAAGGGAATATCCCTTATCTTATCCCTTATAGTATAATCCCTTATCTTTAACTAGCGGCCCGCCCCCGGCTTCACACGGATTCGATTCGATAATAGTCTTGTAAAGGAAAATGAGTTCAGATATCGATACAAATCAGACAATAACTATTTTATTTATTACATATGGGTCATAAAATCATAAATACTTACATAATAGTTTAACGATGAAAAATTTTGCATAAACAAAACAAATGCGATTATTCCATGTTAGTTTAGGTACAATATCGTGATGTCGAATTGCGGTTTAATTCTCCATGATCGTGGGGTTAATAATATTGAATTATTGTTGTTACAACAACCTTGCGGCCTCAGAACAAGATTAAGGTTGTTCTTTAAAATATGTGCATTGTTTTTTTTTAAAGAAACATCTTCCGCATTTCTTATTTAAACAATAGCTTGCGCGTAATACAAGTAGGTATAAATTGATCATTTCATGACATCATCTAAAGCAAAGAACATAAGAGAGAAGTACCTACAGACTACAGATAAAAGTAAAAACAAGATTCTCTAGATTGAGGTTTTACATAAATATGGTATTTTAAGGTACTTATAAAAATACGCAGACTGTCCAAAAAGTCTGGGTTAATTCTAAACAATTTTCGTAAGATAGAACCAATATACATGTAAATTTTAGACAAATAATAACGGTTTTGTTTGTATATAGTTTTAGTATGGGCAAAATATAACTGTTTTTTCGCTTTTGCCTGTTCTATGCAAGCTCGAAAAATACACTCTTAATATGGTTACAATTAACTTTGCAGTCATTACTGCATCTATAGTAATTGCTTTTTAATCTAAGGTTGAATTGAATGGTTGATGGTTAAAAAGCGTTCTTATTTATGTCCATGATGTTTTTAATTCCTGTCAACACACTTTATAGTGGCTGACGTCAGATCGATCAAATAATCGACATTGATCAATCGGTGCGCTTAAAACGGGTATTCAAAACACACAAAAAAACCATCAATCGACACTATCACAATTAGTCATTTTAAAATGGTTACTAAAAAATATGAAATTTCTAAATTTAATGTTAATCTTCAAGAATTAAAAAAAAATTAACATAGGTACTTTTTGTTAAGCTTTTAAAATAAAAATCAGTTAATATTTCATCAAGTTATTAGTTCACATATTACGTATGTGAAATATTACAGAAGCATGATTATTTAATTATATAGAACAATTAAATAATCATGCTGTTGCACGCGACTTTGCCCGCGTAGCTTTATAAAATATAAGCTATGTTACTCGCTGATAATGTAGCTTTCCATAGGTGAAAGAATTTTCAAAATCGGTCTAGTAGTTTTTGAGTTTATTCCTTACAAACAAGAATACAATTCTTCTAGATATATACTCGTAGATATATAGATAGATACAGATACATGACGAGCCCGTTGGATGAGTGGCAAGGGTGCTTGCCTAACGTCTCAGGGGCCCCGGGTTCGATTCCCGGCGGGGTCAACTTTGGAAATTTTAATTTAATTTTCTAAATTGACTGGTCTGGATTTGAAAAGTGGCAGTAGGGGTATCGCAGTCATTTGGGCAGCCCGTCTGGCGGCAGTAACCACCACCTTACAGAATACCACCGTTAAATAACAGCATATACGTGCTGTTGTGTTACGGTGAGTGAGTAAGAGATACCAGAGCCCATTTCCCCTATCCCTTATTCTTAATCTTTCTATGGTCGGCAGCGCACTTGTAGCACTTATGGCGTTGCTTGTGGTAGCCACCTACCATCAAGTTGGATGCATATGCTTATCTTCTGGGCAAAGTAAGAGCCAGCATTTTGGTCACCCGACGCCTCTATCAACCGTTTAGTCAGCTTGTTATATATTGTTTATATGTATTGTTTATATATATTGTTTAAATAGTTAAACATTAGATAAATATTAAAATACAGGATATAATGTTAGTTTAATTAATTCACATAGGAAGTGCGGAACCGGTATATAAAATAATGCGACATGAAATGACATACTGCCATTGTAAGTAAATGAGTATGCGCAGTTTGGTGATGCCACGATTGAAACAGTTAAAGTAGACGAACATTTTTACTTTTAATGAGTTCCATTATTTTCCAAATATTTTGTTATTTGTTTAGGTCAATAATCTTGCGACCCGCTCTCGGCTTCAATTTTGTTCTTCTAATTTTACACGTAAACTTTTCTTGTTTATTCCATTAGTGAAAACCGTATCAAAATTCATTTAGGTGGTTTAGAAGAAGGTAGCGGAGAAACAGACAGAAGCCGCCAGTGACTTTATATTATAATTTATAATATATACGAGTATGTATAGGTATAAATATAGATAATAGCTGGGCCTGTGTGCTTAAATATTTGACTTAAAAAGCGTTTTTCGGACGATATTAAAAATAAAGACGGTTAAACATATTTAGCACGAATTTTAACAATATCAAAAACTTCGTGAAATTCTAAAAATATATATTTATATTTAACCCCTAAGTTACAATATGTTTAACAGAATATTTATCATATGGAGTGACGACAATCATGATGTTTAATTTTAGTAGCAAAATTATTCAACAATAAATTTTTTTAAAAAATGCAAAAAAAAAAATACATATAAAAAACAATATTAGGATTTATTTATGTTCTGTGTGTTTTTTTGTTCTGTGAGTGTGTATGTTTGCTGCGTGTTGTGTCAGTGATAAGTTGCAAGTTTAATTATTGAACTAGACATACGTATGAGTACCTAATGTGCGTACAATGGTGGTCGTGGGAAAGACGTTGGCATTTACACGCGCTACGACGGTCGCATCTTGTATTACTTAACCACAAACATTAAATTACACGAGAGACCTCTTCTTGTACACTAATCACAAAACATTTGAAAATAAGGGACCAGCCGATGAGGCAATAAGTTTACTCGTCTAACATTTAAACTGGTTCCTTAAGGCTTTCAGAATCTCCCTCTTCACACAACACTACCAAGAAATTAAAGCAACTTAGTTGTGTTGTATCATTGTAATATCAAAACCCATTCCTAAACTCCACTTTGTCCCTTATAGTTTAAGTATTTTATATGATTTAATTTTTTTAATGCCTTTATTACAACTTTATATTATTTAAAAACTATTTTATTAAGAATTTTCAATGTGGACCATATGCTCGTAAATAATACAAAAACAAATATCTAGGTTATACATGTGAATCACAAGTTCAGAATGCTTTCATGTGAGAAGCTTCCATACAAGGCGTCCAAGTTTGCTGTGCGTCTCATAGACTGATTTATTATTAGTCTACATAAACAGAAAGACATAATTACTTAATACATATCTTCAACAGCGTTAGATCTCTCTATGAAAATGACATAAGAAATTAAATTAGATCTAAAAAAAATATAAATTATAGTTGTTGGCTTCTAAATTTTCGGGCTGACAATAAAATTTATAGTACGTGTAATGCCTCTTTCAAAATCATGGGTAAAAAATATTTAATTCGCATTTATATCAAAGAAGTAAGTAGGTAGTTAATTTAAGAACATGGACACTAAATTTAACCCTAAATTAGCATTATGATAATTTATTATAAAACAAGGCTGTAAATTGCTGATTTATTCTTTAATATCCAAAATATAGATTTATGAAACGATGAACTTTAATGAGAACCTTTTATTAATTTAGTAAGGTTTTAAAGCAATGTAAAACCTTAATAATTAATTTTTATTAAAATGTTAAATAAGTTTATTTCAATATTTAACTCCATAATATACGACTAAATTTACTGGTTTATTTAATTCTTGTTAATAAGTAATAAGTATATAGAAACCGAACTGATAATGCGAATTTTCCCCCACCACACTCGTCTAGGGCTCTTTTTATTTGTAATGATTTTATAAATTATGTGCACTTTTTATATAATACAAGTTGTTTGATCTCAAAGTTTGTTTGTTTGTATGTTCGAAACTACTCATCCAATTTAAAAAAATCTTTTACTAATGGTTAGAATATAGAATATCAAGATGGACATACTAAAAATAAAAAATCCAACGCTTGGCAAAAGTTTAATGTCATGCATCAGTGTGTGTCAGGCGTTATATCTTTTATCTTTTATTTTTAAACACTAGTTATAAAATAAAGTTACTGTTCATTTCTGACTAACTCCGCTAACTTTTTCTAAACCATCACCCATCGATTTTGATAGGGTTTCCTCTAATAGAAGAACAATAAACGAGGACAATATATCCCTGTGAAGCCGGGGTCGGGTCGCTAGTTAAGAATAATGGATACTCTAATAATAAAACTTTTAACACTTACCCATTAAAATACAAGGTTGGTATTGCACTGGCTGACACAATGAACAAAACTCGACGTTTTTTCCGCGACTTCTGGGTCCTGCTTGGTTTTTTTTTGGTACCAAACGCTTTAACAGGAAAACAGTTTACGAGTATAGTTATAACAGGAAACATCGCCCGCACTTATTATAAACCGTACCTCAATTTTCGATATCGTGTTACTGTTAATTACTACATGCAAAGATTTATTCCACACGATCGGCTTTTGTTTTCCTGGACGACAGTTAATCAATTTTTACACTCGATAATTAATTTGTTACGTTGCGCTAAATTGGTTTGGCAATAACATAGTACTGACAGTTAATTTCGTACGTAATTTTCAATTATTTATCACAACTTTCGGTAAATTCCTCTAAACAGTTGTGCGTCGATTTATTTACCTACGTATTAAATTTTAAATTTTAATAATTGTTCTCGCAATTGTAAATTAGTAAAAGGTGAGTTAAGACGTCTCTATTTCTATAATTATTCAGACATCGTTACTTTTTTAAAATTTTGAAAATGTTATTAAATTATAATAAAACTAGCGACCAGCCACCTTTTCGGCACGTATAATTTTTTTTTTGCAAATTATAATATACTAGATGGTGCCCGCGTTAAAAAATAAAAGATATAACGCCTCACAAAATATGTAAACCAAAATAACGCCTGACATTACTTTTTTGCCAAGCGTTGGTTCTTTATTTCTATATTAGATAGCTGGTGTCTGTGGCTTTGCCCGCGTGGAATATTTAGCCTAATTCTATTATAACTATTCGTGAAACAAGTTTTTAAATCAGTTGAGTAGTTTCCTCCTAGATATTCAAATTCAACTTCAAGCTTTTCCTCTTTATAAGTTTTTTTTTCTTTTAATAAGTATATTTCCTCGTTTATCACTCTTTCTTAAAATTCTTTCTATTCAGTTCTGTTCTAGTTTCTTTCTGTCAGTGAAAACCGGTGGTTGAAACAAATTATGACAGTTGTCATTTTTTCACTTTCTTTATATCAATCTACAAGTTTAGTGTGTCCCATCTATGGGCATGATAATATTTCCCACAGACGAGACAAGTGATTAACTCAACGTTCACAATAATTGAGCTTACGAAAATGTGCGTTTTATCTCACTTTCGCATCTATTGCGTGTAACCAACAAACACTTATCCCTTATACAGTGACCATAATGTACATTAGCTGCTCCAAGTCTAGAATTTATGGCAGATGGAAGGTTTACGCAAATCACAGTGAATCCCTGTTTGTTTGCGCAACTATGAAGTTGACGCGATTTATGTCAATTCACAATCCGAAATATTGCTACCGGATTTATGTGCACTAGATGTTTGTGTCTACATAACAAACACCCGTTTATTTATCTTCTTCTATAATAATATTGTAAAGAGAGAAGATTTGTATGTTTTTTAATGAATAAACTCAAAAACTACTGGACTTATTTTTAAAATTCTTTCACCTATAGAAAGCTACATAACATAGGCTATAAGTATTTTATAAAAAATAATTATGCGGGCGAAGTCGCGTGCAACAGCTAGTTATATATAAAAATGTTAAGTTGGTTTGTGTACGCTTCAAGAACTCAAGAATGGCTAGATCGATTTTAATTCGGTTTTCACATAACATGGAAAGAGGGGATAAACGGGGAAGGTTTCAAAAATGTATATATTTAAAAATTGCACCCCGGGCGAAGCCGGAAGCGGGTCGTTAGTTTATTTACATATTTTTTTAATACTAGCTGAAGCAAGGCAAGGGCCTTGCTTCGCTGCGCTGAAAATTATATTGGGATTAAATGTTTAAGCCGTTAAATATGTTGCAACCAAGTACCCAGTGAAGAATTTAAAGGACAAAACAAAAAAAAAAACTTCAATGAAATGAACTTAACGAAGAACGGATACATAAATTAATTATTATTGTATCTAATCTTACTTTTCTAATAATAAGTAGTATTTTATAGTAGAAGGGTGGAAGTTTTATATTGCTCATTCTCTTTTCAAATAAATGGTTCCCTTTGGTATAATTAAAATATAAATTGAAAAAGTTTTACACCTAAACTAATACTAAAAATGTGAATAGTTTCAACACAGTACTTAAAAACAAGTTGGGTAATTTGTGATGGCATGTAATCCGAGTTTCGTATTTGCTTTTTATTCAAGGTTTATCTGTACAATTAGCATGAGACATTTATAATATTTATGATATTAAATTATAAATTAAAAAAGGACTTTTTATACTTTCATAAGTATCAATCAAACCCCATTACCAAATTAAACCATATTTTTTCATTAAAATCTGTAATTTATTCTTACCTAATGATACAAGTTTAAATAAAAAACTGATAATCTGATCTCCACACAGAACTGATTGATCTCTTTTAAGTGTCTGATATAGAACTCACAGATATTTATATTTCCTCACTTCGACGAAGGGGCTGCCTCCGTGTAGCAATAACTTTTATTCGGACTTTGATTTAGATAAGTTCTGAGTGATAAGGGAAAGTAAACAATTCCGGGCGGAAAGCAATTGAAGTAAAACGATGATAAAAAACAGTAATGGTGTTGTGTAAATGTGTTACGAGGTGGCATATACGTCAGTAAATCATCGGTTTCGATGCACGCAATCACCATATAGAGAACAAACAGTACACAACCTCAAATTCACTTAAATTAGAGAACTGTCCCCATACAAAATTCAAATGAAAATTAGCGTAATGTTGATTCACTCCTGTATGTTGAAAGGCTTGAGATGATTTTGGATGCATAACAGCAGATTTCAATTGTTAGTATAAATAGCCTTTATATAGTTACATAAATATATGTACTTACGTAAGTTAAAATTTAAAATCCTAAGATTTATGATTATTTTTTTATTGTTTCTATGAATTAATAATTGTTGTTTGTTTTTTGTTGTTGTAGCCTTTAATAATGGGACTTGAAATATCTGAAATAAAATAAATTGAAAAAAAAAGCTAAAATAAAATAATCAAGATTACATAAAAAATAAAATAAATAAAAAGGAAACACGTAAATGAGATATAAACTAAACTAAACATTAACACTGTGATTCATCCATCCGGTTAATTGTTATAGTTATGAAAATGGAACTTAATTACAAAAATGGAAAAATAGTTCGTTGTTTAATAACTAGTTATGAAACAGTGAAGAAATTTTCCGTTTTCGTATCTGTTTATGAACAATGGTTACGAATGTGGCTGAAAGGGAATTTTCTTATTGCGTTTGGTTTTATTAATTTTGGCAATTTAATTTCTACATTTCCATCCATTTTAATTTTAAATCGATATAGCGGTGAAAATAAACACACATATAAATTTACTTCAAGTAGGTATAAGTTTATTAATTAATAAATTTTATGTGTCCTTACTGTCATTTATTATACTATATCGTAATTTTCGAGAAGTTAACTAAACTTAACCGATTCGCAATACAAATAGAAAGTAAGCTATTCTTTACTAAGTTATTTTATTTAATTACACGTTGTTTGTTTGATGAGTAAATATGACATTATTAACACAGTAAGTTTCTTGTGGTTGCATAAATCTAAAGAAGGAAAAATGTCAGGATTATCTAGAAGTGGGTGCCAATTTGAGTGTGTGGCACTGTATGTTTGTCCGCTAACATCTAAATCACCCAACGGATTTTGATACGGTTTTCACTAATGGAAACAGCGATAAACGAGGAATGTGTGTGTATAGTCGGCGGCCGGACGCTAGTTTAATTAAACACCTGGTCCGTGTTCTTACTAATGCAATCGGTTTTGCTTTGACCAATAAAACACTGGAAGATGCTCGTTATTAATTCGTATTTTATTCGTCTTTCAAACATTATGATATAAAAATAAAATAATTTATAAAAACTGAAATTTAAATAAATTAAAAAAAGGGGTGTCTGGTACTGATAAGATTTAATTTTTAATTTTTTTAGAATACCATTGAACTTTTTTATTCAAAATAAAAATAAATTCAATTTCATATGACTTTTAGCCATTATAGCCTTATAGTATAATAAGTAGCCCTATTAAAAACTATAAATTAATAAATTCTAGAATTATCTTATACTGCTAGAAATAATCACAATCACGTTTCTAAGTGAGGAAATAATGAGTAAATTATAAAACAAGACTATAATAATATAAAGAACATTATTTATACTATTAATGCCGTTAAAATACCCACACGGGCCCACTCGGTCAGCCGTAATTATTATTTTACTAGATAATATAATTTCGAAACGTACTTACATTCTGAAATTGTAGCAGTAGGTTAATTGTATTTGGTTCATTTGCGAAACGCTCAGACAATATTGCTCCTTCTTTTGTATGAGTAATAAATTTAATTTTTGTCGTTCGTATTGCAATTACTCGCTGAACATGGCGTGCTGTACTTCCGGTATAACTTGGAAGACTGTATTGAATGAAGGTTTTTATATTTAAAAAATTTTGGGGTGGGCCACCCTTATCACTTAGGGGTATAAAAATAGTTTACGACCTATTCTCAGACCTACCGAATACACAACATATTTCATAAAAAGCGGTCAAACCATTTCGGAGGACTTTGGTCACAAACACTGTGACACGAGAATTTTATATATATAGATTTCCTAAATTGACTAATGATTTTTTGATTGCTAAATATTTTATTCAATAATAAAGTAATTAAGATAGTATAAATTTTATAAATGCGTGAAATATAAAAACAAATACTTCGAATTAGGGTCAGCTCACATCGGAAAGAGGCGCGGTACTTACATACATTTTTTAATAATTTAACAATATGTTAGTCCTCAAAAAGATGTGTAATTCATTCCTAAACTTATTCTAAACTAAATAATGTGTAAATACTTTAAATTTTAACTTTATTTTAAATTTCACCGCACTAATAAGGTCATTTTTTTTTTAAATTGTTTATTTCATTCTTAATGCCTTAATTGGTTACATTTTCTTTATATATAATAATCACATCAAAAGAAGATGCACTACTTCAACAGCATTTCTTTTTCGTAACAATGTTTTAAAAGTGGCCAAGTGACGATTGCGTGGTCATAAAAATATAAATTGTCGAGCGCTCACTTTGTTTTCATTTATAGTCACGAATTAAACGCGCCTGTCAGCGGCGCTTCTGTTGGCCCCTGAATTTATATTTTTTGTCCCAACTGGCGGAAGCCTGCAGTCACGAAACGGCGATTAGAAACACTATTTCATATAGTTGAATGACACTCCAGTTTGATACACTAGTTTTACTTGAATGTTTCCTTTTTTACTAATCACGAGTTACTTAGATTTGAAGGAGGTCTAAAATTATAGACTATTTGTCACTTACTTCCGCTGTAAAAGACTACTCTTAGGTATACTCTAGGGTAACATACATCTTAAACATTTAAAATATCTCATAACCTTGAAAAAATGTAAATACCGTATATTTTTATAGGAGTTCCTCAAAATAAGGAGCTTCAAAATAAGAAAATCAGTTACGTGGTTCATGCATATAAACATAACAGCGTGTCTGTTACAGTTAGGTTTTGATTAATAATGATTAATATACATTTCTTACAATAAGCACTATATAATACAATAACTACATAAAGCTGCGATTTGAAATGACTCCATATGTCTTCAACAATAGTCTTTTCAAACAAATAGATATCCTTTTCATTATTAGAGCAAATGGTCATCGATTTTAACCGCGAACCAAACCTGTCTACTTAATCTGAATATCGTTGTTAATAATAGACATTATTTTTTCACCTTTCTCGCAGACAGAAACAATCTTGAATTATAATGAAATTGTTTCTGTTTTGGTAAGAGTGTGTATTTTCAAGTTTAATCGAAGGAACAAAAGTCCGTGCAAATTGCGTTGCTATGAGGAGTTAGCGCACAGGAATGCGGGGCTTTGAAAGTGGTAATTTCAAGGTCAAAGGTGCTGCTTGTCAGGTCTGATATCCGTTCTAATCTTATATTAAACCATACGAGACATACTCCAAACGTGACTTTTGCTAATTTTCAACCAATGTATGATGTCATTATTTTCGTTCATTCCAACACTCGATTTCAAAGCTTATTCGCATGATATTAATTTGCACTAAATAATTTTATTTTAAAGTATTTGCAACTTTAACTTAAGTTTTAGTAACTTTTTAACTTAACTTTTAGTGGTCGCAGGGCATACTGTGTTTCGCAGTCATTTGGGCAGCCCGTCTGACGGCAGTATCCAACCTCTTAACATGAAATAACAGAATGTGTGCTGTTGTGTTTCGGTGAGTACGGCAGTGCGCTTGCAGCATCTGTGGCGTTGCTTGTGTTATAGGCGACGGTAGCCACCTACCGTCAAGTGGACCGTCAGGATGTCTGCCGGCCTTAAAATTTCCCTTATCCTTAATCCTACTATGGTTGGCAGCACAGTCGAAAAACCTGCGGCGTTGCTTGTGTATAGGCGATGCTAGCCGTAGACACTTACTAAAATTGTTTTGGAGTCCAAAGAGGACAAACATAAGTTTGTTCTCTATGGACTCCAAAACCGCTTGATACATTGATCTTTATTTATATAGATTTAAACAAAGAAATAAAATCAAGCAATTACTGATGTTATCGAAAGCCAAATGATTGTTCTCGCGATCTTCGATTATTGCTGTTGTCAAGAAGGCCATCTCTATTGGACACTAAACAAATGTCACTCGTTGTAATTGTAGAAAGTTAAGGATCGGACTAAACAAAATCGTGAGTCGGTGTGATAGGTGTAACTTGTCAATTGGACGGCCTTACAATCGGCACTGCGCAATATAAATGTGGTGAATCGATGATCATGACGACGTATGACATTATGTTGCTTTTGAAACGTATCAGCGTATTCTGTGGACATCTCGAAACACAGATAGCTCTATCTAGAATTACAAAACGCTATCACAGAGAATTTCTGCCAATATTCGATAGTAATATTAGATAGTAATATAATAATTATAATAATCACCTTCTTCATATGAGTAGAGATGTTAATAATAAAGTTAGATCCCACAGGAACCTAAAATTTTCCCAGGAAAAAGAGTATTTCATCCGAATCCTTTAAAGTTAAGTTAAAACTATAAAGCAACTATAAAAGTTGATGGAAAATTTTGAATGCTTCCGTGTCATGCTTATATTTTCTCTTTATTTATGCTATTTTATTTTTAATATTTCATGAAGCATAATATTCTTTGCTATTTGATTAATGAGCTGTTACGCATTTCAAAACGATAGAAAAAAATATATAAAAATAAAATTAATTTCATAATTTAGTTGAATTAATCTGGATTTACAAGTAGGTAACAAAAAATGATACATATATCTTACTTTCTTTTTAGTTTCAAAGAACAGAATTAGATAAAGCATCATTTTAATTTTCTATACTTATTTAAAAAGGCAAAATAATTCAATACCTTATTCTCAATCGATTTTCTTGTTTAGTCGCTATTGACAAGTTTTAGTGTTATCAACTACGAATAAATAATAGTAGGTTATCACAAAAAAAATATGGAAAAACTATTTTCCCCACATTTGAAATTATTATGGTCGAATTTCCACCTGTGAGTGAACACTGGTAAACATTAACATTTAGTAAGTTAGTTAATAACTATTTCATTTAACGGCGTATAAATTATTCGCTTAAAAATTCGTACAATGAACAGGTTTAACTTCAAATCAAGTTTCATGTAATAATTAATAAATGCTTATGGCGTATTTAATCGTGATACAGCGGAAACATTTTCTACGGAATGCTTGCTCGGTTTAACGCAATTACCTATAGAACTAAAATTTGTAAGAACTTTTAAGGCATGCAAAGTTCTTTTTAAATGTTTGGAATATGGAATGAATTAGTTATTTACCTAATTTTATTTGGAAATAGCAGACGAAAATCACAATTGAAGACAACTATTAATTAATAGTTGTCTTCAATTGTGATTTTCGACATTGTGATTGGTAACAACTAAGTATTTAACCAAGGACAAAGTTGTTGACATTTTAAGAGTGTTAGACATTTTAACATTATAATTAAAACCAGAAAATTATTACTTTGTAAATACAGTTTATATGTATGTCTGTATTCAATACGATGTCTGTTTGATTAGAAATTCGGCTTAAGTGATCCTACATCGTTTCACTTGTGTCCAGATGTTCGATTGTTACTTCGGTCGTATTTTTATGACATGGTAACCTTGACATGATGCTGGAGCATCAAGTAATCTGAGGGACACTCAACTCCTCAGCAACTTACAGCAAATGTAGCGTGTTTGGGCTCAATAGAAAGTCGGGGGTTAGTTTATAATTTTAATTATAGCTTGTAAACAAATATCGTAGGTACTTAGTGTTTTGTTTGTGTTATTTAAAATTATTCTATTTTATTTGTTGATGTACAATTATTACTATAAATAATTAAGTAAGTAAAAAAAGGGACGCGGGCGAAGTCGCGGGCAAACACTAGTAATTTATATATTATGTACACTAGCTTAGCTAATTTGTATTAGGACGAAGCGAAGGTCACGTTGATCTTTCTCTGTAATAAATTTATTTCGCATAACTCCCATATAGTTGTCACCTATAATTAAATGTTAGTAGTGGCAGGGTCCATTGGCCAGAGCCCATTTCCTTATCCTTCACTATGCTTAATACCACTAAGGTCGAGGGCCACGTATGGTGGTGTTGCAAGCGCGTGGACCGTCAGCCTGTCTGACTATTTCAAGTTCAGTTCAGAACCAAATTTAATCGGCTCGATCCGATAGTCAAAAACGCTATATTAAGAGTAAATTGTTCTCGAAAGGCTTCAAGAACTACAAAGACGTTGAGAACTTACACCACAAAAGCACTTCCGGCGTCAATTTCATAATATCTTGCCCTGTGTGAGGTGGTTTCGACACGAATTAGGAAAACATATCTACCCAACGGCTTCTACGCACCAGTGCGAAACGATTTGTATCTAATTGATTAATACATTTCAAAATCAGTTTAACAGAGCAATGTTTGAAACAATGTCAAGAATTTTATGAAAATAATTCATAATTGCAAAATAAACACGCATGATATTGCGAAAGTGATGTTAATTTATTTTGCAAAATGGTAAAAAAAAATTGTTGTTAACAACTGATTAAATAGTATTTACTATATGAATAAGGTAATACTTATGTTATTCCTTAGGTATTTGTTGATTTATACATATAACATGATTATATAACTCTCAATATAACACAGAGATACACATATAGTTTCGCATATAATTTGCGTGCTAGATTATTTAATTATTTTGATTTTAAACGTCTCGTTAATAATGAATTTAAATAAACTTTAACAATACTATATTCAAGGAATCTAAGAGTTTGAAATTAAATATATGGATGAACATTGAAATAACATTAGGAATTACAACTTTTTAAGTTACATTACTGATTTTTTTTCTTTAAATTATATACAAAAACCTCTCTCGTTCATCGTTCTTTCTGTTAGTGAAAACCGTACTGCGATTTCATTTTATAATAAATATAGATATTATAGACAAGTGTTGATACAAGGGTAAATATTCTAATTTCTTAATGAGAAAATACTGAAGACTGCAAACATTTCTTTCAATTTCACAGTATTTACTCAGGTATATTTACGAAACGATATCTCATTATTTGAATTGATTCTTTAAATTGAAATAGCCAATAATGTGACGCAAAAATGCGCTGTTCATGTCAAGATTCCAAAGCGGCTGCCTCCACTTTCACCGCTATAGTTGATGCGCCGAAAAGCAGGGACACTTTCCTATTTAGACTATGATTTAAAATCACAACGCGTGTAGCCTTCACAAGATGCAATTAATGTACTTTAGTATATTTTCTTTCTTAAAACAGTGACAATATGGAATAAGAGGCAGTATGGCTTGCAAACTGTGAAGTGACAATATTTCTTGATAAAAATCATAATATATAAAAGGCAATGTATGTATGTATGTTCCACTATGTTCCCTCATCATCATCATCATCTCAGCCGCAGGACTCCACTGCTGGACATAGGCCTCCCCCATAACTTTCCAATAGGACCGGTCAGAAGCAGCTTGGATCCACCGTTGACCCGCGGCCTTTATTAGGTCGTCTGTCCACCTTGTGGGTGGACGTCCTGCGCTGCGCTTACTGGTCAATGGCCTCCACTCGAGAACCTTCCAGCCCCAGCGGCCCAAGGCTCTCCGTACTATATGCCCTGCCCCCTATGTTCCCGCTGAACCGATTTTGATAAAATTTTCAAACAATCTTCAGCTTAGTCCAGCGGGTGATCCTGTGAAGTTTGGTAGCGATCGGATAAGAAAAATGGACGCGGACGAAGTCCGGGCAAAACCTACTTTTAATATAAAAATAAGGAATATTATTTGTTAAAATAAAATACATAAACAAATAAAGGGCGCCAATGCTGATGGTCTTCGTGGTAGTATGTGACAGAAGTCACCTCTAAATACAAGTATAAATACCTGTGATTGACGCAAGAGTGCTTTTGTAAGGAACAGGTGCTTTAATACTTTACGCCCGCCCAATGGCTGGAAAATTGGTTCTGAAATCCCGTAAATGCCAAAAAGAAAAACCGAATACATCCATCCGAGTAGTTACAACTGATTTTCAGATTTCGTCAATTTCTTTAATCTTATATTATTAATTATTATAAAAAAATCTCATCACGATAATCGTTCACTCTAATATTCGAATATGCAATGTTTTTGTCAATGTGATCCCGGTTTGAAAGAAAGATATATAATTTATAAAGATATATACGCCGACGAACTCGATATCAAATGCTAGTACAATCCTAATGTTATAAATGGGAAAGTAAATTTGTTTGTTTGTTACGCTTTGTTGAAATAAGAACTGATAAAAGAAGTAACTGAGTAAGTAAATGAAATTGATGTAAAATTTGAAAACAGCGTAAAGCAAAAATAAAATGGTTTCAAATTGCAGCAAACAAAGTTGTCGTGTCACGTCACCGGTCGAATGTTACTTGAATCGGTGCGCACTGTGCGTGCACTACCAGTAAACATAAGAACAGAACATAAGAACTTAAAAATCACTCATATTTCTCAAATGTTTATATCATATGCACGTAAATGTTTATTTTCTTACAGCTTAACTACCCTCAAACGCTTGGTTGCCTAAACAGCAGAAGCAAGTTCGAATGTTGGACATACCGTAATAAATATAGGGTGACGTAGATGATGTTTCAGTTTGCAGAACAAACAGCGTTTCGCAGTCATTTGTGCACCCATTTGGCTGCAGTAACTACCCTCTTACAGAACTACAAATAACAGCATTTGTGCTGTTGTATTTCGGTGAGTAAGGGATGTCAGAACCTATCCTTTCCTAATGCCTAGATTAAAGATTTAATCCTTCTATGGTCGGCAGCGCACTCGCAGGCCTGTGGTCCTCAGCCTATCAAGTGGACCGTCAGCCTGTCTGACGACCTTAACACAAAAAAAAGATAAACAAAAAATAAAACGTTTATCAGTTTCACTACTCTTTTAAATAATGTTGTGGTCACACGGCACAGGTCGTCGAACCGCACATCTCTTGTCGCATGAGGTCTACACAATTACTTATCGTTTGTTATTAATACCACACTATAACATAATAAATGCAACCGAGTTTTATTTATATTTTGAATTTTTTTGCATTTCTTTGAGTAATGTACGGTTAACACTTGAAATTGAAATATTAGTGATATTAAATGTATTAATATTAACGCCCACTGCTGGACATTGGCCTCCACCATAATTTTCTAATAAGACCGGTCAGAAGCAGCCTGGATCCACCGTCGACCCTTATCTGGTCGTCTGTCCACCTTGTGGGTGGACGTCCTGCCCTGAACTTATCGGTCTGTGGCATCCACTCGAGAACCTTCCGGCTCCAGAGGCCCAAGGCTCTCCGTACCATGTGTCCTGCCCACTGCCACTTCAATCCGCCTAATCTTGACACCTCGAAAGATTGCAATACCATTCGCTACGGTCGGCAAGGGAAAGAGAGTACAAAATATATATATTAAAATAAAAATATATTAGTTAATATTTGAATCGGTTAGTTTAAAATAAAACCAAGGAAGTAAACACTACTTGACCACATACACATTAAAAATGTTGAAATAATATTTCATGACGGACTTGTGACACTCGACGTTATAATGAAACTGGTCAGTTATGTCAATGAAAATGGGCTAACGATCTATAAATCTTCATAATCTTCTAACCTAGAAATTATTGTCTATAACTCGTTTGATCGAGTTCAGTTAGATGAAAACATAATTGCTTTTGTAGCAACCGGTGATTTGTTTTGATTTTTACTTAACAAGCTTTGGTTATGAGCAAGACGATGGTGAAGTACTACCCAATTAATAAGTTCGCTGCAATGTTTTAACATCTGTATTTGATCAAGTTTCAATTACATTCCAATTGTAAGTTATCTTCCTTTATATTTCTGTATTATATTCTTGAGTGACGTTTCTTGGATAATTATAAACATTCAACAAACGTCTCAACAGTTAAAGAAAACTTTTTTGAATAATTTCCTTCTTTTTCTCTTAGTGCCATCTCCTATCGGAGGTCGCATGTGGGCGTCAAAAGAGACTGAATTATGATTGTATTTTTCACGACCGGCATCGGTCAACGCATCGTCGACTTTCAAATAGGTCGCGGTGTTGAGTGGTAGCACGTATACCGACGTAATGCAGTGTTGCTTCACGGCTTGCGTCAGTCTGCACGCGGCGCAGTCGCATCGCTCGTCTTCCGCGACCTGCCGACCTTCACGACTAGATTCCAACGTAACCAAAACCGATTCGCTAACTGTACATAGTTCGCAATAAAAATAATCCAAATACAACTGTAAATTGGATTAAAGAATCAATTTTATTCACTTCAACTGTTACAGCATCGCACGAGAATTAGTCCGAATCAATTACATGGTTTCATGGTTTATCAGACCGCCTTATGTTCGATCACCACTCCATTTAGTTACTTCCTTTAGCAGATTAGTGTCACTTTATCACATTTTAGTTACAGTTATATTTTTATATAGGTACCTATATAAATTTTTATATAGGTCTACATGGCGGGTATAGATTTTTATATACAATTTGTTCGATCTTATCTTATATTGTCATAGTTTTGACAATAAGCAGTTTGATGGCATAATGGATTATTAAGATCTATTAATCGGGGTACATCCACAAAATTGTAAGTATAATAATTGTCAGAGTATAAGAACGATATATCCAATTATCCATAGCAATCATTTACCAAACCTGTTAAAGGTTTGGTAAAGACCTAAAGATTGTTTTGGTATCATTCACGTTTTCAGGTGTGAATACGACATATAATATGTATAATTCACACATGGAAAAACGAAAAATGAAACATCCTTACTGATATCATTCCGAGTGAGTTTGTTGGTTTGTTACGCTTTCATGCCTTAATTATGGACATTTATGTCTGAAATAAAGTTATTATTATTATTAACTACTCAATTGATCACTAACTATGAAATTTTGCATACACATTGTCAGCGGTATAAAAAAGGACACAGTGTTCATTTCACCAAGCAAAAAGTACTGTTCCGGAGGAATTAGCTAAAGCTTTTTTTTTTTAAAAAATTAACGCCTTAATAGAGTAGGTACACTTGACTCGGACGTAGTTGCGGGCAAAAGCATGTATATAATAAAAAGAATAATTAAACGTGAACAATTCTGAAAATTTCACTTTTCGTGCACTGCAATATCTGGAATCACTTTCATTATTGTTAATATTTTTCTTATCCAGATTTGATACTAGCATTCGTTTTCATTTTTTAACTATCAAATATTCTAGTCTTTTGTTTTCGACCTAGATTAATTTTTACTTAGTTTAAGAAAGTGAGTTTCTATTTTTTTTTTAAACAAATAAAGACGAACAAATAAAGCAGCATTCTGACAATAGAAAACTGATTGTCAAATGAAAGTAAATTGTACAAGGAAGAAATTTGATAGTCTTGTTATTTTAGTGATTGTTTGATTAATATTAGTGATTGTAGGTAATTTAAACGTTTAGTTAATGTCAGGTTAAAGCATTCTATTGAAATGTCAGTGAGGAGTAGATATCATTGGTTGATTGAATTTTATTAACGGTAATTGGTCACCTTTAACATCTGTTGGCGTTATCTGTGAAGAGACAGGCGGATTCCTATTTGACAGGCTATGCGTTACATCATACAAGGCCAAGATGCGTCAAAGTCATCAAACACAGTGAAATGGCAGTGCGGTCGGACGCAGACGGAGGCCGGTCACTCCAATACAAAACAGTTTTCGAAACATGTCTGGTATTTAACGAACAAGCTAAATCAAATTTTACATAGATAAATGAAAGCTTATAATTGTACCTAATAAAATGATCAGTCATGTCATTAGCATTGTTGTATTGCTAGGCTTTTTACTTTGGGCTTTTACGTGTAAATGAAATATTATGTTAATATCTGTGCTTGCCTTGCAAGTATTGAGGAATGTTGTTGACTCCTATAAATGCGGCGGCATCCGCCATTTGTTTTTTTTTACATATTTGCAAAAATTTAGTATAGATTTGCAGACAAAAATTGCACTCATACGAAACTAGAAGCGGGTCGCTAGTAACAAAATAATTAATTTAAAAAAAATTTTTTAATACGCTTTACTAACATAATAAAAAGCATAACTTTTATTAATACTTGTAAAAAACGTTAAGTTAAATTTCAGTATTGAGTTCACGTGTTTCAAGCTGCAAAAAAAATCGAAGTTACAAGATGATAGTATAAGAAAAATTATATGTACGTTATAAGTAAATATAAAAGTATGAAATGCAATTATCATACGTTTAATAAATAATTATTCCAATACATACAATAATAAAACAGTAAACAACTCTGTAACCAGATAATGTCCTTGGTACAATTACTCGAATCAATTTATAGCTTAGTTTTTGTCCTATTTTTTCTTCAATGTTCGTTAACAAAAAATAGCGACATTATGAGATCGGAATTTCTAGCGCTCTGTTCAGTTATTTATTACTAAGTTATTTATTTGAAAGTCATTTTTTGAAATAGTTCAGGAGGTGTTGTAATAGTTCAGGCTTTCTGCGTTCGTTGGGGTCGTTGGAAAGCGTTCGATGGAGCGGGTCTTTGGGCACGCGAATATTGGTTGCGCCACCTTCACAAGGTCGAAAGAATTGAACGATAAAATTGAAATTGAATGCTTCATTATTGGTTAGGACAAAAGAATTTTATAGCCGTACACAAATGAGAAAAACTAGCGGATCTAATTTGATTAATTAGACGACTTTTCGTTTGAGGCGATGAAAAAAAGAAATAATTAAAATGTTTCGGCCAAAACGAGTTACTCGTAGTACGGCCAAACCGTTTTATTTATCTTGATATTTCAGACATGTAGGTAAAGCCCAATAGTCTCGATGGGACTCAATTTGACAAGCCCGTTGGATGAGTGGTAAGGGTACCTAATGTCCTTACCTAATGTCTCAGGGGCACCGGGTTCGATTTCCGGCGGGGTAAACTTTGGAAATGAACTTTTCAAAGCAGACTCTGGTCTGGATTTGGAAAGCAGTGGCAGGGCACACTGCGTTTCGCAGTCATTTGGGCAGCCCGTGTGGCGGCAGTAACCACCCCCTTATAGAAGACTACGGGGAAATAAAAGCATATGTGCTGTTGTGTTTCGGTGAGTGAGAAATGCCAGAGCCCATTACCCCGTCCCTCTTTATCCCTTATCCTTAATCCTTATATGGTCGGCAGCGCACTTGCAGCATCTATGGCGTTGCTTGATACGCGACGATAGTTAGCTACTATCGAGTGGACCGTCATGCTGTCTGTCGACCTTAACATAAAAAAAAACCGAAATTGTGTTCGTGAATATATAGTGGGATATGTAAATATAGACGAATTTGTCAATAGATATATAGTCAGTATGTAAAATAAATAAAAAACAACTTCAAATAAATCTCAATGTAAGACTATTGTTCCCTTGTGTTGGATTAAAATAAGGAATTGAATATCAGATATTTCATTTTGTTTTGTTTTATTTTATACCATTAGTAGCGACTTGCCCCCGGCTTTGCACTGATGCACTTTGGCGGACAACGTTTGTGTATATAAAAAAATGCTAGTAATGTATTAGGTATACATAATACATGTTTATAATGTCTTAAATCTATAATATGTATATATAACAAGTATATACATAATAATTGTGTATATATATATATATATATATATATATATATATATAAATATATATAAACACTAAAGCCCTTCACATGCAAACGTTAAGGAATGTGGTATTGGATTTAAAACCAATAAAACCAATATGGCGTACATCGTGACTTGTGACTAAACATTTTACGTCTTCACTAACACATTCCTTGTAATAACGACATTTTATTAATTGACATTTACTTGCATAATTATTTCTATGGAGGATTGAAATCCAATGTTTTTGCTTCGATAATATTCGCCAGTTTAGGAACAGTTGTAAGTATATATTAAAATATTTCAACAAATTATACACAAACACAAATCTTCCTTGTTTACATGTACTTTAGGTAGTTAAGAAGACGCGGAAAACAACTTTATTTTATATGTATGTACATACATATAAATGTAGAGATAATATTCTATAAGTAGGCACAATACTTTTATAATCGTTTATCCTGACTTTCAACATTCAGTCAAAACTTTTAAGTCTGGAAAGTAGAATTTTGGAACATAAATTTATTTCACAACGAAAAGATTTCAAAAAATTCCAATTCCATGCGAAGCCGGGGGCGGGTCGCTAGTATGATATATAAAGTAAATAACGGAAATAAAAGTTAAGCATAGAGTTTAAGTATAATAGTAATTCAAGCATTGTATCGACGTTTAACTCTGTATGCTCTATGAATTTGAAACAGGATAAGGGAAATTGGGTAAAGATATTTCGTGAACAAACTATCTATTAGAGACTTTAAAGGTTCACTTTCAATAACGGTCATATGTCGTGTCGTCGAGGGAGTCTATCGCATGCTAATTATTACTTGATTTACGAGTATCGAACCAAGTTAAAGGCATAATGGATACGCCGTCAATACCGAGCGAAATTTATGTTTGACATTTATAAGGGAACGACGAAAACAACGCTTGTGGACCGGATTTAACTTCATTAACATTCAAAAGGATGTTAATAATTAATCAACACTATAGTGTAGCGAAATTGGTTTTTTAGTATTGTATTGTATACGTATTTATGTTATCGAGGCCAAAAAAACAGACTTTAGAGTTTTTGTCTGTTTGTGCGTTAGTGCACGCCAATCCCAGAAACGGCTTAACGGATTTGGATGAAATTTGGCACACAGATAGTTTATTATCAGGATTATAGTATAGAATAATTTTAAATCTGGAAAAATGTTAGGTTCCTGTGGGATTTAAAAAAAAAACTAACACACCTTTTTACTAAATGTTAAGAATCTATAAAAAGATTTCCAATAGAAACTCGAAATAAAACTGTAATTTATTCAACAAGTGTATGTAGCTAATTGTCGATGGCCGGATATGTTTGAATTTCGAACAGCATAGAGTAAGGCATGTTTGTAAAGATTAAGTGGTTTGCATTAAAACAGTCTATACTCTTTTCACTTACTAATTAGGCATAAGCAATAATATAATTAATAAAATTAATTTGATTTTAATAATGAAAACAAATTAAGTAATCAAATTGAGAATGAGAAATACAAATATAGCTTTAAAATTTTTTTAAGTTTCAAAGGCAATGAAAGGACCAATCCGATACAGTCGCAAAGAATCAACGTCGTAGGGAATTACGAAGGACAAGTGAAGTGACTGCAGTTATATTGATGGAACATGTAATCATCGATGTTCTATGTTCCAATAATAAATGGCTAATAACAAAGTAATTCAAATTAAATTAACGATTACTTCACTCTGTAATGACGGTGGCATAAACTTAGTTATGAGTCTTATGCCACCGTAAAACTTGTTCATACAAGGCAGCTAGGTTAACTTTGATTTAATATAAGTAAAATATTTAATATTAAATTAAATTATTAATTTAATATAGGTACTATAATTTAATTTAAATAAAGGGAACTTTATTATTTATAATAATTTATCTGCAATATTCATAAAAAGGTGCACTTAAATTTTAAAATCATCCCTATAAATTTTATGACTAGATATATTTTATGAAATATAGGGTAAAAATAAGTTTACATATCTTGCAAAATTGCTATCGGCAATAAATTTTCTAATTTAAAAATCTTTCGATTTCAGGTAGGTCGTTTGGACCGTCAAAATGTTCGGCCTTTATTAAGGGTTCGGAAAAGGTTAGCGAAATGGATTTTGGCATCCCCGATATTCACTCACCGAAACACATGCCATTATTTCTAAGTGATCTTCTGTAAGGGGTGGTTACTGCCGCCAGACGAGCTGCCCAAATAACTGCGAAACGCAGTGTGCACTGCCACTACTTTCCAAATCCACACCAGAGCCAACTTTGAAAAGTTCATTTCCAAAGATGACTTAACCGGGAATCGAACCCGGGCCCCCTGAGACAGAACGTTAAGGCAAGCACCCTAACCACTCATCCAATGGGCTCGTTAACCCACTCAACCAACACCCAATCACAATTGGTATGTCCCGCCCATTACCACTTTAGTAACTTATTATTTAGTCTACATCGACCTTGAATCTCCAACGCATCTTCGAATTCGGATCATTCCTTCACAGATATCGCTGTCTCCATTAACTGAGCGACTTGTAATTTGAGGACTATACAAGGTCTGGAACTTTTCAACTGTTTTTCATTTGACACTAGGCTCTTTGTACTTGGTAGCCTTTGTACTAGATAAGTGCACTGCTATTTAGTTGTCTCGAGTCAACACGTGTGCCTATACAATAAGTTAGAAACCAGTTTTAGCGGATCGATTGCTAGTTGGCCTAATCACTCGTTCACCGAGTAGCCGGCTGACCAGCTAGCCGCCGGAAAACGTTATAACACTTTCATCACACCATACTAAAATGGGACACTAAACATTACCTAATTTCACACATTAATGTACTATAAAATTTTGTACTTTAGCATTTGTTACGGTCCTATAAATTAATATAAATAACATTCGCGAGTTTAGAAATGACTAACATTTAAGTACTTAACAGTTCCTTGTTTAATCTGTGACTAGTGATCCGCTCCCGGCTTCGGCCAGGATGCAATTTTTATATATGCATATACAAACCTTTCCCGTTTATCCCTCTTTACATAAATGAAAACCAGATTAAAATCGATCTAGTCATTCTTAAGTTTTTACTCCCGGCTTCGCACAGGAAAAAACTTAATTAAGTTTTATTTTATAAAAAATCCGTGAAGAATCATCTAATTGATGGTGAAAACCGCATTAAAAGCCAATGCGTGGTTTAGAAGGAGTTAGCGTTTAAACAGACAGACGCAGAAAGCGACTTCAAATATACTACCTATGTAAAGAGTTATTAGTAAATACAGATAACCAGTATAATGTATATATTATACTTAATTAATTATACACGCCGGCGTGTCGTAAGGTTATTAATTTTCATTATTCTGTAAAATTATTGCGATACTTTTTAAATATATTTTTTTTATTTAGAAATCTAGAATCTTGATCTCAAGATTATCTCAAGACTATAACTTACTATTCTTAGAATTTTACCTAATAGGTAAACCAACTACGTAGTCTAATTAAATATAAAAAAAATTAAGGTATACTAGCTACCTGGCCGGGCTTCGTACATATACCTACCTACCCATACATACCTACATCCATGCATTTTTATATACACCGAAAACTATAAATAAGATGCATGCTTTAGAAGTAAATCGAAGAACAGACAGCGACTTTATATTATTCATATATATGAATATTATTAAATTAATATAAGTACATATAAAAATCACATGTCTAGACGTTTGTTCAAGCTAATATCAGAAACCGGGCAACCGTTAGCAATGTTGTTTTAAAAATAATATGGTTTGTACCAGTTTAAAGGATAGGATATAATATATAAGTATATTAAATTATATTTAAAAAATATATTGTATTCTATAAAATACAAAATATATTCTTTGTAATTTTAGTAATTATAATTTATCAGTAATACCTCAATCCCTTCTGTTTCATTCTGGTATCTCGCGAGGAAAAGTTTTTTGGATAATAATCCCATAAAACACTGTCCTTGAGTATTAAAGCTTTAAATATTAAAAATTCTCGCTTTCATTACAAAAGATATAAATATTTATTATTAACGAGTTCAGATTCAGAATGTGTAGAATTGTGCGGCTCAGATTTCGTTCAAAGAATATTGTTTGTAGGTATCACTCTGAATTCGCGAACATTCAGAATTAAAAATAAGTAACACACTGTATTTTAAAAGTTCTCCTAACTGAAAATTATTATAATTTTTTAAAGAATTTCCCATTAGATAGATAGTTTAATCCATTTTTTCTATTCACTTGTGACAACTTGATATCTCCACATTTTTCTTGTCTATTTAATTAAAAAAGTTATAAATAATATACAATTATGTGCACTTACGTTTTAAGTTATAGGTTAACATCCAATTTTCTCTGAAGATTACAACCAACAAATAGAAATTTAATTATAAACTCATTAGTGTCTTTGAAAGTACACGCATTGATGGAACACTGTTTAATTGGAATCCGTTGATAATTATACAAAGGAAATGTTCAAGGCAAGCCGCGAAAATGTGGACACGAAAACATGGACCGCGATTTCGTAGAGAAAAAAAAAAACCGGCGGAGCCAAAGCGTGATACCGCGCGATGGCGGTTAGCAAAACTAACGTATCAAAACCGAACGCTCTTGGCGCCTCCAAGGTATTATTTAAAGTTACTTTTACTTACGTCTACAGCTGGTCAGGTTGGAACACAGTTATCTCAACAGCGCACCAACAGTTCGCATGCTCGCGAAAGAGAAAACAATATTTCTTGTTGAGCTCGAGCTAGAAAACTTATTTTCTTAGTATATACCAGGGAATATTTGTGCAAGATTAAGGCGAATTATTGCTATGCAAAGTATCGGTCGCGGTTCATTGAAATTTTAGGTAAGTATTGCCTTATTTCCTTGCGTAGTTCGGTATGTGAGGGGAATAATAGTAGAGTGCAGTGGTCGTGTCTTGGGAATAAAGGTGCCGGTTAACAGGAAATTCAAGACTCATGGGGAATATTGTTCAGATTGTAATAGACTATATATACGTATGTCTTTCGGTGTGTGAAAATTGACTTGAGGGCAAATATAAATCAAGATATTGAGGTATAAATAAAATCTTATGCATAACAATAAAAATAGACTAGTTATTGGAAACTGTAAAAATATTTTTTGAAAAATAACAAAGCTGGATACATTAATCCAAATGACAATAATTACCTAATTTGTTTTAAATTTCATTAATAGATTTTTAGAAAAATTTTGAAAATAAAAATTGCAAAAAACCGCAAGCGCAGGCTTCGCAGGGATGCAAGCTTTTTAACTTTAAAAAAACCTTCGCTAGTCGCTACACGCAGTAATTTTTACTGGATGAAAGGTACCCTATGAATGGATTCTGCATCCCTTACTATTCACGAAAATACAACAAAAGAAGTGCTTTTATTTTGCGGAGGACTTCTGAAAGGATATATGAAGTGTCTCCTTACAGAAGACATTTTATGACATCAGATAGACCAATAGTACCAGTATCCAAAACATAATTAGGTATATTAAACCTATTTAAGTTTATATGGCTCCAACACTTGACTAATTTAATGTACCAACTTCTACCTTTTGTAAGGTTTTCGGACTATGTCAATGTTATCACATCGTTCACACAAGTATTTGAAAAGATTCAGTCGTGATAGGCCGATCGGAATTCAAACAATCCCGTCATTGTCAGCAGCTCAGCATGAGCTGGTATTGATAATGATATCAAAACTATTCGCTGATTTCACACCTGCTTGAGTGAATAAAATAACTTTTTGTATAGCCCCCTAGACATTGGAATTTGTGTTGCAACCTGTGCTCAAGGGTTTGTGTCGCTGTATTGTCTGCATCTGTCAGATCGCGTCGTGCTCTTTGCGGCCTCGCATGTAACCAACTGATCTAAATCACTTGATACGCCCGCACCGATTAGGAAACCATTATATGAGCCAATTTACAATTTCTCCGATCACTTTTCATGTTCACGCGCCGTGCAATCTTAAATGTTTCCTACAATTGATACTGTTAAAGGCTAAATATCGTCGGAGGAAGAGAAACGATGGTTTTTGGTCAAGACGAATGCATTTAGTCCGAAAATCTTACGCTAATGACAAAAACTGTGAAAAAATTATAAAAATTGACAATTAGAATATAAAAAATACAAAAAAAGCCAGTGGTATAAAAAAGGTCGTCAACAGATACAATAAGTAATTGTAAGTAGATACTTATTGTTCAGTTTTCATGTCAACTCAATAGTTCGCAATTTGTCCAAATCAAAACATCCGCTGAGACATATCATTTTATTATGATCTATTATGCAATTACAGAAGTATTTAATATTTCACTTCGAGTACACCAGATCCAATTGCTTGTATTCGGTAAGTGAGTAAGGGAAGCCAATCTTACTGTAGCACCTGTGGTGTTGCTTGTGTTTTAGGCGACGGCAGCTAATTACCATCAAGTACACCGTCAGCCTGTCTGATGACTTTTACAGTAACAAAATATGTTGCGTTAATCTCGGAAGGTTATGAAAGTATTGGTTCCTGTTTGCGTCGATCTAAAAAGGGATTTCTGAGGATGGTTTATGTATATAACTTGGATATATCCGAGTTACACTTAATTCGGAAGTCGGAAAAGTCAGAGTTTTTGTCATTAAGGAGTCGGAAAAATATTGGTTTGAAATGATTTTTATGAGTTGAAACAATATGTGACAAATTTATCGACCTAATGAGATCTACGAGGAAGTCTTATATACTTTAAAGATAACTAACGGTAAATATGTAAGTTTTTTGCGAAGCTGTTCTAATCAATATATTATTACTCGTATTATTGTGAATCTATGTCGAAATGAATATTCAAGTTGTATAGAAACTTAGTGCTATGCATTAAAGAAAATTTTTAATTTTCCTACCATCAATCGTCATCCTCACTTGATGGTAGCCATAGCCACTTACCATCAAGTAGACCGTCAGCCCGTCTATCGACCTCAACATAAAAAATATATATTATTTCAAATGTCTTTTCATGTGTAAAAGACACAACATAAACAGAGACTCAAATTATAATTTTTATTACTTCGTTTGCAATCTCATTACCGCTTGTCAATCAAAACATCTATAAATTAATTCGTGATGTCTCTAAACGAATGCGAGGTTATAGATACTAGGCATTTCAATGAACCGTATTAAAGGATTAATATATAAATTAACAATTTAGTGTTTTAGGTAACTTGAATTTAAGGTTCAGAATAGGTTGTGTCTTGTAACAGACTTT
The DNA here is from genome assembly GCA_944738685.1 of Synanthedon myopaeformis. Classification (NCBI taxonomy): domain Eukaryota; kingdom Metazoa; phylum Arthropoda; class Insecta; order Lepidoptera; family Sesiidae; genus Synanthedon; species Synanthedon myopaeformis. The sequence continues at coordinate 8,976,675 of OX122919.1, forward strand.
GTTACCACGAATTGAATTTAAGGTTAATGCTAGTTCAATCATCTGAAGACAATAAAAGGACATGTCAATACTTAATTGAAGATTTGTTGGCACGGTTTTAATGAGGTCTCAGTAACAATTATTTTTAATTTAAAATTTTCATTAGAAAAGCTTTAATAGATTTGCAAATGTTATGAAGAATGGAGATACCAAAATGTCTGAAAGGAATACAGACAAATGGTTTTATATCTCGAATTTGAAACTCGATGCTAATATTTGTCGTTGAAGCATATTTTATATTATGTTATGGGAAGCAATGAACGATGATATTTAGTTAAAATCATCTTTCATTGCAAAATGAATGTAATATGATATTTAATTAGTCACTACTTATATGATTTAGCAGGAACGGTGTGTTCGTATTTTCTACTAAGAACAGTAGGTACTACATACCTACTAACTAAGATTCACAAAGTCAAATTTATAAGGTTCTTGTGTGATACAAACAGCTATTGCAACAAACTTAATGTTTATATACCTATGTGTGAAAGGGAAATACTGTCAATCTGCTTGATTAAGTGAGCAAACAATGTTGATGAAATTTACTAATTTTAACTAAACCACTCAAAATAATTAATGAAATAATGAAACAAATGTGTTACATTTCCTTGTCATTCAATTTTTATTGCTTGGGACACTTTCTGTGCCGATCAGTGTATTTAAGTATGTAGGTATTCCAAGTTCCGCTGAGGAAGTGGCTGTATCAAAATATCCATTTTGTGAAAATTACCAATATCCATACGATTTGTAATAGAAAATCTGAATAGGGTGATCTGAACCAACACCTACTGAACAGGCATTCTACATTTAAAAAAATATATATTACTGAGTAGATAGCACCATCTATACTAGTCCTGGTGAACTTTTAAATCATATCACATTACTACAAGTACAGGTTAGTATTTCCCACACTCGTTAGATGTCACTTTTCATAATCGTATATGTTTTGTAGTAATACTTATTTAGCGAATGTTAATAATATTATATTATTTGGAAACTTTGTGTCCCACCAATATATGTTTAATATATAATATAGAATGCAAAAACAAACTAGGCAAACTATTTTGAAGTTACACAATGTGAATATTTTAGAAAACATTAAAAAAGCGAAGTAGGACCTACGGACTGCTTTGTTTTTACTTAGCCCATTATATGATTTCTACTCCTCGTGATACAATAGTATCAAATGTAAAGTAATTTACATTATTTATAAAAATGTATGTAAGCATATTAAAAATTATAAAATTATATAAAAGTTAATTTAACAGTCTAACTAATCTAAGTAAAAATTACTGACAGTATATTATGTTATTTGGTATTGACACTGACAGTTAAATATTTACAATTTTGTTTGTGTTCAATCAAATTTTCAAATTTCAATGTGTGGTCTCTGTGGTATTTTAGCGGCACAAACTATATAGAAGATGGTGAGAATTATACATCACCTCGAAGAGAAGGTGAAAACATTAGAATCCTTTGAATGCAAAGATTCAAATCACTCATTTAGCTCAGCAGGGTTCGTTCATTCGTGAGCTACCTACCCATCCCAATGGTAAATCATAGATATAATGTCATATCATATAAACCATTAGTTTTTAAAACGTTGTTTATGTTGAGAATATTATGATTATGATTTGTGTATGTGTTGTGAAAATGTAAACCATTCGTGTGGTTTTATAACAGACTGTGTTGAAATGAAAACGAGACCCACTGTGGGTCCCACACAATTTGATGATGTTAAACTCACAATTATAGACAATATTGAGGTCTGGGGCGAGTTAACTTCTCTTCTCAATATGTGACGCAATTGTACTAATTATAATTTAAAAATATTTAGGCAAGATATGAAGTTAACTGTAAATCTTAACTTAAGGGTCGATGATGTTAAATGTTGTGATTACCCAAAGATCTGATCTGATTATTTACTCTTGATAATATACCTCTCCCTCTCTACTCGAATTTGATACCAATTCATTCTTGTGTATTGCTTTTCTAGTTAGAATAAAATATAGTTCAATGTGTATGTATTCAATTCTTTCAAATTCACATCAGACCATGACCAAATGTAAGAATTGTATTGTGTCTTCTGTTGTACCTTAAAAATAAATAAATAAACTAAGTAACTAAGGTATTTTAACATTTTTTCTCTTTGATTTAAGTGAGGCGTGGAGTGATTATAACACAAAAAGGAAGGCTGCTTTTTATAGAGCAAAGAGCAGCCAGTAATGCTGGAGTTGGTCTTGCACTTAAAAGTAGATTAACTGGGTGCTCAAGAATATTGGTGTGTAGGTACAGGCCTAATGGATGTTGACGAAGCTGAAATTACGCAGGTTCTTATAAATCATATAATTATACTAATATTATAAAAGAGAAGATTTGTATATATGTTCGTAACAAATAAACTCAAAAATTACTCGACTGATTTTAAAATTCTTTCACCTAACAGGATATATTTTATTAATTTATAGGGACGAAGTCGCATGCAATACCCAGTTAGTTATTTATATATAAAGTTGAAATAATGACTTATTTTCAAATATGAAAAGATTTATTACCTAGCAAAAATTTTGAAATGGAGTTAATGCTTTACTTATCTTGAAATTTATCTTTAAAATCTTTTAATAAAGACTTGTAGTTATCCTTCCATAGAGTAAGATTTCTTATGCTTAAAATTTAGAATACTCCCTTCCAGGGGGCAAAATAAGTCTGAGGACTGGGGTCTGGGAGATAAGTACATCCCTGGTATGTGAATCTGTACTTTTTTGGAAATTGGATTAGTTGGACATTGATGGATGTTGGGTGTTGTATGAGGAGTGTGGTCTGGGTGAAAGTAACCTGTATGGAGTGGTGATGTGTCAGGACATTTGGTATTTTTACTTACACGTTTTGGTAGGTGTTTCTGAATATGATGAGGATGGTTTATTTTATAAGGTTTATGAGAATATATGGTTTATTTTCCGATATGCTGCAGTTAATAATATCGCTAGATAGTGAAGGGACACTTCTAGTTGTAGAAGATCGAAATGAGACAGCAGATGCTGGGCGCAAAATAATATTCGAATTAATGAATGAATTTCAAACATTTACCAAAAGCAATAAGTTTACCAAAAATATCGTACTCTTCTGTCATTTGTTTACTGGCATGCTGTAGCTCAGGAGCGTTGTAACGACGAATAGTTTTCTTCAGTTCGTAAGCATTCTGTACAGACTTATTCTTTTTACAACAAACATAAATTTCTTAAGTATGAAAAATATGTATGATTATATTTTGGATCTCTTGCACGAGATATCGGAGTAATCCCCCAGAGAGCCATAAAGCGGCTTTTTCTTACAAGAATAGATCGAAAAAGTAATTTTTATTGAAATGGGGCGCACCGTACCAGTGAAAAATACGCCGTTGCGTGACGGGAGCTTTGATAGAACTTTTTTTCTAAGTGTATTTGCTTTATATAAATTAGGTTCAAAGTTAATACTTTTTCAATAACATTTGTAAATGTTACAAACGCTTATAATACAAACAGCCTACTTTGCAATCAGTTTTCATTAATGTTATTGTGGAAAAAAGCAGCAGAAAAAAAAGCTTTTTGATTTTATTTCTGAGATGGAACTATTTCTTGTGTACCTACTTTAGAAATTAAGTACATTTTCATTTGAAAGAAAAATTATCGCAAAATAAATCCTATTTCAAATAATATAACAAACTTGTTTTATTGTTACTCTATAAATAAGAAATCGTATCATAATTTTTTCTATAATTAAGTATAAAATTAATGGTTTTGACAAGATCAAAAACCTTGATGACAAAAAGAAGATATATAGGAAATATATTATTATTTTCTAGCTGTTTTTATTAAATTGTTATGAAAATGAGTAAATTTTTAATTTCTTACTATAATATACTTTATTGGACATTATGATTAATTAGACATTTTGCTTATATTATGAAAAAATAGATATTACCTTAACCCTAAATTCGATTCCTGGTCGGGCCTTTCAATTCAAACTTTTTCGAAAGATAAAATCTGTATCACCTGCTCCAACGGTGAAGCAAAACTTTGTAAGGAAACCTGCACATACGTAATGATTAGTTATCTTCAAGGAGTCCTACCATTATGTTTCAGGCTAGTCGTTTCAGTAGCCGAAAAAGAAATTCCCTCGTGGGGAATATTTGATCGTTTTACAGAATTTCAGTGACAAATAATGCTCAATAAGGTCTTTTCGACGTCAATATTAACGTTTATGATAAGGTCAGAATATTTACGATGATAAAAATTTCCTTGATTTTGTTATGATGAAACATGAAACCAACATAGTCAAAAATATTTATGAAATACAATATAATATATTATTTTCGTACAATACTTTTCTATCAAAAATAGTTTGATTTCGGATATCTTAGAAGCTGAATCCATACTAAACAATCGATACTAATATAAAATGTGAAAGTTACTCTGTCTGTTTGCAAACACATTGTCAGGGATACTGACAAGGACATAGGGTAACTTTTATATATAAAAGATTTCACTTATGGAAATAGGGATAAACGTATACGTTGTTATTTTTTATTTTTCATCGCATACGGAGTCGCGGGCAAAAACTAGTATAAAATAAAAACAGTAGATAACAGCTAGGTGTCATAAAATCTCCACGTCTCAAATGACGAATTGGCGAGAGGGTTCATTACTCCCAGGTGCGTCATAAAAGCTCCAACCCCTAAATAGTATGGTTTCGTTGGTTTTAGAATAAGGCTTAAACTTTTACTATACTTGTACCTACAAAGACCACATTAGATTATTCAGACAGTAAAATAAGTCAGGCTGAATTGTGTGAAACTTTAAAAGTAGGTAGCTAGGATTGAAGTTTTCTTCACACCATATTTTATTGAAACCAATTGTTTACCTATGCAAACATACTTATATACTGAGATACAAAAGATTTGTAATATCCACAGGATCAATATGATACCTTGCACATGTTGCGAGTGTCCCGATAAAACTTTCTCAATAATCTTGTTAAATTTTGTGAAGTATACCGCCGTTCAGAAGAAATTGGATTTAGTGTGAAATGGATACAAGATACAGCCTCTACCGCCGTGTAAAATTAAGAATATTGAACCTACACTCGATCTTTTGTACACTCTGATATTTGGAGCTAGCATTGCCATTCTAACTTCTAAAGAAAGCTAACCGAAAGCGTATTAATGCGGGCTGGCACGAATACCTAGATAATGAGAGAATCCGATTGGAGGTAAAACCGCGGGGGCTTTTTTTACAAGGGGGAATCCATCATGGATACCCACGGGCCTGGGGCGACCGGTGGGTTATGTCGGACTCCTACCGACTAAAACTTTAGCTTTACCGCCTTAGCTTTAGCAAAGTTGGAAAGAAAATTAGTTTTGAAATGGATATTTTATCAATGTAACACTTGAAGCACAACTTAAGAGCTGCCAAAGGAAAAACTTTTTTCGTAACTACGAAGATAAACCATTTTCGTGCCGCTAGTGGTTTGTGAGTTGGCCAATTTAGAAGTTGGCCAACTTACTTATAAATACTTAATAGCACATTTTCGAGCGTTTAGCAGGTTCACAACTATGAAATATCGTCATACTTGAGATAAGTTTTGTTGAAGTAAGTAGTTATTATTAGTTGTTCAAGTGTTTTAATACTTACTTACTTACTTTTTTCTATCTAGTTATTTCAATAACATTATATTATTTTCACCAGACTTAATTACGTAAATATATAGATACTAAATGTATTTCGTTTTATTTATCTTGATATTTCAGATATGTAGGTAAGACCCGAAGGTAGTCTCGATGGGACTCAATTTCACGAGCCCGTTGGATGAGTGATAAGGGTACTTGCCTAACGTCTCAGGGGCCCCGGGTTCGATTCCCGGCCGGGTAAACTTTGGAAATGAACTTTTCAAAGTAGGCTCTGGTCTGGATTTGGAAAGCAGTGGCAGGGCACACAGCGTTTCGCAGTCATTGGGGCAGCCCGTGTGGCGGCAGTAACCACCCCCTTATAGAAGACTACCGGGATAAAAAAGCATATGTGCTGTTGTGTTTCGGCGAGTGAGTAAGGGATGCCAGAGCCCATTACCCCATCCCTTCTTTATCCCTTATCCTCAACCCTTCTGTGGTCGGCAGCGCACTTGCAGCACCTTTGGCGTTGCTTGTGTTATAGGCGATGTTAGCCACCTACTATCAAGTGGAACGTCAGCCAGTCTGTCGACTTTAACATAAAAAAAAACCTTAAATTATGTTTCTTTTTTATAGTCTTTAGGATCTTAATGTATCATCATTTAAAAAACCATATATTTATAAAATGCAATTCCATGTTGTATTCTGTTATGTTTGTAATTCTGTTTTCTGTTATTGCAGTCAACTCAGGTGTACGGTAGAAACTTAATTGAGTTTATAGTACACCTAAACTGTGTACCACCAACTGTTTTTTTTTTGTATGTAAATAAATAAAATAAAAAATGTTTTACACAAGAAAATAACTGTTTCAATTGTTGGTAACTACTGTGTAAATTTAAATCATTTGAGGTCGGAAGGTTTGTCAAAAGAGACACTGACCGGCTACAATTTGGACTGACGCGACCTTATAAAGGCCGCGGGTTAATTCTGTATTCAGTCTGTTTCTGATCCGTTGTATTTTGAAATCATGGGGGTGCTTTTGTATAGCATTAGAAGTCCTCCGACTAAAATCATGATGATAAATGGTTGTATAAATATCAACAAACCCGCGCCAAATACTTACTGGAATACTAAGCCCTTTCAAGGACTCGCGTTTAGGTCATATAAAGATTTGATGTTTTTTAAGAAAATTTTCTCTTTTAATAACTTTTTCCTCTTTGAATGTTACTAAAGATTACTAAGTTACTAAACAAAATATAAGTATGTAAAAAAATTTTGTGATTGATAAATTTGTCGAGTATGATTTTCATTCACTATTTGGTGTCGAATTATAAAATTTACTTATCTATAATATTAATTGTAGCAATATGTAACCAATTATTATTTTTAGCAATTCTTCCTTTCTTCAAGAGCGTACCATGTAATTTCTTTTTCAAGGCCGACTCAAATTGCTGTTTTAATTAATTTCAAACAAACTTGTCAGAAAACGCGAAAAATTCAATATATTTTTTGCGCTTGGATTTACAGAATGATTTAATGAAATTATGGTTTGTAAACAATTTGGCTCCCGTTTTTATTAGTATTTTAATTAACTTGAATGGTTCTACCATCCCAATGAATTGCGCTTTGTATCGCAGGCCCGAAATGAGAATTTCTGAAAAGAGCAATTGGTTTATTGGATTAAGTTATCCTTACTTATTTATCTAAGAATCTGATCAGAAGGGGTGATTCAAGTTTTTATTAAACAACTGCAAACAATGAAGATGATTGTAATATTATATTTTTATCAAGCTTCACTTATCACGTATGGACTTTCGCTACAAAATGAGGGCTCGATAGTTCTTAGAGTAGCCGACTTATATAATATTAGTGTGAAAATAAGTTACTTTTTTTACTGAATCGATCATCGTAAAATTTTGCAGACACGTCAGGAATACAATTTAGTGTCCATCCTGTACCTACTAATATTATAAATGTGAAAGTAACTGTCTCCTTTTCATGCCTTAACGACTCAACAGATCATAATGAAATTTTGCATACTCATTATCAGGGATACAGAAAAGGACATAGGGTACCTACCTACCTACATTCTATCTAGAAAAAGTACTGTTTCAGAGGGATTATAAAAAAAATCCAACGCCTGTCAAAACTACGTATAACAGCTATAAAGATTGAATAAATTATTGCTCACATATTTTGTTAGGAGTTTCATTATTTTATTTTTCAAAGCGGACGACGTCGCCGGTACCAGCTAATATTTAATAAATAAATTTGATACATAATTTAAGATATAAGTTAACCCACAGAAGTCAAGAGCTATTCATTATTTTCATTAGACAGCACAATACAAAGTTTTGAAACTCTAACGTTTCAGTGTAAAAGAACATCATTAACAAAACCGCTTTTTGCAAAGCGCTGCTCTCTTGTAGCGGATAATTTGGTTAGCCGCACTAATCCATTTATGTCGGCCTTTAAGCGTGTCTAGTGCACTGGCAACACTCGATTAGTTACTTGCACTAGTGTTGACTTATTTTAATTGACTTCTTAATTCAAAGATTTCACTTGAATGATATTATGTTATGTTTAAATTATGCGATTTTGTTTTGTTTATACAAATTTAATTCTTCACCTTCCCATTTTAAAGAAAAACTTCTTAATTTCCAGTATCATTTGTAGTGTGAATAGTATAAAAAAAAAAAACATGTCTGTGTATCCCTTAAATCCTAAACTATCCAACAACGGGACCCGTAGGTATGTGGTTTTTAAAGATTTTGAAAAATTTGTTTTGTGAAAACGTATAATTCTAATTTTTTAAGTTACAGTTTTTAATGTAAAGTCAGGCTATCGTTTCACTTGCGTTATGTTTTCATAGGCTTCCGTCTCCTATGAAAACATAACGCCAAAAGGATATTGATAAGAAAGAATAATGGTTACAAGCGACACTTATATAGTGAGTCACAACTGTTCAGCTGCTTTTCTTCGGTAATTTTCTATTAGTGGTATGTTGGTTATGGCCACCAAATGGGTTTCCCAGTTTAATACTTCGGAATGCAACACGGTCTGCCACTACTTTTTACTTGTAGTGGTAGAAAATAGTCGAACATTTGTAATGTAATAAAAAAAAGTTTTTCGAAACGTTACGCTTACCCAAAAGTTACTCGTGCGAAGCTCGTTACCTTGCAGACCTTGTAGACATACAAATAAAATAGCTGTGGATGCGAAAGTTTAATATTTTATGTAAATTATAGAAATATAAACATTCACTGTGAGTTTACTATATAAACGAATGATAAATATGTAAAGAAGTTACATAATAAATAACTATAATAAATGAATAGCATCATCATCCACTTGTGTCTCTCCCTTTCCAAGGCCTCTCCCAAGGCTCACCTCCCAAGGCACTGTCTTCTATCCTTCGTATCCAGCCGCTTCCCAAGGAGCCTTTCAGGTCGTCTGACCACCTGGTCGAAGGGCGCTGGTCTTCATTGGAGACCAATTCCAATTCGTGGTCTTCATTTGAGAACTCTACCCCATCGGTTATTCGCTCTGCGACAGATGCGTGACCGGCTCTGCAACAGAAAATGAAAGTTTTGTGAACCTACCCATATAAATTACCAAAATGTAAATTTCATATTGACTCTTTATTTGTGTGTAGGTACATTTTAATATTTTCAGCTTTAGAATTTGCTTGAATGCAGCACGCAAACGCCTATGGGAGAGATAATTCCACCCCTCCCACCATTCAGCATTGATCACCTGGCTTCCCGACAATAAGATTTATGGTTATCGGCTAGGGTTACCTGGTTTTATTGCTCGTTGGTAGAATCTTAAACGTGGAGGCGTTAATCTAAGAGTTATTTACAAGGCTTCTGTTGATTGCCATTTACTATTTATTGGTGTGATTTCAATAAATAGTTAAGTGACGCTATATCTGCTGTGAGATGCTAAGATGTCGGGTATCCCGTAGTAAGTACTTGATGCGACGGCATCAGGTCAAGGTTACCATGTCACGGAAATACCACCGAAGTAACAGTATACCAAATTTCATATCAATCGAACATATGGAAGTTAGTGAAATCCCTTCATCAATTCAAAATCAAAATCTGTTCATCCGTTCGGGAGCTACGATTACACAGACTGACACACATACCCACGTCGAACTTATAAGACCCCGTTTTTTGTGTCGGGCATCGATGGTTATTTAAAAAAAATAAAAAAATAAAACATTAATGCGAAAGTTTGTAAGGATGGATGTATAGATATGGATGTTTGTTACTCTTTTATGCAAAAAAGGCTCATCGGATTTGTATGAAACTTTGCACACACATAGTTTATTACCTGGATTAGATAAATACAGTATACTTTTTATCCAGGAAAATCGTCTAAAAATATAAAAAATTAGCGATGCCACCGCCGTAAAGATGTCAGATATTTTCTCAGGTTTTCATTTTTAAATGCGGTCGAAGTCGCGGGCACCAGCTAGTGATTAGATACCTAAATTAAAAGATGCGTAGGATGCCACATTAGTCGTTTTGCATGTATTGTAGGTACATCTCTCAATTATATATTTATTTATTCTTATTTCACTGCTATACAATATAGGTAACAATGTAATTAAGTACTTTAGCATTTGACTTACACATGATTTCGTAACAATCTGATCAGCCACTTTTCTGCTAGAATCGCACAGTTTTACCTAAATGGTGTTAGTGTTATAAACAATCAACATTAATTAGCGGATGAGGCTTAACAAACAGGCCACGGAGGACCCTCGTCAGTCTTTACCAGAGATCCCTTTCATTGCCAGCCTCTTGTAATGAATGGGCGGAATCTTTCAGAGATAACCGACCAATTAAAATTTTATATTAAAACATAAATTTCAAGATACTTAATGACCAATTAGCAAATGTTTTCACGAAAAGAATTATGATGTACCTACGAATAGAGACATCATGATTTGATCGGGTTTGGAAGTATTTTTTTTTTTATTTCAAGATATTACGAGTAAATTAACAAAAAAGCAATTACACAAATCGGATGTGATGCGACATGATTTCATATTTTGATAAAGGTCATGATTAACAGGGACAATTTATGGACATATAAACTATGGATATATGCATTTTGGCTTATACAGCGATAGTATGGAAAAAATCGTACTTACATGTATTTTATTTAAACCAATAGGAACGCCTGTACACAGGCCGAAAGCCAATAAGGGCACATTATGTGTATATATTATGAGCAGTTTCTTAATTTGGTAACGTTATATTTGACAAGAGGGATCACGGGTATTTTTGTGCCCTTGGAATGACTACCAGAGGGACCACGGGGAATATGCCAATAATTTCAGATGTTACCACATTAGTAATATCTATCTGACTAATATTTAATGGAATGTAATGTATAATATAATATTAAGGTCATCAGGCAGGCTAACTTGAGCGTAGGTGGCTGCCGACGCCTATAACACAAGCAACACCACGGATGCTGCAAATTAACTGGAACTGTAATAGGATAAAGGATTTGGAAGGGGTAGGGAAATGGGATCCCTGCTCCTTCTCATAACATAACATTCTATAGCAGTTAGAAACAATTCAACTGTCTCTTGAATTATGCACGTTGAAACTCTAAAACAGCTATATATTAAAGCAACTTTGTAGCATAACTGCATACGTCTCTTAAGTTATTTTGGTTCTTCCTTCCTTATACGACAGATAGATTCTAAGCTAGACACACATGCAGAGCTTAAGAAACAGCAGATAAGATCTATACTCTATACTATCTGAAAAACCGATACCTTTGTCTTCAAAGGGAGGAAAATAAAAACGATTTCAACAGAGATATCTTTCCCAGTAGGTATTTAACAAATTGTAGGTAAAGAAAAGAACTTCTTTATATATTTTTGGCACAGAAAGTGGGTTCGTCTATTTGAAATAGATGCTCCCCTAATAAGCTATTTATACAGTGCAATTTAAAATCCTTATAAAACATTCGTTGTCATTTTGCCAAATGCTTTTCCTCGTGCGAAAGTAGGTTACTTGTTGTAACTATCATGCAAATTGCTCAGAGAAAACTCATACGAGTAATATGAATTATCTAAGCAATTTTGATTACGTCAAAAACTAAAAGATTCCGTATAAGAAAATAATTAATTATATTAATCAAACATTAGGGTATCTAATTGTGACACTCATATCAGCCGTAGGACGTTCTCTTTTAAACATAGGGCTCCTGGATCCTGGACGTGTCAAATTTTTTCTTGCTTTATTTTCAATTTCATTTTCTTTGCTTGGTAGGTAAACAGAAATACACTAGTTTTCCCAAAGGTAATGTCATATATTGTTGGACATTATTTTAATATTTCTTGCGTTCGTCTGTAATCGTACTTTTTGGCTTTCGTTGTCCAGAAGTTAAGAGAATTAAAATAAAAAACACAACTTACAGACCACTTAAATAAATAAAAAAGTTTCTTATTATTTTAAACAAAGTAAATGATTTACCTACATATTCCTTTTACTAGAGATTTACTTCTTCTACTATTCCAAATTCTAAATTTAAGCCTTCTATCTATTTAAGAATATTTTCTATCTATTTCTAACGTCGATTTTAGATATTTTACGATAGAGGAGAGTTCGGTCTCCTGAGCCTTCACATGCCAGTATTATTGCAATCTCAAATGCAGAAGCGAACTGTTCGGAAATACGGTCATACTAAACTTACTTTATTGCATGTATCTGTAGTTGATATCTCTGAAGTAAACTTCAGAAACATGAGGGTTGTTCAAAACTTTACAATACTGTTTGGTTTCTTTATCTTTGTGCCAATTAAGAAAGTGCTGATTTGAAAGTAGGTATCAGATGATCAAGTGTTCGTTTAGAGTTTAGATCAAAGATCATTTTAATTAAAGTATGTTTATTTTCAGAACTTACAAGACTTGTTTTAGTGTTTTTATGCTTTCATAATATTACTAGCTGGTGCCCACTGAAAGAAAAAAATATAAGTATTAGTAATATAAAACCTGACATATTCGATTCTGTTATACTTTTGATTTGGATGTTGGATTTCTATTTTTAGATATTTTTTTTGATTTAAGGTATGGGGTATGTCCTTTTCTGTATCCTTGACAACGTGTATTGCAAAATTTCATGATGATCGGTTGAGAAGTTAAGGCGTGAAAAGGCTACAGACAGACAGAGTTACTTTCACATAATTATATAATATCAATATGGATAATATTTCACTTTATGAATTAAGTATAACATCTTTAGTGGTGCCTATTTTATATTCTCTCGCTGAAATAAACCTAAACTTTCTGAACAATTTAAAATCGCAAGCATTAAACAAATCCCGTCTTTTTTTTTTTCAAATAAATATATATGGAACCGTTTCTAATCCATCTCCGAGGGATCGAAAGAAAACATTGCACCCCATATGAGGAGCACCATTGTTTATCTTACGCAATCTTTTCTAGAGACGTCGTCGCGTCGTGAATGAGAAGATATATTGAACCACGTGACTTGAAGCTCAATTGTGCTACAATTTATCATATATTTACTCGCCCAGTTCATTACTGTATCAGTCCACGTTGACAAAAAAAAGTAATATTTTTTTGCTGGTCGATATAATAAAATTATAGAGCACATAATATAATATTAAAAAACCTATATTTATACCATTTTGTTTTCGGTATAATATGTGGTCTGTATACGTTGTAGATATATAAGGACATGAAATTATCAAGATAAAAAAATATGTATTAATCTAATATCCGATTCCTACACTGATGTATTATAAATAACTTATAGTTCATTGAGATAAAATAGTTATTGTACATTTAAAAATGTCTGAGAAAATATCCTTACATATGTATTATAAAACAAAGTCCTCCGCCGCGTCTGTCTGTTTGTTCGCGATAAACTCAAAAACTACTGCACCGATTTTCATTCTTTTTCACCAATGGATAGAGTAGTTCTCGATGAGGGTTTTAGTCTATAACTTTCACGCGGGCGAAGTCGCATACACGAGCTAGTTATATATAAATCCCATTTCAAGCAATCCATTTATTCCATCTACGATTCCAATGTTTGCCGAACCAATTGTATGAGTGGTAAAGTGGCTTGTGTAACGTCTCAGGGGCCCTGAGTTCGATTCTCGGCGGGGTCAACTTGGGAAATTAACTTTTCAAATTAGTTCGGTCTGAATTTGAAAAGTAGTGGCAGGGGCACACTATTACCCCGTCCCTTCCTTATCCCTTATCCTTATTCCTTCTATGGTCGGCAGCGCACTTGCAACTTATGACATTGTTTGTGTTATAGGCGACAGCAGCCACCTACCATCAAGTGTACCGTCAGCCTGTCTTTCGATTTTAATATAAAAAACCATTTTTTTCTAAAAAATGTTACTGCCGTGTTACTTGTTAGAATTAATTGTTAGCATGGCAATAGGTACTTACCTTTACCAAAAATATGCAACGTCACTGAGTAAATATAATCTACTCCCATATCTTTGACGCAATATCGGACATTCAATTAGCTACACAGCAGTTCGTCAGAGGGTAGGACTATTACGTCACGGGTGGAAATAACGACGACACTATTTCTACGTCTGAGCGAAATGTCCGACACTTAGATGGTAATTGACTGCGGTCGGTCTATACGCGTCCTTATGTTCATCTTGTGTGTATTATTATGAGATCCATTACTTTGTCAATAATTAATACCTACCTACTATTTCTCTCTTCATTTTTCGGCTGTAATGAAACCAACCTTGCGATCCGTTAAGCTGACAAATTGAAAAAATATTATGATAGATATTTATTTAGTAGTGACATAGTGCCTTTGGGAAGCCCGTTTGGCGGCCTCTCTACAGAAGACCACAGTGAAATAACGTGAAATAATACTCACTTGTATTTTATTTCTAAGTAATGACTTTCTGGTAGGTAGGCACGTTGTAATTATTTTATTTAATTTAGTGTGCAGTAGAAATATTACGTCAAGTTTGCATTTGTGAAAAAGAACAGAGGGTCTAGTACGAGTTTTACTCGATCAAACGCGTCGAACGCGTAAACGTCAATTTGTATGGGAATGAAGCCACTAGGTGGCGGCGTAATTGACATTTACGCGTTTGACGCATTTGATCGAGTATAACACGCACTAGGCCCTCAGTTCGTCTAATGCCATACGCACCATGCTAACACTATAGCGAAAGCGAAAACAGTCTTTTACGACGCAAAAGCAACTTATTTAATATATGTACATAAATACATAAGAAATATATATTAAATCAAATTAATTATCATTAACATTAAGCACCAGAATGATCAGGATTCCAATATTCATTAAAACATTTCCGGCGCAAGAGCCATGAAGATATTCATAAAGTAAAATTAGTCAGACGGAAGATGATTTCAGAAACGGAAATAAGGTCTTTAGGCGTCGAATATCAACATGACTTTCACCGGACTGAACGCCTGAAGCAGGTGTTGGTTAGGGCCGGCGCAAATTGGAGGACGGTACGGCAAAATATTTAAATTTTTTCATAGTATTTTGCTTTTAATATATTTCAAATTTCTTTGTATTATTGGTACGGCGGAATGCCGCAGCACGCTGATTGTTGCCGTACCATAATGTGCAATGAAATCTAAATTATATTAAAAGCACTTAAGATACAAAATACTATAAAAAAAATTAAATACTTTCCCGTGCCGTCTTCCAATTTGCGCCAGCCTTAATGGACTTTTTCAGTTTCGCTAAGACCTTTGTAAAGATTATATCAATTTGTGTCCTGAACTGAAAATAAAAAAATTAAATTTCTTTGAAAAAATATATACCTACAGACGTAGCCAATGCTCCAGTTGCTATAGAAAATGTTTGCACCACATAATGGCTCTACTACTACAAGGATATTTAATTGTAAGAATAATCACATCTATTTAGAGAAAGGTTGGATTAGATTTTAGGGGCCATACAATCCAGTCTTAGTGATTTATTATTAATTATTGTATACTATAAACAGATTTTACCCATTAATTTATTTAGACTATTTCAAAAAAAACTACTTCAAGTAGGTAAGTCATCAAAATACTTGCATTATAGTAATGTTTTTACCTGACTCCCTATTCCATTAAAAAAATCAAATTTAATGAAAAAAAAGTGGCAAAACGAGAAAGATATTTAATATTTAATATGTCAGAACAAAAAGAATTTCACTCAGCATAAGTTAGGCGAGACAAGTTGCAAATTGAATTACGGTTGGAAACATTTTACGCTTGTGTTTGCTTGGATGTAAATTTGTTTTTGTCAATTAACTTTTCCAGGGGTTTGATTTTACATAAAATGAAATTAAATAATCTTACTTTGAGTGTCTATTATACTAGCATATAGTATACCATTCGATTGCCTTGTATTTATACTAATATTATTTAAAAGAAGTAAATATTGCATGTTTGTTTGAATGTATGTTAATCTTATCCGATATCGACTACTCATCCGATTTAAAAAGTCCTATCGAATTGACTATCAATAGAAACTTTAAAATGGAGTGGAAGGAAAAAATACAATACAACATCTGTATGCTGTTCTCTCAATTGTGTACTTTCATTTAATTCTAATGCTATACCTAGCTATAAATTAAAGAATTTTATTTAAAATATTTATAAATAATTGAAATAGTCTAGAGCTGGCAAAGGGATGTTTTAATATCATGACTGTTTGAGTGACTTTCAAAGAGAATGTTCAAATAGAGCTGTATCAAATGTTGACATTGATACACCCAAACTGTTGTATAACCAGTGCGAATTTACACAAACGGTTTATTATTTTATCTTGATTATCTACTTACTACTGAGTAGACGATGGTAAAAGTTTAAGGCCAATTCTCAAACAAGGTACAATTAGAAATAAACTCTCACCCCATACCTTCGCGATAAAGCTCCCAGTAACATGCGACCTCTAATAGTCGCGTCTATATCTATTATTATAAAATAAAGTCGCTGTTCGCCTCTGTCTGTTTCTCCGCTAACTGCTTTTAAACTACCCATCAGAATTTCATACGGTTTTCACTAATGAAAAGAGCGAAAAACAAGGAAAGTTTGTGCATAAAATTTGCAGAAAAACATTGCAACCGTCCGGGTCACTAGTTAAAAATATGAGCTAGATACTTACACTTTTTAGCACGTTATAAAGTTTTATTATTATCATACTTTTTGTGTTAAAGAATTTTTGATATTCATAACTTTCTATGAAGAGGACACATAAAAGATAGGTATGTCTTTCATATATTTTATACTGTGTCATATGTGGGCTTATACGTGAACCGGTCTTTGCAGAATCTGAGGTCTTCATGCGGCGGTTGAAATTCGAAATAAATAAAACTTGATCTTATTAAAGCTTCGCTATGAAAAATGTACCTCGCAAGGAGAATTATAATTACTAAGGAAAATAATTTATTTTTCGATCTTATGTCTTCTTCTTCTTCTTCTTAGGTTTAAATGGCAATGCGGCTCATTTTAAAATGGCCATTGAGATCTTATGTCGATTGTAGTTTGAAATTCTTATTGAAATAATAGTTTTTATTTTTGTTAACGGTATTCAAATAAAATTGAACTTGAATAAGTAAAACTGTATTTATAATCTTATATTGGCAGTAGGTACTTATGCGAACAAACTTTTTCAATTCTCAATTACAGAAAAAAGAAAAAAGCTTCTCGTCTCACAGATGAGCATATGAGAGCCATTCTAAGAATGTCGGGTACTATATTACCCGCTACAACAACAAATACCCGCTAAAATACAGCCGTTTCTCTTGAAGTTTTTTTCTCGTTTTTTTTTTAATTTTATAATATCGCCTACAATGGGTAGATATATTATTATATAACTGTTATAAAAAAAAATAACAACTGCGGCCCGCCTCTACGTCATCTTGTGGTCGTTTGCCTGCCAAAAAGTTGTCGACCACTTTTCAATGTAAGTTTCTGTTGTTAAGTTCAATTCAACATAAACAGTTTCTCGAAATGCTGTATTCAAATTTTGTCTACAGCATAGTACATAGGGTACAACAATATGGCGGCATTATAGAATATTGAATACGGGCTTATTTCTCATCTGCTCGTAAGTGGCTCGAGTGTGCAATATTGAGAGCCTACAATGCGGCTTTATTCAACGCTTTGTGCACTAAGCGTTTTGTCTGCTCCTAGTTTCATATCGGCACATACAAGGACGTAATCAGAGATTGTTTTACAAATAGATCTCTGAAACCTAGTTTGTGATATTTGGTGGTCATCTTGAATAATGATTTAAGAGGATTAAACACGTCGTTAACTTACAAAAGTTCCCTTTTGAATTTTTATATAATATTCGTCAAATCTCACTCAATTTGCGGAGTTAAAAATTTAGGGTATTTATTTCTAAAATATGTGTATAAAACAACGCGTATTTTTAAATGATTCTCATAATATGGTACACTGAGAATTACACTATGATAAAATAAAGATACTTTAGTTATATTATATATAGTATATTTTATTAGCCATTGGTCGTCAATAGATATAATAATAATTTTGTAGTCGCAACTGGAACATGAAAATGAGAGCCTATTATTTTCTCGTAATGTAAAAGCGATGTATGTTCGTCGAAGGAAAATTCGTGAAAACTTGATACGTGATCACATTTTGAATGTAGGTCGGTTTTTTCTCGAATGAACCTCGTTATCGAATAGAAGAGCGTGGGTGGAACATTCATACCTACAACTATAGTATTAGTCATATAGCATTATTCACATATATATTTATTTTTATCCTTAATTCTAAATTAATCATTATTAACCTTATTAGTATTATTAACATGTATTATTAACTGTCGATCTTAACATAAAAAAATATTATTACCTTATTAGTAGATACATTATCAAATTCAAAAAGAGATTATCAAATTCGAGAAGGGATAGGGGAAATGGGCTCTGGCATCCCTTACTCACTCACCGAAACACAACAGCACGTATATGCTGTTATTTCACGGTGGTATTCTGTAAGGTGGTGGTTACTGCCGCCAGACGGGCTGCCCAAATGACTGCGAAACGCAATGCGCAAAACGCAATACTCTAAACTCTACTTATAAACTTATAAACAGATTTTGTACAATAATCTATTTTAAATTATATTCTAAATTCAAAAATTTATCATTCTATCGTGTTTTTAAAATACATAGGTCTAATGCTGACTTTTAAAATTAGAGAGTCCATGCGACCGTCAGGTTTAGATTTTGTACCTGGTAACATTAATAAATTCAGTAAAAATATATGTATCAGTCGAGTGCTTTTGCATGAATATTTTAACAGTATAACACTTGGTAGTTAATTCAGTACGGTTCCTTATCTGCACTGCTAATGTTTTAGTTTTCGTTAAAATGAACAGACTACTGCTACACAGAAATAGAAGTTAAACCTTTTTTATTTTTTAGCGATTTATTTAGAGAAATTTAAAAATAATTATTTATTCTGTGCAATAAAGATTTTTTTAAATTATGACTTACTAAATTTCGGTCTGTTAAAATACATCGAAATATATCTTCTTGTTACAATAGTATTTTTTTTTTATATATATTCTATGTGGAAGAATTTACAAGAACCTTCATAAATTCAATATACGAACATACAATATTTATTTTTTATGGAAATTTTCTTACGATTCCGTCAAATGTAACTTTTGTAAGTAAAAAATCTATGTAAAACGTCATTTTTGCTGTAAAATATTAATCTTCTTTAAAAATTTTGATTGTATAGAGTATTAGTAGTGTGATTGAAAAATACATACTTACAAAAATTCACTTTCTCTAGAAAACAAAATAAGTGAAGTTAAATGTATAGAATAAAATAAAAAAGAAACCCTTGAGCATTCTGATTTTAATAATAAATCAATTTGTAGGCGCAGCACCCGGATAATCTTTACAGAAGTATGCCTCGGTTCTCCTTATGGCGAATCTTATTAGCTTACCAATTTTGATGTTTCCTTCAGTGCAGGATGCCGGAACTTCAGAATTAATAGCAAAGATCATTGTTTATTTATTTTGTTTATCAAAATAAATACCATTAACTCGTTATTTCATGAATAAAATATTCATGGTGGATCACATTAATATCCAACATCTGAAGGACAATTTAACGCGTAAGTAATGGCATTTGGCTTTTGGACTTTTGGCTCTGGTCTGGAGCTGAAAGTAGTGGCAGGGCACACTACGTTTCGAAATCATTTGGGTAGCCCGTTTGGCAGCAGTAACCACCTTACAGAAGACCACCGAGAAATAAGTGCACGTGTGCTGTTTGTGTTTCTATGAGTGAGTAAGGGATACCAGTGCCTATTTCCCTATCCTTCCTAAACCTTATCCTCAATCTTACTATAGTCGGCATTGTACTTGCAGCACTTGTGGCGTTGTTTCTGTTATATGCGACAGTAGCCACCTACCATCAAGTGGACCGTCAGCCTGTCGGCCGACCGTAACAAAAAATATATATATATGAAGGGGAACTCTGAAAGTGACCATCAGAGGGCTAATTAAGTAAATTATATGTAACATATAATGAACACTGTGTGTATCTAATTTAAAAGTTAAATCAAAAATCCTTTCACACGTAACATGCGGTAACGTAAGGAAACTTTGCAAAACTCTTAATTAATCAGGGAACATATTTTACTTTAACGGACATACGTTAAAGTAAATGTTGAACCTTATCCCAATTGGTTAAGAGTGAAATTCAATAATACGAAAATATTAATATAACTTTGTTAAAAACACTACCCTTTGAACGGATAATATATTATATTTATAATTAATTACAATCCCATGTTAATTATTTGTATATTTATAGTATATTTTCAGATTATAATAAAATGTTAAGCAAGCCGTGTCTGGTATATTAAATATTTACAGACACGGCTTGTTTATATAATATATATAATTTTATATAATATAATGAAGCTTAGGTCTCTTAGGCAGGGTTCCAAGCATTGTGGCTGCATATGTCGTTGTATTGCTAGGATTATTTTCTCACCGAGATATTAGATCACCAGCTCTGAAGTCGCCAGTTATATCGACCACGCATTTTGACAAAATATTAAAAACATTAAGCGGTCCGTGGGGTAAAAATGTAGCCGTAACCGATATCTCTGTATTTATGTATCTATTAGGTTGGAATTGTATTTGTTGTCATCTTGTATTGTACAAATTTGTCCCAGGATATAACAGTTGGGTCCTATAGGCACCCAATTGTTGAGATATATTTAACTTTGTTTGTCAGAGACTGAAAAGCTACGAGTGTAGCAATAAAAAGTTTGTCCAAAATAGTTTTTCAATACCTATTTTCCTTATTTTATGTAAATAGGTATGCCAAATTCACATAAAATCGATTTTTGTAGAAGAATCTATGGCTCATCGCAAGTAAGGCAATTTGCGTTCGTCTTATTCAAAGGTGTTTTAGGTTAACAATGTTGAATCTCGACGAAGAGCGAATGGTGCGGCAAAGCCTCAAGATTTTACTACCCGGGCTGAGGTATTCACTTCCAAATAGAATAGATTTAATATTTGTTAAATCTATATATGAATTCTGCACCTATTAATAAGTTAATGTCAATTTTAATAATTGTATTGTTAATTTTAATTTTTTTGTATATTGTTCTAATGGGAAAAACAAAAAACCATAATTGCCAGGCCTGCGAGCGCTAACAAGCTGCCGGCGCCGCTAACGCTTGTATTAAAATCATATAAACGTTGAAGGTCAAACGTCAATGTCATTTGCTCAAGTGAATCCCTTAAATTGAAGTTAAATACAAGTAACGATTATTAATAATATACTTGGGATTATTAATAGTACACCCTAATTACACCCTGTAATTATTAGAAACTTGTCTCGTTATTAACCGTTCCTGCGTCATAATTTCGCTAGTAATTTCAAAAAGGAAATTTCTATACGGGTTTCTATAACAAAACAAAGCATTGCCTTTGTCTGAAGGGATCGACTTAAGACTTGTTTCTTGTTCGCACAAACAAATAACGAGTAAAACTTTAAAACCCAAACTTCAATTAATAAGTTTCAACTCTAACTTTTTACAGCGAAACCATAAATATTTTTATATTTATATGTTAGACCTATTTATAAAGTTCAATATTGATCCAACTCTTTTCCTTAAGTATTAAAATTATACTTATTTTTTTTTAATTTATTTATTTGTATACGGGAAAGCGATATCTTAATCTCAAGTTAGTATTACAAGTTTTAAAGTTTTCTATATTATTATGACATCGTTTGAGGCTCTAAGTAAGGCTGAATCACATTAAGCTGGACTAGAGAACTTATTATCTCCGTTAACCCAAGCTCATTTGGAAGAATGCCATCTATTTAAAACCCGCCTTGATTGAACCACGGCTGCAATGTCAGTGACCTCTGACGTCTTTTTTCATGTAAAACGTGTTTTGCACTTTACCTAAGCGGATTAGCTCTTTGTAATTTACTTCCGAGTGAATATTGAAGTGAAAACTTCCTTAAGGGCGTTGGGCATTTTTTGAGATGGGATAAAATCATTGAACTCGCGACAGTGTCATATTATGTTACTTTACGTAATGTAATCTGATAATAATTTAAAATAATTTAAGAAAAGAACAATTCTTCAGATGGGCTTAAATCATTGAACTCGTCATGTTAGCTTACCTTACCGAAATTGACAACTGCATATGAAAGTAAACTTACTAGATATGATAAAAAGGATCAATATACACCTCTGACCAATAAAATAGTTTCATATCAACATCAAACCTTTTTAATGGTCTGTCATTATGAATTTATTATTGTCATTATGTGTCAGTGTCACATATATACTCTTGTATTTCTCACGATCAATAATTTTGTGAAGCTGTTTTCACATCTGACGTGCAGTCCAACGACTGTAATGTTTTTTTAATTCTATTTTGGCTTTCAAGTAAATTTCATGGCATGAATAGTTGTCATTGCACCTTTCTTTTATGCTTTTTTATGTTTGACCAAAATTAACTTTGTTTTTAGACAAGTTAATAATTAAAGAATTGCTAAGGTCGATTAGAAAAAAAGTGTCTCAATATTTAACGATTTAATACAATTGTCTTTTTATATTGCTGGAAACATTTTTGTCTGTGCTTATTTTACGTCACGGGCTTCATCTCCGGGAAAAATAAAAGGCGCTCTCAGCTATTGTATTCAGCCTTTTGGGATTTTAGGATAAAGTGCATTTTTTATTTTAACAAATAACTCTATCGTGGACGTCACGTCGCATTGTGAGGCCGTAAGAATAATTATCTTTGCGTCTGGGGCACCGGGGAGCCTAACTAAAGAAGATTGATTATAAAATGTACAAGAAAAAGAAAAAAGGATACGATAATACTTTATGTACCATGTACAGAATTTCCACGGAATTTGGAATATTAGGCATACTTTCGAAGGCTTATTGTTAATTCGCCACAAAGTGACGCCACACTTTTGTATACCCCTTAATTGGAAGTAGTGTCAAATTATAGAAAGTTGTGTCAGCAAACAACAATCAAAAGTTGTTAAGCTATATTTTTAATTTTTAATTTGATTGAAAGTGAATAATTTTCTAAGAATCTACTAAACTATTGCATTAGGTTCAAAACTTTTTTTTTGTCTAAATTAGGTACAATTTTAAACTTTTATTTTATTTAAAGCAAGTAATTCTTGTTGTAATTCTTCATGTCTGTATTCTGCGTAACAATGTATGGCCTTTAGCCAACCATGATACTACAAGTCATATTTGTGTTATACATCTTTGAATACCTTGTTCTCTATAACAGGGGATGGTGAACACTTTTGATAACCAGTAAATAAAATTAAGAAACCTCAGAATTGTAGGCATCTCCAGAATTCTAATTCACATCTGGCGTGTTTGAGACTGTCATTTGCAATCGAGCCTTTGCTCCATTGAGTTATTAAAGAGAAATTCTAACTCATAATCTCAAAAGACATTAAACGCTACGTGATGTAATTTCATTGCAATTATCCTCAATATCAGATTTGGTGCCTTAGTGTCGCGTGGTTATGACTCCGAGCTGTTATACTATTATATTTAATTAGCGGCCTGTTCCCGGCTTCGCACGGATGCAAATTATATACCAAAACCTTCCTCGAGAAGCACTCTATCCATTGGTGAAAACAGCATGAAAATCGGTGCAATAATTTTTGAGTTTATCGCGAACAGACAGACAGACAGACGCGGCTTTGTATTATAATATGTAGTGATAATGAATACATTAGAATTTTTACACCAAAATTTATTTAGGAGTTATCTCTTCTCGTCTCCACTGCCGTAATGTCTGAAAACCAAGTTCTACAATCAGTGTGTCCTGCCAGTAATGACGTATGGTGCCGAAACGTAGGCCACATCACGGCAGGACTGGTCCAAAAGTTAGACCGCTGAGTGACTAACTTTTTGACTGCTGCTTGCGGACTTTTGGTCCGCTGACTGCGGGCTATGTTCGGAATTTCTTTGGTGAATAAGATCAGAAATCCTGAAATTCGCCGAAGAACCAAAATTGTCCACATAGTAGAGAAAGAATTAGCAAGCTGAAGTGGCAATGGGCCAGTTACATCTGTTGTAAAGCGAGGCCACGCTTCATAAGGACTTTAGTATACTAGCATTATTACTTTGTAAGATTACTAAGTACGCACACGTGTAGCTGCTTGCTTTTATGAGAGTACAACCAAGGCATATGCGAAGCGTCAGCAACAATAAATGCGAGCTGTAACTGTGATAAGCGAACTATGGGGGAGACATGTATCTAGAAGTAGTTTAATAAATATCAATTTCTACAATAATATCAAAATAAGATTTACTAGATGTAAATTCAGTAATCAAGTAAATCTTCATCTTTTTGTAAATGATTTTACAAAAAGATCTATTTAATCTTTAGCCACCTTAATTCACTTTTAAATACTTTATTTCGTTTAAATAATTATCCACCAAATATAAATAATAAAAGTGTAAAAGAAATAAACCGGAATATTAAAACCACGTTATCTTACCGCATTACCTCACCCTCTGACATAATTACAATCCCTATCATGGACACCATTTCCTTTCCGTCGATAAAATTAAATCGCTTGTCTTTACCTTTAGCATTAATTTTATCATTAAGTATGGTTTAATTTATTAAATTAAAATTAAATTTACCACGAAAAATATTTTAGTATTTTCAGTAAACACAACTGTGTTCGGGAGAGGCGCAGCTGTTGACAAAGCTGAGTACTCTCCCACTTTAAAATATGAGGTGCTATTTGTCCTGAGCGTTTTAAAAGAGAGTCACCTGAAATACTAATTTTGTTAAATTGCTATTCAACGTAGGATATTAGCTTAGAAGTTTATTTATTACTATTTAGTACTGAGAAATCACTATCACGCTATTTTTCACTAATGGTGATAAAAAATAAACTATTTATAAATTAATTCAAGTAATTTGTATCAAGGAAATTAGACTTAATATTGTTTACTTCTATAACGAATATTTAACGCAATCACAAGTTCATTAAAATTATTTTCTAAATAGATCTTAATCAAATGGTAGGTGGCTAACGTCGCCTATAACACAAGCAACGCCATAGGTGCTGCAAGTGCGCTATCGACCATAGAAGGATTAAGAACAAGGGATAGGTAAGGAATGGATGGAGGAAATGGGCTCTGGCATTGAATGCGGCCGAAGGTGGATTACGCTTACCTAGTAAATGCCCATTAACCCTAGTTTTAAAGATCCCGAGGTTGTAGTTTTGAGGAAACACAGACGCAGGCAATGAGTTCCACTCCTTAGCAGTTCGGACATAGAAGATGGAACTGTAACGCTTCGTTCGTGACCGAGGAATATCAACCACGAAGGGGTGAAACCTGTGTCCATGCCTCGTGGTCCGAAAGTGGTCGCAATACTTTATAATTTAGAATTAGAATAATTAGAATAAAACTTTAGATTTATAAAAAAAAATTCTGAGTTAAAAAAACTTGTTACTTTTGAATAAAAACTATAAATATAAAGGCACAGCATACAATATCAATTATATTAAACATGTTAAAGATACATTCTAACTCAATTTGAAAAAATAAATGGAAAATATTAATTATCGTGAATACTTTTATATTGATTGCGGGTTTATCGTTCCCTTTGGGATAATCGATCAAAGTGATTAGAGCAGTCTATTCAATTGCACTCCAATACTAGAATGTTCAGCTTTCGAAAATGGAACACGCAGAGTGCGGATTAAATACGGGTAGGTATGTCCACAGTCGTTAATGATACCTATTTTACTTTTGAATCTAGCATGGTTCAAAAACTACCAAACATTTTCAAAATCTGTTTATTGCAATCTCACTTGTCTCAATTTTTCTTAATTCAAAACAGAAATTCCATGTAAATTGTATCAACAGTATCTCAAGTAATCAATACAGAAATTGATACAGATTACAAAAGTTGGTGGAGTAGGTTTTCTAAAACAAAACAGCCACCGAATTAGGAAAAAAAAAACTAAGTAAAACAAGAAAATTCATTTTCTAAAAACGAGAAATTATAAAAAATAAAATTACTTATTTTTAAAAAAATCAAGCAGGAGAAAGGAAAAAAATAATTCTAAAAACAAAAAAAAATGCATATTATTAAGAAGCATTAAAATGTCAAAAAGGCGATGCCGACGATGGAGCGAGCTCACTCAGATGTCTATTCGCTCGAACTTTAAAAAGATTTGGGTTACATGAGCTGGCAAACACAGTTATGTGTCATTGGAACTCTTGCAATTTATTGCATTTTAGTCCGCAATTATTCAAAAAAGCAATTCAATGTTAATAAAATATTTCCCAACTTTGAAATGACCAATGAGGATTTTAGGTAGTCAATTTGCATTGTTTATTCGATCGATGCGGCTTTGCGGGCTTAAAGGGATCCGTTGAATTGCAAAGTAAACACCCGTAAAAGCCTAGTGCCGTCAGTAAATAAACCAATGCTAATTGAATGCAGTAGTAACTGTATCTACATACCGAAATCAATGTGCAGTAAGTTTACTTTGAATGATTGTTACAATTGATACAAGGATAGGGGTATCAATGGGCAATGGAATACCTTACTATCTCACCGAAACACAACAGCTCACATTCTATTATTTAGCGGTCGTCTTCTGTAAGGGGGTGGCTACTGTCGCCAGACGGGCTGCCCAAATGACCGCGAAAACGCTGCATTTCGCGGCCCTGTGACTAGTGTCCATAACCAAACCAGAGCCAACTTTGAACTGTTAGAAACAGTTCTGTCAATTTTATTCCTTGTTATTATTCCTTTAAATAATTTTATAGGAAAATGTATTAATGAATTTATATGTGTATATTATGTTTTTTAATAACTAAAACATTTAGTTAGTAGAACCTGTAATAATTTTGAAATATCATATATTTTTAAATTATTTTAATATTTTAGGTGTACCATATTAAAAATACTTAAATATTAGAAATACCGAATAATAAATACCTTGTACTATGACTGGTGTAAAGGATAAAATGTATCAATTATGTGATTGACGTATGCTGGATATATGTGTAAAGAATATGATCCTTTAAACATACAACTATTTATTTATAACTTTTCGATAATAGGTATTCGTTTTTACGAATCCATAAAATAAAGTTTTGGAACATAATTTTTGAATTCAATTACTTTTATTTACTTATAAACTTATACTGCGAAGCTACTGTCAACAACGGCGTTCGTATTTTATTTCACCGATTTATATCATCAATCGGATTACGTTTTCGATTTCAATATTTACGTGAATTTTAATGTTACTTTGTACAAATTAAATATCAAGTTTTAATTACCTATAAATTAAATTTGAATTTTAAAATTGTTTTATTCCATAAAAAATGAATCTGTTTTAAAATTACTTACTGTGTGAAACTTTTTAAATAAATGCTACTAACGAGAAGTAAACGTTGAATATTTAAATAGAATAGTTACTATTTAGTATTATGTATATGTATATGTATTTATTATTATATTTATTTAGTATATGTATTTACATAACTAGCGGCTTATCCTCAGATTTGCTCGGATATATTATTTTTGTTCTAATGATATGTTACACAAACCTTCCTCGTTTATTGCTCGTTAGGATGAAAAAATATAGGTAATTAGCCTTTTTTTTTTAAGAAACACAGTAAGCCAAGGTTGACCCTGCCGGGAATCGAATCCGTACACCCTAGAACAGAGCGTTAAGGCAAACACCCCAACCATTCGTATAACGGGCTCGTAAATGTCAAAGTATAGACGAAAATAAACTTACAGGGCTTTCGTAAGCTAAATCTTAAGATATACATAAAAAAGATATACTAGAGAATTGTAGTTCTTTTAAAATCCTAAAGAAAACTGCGTGATGATATATCTCTATCTGTTACGGTTAATTCACCGTAGCAATTTCTTTCATGAATACAATCTCTACATATTATAAATCCATCATGTATGTTTCTTCGCTAACTACTTCTAAATCACCCAACATATTTCAATGCGGTTTTGACATATGGAAAGAGGGATAAACGATGAAGGTTTGTGTGTTTAAAAAAATTGCATCCTGGGCGGAGCTGGAGGCTGTAGGTCGCTAGTCTAATATACTGAATTTTCCTTCCGCTTTGTAAAGTCAACTACGTTTGAATTGGTTAATAGTTCCGTCACAAACACGTAAACCTTTCGTTGACTACCACATTCAGTTCTAATTGCATCAATTATGCATATGCATTGTACGTGGCGGTATTCAAACAATAGTGTGGATTTGCATACGGAGGCGGGTACAGTCGGAAATAAAATAACTTATTACGTATGATAAATACAGCCGTTTTGATAGAACAAATGTAAATAGTTTGAGTTTATCATACCTGATGATACATGAACCAAAACATTGCAGCAGAGTCATGATCACCCTGCAGAGGCATGAATATTCATCATATAATTTAAGTAAGTAAGATTTAAGTAGTGGCAGGGCACATTGAGTTTCGTAGCCATTTGCGCAGCTCGTCTGGCGGCAGTAACCACCCTCTTACAGTAGCAATTGTGATGCGTTTCGGTGAGTGAGTAAGGGATGCTGCCTGAGCCTATTTCCCTATCCCGTCCTAATTTCACTATGGTCACCAGCACACTTGCAGCACCTGTGGCGTTGTGTTTATAAGGCCTTTTGTGGTTACTGCATCTGCGCAAGTGTCACTCAAGCAGATACGAAAATCGTGCAACTGCAACGCTGTGAATTCAGGGAAATTTTCTACATTATGTTACAAGCTACATTCAAAACTGTTTTAAAATTTTGTTAATTACAAAATATGTTTTTGCCAAATAAAGAATTTCCTATTTTTATAAGAAAAACTCTTCCAGCTTTTTATAAAAGAAATAATTTACGAAACACGAAAGCGCTTAGGGTTATTAAAAATGTAAGAGCTTTTATAAAGTGCCTTAAAAATGTATTAGGCACTCTCTAAAACTGAATGAAAAAAGAAGCAAATATGTTTCCAACAACTTCCTCTAGGCGTGAGATAACACAAAAATATTAAAAAATAACCATTTTTATGTTACGGTCGACATCTTGATGGTAGGTGGTTGCTGTCGTCTAATAACACATGCAACGCCATCAATATCTACTGCAAGTAAGGATAAGGGATTATGAGGTCATAGGGAAATAGGGTTTGACATCCCGCACTTACTCACAAAATTACATATGTCGTTATTTTACGGTGGTCTTCTATGATGGGGTGGTTACTACCGGTGGGTGGGGCCAATCTGAAAACAATCCGCATTTTCAAAGTTGTATGATTTAAAAGAACATGATGTTTCTGTTTTATAACAAATAATAAAAGTAATAAAATTGTTGCTTCGATACTAAATAAATTGTGTAAGGCTGTTATCTTTGAGAAAGTTCGCCGCAACCAGCGAATATATGCTGCAAGTTACTAGCGATGGCGATAAAATAAATGTTTTTAATAAATGGCGTTGAATGAACAGATTCTGGTAAATACTTCTACAAGACCAAAATAACTTCTTCTTGAGGTCTCTTTAACTAGTGAAGATTGGAGATGAGACTTTAACAACCCTCTTTGTCTTATTCGTCGGAACAGCACAACTGTATAATTTGAGTATTTCGTACCTACTGTTTACAATTCATGCATTTCTTCCTATTTTTTTGATGGTGAGTTGTTGAACTAGTGTTGTAAAAGTAGGTAACACTTTTATATAAATCACAATTCATATGTAAAATAACAGCACATATGCTATTTCAATATACATTCCTTATTTTTTATCCCTTATCCTATCAAATGCAACTTCTATGACGTCTCTTGTGTTATTAAATTTGCCACCTAACATCAAGTGGACCCTTAACCTGTCTGTCGAACTTTATATAAAAACTATTCGCTTTGAACTATGTTTTGTTCCAAACGTTCATTTATTGAACTTGATATAAGTTGCGACAATATTCTTTAAAAGAGAAATAAGTTTAAAAAGTTTGATTGGAAAAATCTATGTTGTTTTGTAAAATTAATTTAATTTTTTGTATATAAAATGATTTCATTCAAAGCATAGCATTTTAAAGTCCCAAAAAACAATTGACAACTCAAACATAACTAAGTAGGTATGTACAAGTACTCAATTCGTCTATATAAAATACTTGTTGCAATAATATTATCATTTATAATATAATTTAAATCAGTACTGAAATTAATATTATAACTCTAAAGTTGTATTTTAACTTGATTGACATGGTAAAAAATATTAAAAAAAAACTATTTTATAAAAGGAAACTAATTTATATAATTTATATCTTAGAGACGTTTTACTTAAATAAGTAAAACTTTCAGCAAAGTGCCAAAGCAAATGAGATCGCCCGTCGTATTATCTTTCAAATTTTATTCAATTGCTTTCAATTTAACTTATGCATTAAACATTGTCTTATACTGTTGGCCGTCTCTATTTTTCTTAATTTGAATTTCACCATCTGTCGTTGATATATTATTCTATCGTGAGTTATGCTTTTTGCAATGCATTTACCGGTACGAATAATTCATAGAATTGAATATCACTGTTTTAATAATTTTAACTATTTAAAATCTATGAACATTGGATTGGCAGTGATTTAGTTATTTATTTATATTTAAGGCCGATTAGATTTTACACATTATGCAATAACATATACATCTATATCTATACTAATGTTATAAAAAGAGAAGATTTGTATGTTTGTAATGAATAAACTCAAAAACTACTGGAACTATTTTGAAAATTCTTTCACCTATAGAAAGCTACATTATCAGCGAGTAACATAGGCTATATTTTATAAAGTTACGCGGGCGAAATCGCGTGCAACAGCTAGTTCATTAATATATGAAAAGTAGAAATGACTTTTAAAAGTTAAATATTCACAAAAATACAAATATATTCATTGAATTAGTCGCAACTGTTTATTGGCATACTGCGAAATACTCAGACACTAATGGAGTGATCGCGTAAATGTCTAAGCAGTCAACCAAATAATTGAATTAAGTACCTTCTAATTTGTTAAAAACAATTGTTATAAAGAGCTTTGTACCCAACTCTATCTAAATACTGAGGTTGTCTCAGAACCTAACTCAGCATTCTATAATTCTATATATATGAAGTAGATCAATAAAGCTAGGATTATAGAAAATCTAAGTAAGTGTTACATGGTAACGGATTTCTACGGTATCGTTGGTTCTTAAAAAATATTTTGTCTATATTATTCCAACAACCTATCTAAAATTATATAATTACAGTAGAAGCCATGATATTTGAAGGAAAAAGCTTTACTCGCTACTGTTTTTGAGAGCATTTTTTTCCAAAAAAAAAAAAAAACTTGAATAATTTCGTTGCTTCATTTTTCATTTAAAAATTTAAAAGATCTTGATGAAAATATTTTATCTCGAGTAAGTCGACAAAGAAAACTTTTATTAAAGCCACATTAAAAATTTATCCTCGGTATTTTAAACAAGCTCTTACAAGAAGCAATTTAATTTGAGTTCCAAAATTAGCGAGTAATTTATAATATCATTTTCATGTTGTGCTAAAATCCAACTACTAGAAGGTGGCTATTTTTTATAGGAGATAAGGAGATGTATATATGTATATACTCTATTTATGATGGTTACTTATGTCGGGCTAGTAAACTGACTTCGATTGCCCGCTACTTTATATGGCTACTTCATATATATATTCATATAGACTAAATATATACGAGTATAAAATATACCAGCTGTTGATTTTTGCTCGCGTTGGCATCCTTTACTCGCTCATCAAAACACACGCTGCCATTCATCCTATGAGCTCGTCAAAAGGTACACGATAAATCGACTAAAGGTTGATTTTGTCTTGTATTTTGATTGATTTTGATGTTGTTGATAGAGGTTGCTTTTGTTATTTTTTTTTTGGTTTAAAATAACAACAATCTCTTTTACAAGAGCTTCATCAATTAATATATGAAATGTTTACTTATTTCCAATTATTCAATTATTAAGTAAGTCAAGAAAACATATTTTCTGAATAAGATTATTGATTTTTACTTGACAAATTAATTAAGAATTTAACCGTTTCGATTTCCCACAGTTAGATTTATGTATAGATCGAAATGCTGTCCGCCAGTGTAATGTACTTATTCGGTGGCATGTTAAGTTCCAAAGTGGGGGTAGATGTGAGGGGGGATCGTTAAGAACTAATTTAAAACTTCCCCGATAGAGTTCGGAACACCAATGCGTTGGGGTCTTTGGTTGTATTACTATTGAATAAACCCTATGGGGTAGCATTAAGTAAATAAAGATTTTAAAAAATACGAATAGAATGATATTTATTAAATAATCTATACTTAAATTAGTATAAAGTTTATGTATGTTTGTTTGTTTGTATGTAGGAGGTAATCTTCGAAACTACTCATCCGATTTCACAAATTTTTTCACCAATAGTTAGGATAGACTTTCAGGAGGAATATTCTCAAAAGCCGTGGGCACTGGCTTCAAAAAATGAAGATCCAACGCTTGGAAAAAGTATGTCAATGTTGTCAGGATATGTCAGGAGTTATATCTTTTGCTTTTCAACGTGGACGAAGTTGCAGGCACCAGCTAGTATTTAATAAATAGAATGCTTTACAATTGTAAAGCGTTCTAAATTTAAATAAATATGGCTGAACCGGTATATAGGTGTAATTCAAATAGGTATACTCGTAATAAGTATTTGAGTCACGTTCGCTTCAAACAGAGTTCATTCAAACACTGAAATTGCATCAGAGAAGGTTAATATACTTATAATACGTAGGTACCTATTATAACTAACCAAATATATTCCAAGAGGGTCTATGAAATATGAAAGTAATTTAATAAAGTTTCTCTCTGTTTGCTGCTCTGACAAAATTATTTATTACGATTTAATAAAATTATTATTTGTATTATAAACTTATTATGTAACTAGCTGAACCCGGCTCCGTATGTATTTATTTTTGCTGAAAAGCCTAAATGTTAAATACATTTTAATAAAAAATGACGGACTCCCCTATATAAACTTTCAACCTCTGTTAAAATTTCACCCTCTTAGAGAAGATATTTTGTATATGAAATTTTATGCTTCTAACTTTGAAAATGTCTGGTTTCAATATTTTACCCTTTATCCCTTATTTTACCCCTTTAGGGGTGATATTTCCAAAAATCCTTCCTTAGTGGATGTTTACATCATAAAATACATAATCTGTGGCTCTACGTTGATGATTACAAACGATTTTATATATTATTACAGAGATGATAAAGGCTTTCAAGTAAAATAACCCAACCTTTTGTTTCGTTACTTTTAAAATTTTGTGTTTACTGTTTTCCTTACTGTTAAAATTTTTGACGCAATAACATTAGAAAGTGTTGTTGCAGAATTCTAGCAATATTTATACACAGTATAAGCTTATAAGATTGACTAAACGCGTTAAATTTCGAGGAAAATTACAGCAGGAAAATCTCTCGCAAAATTATGTGACGAATCTGAAAAACATAAAACCAACCCATCGACGACGTCGGCTTCGAAGTTTTCATCTTTTAAGCCGATCTCGTTACCTGAAGTTTGTGGATCCCCGAGGCTTGGATTAGGGAGTGATGCAGTGATACTTGAATGTTTGAATTTTCTGAAAACTCCAAATTCCAAAAATAGCCATCCGTTTATTAAGTCGACGTTAATTGTATACTAAATCGCCTTTGGTTAAACTAATTTTATACAGAGAGGAACATACATATTTTTTAATTACTTATACATATTTATATACAAAAATACACTAAAAAACAAAAACAAAGTAAAACAAAACAATCTCATACATAATCTCATAGTTGACCCGGCGAACGGCGGAACTTTGTACCGCCTCTCAATAAAAAACCCGTTCCATACATATGAGAAAATGAATTTTATTCACAATTTTTTTCCCGTGAATTTTCGTGAAAACATCAGAACTGCTTTAGCCATACGGTAGAGTTTCCCGTGATTGATTCTATGAGAGAAAACGTCTTGCGATAAGGTGACATAACATTCATCATGATATGTACACTGTGGTTAGAAGCAAAAGGAAAGAATAATACGTGCATTGACAATACCTCAAAGGCTGTATGTAACTAACCTTGAACCATTACGTCACCACTGTCCCAATTTTTTCGTCTTTCAAGTATATATCCAAGTATCTTCTTGGATATCTTGAGCGGAGTTTAATCTCACCGAAGAAAAACACTATGACCCGGACTGCGGGACTGATAGATGGGAACGATCCATCTTTCGTAAGTATACTAAAGAAAAATAAGTGCTCTCACATAGATAACATACTATATTTCAGTGTGTAAACAAGCTCAAATTTTCGCTTAAATAACCTAAGGAAATAGGAAGATGAATAGAGATAAAATTAATATTGTGATATTTTGAAAATTAAATAAATAAAAATCAGCTTTTACATTCAAAAATTAGCCTATGAGATTTTTTTTATCTGCAAACTGTATTACTGCAAGGTTTTATCAAAATTCGTATAGTACATTTCGCGTAAAAGACATTGTAGGTTATCACAAACTTTCGCGTTTATAATGGATAGTGTGATAATGCGAGCAATGCCGTCTGCAGCATCTAGTTATTATTGATAGGAAGGTCAGAAATATTCGAAACATTCATATTCTTTTGCGAGTTTTCAACGAGACAAAAAACAAGCGCTTACCTAACTTTTCACCGACTGTAAAAACAAAATAATATTTTTTTACCTTTTATACATATAGAACAACAATATAGTAAGATCTACTTTTTCGTTTAAGAAGTTTGTTACAAAATATATTTTTTCAAAATCTCAATCTCTAACGGATAAAAACGTCATTATTTGATGATGAGTTGTTGAAAGTTTACAATTACAAATTATACTACAATTAAAATTATGCGCTTCGGCAAATTTCGTGTTTGCCGGCAAAAATTCGGCAAAAAAAGCTACTAGAAAAACAAAATTTGTCAGAAAATTTTTAAATAGATTTAAACTAAATATCATATTAGATTAATCACGCGTTCGGATTATGATTTTTTATACTATAAAGGGAGGCGGGCATACCGACGGTCCAGTGGATGGTAGATGGTTACTGTCACTTAAGCACACAAACACTATCAGAGGAACGAAGGTGGGTTTCCCGGCTCTGTAAGAATTCGTTAAAGACATTTAAATTAAGTTAAAGCGAACCTTCATCTTAGTATTGTAAATTACAATGTTCACTATCAATAAGAGACAATAAAACTTTAGTAATTTCAGTGAAGTCTATGTATGTCAATTTCGTGGACTTGTGAGTTACAATGAAGGCACTTAACGTAAGCAGATCTTTATTCATTCTCTACGTGCGTTACCTTTGCTCTCAGACTACTAAAATGTAGCATTTCTTATATATTGTATGTATATTTCCTGTCTTTATAATCATTACCATTGATTTTACTAAAACCACCGTATGTGTTTTTGTGATGTTTTATTATAATAATAATTAATTATAATTATCCAGTTAATTATTATTATAATAAATCTCCACAATTAATTTTTAATATCATTATTGTTTTGTTGAGAGTGATACCTATTTGTTTTGGTGACAGCATAAAGGGGTGTAATTAAGGTGAAGCAGACATAGCAAACAGAATCATTAATGTGTTTACGAGCTATTGTAAGCTTTGTAAACAAACAAGATATGTATATTTCATTTTGTGTTTAGAACCTCATACAAGAGTTTGTATTATCGAAATCTTGAATTGATAACTTTTATCATGTAATAATTTTCATCATTATACTCAAGTGACCACTACCTTTAATGTACATATACAAAATCTTATACTGAGGCCAGGTCAGCCCCAGTATAAGATTGCGAAGCTTTACTTTTTTCTTTTACTCTTTGTACATTTTGAACGTATCGTACAGTTTGAAAATATTTTTAAGTTTCATTTTCTATATATTTTTAAGTTTTTTTTTTTGTAAAATAGAGAAATACGTGATGAATTTTAAATTTTGTCGTGGATTCCAGTTCCGAAAGTGCGCTAATAAATTGCATAATTATTGAAACCCATAAATTCGTCAATGTCGACATTGACGGAGTTTACAGTTATATTACAGTATATATAACGTGAGATATAACAAATATAATATGAAATTGGATTTATATTGATTCACTTTTGACTTTTGACTCACTCGCTCTCTTTTGACGAGCTCACTGGATGATAATTATAATAATATATATAATAATGAATAATATATAAAAAAGGGCATTGGGTCTTCTCAGGTGGAAAAGCGCCATTTTAGCGACCCTTCCCCCATTTTTCCTAGATACGTCGTTTGCGGGGTACAAGGCGAATGAAAGATTAATGAGTTGAACGAGACTGGTGAAGACAAAAGACTTCACTGACACTTTTGTTACATTTTTTTCTAATGTTCGTTTATCGATCCGACGATTTCTTTGTTTGTTATCCTGAGATACAATAGCTTTATAAAAGTTTTCGTAAGATTACATATTTTATGATGGAAGTCAGCTGACGGTTCACCTGATCTTTAGTAAGTACCGTAAAATACCTGTATTTAAAGATACCTATAAATTCAGACAACAACCCTGGAACGAGAGTGAAAACGAGGTTCCAAGATCTCTCACACAACGAAACTTAATCACGCTTGCTGTTATTACACCGTGGTCTTTTACATGTGTAACCAATACATTATTACATTGATCTAGCACTGCTTAGATTAAGAGTGCGAAAAACTGAGAGCACAGACGCTTTTAAATGTCACTCAGTCATAGTATTCTTAACTGTATAGAATCCAAATCAAGTCACTTACAATAATCATATCTTAAACATCCAATATGCCAATACTCGTACTACAAAGAACAAGCTATAATTAAAATTATATACTTTCTATTAAGACCAAACAGACTATATCTGCTGTAAGTTTCTGGAGGAGTTGGTTTTCCTGCAGACTACTACATGCTGCAGCATCAGGTCAAGGTTACCATGCCATAGAAATACCGCCGAAGTAACAGTATACCAAATTTGAGATCAACCGCATCTCTGGAAGTTTGTGAAATCCCTTCGTCAACTAAGAAATGGGCTGATAATCTTGAAATGCCTGAACTTATGTTCATAGATTATAGCTAAGAACCATCCCTATCACGTCAGCTTTAAAACAAACAAAAAATAAACTGGTTCAAAATCGATCTATCCGATAAACAGATACACAGACACACACGTCAAACTTATAACATCCCCTTTATGCGTCGGGTATCGGGGGTTAAAAATGCGATAAAATTCCTCCTTTCAATTACATAGTTTACAATGCGTGACATTGTAGCCTTAAGGTACTGTACAAGGTATATTACTTTGTAAAGGCTTTCAAGCAATTTAACCAGTGAGTAAAATATAAAAGCAGTACTTACGATAATAAATTACTTTAATTAAGCTAAGAGAGAATTAAGATCTCATTTAAGGAAGCCTTGAGATGTTGACCACATAATGTTTCAGAGGCTAATTATACTGAACACGCAAGACCACCGTGAATTATTACAGATGCGTTCTTTTGTGTTTCGTTAAGAATGTTAGAGATGCCAAGCTAGATTCCATGACATCCTAATCTCTTATACTTTTTGGCAGGGTCATACATCGTCCTGATGCCTGCATCCCTGTCAAAGTGTACCTATACAAAATTTCATGATGATCCTTAATTGAGTATTTAAGCGCGAAATCGTAACAAACAAACAGAAAACAAATTCATTTTTGCTTTAATAATATTAGTTTTAATGTATATAGTATACTGTTGACTCGCTACTTACTTCCCCGTTTATCTCTCTTTCCATAAGTGAAAATCAAATTAAGATCGGTTTAGCCATTCTTGCAAAATTGCAAAAAATATATAAAATTATAATTGCACCCCTGGCGAGTCCGTTTTAATGACTCGCTCTGGAATTCGCCCGGGTGCAATTTTTATATAAGACAGAGGACAAGACGGCGGTAAGCGACTTTGTTTCATACTATGTAAAAGAAGAAAACGAAGATATAATATTAGAGGAATGTGGTCTAGTATCTCTAGCCCATATGACATTATTGTCAAATGTATTTCATAGTACTCTGTAAAGTGGTGGTCACCGTCACGAGATAGGCTTAGTTATGACTGTACAACGAATTGTGCCTTGGAACTGCAAGTTTTAGAGTTTATTTAAAGCAAACGGTACATTTGAACTTACTGCTATTGGAAAGTATAATGGATATTTAAATAAATTGAAATAAAATAGTATGAGAAATACACGTTTACTAGCATCACATGAAATACAACGTTCAAGCAGCAGAAGGACAACACAAGACAATCAAATTATACGAGTATTTGTAGAAGCACTTAAATCTATATTTAAATTGTATTACGAGTATAACATGCCAGCCAGTACCTATCTACATACCTATTTGAGTTTAATAGCTTTAATAACTGCAATAGCATGTTAATATTAATTTGTTTTTAATGTGCTTTATTTAATTTTTGACCTAGTTTTTTACCTGCGTCCTTGTTGAGCTATTTCATTTCATTGAAAGGTTTAAAATTAAGTGTAAACAGAAGTTTGCATATTAAAAATATTTTACCCAGTTTACCTTTTAAACAAAAGGGTGCTCTGAATACGTGGCTGTAATAAATTACTTTGAAACTTGTACGAATAACAATATAGGTTACGTTAGGAGGATATGATGAAAAATTTACTCTACTTAAAAATATATGCTATCCATATTTATTTAAAATTAACATACACCTGCCATCTTTATAATTACTCTTGAAAAAAAATATATTGCATTTTTGTTCAATA
Organism: Synanthedon myopaeformis; assembly: GCA_944738685.1. Classification (NCBI taxonomy): domain Eukaryota; kingdom Metazoa; phylum Arthropoda; class Insecta; order Lepidoptera; family Sesiidae; genus Synanthedon; species Synanthedon myopaeformis. Next base: position 9,015,749 of record OX122919.1, read on the forward strand.
TCCTTTATATTTAAAGGTTTAAACTCCATTTATGAAAAGTTCCTTGTTTATAAATAGCTACTTGACTTAGTTTTATAGATATTGTAATTGAAAAAGTCACAATCAAAAATTTCATTCATGGAATCAATTTAATTCATCATTAAATAATTTTAAGCAAGAATTAACCATCTAGCTAGCCTAATACTTGTAATGAAGGAATCAATTGAAAATTGTAAAAATAATAGTTTATAATATTCTTTTTATGTCTCAATAATAGCTCTTAATTGATTTTTCTTTATTTATTTATAAACTATCCTCCAAAATAAGAAATATTTCTTTTAATTTTTTTTTCTCGAAACGATATAACTAAATTATTTTTAATTTTTGATCTTTACACTATTTTATTTGACTTGTCCATAAATTGAGCCCTAATTTTCAGACACATCCTGACGATTTCTAATTCTAAACTTTTATGAAATAAAAAAAAAGAATTAACGGTGATCCGTTAATTCTTTTTTTTATTATTAATGTTTATTATTTAATGTTTTTTTTTTTTTTGGATTATTTCTCTATATGTTTACTGGAACCAGTCATTTCACTTAATAACTATCTTTATCATCTTTGCTTAAGTTTTATTATATTTTATATGTGAACTAATAATTCCCAACACACATTTTCTCATATAATTCCTCAAGAAACATGTAATATCCTGTCAGCATTGATAGTTATATTTGAGCCATTATGATTATTATACGCATAAGATTGCAAGAATTGCTTTATCCATGCCAATACAAGCAAACAAATAGTTTTTATGCCAATTTTTATTTAGAACATTTCCATCTTGCCCTATTTCAGTGAGTTTATTCTAGGGAATTCGACAAACAGTCTTTCACTTTACGTTGGCAGTTCACATCCCAATCGGAAACAGAGACAACTCAATTCTATTCTATTTTTACCAACAACACTTTTCTCACCGGAATGAACTGAATTTTCTTGAGTTTGCGTTTCTAAAAATGTGGATCTAGACAAAAATAAATGTCTCGTATTTGTGAAATACTCAGTAATTCACAGACATTTTAAGTAATTTCAGTCGATTGAAGTATTATGCTGATAATTATGTAGTTCGACCATTTCATGAGTTTTGAGCGGCAGCCAAGCCAATGGGATCTTGCATTAGTTTAGTTTTCCAATGATAGAGAAGTTAGTCATATCAATGAGGCCAATGACGGGCTAATGAGGCTTGGCTGCGGTGGCCTGACCGCTAAGTGCGTACGCACGCTAATTGTTGACATGAGCAAGTAACCTTATCTCGTAACGCTACATTTTTAAACAAAAACAGTAACCATGTCAAATGAAACATGTTTATTTTGCTATAATAAAATTTTTGTACAGTAATTAATCAAGGCCGCGCTAGGAAGTCGTTGGGTTTTAGCCGGTAGGAGTCCGGCATAACCCCGCAGCGTCCCCTATAACTGCCGGGTATCCATGAGGATTTCCCAACGTTAAAAAAAATTAGCGCTCTGCGTTTCGCAGTCATTTAGGTAGCCCGTCTTATAGAAGACTACCGTGAAATTACAGCATGTATGTTGTTGTGTTTCAATGAGTTAGATGGGGATGACAGAACCCATTTCCCTATCTTACTAAAGTCAGCAGCGCACTCGCATGACATGTGGCTTTGCTTGTGTTATAGGCAATGCTAGCCACCTACCATCGAGTCAACCGTCAACCTGTCTGACGACCTTTACGTTAATAAAAATATTAACTACACATTTTATTACAAACATTTTAAGTTCTTTTTATTTTTTAAAAGTTGAGCATTTACTAAATGCCATGAAAAATATTATGAAAAGTTCAAAATTCACACGATCATATACTATAATAAAAATTTAATTTTAAAGTGGCACTCAAAGCAGAGAATACGATTATACATGCTAAAATTAAAACAGTTTGTAAATAGTTTAGACGTGAAATTCTACAGAACTCCGGTAGACTAATCCGACATATGTTGTCGTGTCGGACTCCCTTTCATTTGCAACTAGACGATTATAACCATTTCAAAGTTTCTTACTTCTTTCTGTAGCGCATTCAGCAGTGTAGTCACAACTTGTTAAACAACAATAACATTCAAATGAAGCTATGCCAAGCTTTTAAGACAAGAAATGTACTTACATTTTATGTTGTAAACAAAATTATGCGATCCAATTATGCATAGACGAATATCTGTACGTTTTAAAAAACCTCTTCTGAGCCATGTCAACACCTAGTTTTATTTTAGAGCTTCTTTGAGAACGCTGTAAACAAATTCTTTTAGAGTCGGCAGCTCGTTTGCACTTGCTATTGCACCTAGTTTTGCTTATGTTTTTAGGCGACCTACCATTAACCATCTATACATAAAATGAAATAGTAAACGAGTGGTGTCTGTAATATATTCCTTAAATAAATAAAAAATATATTCCTTGTAACCAATATTTTCATCTCATTTACGTCACGAAATTTTATATTCATTGATAAAATTTCGTTGCTTCATTGCTCTGTAATCGAAACGTTCATTATTTTTATTCAGCCGAAATAAAAATAACTTCTTTAAACGAAATTTTCGACGTAGAATAACTTCAGCAGTTCAGCTTCCCGCAGCGCTGTAACTTTCCACGATTTCCTTTATGAGAATTTTCCTTGCAAGCTGCCTAAAGTTTCACAAACATACATATGTTTTATTTATCATTTTGTGACGTTGTGTCAAATGTAGGTTAAGCTCACCATTACTAGTGTTTGAAAAATTCCAAGGCTTAACTATTATATTTAATACTAGCTGTTGTCTACAGCCTATGTTCGCTGATAACGTAGCTTTCTATAGGTGAAAGAATTTTTAAGATAGGTCCAGATATTTTTGAGTTTATACATTACAAACATACATAAATACAAATTCTTCTCTTTAGATAGAGTAAAATCCATTAAGTACATTTTTGAAACAATTTCTTTAATAACCAAATTTTTATGTAGGTATATGTGGCACGTATGTACATATATGCAGATGGTCCATCAGAAGAGATCAAACTAAGGGTTTCCTCAGAGGTGCTTTATTGATTAATACTTGTTTGGAGATATAATGTTAAAGCATAAGGGATAAGATAGAGGATAAGCATAGGTGATAAGATGTGGATGGGAGTATTTGACCCTTACTCGGGCACTGAAACACAAGAATAGATGTGCTGTTATTTTACGACATGCAAGGGGCTGGTTACTGTTATTTCAAGCTGCCCATTATATGATTAAAAACTCAATGAGCCTTACAATTAAATAACATCCACTTTTGGAGAAAGAATATTCTTGGAAGATTCTAGCAGTTAATAAGTAGCCGTAAAGGTATACCAGAATTTGAGAATCTTATGGTATTAAAAATTAAATAAAATGATTAAAATCATAATCCTCCTAATAGTAAAGACAAATAAAAATTAAACAGTATCTAGGTGGTTTAGTTCAATTTCCGTAATGGACTCTACAAATTTTTATTTCCCCATTTGCGATGATACGATAGTTCCACAGGCACTGAATACCAATTGCTTGTAATAATATTTATTAGCGGTTAATTCCAGAGTTTCTATCGAATGAAAACATTAAAACTAAAACGACACTTCATTCAATTGTTCCTAATATATTCTTACATATATTGACGCTTTATTTTCAAGATAAATCTACAAAGGATTTTCTGACAATTGTTGGAGTAAAGAAAACCTTTTCACTGATCGTGTGAATCGTCCCCAATTTACATGAGAATAGTAAAGCTGATTGAGTCTCTCTAATCGATATCCTTCTAAACATTAGTAGGTACACTTAAATAGAACAACCTGAAAGATTTAATTTGGTATTTGCTTTTTTTTTAAATAAAGTGTTTATTAATATTTTTAAAGTAGATTTACATATGTAACTTAGGTAACTTTATGTAGTAGGCATATAAACGATTAAATACCTAGCTATGTAGTGAAAACTAAGTATTTGATCAGTTATTGGGTTTTATTATGTTAAAGTCGACAGACAGGCCTTAATACAACATTGAATTGATGTAAATGTTAATTACCAAAGCAGATATACAGTTATTGTTTAACCTCGACTTTATTATTCAGGGTTATACATCACGTAGATTTGGCGTATTTTCTGTGACAATGGCGTTGGGAGAGTGTCTACCAGCCCAATACAGAGGCAATAAATCTCCCCGCACTATATTATTCAGAAAGGAACGAATGGTCTTTACAAAGCGTTTTACGAGTATTGTTCGTAATGTTGATATATAGGGGCAACAATTCTATTACTTACGATATTAAGGCGAATTATAAGGGTACAGTTCGCGGAACATCACATATTCCATTATTGTTGTACATATACCCTGAAAACAATTAGAATTCAACGTCCTTAAATAATTCCTTAAATAAGCCTCACTTTTAAAATATCATAATAGATTAAAAAATGTTTTATTTTTTATTTTTAGTGAAATAAAATAAATGTTGCTATTATATGTTCTTATTTTTATAATGTAACTAGCTGCCCCGTTGTTTTGCCAAAAAATAATTGGTATGGGCCACCCTTATCACTTAGGGGTATAAAAAATAGTTAAGACCTATTCTCAGACCTACCGAATATATGTTATGTACACAAAAAATTTCATAAAAATCGGTCAAGCCGTTTCAGAGGAGTTTGGCTACAAACACGACACGACACGACAATTTTATATGTGACGAGAATTTTATATATATCGTTATGATACAATCTATACGTATATGTACGAGTATATACATATTGTTACATTTTATTTATGTTAAGGTCGACAGACACTTACCTACATATTATAAATTAAAGTCATATAAATATTATACAATAAAGTCGCTGCTCGCTACTATCTTTTTCTCCGCCAACTTCTTCTAAACTGAATACTGAACTGAACTGAATTTAATACTGTTTAATAAACAAGGAAGGTTTGTGTTGATAATTTACAGAAAAAAAACGAGGCGGGTCGTTTGTACATTATGTAATTATAATATAGCATAATGACGTTATTACAAAATATAACATGAGAAAGTTTTAGTTTAATCTATATGTATTTGTAATTAATTACCACCGTTTGTGTAAAATACTCATCTTAAAGACCTTCGAAGGCAAATTTGAATTAGCATCTGAAAATTGCCCGTCAATTATTCATCCGAGTTCTGCTATCGTCCTCACAAAAGATTACAATTACTCAAGAACCTGAATAATTAGACATTTTAATTAAAATAGGTTATTTATACATAAAATTTAATGATAATGGCCAAATTTATATGGCTTCATAGCGATCTCATTGTTCCATTCAGTCGATAATTCAGAACTTACACAAATTTGATTTTATTCCTATGAATTTTCCTATTTTAATTCTATTTTATCAACAACAAGTATTTAACGATAGGACTTTAGATTTTCCAAGGTTAAAAAAAGGGTAATTTTGGGAAACCTTTGGTTTGGGGGCCTTTGGGACCACTTAGATGTTGGTATCTCATCCAGAATTTAGATTTGAGTAATCTAAATTTCATCATAGATTGTGTCACTGTTTGACTAGTTTTTTATTTCTGAAAATATGTCTATTTAATTATACTTACAATATTTTGCAAGTTATCTTCTATTTTTTTGCCCAAAATACTTGAAGAAAAACTTATACAAAATATTCTTTAAAATTAAGTTAATATAGGTTACGCTTATATTAATAGGTAGGTATTAAGTAAGTTAATATAGTTAATATACGCTTTAGTATAACTAGAACTTATAATGACAGTCATTTCCTGCTGAAAGTATACGCCTAAACTAATTTAGGGACTCTGTTTGGATAATTAACCTTCTCTATAAACATTACAATGCAGTGAACTAACGTTATACACACTAGTGTTTGTCTTGATTGCTCATGAGGGCCTCAAGAGTGACAGACTCATAAGATTAATTCAAATTATTTAAACGTGAATTAATACTTTATTAAACTCTTACCTTGTACAATGTTTAATCAATGTTTATTTGTAAGTGAAAACCAACACTAACAAATCTGGCAAACAATTTATAAATAAATGTTCAACAGCATTTTAAAATATGATTGTAAGACGGATAGGTAGATAGGTAGACAGACCATCGGATAGAAAGTCGCCTATTGCTGAGGCACGTTAATGAATTGCTAAATGTGTTGCTAAGCGTTAAACTCGAGAACGGCTCTATTAAAGCGGCAATTTTTTTTAATATTCCTTGAAATCCGAGAAGGGTTCTAGTGAAAATTGGCCGAAAAAACGTAAATTTTTCCGGGGAACCCCATTTTTCTTTTACTCTTTTACTATTTTATTGGTTCTTATATAATGAGTAATGAATTACGAATTATAATGCTATTATGTAATGAATTGGGAAAATGTTCTTATATAATGAGTGGCTCACTCAACTCAAATGTATTACGTCTCTAATTTCCGAGTCATTTAATGTTCTATGTTGAATGCTAAACGCTATTCAGCGCTATAATATTGCTTGAAACGCAGTCAACCACCAAAATACAAAGCGGCTGAAGCTTTAAATCATAATGGACGAGATTAGTTGTTAGTTTGCTCTTTCATAATGATCTGCTTTCATTAGATTAGAGACAGATAATTTCGGACTGAACTGAGGTAATAAAATCCAAAAAAAAGAACAAAATACCTTCACTCACATGTTTATCTTCCGTAAAGTTGTAGGTTCCCAGCTGTCTCAAATTGTCTCATCCGAAATTGCCCGTCGTCGTCCTGAAGTTCGAGCATTTGAAAGGCTCAAGCGATTTAACGTAATTGGTTCACCCTTTGAGCGTACATAACCACAAACGTGTACCTACAAATGTTGCAAAATAAGCGTTCCATGAATGTCTTTAATTATATCTTTAATCTTTATTTAGTTTAGTTTGACTTAATACTGACAAGGCACTCACTGCATTCCGTATACACAAACTAGACAACCCGTCAGTGGCTTGGCTTGTCCCTGATGGCCTTGTATCAAAATTTGTCGGAAGGCCCTTTTAATTGACTATGGCGAAACCTAACTCTAGGGTCTTCACGAGAAAGCTTGATAAATTAATTTGACAAATTTATAACATCATCGTCATCATCTCAGCCGAAGGACGTCCACTACTGGACATACGGCTACAGCTAACAGCTGGCTACGGATCTCTTCATTTTTGATTCGATCTCGCAGTGTTACTACGGGCTACGCTCGGGGCGTAGCCCTCTCCAAGCTCGCTGAGCTACGTTAAGCTTTCTTATGAGGAACATAGCTGAGATCACGTTTCATCGCCATAATTATGTCATCACTTGAAACACACATTGGCCGTAAACTTTTGTTTTGAGACACTGAGGAATTTTAGAAATGTCTCGAACCTTCCGAAAGCTGCTCATCCGAGCTGGATTCGACGACTGACTGACTGGATTGAAAACATATACTAAAGTTATCGATGTCTACATAAATAATATGTTGCTGAGATAATAGTATTTTTAACAATATTATAAAAACGGGATAAAATATACCAACCGTAACCTCTTGTCGATGTGAGAGCTCAGTGGTGCCATGAATAAATCAATATAATGATGACAACGCGGTTTCTAGTTAAGTGCCAAAGTTTGTTTCAAAGATATTCATTATTTCCGTCTGTTTGGTTGGTACTTACAAACAAGCCTGTGATCGGAATGGCGCAGAAAATAAGCTTTCAAAATTGTAATGCCATTGTTTGCATGAATGTTATTATAATTCTTGGTAATATCTGAATTCATGCTGAACGAATAATTCAGCCGAAATTTGTGTTTTGTTACAGGCTAATAACCAAGTCAATGTTTAAAGAAAAAAAAAACTGTAAGTAATTTAAAAAATGTTAAAAGTAAGAGTGAAATGTAGTGAAAAGAAAGTTGTTTAAGATGTTTTAGACTTCAATTTGTTCATTAAAGTCTAACAGGGAGACAGAGTTATTTTTGTATTTGAATTATTACAAATTGACAATAAAGATACTACTTAGTAATGAAATTGTGAAGACTCTAGAAACGCGTTTTGCACCAACAGCGCTAACACAGAATCTAGTTAAGGCTTCTTCAAGTAATCTCACATTCAAACAAATATGTAAATCGAAATCGTAAATACAAAAGAAATTAATTAACTAGTTTTAAAATAAATTCAATTTTAAGAGAGATTTGACAATTTTAGCTAGTTTAAATTAGTAATTTTGTTTTTAATTTTCCATTTATTTGTAGATATTAATATACCTATAAAATTATTGTGTTTTTTAATGTTTTATACTACTAAGCTCGACAGACAGGCTGACGGTCCCCTTAATGGTAAGCGGCTACCGTCGCCTTTAACATAAACAACACCATAGGTGCTACAAGTGCGCTGCTGCCCATAGTAAGTCCAAATAATTGAGAACAGCAGTGTACTCTCCTTACAATTTTAATTAATAAATATATTTATTTACTTAAAGCTATTTATCTATTTGAAAGCTTTTACATAGTGAAACATTTAATAAATCATTTTCTATGGCAGTACATTGCTCTGAAAGCCGTAAAATGCGTGTTGGAGGGATGAAATATTCGACGTGTGAAATTGTAATACTATACAGCATACGAGCTCTTAGAAAATGTTACGTGGAACAATTTACTAAAACGTGAAACGTGTAACATTTTATGTGAGTAAAATGTTCTTTATCGCTAACGCATATTACACGCGGAACTGACTATTATTAAATATGCGTAGATTTTAAAAGTCCAAGGTCTGATGGACAATGAAATTTAATATTGTAAAACATTGTTTTATATTTTTATGTACAAATATTATTTATTCTGCATATTTTAGTTGTGTCTTTCGTGTGAATAGGAAAAAAAATGACATTGTCAAACAGTATCTGCCTAGAAGGCCTTTCTAGGCAGATGCAGATGCCGCCCAAGTTTATTGTCCAGGCTTTTAGTGTGAAGCACTTCTTATTCGAGACGTTATCTGGCACATACGGTGATGTACCCACATTTTGAAGGCTTCCCATTCTTTTATTTCAAACAAGACTTCTGGAAATGATCCCACAAACTCGAGAATGATAACTGACATTACACCGGCCAACCCTGTTTAGAGTAATGTTCTTTGCTTCTCAAAAACTCTTCTAGTTACACATACAACTGTATTTTAAAATAAACTAAATATTAACAAATTACTTCATGAACTGAACTGAACATGTATGAAGTACGTAGAGTTTTGTATTCTTAGTTTCTATATTTATTTTATTTCGTACCAATAATTTAATGTAATTTAATAAAATGCTTCTCTGAACTACGCATAAATAATATTTTATACACTATACTATACTATAGAATTGGGAATAGTGACTTTACATAAATGTACTGGGTTGAGTTGGCTCGCTACCAATAAGTTGGTCTCCCGAGGAACGACACATAACACCACAGCTTATAGGTATGAACTACTATAATACAATGTTAAGGATAGTGAAAACGAGAAATTTGGAAAAATTGCTATAGAATATTACTTAAAATCAATGAATTCAAAAATAACATGGGTCAGGTCCAGTGTAAACATTTGCTTAAATAAGTTGATTTTGAATATCAAATGTTTGTCTTACTGGATAAACTTGCGAATATTCAGTTAGTTCAGTTTAATGTTTTATTTAAATTTAAACTTTCGATCCACTCCCGGCTCATCACGGGTGCAATTATTTTTTTTTGCAAATATATTGCAAATAGTCTATACTAATATTATAAAGAGAGAGAGAGATTTTTATTTTTGTATGTTTGTAATGAATAAACTCAAAAACTACTGAACCAATTTTTAAAATTCTTTCACCTATAGAAAGTTACTTTATTTAGCGAGTAACATAGGCTATATTTTATAAAGTTATGCGGGCGAAGTCGCGTGCAACAGCTATATATTAAAACCTTCAGCTATATATAACGCTCTTTCCATTCGTGAAAATTAATGGAAATAACACATTAGTTTGTGTTATATGTGGCAACGGTAACCACCTACCATCAAGTGGATTGTCAGCCTGCCTGCCTGTCAAATTATACAAATAAAATATACACACAGGAACTCGAAAAACAATTACAGATCCGACCGGCTGCCTTATTATCTAACAGCAGACGACTTGGGATCGCGTGTGCTGCCATACAGAAATGATGCACTTTAATTTTAGTTATTGTCCGTAAGAGACCTTATCGCAAACCACACCTTTATTATGAGTTACGTGATACCAAAAACACGATTTAGTGTGATATTGCACAAATTGATAAACAGTTTTCGCCTGTCGCAAGTTGGTCGAAGGTCGTCTGCTGTTAGATAATAAGGCAGCCGGACTTAAGAGCTGTGTCTCCGTATCTGTAGCCAAGCGTGAAGCTCACTGGGTTACAGAATATTATTATGTTAACTCATGTTAACTTTTCCTCGTTTCGTAATTTTATTGTGTCTAAAGAAGTTTCTTTTACAAAGAGCTCTGCTTTAAAGTCGACCTCTTTCATCTTAATCTGACGTTTTTCGCTCTCGAGGAATTAGTTTGATCCGCGAGTCGGATGCTCGCTCGAGTTATTAACGTATTTATTATTCTAAAGTTTTAATTGTTCCTTCTTAAACTGGAATGAAGCTGAAACTGTAGTATAAAGTTTCAGAGAAGTTTCTTGTTCGAACACCATATGAGATTACGACCCTTATAATTGGGTGGTATAAACAAAAACTGTTATTGGCCAAAGGCTATTGACCTCTGGATATAGGTCGCAGGCTCCTGGCATCCTGCCAACTCCACAGAATGGACGACAGATAAATTTGCGAACATGTTTTTGTTGTAAAGTATTTGAACTTGTGATTTTATTGGTGTAAGACATAATGGTTGAAAGTCCAACACCAAAGTTTTGAGCTTGCTTCCAAATCTCATTGCGGTTCATATTATCTTCGAGACTCAATAAATATTTTACGAAGGCGAAACCGCAGGCACCAGCTATCTAAAAATAAAGATCCAATGCTTGGCAAAAGTATCATAAATTAATTTTACAAATAAGAAAAAAATTGTAAGCCTATTGATTTTGAAGTAAATAAAACGTGCTTCCATCTTTCTTTCATTCTTTCTTATAGGTTATATCAAGATTGAAATTCGCCTTTTATCCAGCTTGAATGTCACTTCCCTGTACTTATAAAATGTAGACATTGTTCAAGAACAATGTTCTGTAAGGACGAATCTATACAATAAAGTAGCCTTGATCGTTAAACGCTTCGCTGAGTAAAATACAGCAACAATAATGGTCCATAAAGGCGGATGCAATTAACACTTCATTTTAGGGAACTGCTCTCTCCGCCGGTGGTACTTATATCTGCAAATTGCCCACATAATCTGAAATTGGTGATATCTTTCGTTGGTATTTGGAAACATGTTCAATATATATTTATTTACAACTAACATATCACTTTAATTGTGTTGTGCTAAAGCAACAAGTATTACTTTTAATATTTAAAAATTATTTAGAAATATCAGATATAAAAAACAATGACTAACAATTTTAAAAAAGGCTTCATTAACCATTCACAAGGGTCAATCCGGGGTTATTTAGTTTCAATTTTCAAAAATTAATGTAAAAAAATACAATCGGAAAAATATTTTGAATATTCCTGTAAAAATCGGAATCGTAAAATTCTAACAATAGGCTTGTTCGTTTGAACCGTAAAATTACTCATTTACATTCTGAATTTATTTCGTTCGGTCGGATATTAGGGTACACCCGGTTTAAATTAGAAAAAATAATGATAATTTTACGAGTATCTCGTACTATAAAAATCATTTAAAATAAGTATGGAAGAAAATCTCTGTACAGGTTCGAGGTTTTCGAGGTTGCTTATTGAGAATTTTGTAAGTCTTAAATATAATCTTTAAACTCAAAATATGAATTTAAGCTAACACTGAAACATTACGGCTCTAAGTAGGGCTTTCCTCTGTGCATGGAAGTTCAAAGTCATAATCCAGTTATGAAACTGAAGAAGCAGAGGTGCAGGATTTGAACCTGTATCTTTTGTGAACGTTGCACTTTCGTCCCACTTGGACCCTTATATGTCATATAAAATAACGAATACATAAGACGTATTCGTACGCGTTGAAAAATTAGAAAATATATGAGTAATGTAACACCTGATATCTTTATTGTGACGACGGATTTTTAGACCATCCCTCGGAAACCTATCTGTTTGTTAAATTTCATCCAAATCCGTTCAGCGGTTATTGCGTGAAAGAGTAACAGATATCCACACATCGAATATTAGTAGTATATAAAGGACATTCGACGGTTATATGTATGTATGTCATCCTCATCGTTTAAAGAGATACGGGCTATAATAGTTCACCGTGCTAGTCCACTATGGAAGGCCTTAGAAAAATATTAAAGCTGTAAATGTTTTAACACAATAAGGAAAAGGGCCGCGGACGAAGTAGCGGATCAAAGCTAGTATGATTTTAATAAAGAAAACATACAATTTTACCAGACAATATTCTACATTATGAATATTCTAATAAAATCCAAATTTAATCTCGTTTCAACGTCGGCTGTTGCTTTGAAGAAATTTAAATATGTTTCAAGACCTATGATAAATATTCAACAATATCCATATAACTGCACTTATGTGTTGCTATGGTGTCTTCATAAGGTTATTGCACATATTTAAATTTAATTTTAATATGGAAATATTTAAGAAAATTGGCATAAGGATTACTTTTTATATATACCTACACCGAGTGTATGTAAAAAAATTATTTTTATTATCACTTAAGTAATATGCCTCCCACTGGATTCATTTAGAAAGCAGTACTATCATAGTGATTAAAAAAAATTGAATCATATAGACATTAACTATAAATAGTGTACAAAACATGCATAAATGTATACATAATACAGCTATCATAATTTATGTTATTTAAATTCTGCCTAATGACACCATAGCAATTTGACTAATATCAATTTGTATAATCTGCATAATTGTGGATTTTGGGAATATTTTGGGAATAAGTTAACTGGTTTATTAGCATACCTTTCACACGTGAATATAGTGTACCAGCCATTATCATATATAATAATGCATAGAATATTACAGTCCAGAAGGAGCGATTTAGTAAGAATCTGAGGCAACAGAAGCTTATTTTCTAATCGTAAGTAATCCCTAGTAAGTAGATGAGGCGCACGTTATTTGTTAAAAACTAAGGATTACACCAAATTTAACGTTTTAGTGGTGTTAACAAAATGTAAATAAATATAATATTTATATTAATCTTTATATATATAAAAATTTCATGTCATGTTGTTTGTCCGTGATGAACTAAACTACTAAACCGATTTTAATCAAATTTTGCACTGTGTGTTGATCCAACTTGAGAGATATTATAGTTTATAATAATATCTCAATTTATAGTCGTAATATTTTTTTATTGCAAATAAAAATTTTATTGAAATTTTTATGTATTTTTATTGAAAATAAACAGAGGTTTAGGTTACATTACATTATATTACGTTACAAGACAGTGTCGCAAGTTCAATGGTTTTTCCACCTCAAAAAATGCCTAAAGAAGTTTTCACTTCAATAAATTTATATAATATTTTAATAATATTTTATAACATAAATAAAGTTTATAATAAGTTTATACTAAGTTAAATTTTTATAGGTCAAAATAATTGCTTTTTATAAAAATTTAAGTAAAAAGCTATAAATTCTAATCAAAATATTTACAACAGTTGAAAGAGTCATCACTACAAGAGATCCAATTAAAAGGCGTTTATATTTCATCGCAAAAATATTCACTTAAAAATATATGCAAACTTCCAAATAAAACGTGTTTGGTATTTAAAACGCTCGGCAAAGCGTGCAAGGGTCCCCAACAATGGTGCCTAACAAGCGGATTATTCCAGTACAGCGAATTTTTTTCTCATTACATAGCGATTTATTTGAATTTGAAACGCGTTCGGCGTCTCTTCTAAACCTTATTGATCTTTAGTGACTGAAAAATGAGATATGCAAAATTTACAATTGCTTTAAATTATTATGTATTAAAAATTGAGAACATTTTTATGTTTTTGTTAAGCTTTTAAAATACACTAGGCCGCAAAGAATGCGGTAAAAATATTTAGCTCCTAAAAAAATGTGCGATTGTTCATTGGATTCGAAATGATGTCTAGAAAAATGTATTAATAATGTTTTATCAGCACATAAAGAATTGCAAAAGTTATAAAAAAAATTAACATTAGAAAAAAGGCATTCAGTTTTTCTCTAATAACTCAAAAGCTGTAAGCGATAACGAAAATCTGAAAAGAGTTCTTAAAGCGGAGGAAATTTCCGATAAAAAACAGATTTGCGGATCTCTATCTCCATTATTTATAATTTTAATTTAACGCTGAAAATAGGTTCTTTCGCGGCCGTTAAATATTATAAATGCGAAAATGAGTTTGTGTGTTTTTTACTCTTTCGCCTTAACTATTCAACCGATCATCTTGAAATTTTGCATACATGTTGTCAGGGTCATTCTTTCATCTAGAAAAAACACAGTTCCCGATGGATCATCAAAAATAATACAAAAATTTAATGCCTGACAAAAATATGCGTTTTAAACGATGTCGTATGTAAAACCATACATTGACACTTCTTAAAACGCAAGTAAGGCCTAATTAGCGTCAGCCACTTTTGGGTGCGAAGTGGTTAATAATTCAAACTGCGCGAAGGTTCACTCAGCACCTGTATTAATGTACCATTAAGATAATAAATTTCTTTTACGACGTCTTTCTTTAAATTAAATGCTATTCCTTACTTCCAGTACGTTCTGGAAAAAGTAGTATTCTATAATAAAGAGAGATTTATCTTGTTTGAACCAAAGTTTGAACACAAAAAACTTTCAAATCTAAAGATTCAGAGAAAACATTTTTGTTTTGATTATTCTATTAAATAAATAAATAAATTTTTGTCATCTTTATATTTACTGACGAAAATAAATAAATAAATGAATCATTTATTCGATTTAAATTTTTAAAAAACTTCCTCAATTATTTCAACATTTTACTCGTATATAGGTAATTATAAACTACCACCAGTTCGGAATGCTGCTTCTAGGGGGAAGAACTCGACAAGAAACCTATTGTAAAATAATAACCAGATTGTTTTGGTTTTAATCTAGGTTTTGTTTATATATTTCTTGGTGAATGTTGTCACACCTGAAATTCGATGAACTGGCGTGACACGAATACATTACATTGTTAATATTATGGAAATGAAATTTAGATTTTCGTTTAATTATTAAATGTTGTAATAGTAGGTAGCAGTTTGCAATGTTCAATCATAATAAAGCTTACGCTAGTGAATAACAATATTTTGTTACTTGTGTAATAAACTCTCTATAAATTATAACAAACGCACATAAATAATTACGTTATAATTTAGTGTTATTTTTTCAATCATCTAAAATCTTTGTTAAATTTACAAAAAAGACAACTTATCACAACAAAATTAAATTCATTGGAATGAAATATTTATTACAATTTGTTTACACTACAAATTATGTTGCCAAATTATGTTTGTGAACCTTTATAAGAGGGATCAAAAATTAGAAAAAATATAGTTGTTAAATTTTAACCGTTCATTGCTTGTTAATTGTAAGTAAGTTGATGTATTTGTTGAACGCGAATTAATAAAGTAAAGCAAGCAAGTCAGGATAATCAACTGATTTTTCGAAATTCCTGAACAAATACGATGGATTTAGCTCATCTTTGAAGATTTTGTGTCATCTTTTGTGATGAACCAAATGGCCATAAAAAATACAGGACGTTTATTAGAAGGATGTTGTTGAAATACAATACAATATTTTATGATAGCATTAATAATACAAAATATAGCTGCATATTTCCAATTAAATTATGGATTAATTTTGCTTCTCTATTTACAGTAGTAGTCCAATTCTATGTAATAGAATATGCCGTGAGAAAGCTTGGTATAGAATTAGAATAGTTGTCAGATAGAAAGCTCCTATTTAATATTTAACTATCATTCCGTATAATCTGAAAAGCCGAAGTGAACAATTAAAGAAACTGTAGCTCGTGGAGACGACACAGGTGTTTGGTCCGCTGACCCACTTCGAGATACTGCTCTTTCTTGGACGGGCACTTTCTTGTATTCATTGTATTACTACGTATATTCTGACTGAGAGCTGAGTGTAGGATTAGATTCTCTGTTTTGCTGAAAGGAATTTATTTATTCAATTATATGTCGTTTAACACTTAATTATATTACCTACATACTATTATTATTGACTAGTTAGTGTCAGCGACTTGGTGCGCGTTGAAAATAAAAGATTTTTTTACCAGACATAGAACTCTGGAGTTCAGTTTATCAGAGTTACAAAGTTTTAATAAAGTATTTAAAAATACTTAACAATATATAATAAAAATGAATGACTAATACAATAATAGCCAGAAATCACACAACTACACGCATAGGGGCATAGCTAATGTTAGCATTAATTTCGCTAGGCAATTGCTAAGAATTCTGTATACTCGTATATTATGCTGTACTGAGGACGACACCTTTAGCCAAGTACATCTAGTACCTACACACTGGGATGTTGTCGAAGCCTAGACCTAGTACATCCAGAGGTATGGCTTCATTAAAAATTCAATTCCCTATTTGAAGGCAATAAATTGAATCTACCTAATAAATTATTTTTAATCGACAACTCGATAGGGTTTTTTTTACTAGAAAATATTTATAATCTCAAGCTAAAAAAATAAATAAGTAAGAATCAAACAATATATTTTTTATTTAGGTCCTCGTTAAGCTATCTTCTAATTTATAAAAGTGCGGCATTCGCAAACTTTTTAATAAGTATAATAAGTATTTAATCATTTTCCGATAAACTTAATAACATTTCCTTTAATTTGCATAAAGTTATCAGCTGTAACTTTTCGGTGGAAAGTACTTGGCGAATTTTGAGTCAAACCCCGAGGCAAACACTTTCATTGAAGGCAACTTTTAGGCTTATTGGAGAAAGTTACTCGACAGATTATTTGTTTAATGAGATAAAATTTAAAAGTGGTTTATGATTTCACAAATTAAATATTTAATAACCTCTGCTATTAATAAATTTTATCAGAAATACAGAACGCAAAAAATAAAACACAATATAGTGGCAAGGCACACTGCGCTTCGCATTAAGGACTAGCACGTTTGGCATCAATAACTAAGTAACAGGGGTTACAGCCCAAGGAGATGATCCTGAAGTGACAGCAGTACCTATAACAGTGTTTATGTAAATAAGTAATACTTGCAAGAGAAAAAATTTAAGTTCTTTTTCAATCTCCTCCCTATCCCTTACCTATCAAAATCAGCAGCTCACTGGCAACCTCTGTTGCGTTGATTATAATAATAATTAATAATAATAGGCGACGATAGTAACCTACTATTAAATAGATTGTCAGGCGGTCTTCCCTAAAGGGCGGAAGACCGCCTTAAAAAAATAATTAAATACTTTAAAAAATTAAATATTTATTTAATGAATACACTAGCTATTTTCTGCTATTTAACTTGTAGTTTGATTTCAAAGGAATTCTCTGAGTAAACTCTGGGCGGCCAAAAACGATCAACAATCCACTGCATAACAACACCCCACCCGCGCCATTACATCGTTTTCCCTTTTCTTTGCTTCTGACTTTTTTTGTTTGCTCCGCTGTAAAGGGTCTCTTTAACCTTCCTTAAGAATTGAGGTATTAAATGCTAAAATTTGAAATTGAAGAATGATTAAAAATGTCGCCGTCGCCACCGTCGCCACAGCGATGTCAGATATTTTCTGAGGTGTTATATTTTACAATGCGGACGAAGTCGCGGGCACCAGTTAGTAAAGAATAAAATTGGTTACGCAAATTAGTTCGTTGGTAAATGTAAATTAAGATTACAGATGAAATAAATAAAATTATATTTCATCTGTAATCACTTATTCACTTATTAAGCAGAATGAAGTACTATTTATTTTATTCTATGATATTATTTAACGATTGAGCTTATTAGATACATAGTAATTTCGACAAAGTTATAAACTAAAGTTTGACTTAAGTCAGTATATCTTGAATTCCGCGGTTGTAGATTACTTTTGAAATACGTAAACACAATCTCACGGTTCGGTGATAAATCGAGAGGTCTGAAGCACTATTCCGAATGTCGTAAATTCGAGTCCATCGATTGCGTCTGCCACTGACTGACGTCAGCAGGGATTTAAAAATGGAGGGACTGTGAGCTTTGAGTATTTTTATTTACATCAAAATATTTCCTTAATTTCTTATATATAGGGTTTGTATTGTACTGAATTAAACATTCATGAATAATAAACCCAATATTTTATATATAAAACCCTATATAAAATATTTTCTTTTCCTCAAATCCCATTTACCATGAATAGGCCTTATCGACTGTAAAGCTTCTAAAACACTCGTATCCAGAGGAGATTATTCTGGTTTACAAACTATTATAATTATTTTTTATTATAATAATGATATTTTGTGGTTTTGGCATGTTTCTTAGGCTTAATCACTTATTATTAGGTATGCAAATTAAAGCACAATATGAACATTTCAATTAAATTGCTGATTATGTAGATCGATGCAAGAGCTAAAACATGTCTATGTGGGCTACAGTCGTTCTGTGTGGATAATGGATTCATCTGAATACGCAATGAACAGTGTTCGCCACTTAGACTGTACTAAAAGGAGAGTTTGCGAAAGTAACAAATTTAACACTTAGTAATGATTGAATATTAATTTTCTATAAAGTATTCACGTTTCAATTAATCAGACGCTATGTCTAGTAATTATTTTAATTCCGTCACCGTAAATTTTGTTCACATCGTTCATATTAGCTTACATGCAAATCTTCGTTCAGTCATTCTATTCATAGTGAATCAAGCAGTACTATTTCCCGCATCAAGTGCTGATGCTCGCGTTCTCGTCCTGTTTGGCCCCATTATATAAATCTCATTTACCCCATTATATAAATCCGTCGTTTATTGAACTATGAGTATGAAGACAAACAACCAGATCCTTAATTCCATGAAGAAGCGCTAAGGAGTCTGTGTAAATAAGAGCTGTTGATTCGACTGTTCGACTGGTAAATTTTAAGATTTGTTAAAAAAATTAAATATGTCCTTTCTTTAATAAAATATGTTTTAAAATGTGTGACAGAAGATAGCAACAAAAATCACATACATCAGGGGATAATATAAATATAAATATTTCAATAATATAAATATTTATGTTTATTTGCTTCTCATAAATTTATTAATGATATTTAAGTAGTTCTATAAACCTTTTGTATTGAAAGGTTCGATATGTTTTTTTTTTTTTTTGCGACAGCATATTTTAACATTAGGCGTCGCAGAGGGAAAATCTTTATTTGTATGAAAAACATTTCCTTCACCGTTTTTATAGACTATGTCACAATCATTTTATAGAAAATAATAATAATGCGAAACCAATTTTAAGGTTAATTCTATTTGGTACATTGTCAAAAGAGTTTTTGTGAAATAATAATCCAGAAACTGAATATTTTGGAGGAATAATATTTTTTTTTGCGGAGGGGACACGTAATTGTCGGTGAAAAAGTAGAACGTCCCAACTATAGTTTCTAATACATTCAATAGATGGCGCGAGCCTCATAGTTACTGACTCAACTGCGTCATATCTACATCTAAATAACATAATATTACCTACTTTTCAATGATAGATTGAGTTTATTATTCAAATCCATATGCCTAAAAATGCTTTACCATATCAAAGATACCATATTTAGTGATCTGTCGACTGTTAAATATATTTGTATTTTTCATAGCTCGAAGAAAACATTGAAGCTCGTAAATTTTGATGAATCTCGTCCTTTATTACGACAAAGCAATGAAACGCAGAATTTTATGGTATGTAACAAATGGTTTACGATGAAAAATATTAATAACTATAATCAAATACGGTGACAATACTTCCACTTCCTTGTTCAAACGATCATTATTTTTCCATATTTTTTGAACAAATAATATTTGAACATTAAACAATTTCATTAATATTCTATTTATGAAAGTCGGCAGAACACTTGCACTTGCAGAATATAAACCGTGGCCGCAGTCATTTGGGCAGCCCGTCTGGCTGCAGTAACCACCCCCTTATAGAAGACCACTGTGAAATAACAGCATATGTGCTGTTGTATTTCGGTGAGGGAATAAGGGATGCCAGAGCCCACCTTCCTTATCCCTCATCCTTAATACTTCTATGGTCGCTTTGCTCGCTTCTATGGCCGGCAGCGCATTTGCAGTTCCTATGGAGTTGGTTGTGTTATAGGCGACGGTAGCCACCTACCATCAAGTGGATCGTCAGCCTGTCTGTCAAAAGACAAGTTAGTACTAAGAGAAATATATCAAATCAATATTAATATTGGAACGTTGTTGCCAGAAAAAGTAAAATGTAAGTATATGAGGGTTGTAGTAAAAAAAGCCATGCACGTCGTATTTATGATTTGCAAACGGTTTGATTGCTTTTATTGATTTTCTGGAATATCTGTTATAAAATTCATGTGCTTGGATAATCCAATTATATCAATTTCGCATACATATATTACAGTCTTAGTAATTTATTGGTAACTAGCTGTGCCCGCGACTTGGTACGCGTGGTATTGGTTATTACCAATACCAATACCTATTGGGCGTAACTTTTTTGCTTGGATGGAACCGATTGGAATAAAAAAAAATTTGCTACAGTACATCAGTGAAAACCGCGTTTAAATCGATTAAGCCGTTTCTGAGATAGGCATGCACAAACACACAGACAAACAACGGTTCTTTTTATATGAATTTATTTTGTTGACAAAACCTAATTTAAGGTTAAAATAATTTTTCATAAAATATTAAAATATTTTCCACAGTACCTTTTAATCTTTATTTAGAAGATGACAACAAGAATGGTATCCTGAGTTTCTTTCGGGATCGTCATCATTTTGGCTTTTTTTCCGAAACCCTTGTAAATTTTAATATTATAATGACGATCATAAGAGTTTCATGGAGAAATGTAATTGATAAATAAATATTTTGATTTTGAAAATCACTACATAAATAAGCCATGAAGCATGCTGACAGTCCACTTCATGGTAAGTGCCCACCGTTATTATCACATGCAATTCTATACAGATTAATTCGGCATTGGCCTTGTATATTATTGTTAGTTTGGAGCGAATTTATATAATATTTTTTTATAAGTGTGTAGTCCTTTACATGTTGGTAAAAGCATTTCAATCTTGATAAATCCTGATTTTGACCTTGAGAGGGATGAAGGATAAGGAATAGAAATAGGAGAATTGGCTTTGGCATCGCTTACTTGTCAACGATAGCTGATATGCGATTCATAAAATGTCAACATATATAAAAAATGCTCGTTTATGCTTACGAACGAAATAATATCAGAGCATATGGTCTTATGAAAGGAAGTTTTTATTGTCACCAGACGAACATCTCAAATCATTATTGACTAAGCTTTGCAATTCTTTTTTAAGTGCAGTTAAAAAAAGTTAAGTTAAGTTTGTCACCTTTTAATACTACACTTCAAATGCAAAATAAACAATCATGTCAGTTTGACAACACGTTTGGTCTAGTGGCTAGTAACACTAGCTGTTAACTAAACGGTCGCGGGTTCGAATCCCGCTAGGGGCAAATGTTTATGTGTTAACATTTTACCTTTGTACCTGAGTCATGGATGTTTTGTATTTTTGTCTAGTATCCATAATACAACAAGCATTAGTTGTTTACTGTGGAACTAAATGGTGCTATGTAGAATGTGTGAAGAAATTTATTATTATTATTATTTATTTATCCTTAAAATCTTCCCAAATACACAAATAAAAGCCATCAGATTAGCGAAAGCTAAACAAAGCTGTTCATTAATAATCTGAAATAACTTATTAACAGCTCAAACAATATCCGTGATATGGATATGTTCTGTTATTATTGTTGCGAATAATACAATACAAAGGAGCACAGATAATGATAATTGGATTCCGATGTGTTTTGGATTACGTCTGTCATGCATGACGTAGCCAATACATTGTGAGAGATTGCCTTTTTGCCAGTACAAATAAAAACAAAGTGAGTATTATACGTTTTGTTATCTTGCCAATACGCTAATTCCTCTATCTAGTTCAGTTCACTAAGTCATCTTTGCGAGTTCAGTATAACTATAGATAGCTTCTGGTGTCGGTAATGTAAGACATGCAATTGTAAGTGTTTTATATCAGGGTTGTGTTTCTAAAAAATATAACCCTGATATAATAAAAAAAAAGAACATTTGCAAGACAGAAGGATACTTCATCCTTAAGAAGTTAAAAACATTTCTTACAAAATATGTTATAAAATTAATTATATCTAATTAATAAAAAATAAAAAACTGCGTTGAAAAAAATGTTCAAGACTGTTCTGACACCTGTTCAATACTCGTTTTTCTAACAATATTATTATTAACTATTAGTTTAGAAGGAGTAAATATTTCTTGTAATAACTTTTCGACTTTTAAAATTAGGTATACTTTATGTGTTTCATAAATATTGTTGTATCGGCTTATTCCAGTCAAGTAGAATTATTATTCTTAAAAGTTGAAATTTATTCTTTTCCACATGGTTTCATGTATACTGTTGATTTATGGAATAGACTTAATATTTCGAAAAGCACTACTTATACAAGAAGATATTTGTTTGGTAGGAGTTATACACTCCAAAGAGACCTAAACAAATATAAGGGAAATTCAGCGAATATTCGCCCTATCCAAACGAGAAGTTATTGAGTCAAACCTATTTGTTATAAGTATATACACAATGTTATTCTAGAGATAATAACAGAATACGAAAATTTACTCTTCACCTATTTCTAGTTCATGAAATACTTATATAAAACTAGCTGGTGCCCGCGACTTCGCCCGCGTTGAACGCGGGCAAAGTATATACTAAAACCTTCCTCGAGAACCACTCTATCCATTGGTGAAAACAGCATGAAAATCGGTGCAATAGTTTTTGAGTTTATCGCGAACAGACAGACAGACAGACGCGGAGGAGGACTTTGTTTTATAATATGTAAGGATATGGAATTCTAGTACCTAAACAATTTTAAATTAATTTTGTTCATTATGGTATTGAAGATATTTCTGAGTCACTTAGTACACGAATTCGCACAATAGATAACATCGCAATTTCAGTCCTATTTAATATTATAAACAGTTATGTTACGGATGATATAAAATAAAAAACAATTCATATTTTTTTTGTGCTTGTCTTGATCTTAGTGTTATTATTATTATTATTTTATTTTTTGTGATTCACTTTACGGTAATGGTAGGTGGCGACCGCCGTCTATAACACAAGCAACGCCACAGGTGCAGCAATGTTAAAGACAAAGCGTTGGGAACGGACAGGGAAAGCGGCTCTGTCATTCCTTACTCACTCACTGAAATACAACAAGTACATCTACATCATCATCTTAGCCGTAAGACGTCTACTGCTGGACATAGGCCACCCTTATTATCCTGATCATTGGGAAAGATAAACCCATACTGATTGTTTTATATTAAAAGGTATCAACCAAAAAAAAAAAAAACAGTCCAATTTCAAAGTATATTCGTCGCACATATAAAATTAAATACATATTACTCTTTACACTATTTAATTTCCTTTTTAAAGAGAGTTCTAATTTTAAAATTTGTATAGAGCTGTAAAATGTATCAATAGACGACGCCATAAATATTTATCGTCACACACCGCCCGGGTGGTCCGGGTCTTTATCGGGAGCAGCCGAAACATGTTGGCTGGCTTGTTGACACGTTACTGTCACACGTAATTAAGTGTCGCCCAAGCTGGAAAGAGTTGATACTGTAATTTATTGCTTCTTAGGAAACATAATATATATAATGTACTTAGTATAGTAAGCAATGGAAAATAAATACGAGGCAAAAGAGGAAGGATTAAAGTAGGCACCTAAGTAGCCTACTTTAAATAGTGACTTTTAGCACACATTACAACATTCCGAAGCTGTTAATTCCTTGAACTTCCTGAAGCCCCTATCATCGAGTGAACCTCGGGCTGCCTATCGAAAGTAGTAAAGAAATTTGTGTCCCACATAAATTAACAATAGTTTTGTAAAACCACATAAAAAAATAGTTATCATCAAATAAATATAGTCTGCCTATCGACCTTTACCTTTTACAGTTTCTTTTCTGTAAGTATACGAAAATTTTACTTATATTTCTTCATCGTATAATTCTCTAATTAATAAAAAATAACGAAATAACAATTTTTAATTATAGAGATATGCGTTACATGTGCCATGGTGGATTCAATTAGGTAAAACTTTAATTTCACAGTGAAACGTGTCCCAGTTTGTAGTTCCCGAGGGCTTGTGAGCATTTTCGCGTTATATTATCGAGAGTGAGATATAGTAAAGCATTTCACACCAAATTAGTAAAATTACTCCTAACGAAAATTTGAATATTAAATTAAAATTTTCGTCAAAAGTAGTTTTATGAATACATACTCTAAGTTAACGATATGGTCAGACTGAAATTATGACTACGTAGATGCTAATGGCCGATGGTCCACTTATTGATGTTAGGTGGCGACCGTCGCCTATAACACAAGCAATGCCACTGATACTGCAATTACGCTGCCGACCGTAGTAGAATTAAGGATAGGAATTAGGAACGGATAGGGAAATGAGCTCTGGAATCCCTTACTCACTCACCGAAACACAACAGCACACATGCTATTATTCCACGGTGTAAGGGGGTGGTTACTGCCGCCAGACGGGCTGCGAAATGCAACGTGCCATGCCACTACTTTTCAAATCAAGAGCCAACTTTGCAAAGTTCATTTCCAAAGTTGATCCTGCTGGGAATTGAACCCTGAGAGAGAGTATTAAGGCAAGCTAACCACTCATCCGACGGGGTCATCAAATAGAACAATTTTCATCGCAAGGCACAATGGTCATATTTGCCGACAAGATTTTGTTGGATTATGAATGCAACACTATCTAATTATGTATAGTTCTGTGTAGAATATGCTTGTCATTGTAAATTTAATATAAGTAGTCTGTGTGTAAATGTAATTTCTTGTTAACTGCTCTATTCCATTCTAGAAAATATATGTTGTCACATCTTATAGGTACCGAATATTGTATAATTTTCCTTGTTGCTAAACTAAATCAAGTAATAATAAAATTATTCTATAGATTTAATGCTTACTGAGCTCAACTATACAAATACAAATGCTCAACTATACAAATATGTTTTCAAATAAAGTAAAGGTATAAACGTACGTGAAATGCATTTGTGTATTCTTTTTATAATTCGCGGTATCTGGAAAGGATTTGCAAGGATAATTCGCATTTCCCGCCCGCATTCTACACGGCTCCCGCATTGCGGTTAACGGGTACAGCATCCTAATTATGGTGGTTGAATTTTTTATATCCGACAACAAGGATTTACTATTCAGGCATCTTGTTGTTCTGTTATCCTTTCAACACCATCCTACTTGTATTTTAAAATTAATTTAATTTAATCACAACAAAATATTAACTAATATATTTAGTTTGAATATTAACCGATCATCATGAAAAAAATTCTTCTCTTGCAACTGGTTAGGTTGCTTGCAAAGATATATTATTTCGATGGGTTAAAAAAAAAAACACTGTTCCCGAGTAATCATCTATCAAGATGTAAGTCCCATTGAGTAAAAAAAACACCTGCTGTGTAAGGTGTGAACCAGTTCACATAAATCAATTTTTATAAACTTTCGTTAATTTATTATTTGAAAACATATCAACTTTTGCTAGTAGTTGGTGAAGAAGATGTCTGTCAATCCATTATATCAGTCGTACCGAATGAAATATAAACGCTATTTATTTACTATGGTCGTACCATTATTGTTATTACTCAACTATTAATTTTAATATTTCCTTAGACATATTAAAATTAATTGTTAATTTCTATAATTCCTCCGACAGTTGCATGGCTTGTATACATATAAATGTACAAATATATTCGTATAGTTCTGTACCTACACAATTGCAAATGTACTATGTCGGAGCAAGTAACATAAAATGTATTCTTTGTTTTAAAATCTCTATTTTATCTCTTATATTGAAAATTAAAGAAATATTAAACAAATTATTATTATAGAACTAATGATCCGCTACCGGCTTCGCCCGCAGTGAAAATTTTATACATACAAACCTTCCCCGTTTATCCTTTCTTCCATAATGTGAAAACCGAATTAAAAACGGTGCAGAACTTTTCGAGTATTTTAAACGTACATAAACCAACTCAACATTTTATAAATTTAAAAAGAAAAACATTATTTTGGAAATTATTTGGCGTTAGGTATAAGAGACGGCAAAGCATAATTCACAGAAATGTTAAATCAAATCTCTTTCTAGCACATATTGTGTACTGGTTCATAGTGCAAAACTACTTTATTTTTCTTTTCTTTACCAATAGTTGAAAAGGTGTTTGTTATATAATATACTTTTATATTGTTCTCAATAACCCAACATCGATCTTCGTATAATCTCGCCTTTATCGCAATGTGGGCATGATTCAATTTGGAAAACAAGATTTTACCCTTTAACGTTTCTCAAAGCAAGCTCTATTCCGCGTACCATTTTTAGCGGATAACGTAAGAAAGGTTTTGTTATCATTGTTACGACCTACCAATTCAAAGCCCTTTATACTCTCAAGACGTATAGCCTTACAAAAGGAGGATTCAATGACCGTCTAGGATTCATGAAAGGCTTAATTATCATTCAATCATCAGAAGGAAATATTTAGTAGGTATAAGAGGAAAATTTGAGTTAAATAATTACATTGTATTTAGTTTTTTAAATGAAATAAAAATATTAGTATTTTTAATCTATGAAAGTAGGGAATTTAAAATTTTATTCATACCTATTATTGTACAGTTCGTTTCATTTATATGTATGAAACAACTTTTACAGTAAAAAATGTAACTAATTCCATTTTAATCGTACTAATATTAAAGAAATATTATTATATAAATGCGAAAATTTGTGAAGATGTATGTATGTATGGATGTTTGTTACTCTTTCACGCAAAAATGGATCAACGGATTTGGATGAAACTTGGCACACAGATAGTTTATTACATGGATTAACATATAGAATATCCTGGAAATATGTTAGGTTACAGTGGGATCGTCTAAAAATGTAAAAAATACGCCATTTTTTTTTTACACCGACCATGACATTTTAACAAACGACAAGTAACTTTGGTCCTGTACCTTAAATTGAATTTGTGTAACTCCTAATTCTGTAATCGTATTTTGTCGACTTTATGATTCAGAAAAACCTTCTCTATATTTGCATAATTTGTTCAATTGAATTGAAATAATTTGTTCAATATTTACAATTACAAATGGTTCAAATTTACTTAAATTCTTAATTTTTTTTTTTTTTTAATTTTATTGTTAGATATATATTTTTGTTTATATTATGAGGAGCTGTTAAATGAAACCAACTAGATGAAAACACCATGTGGCATGAATTTATAATATGCATGTATTTTAGTAATCTATGTAGTATATCAACTGTCTGGGATACCAATACAAGCATTAGTTGCTTACTGTGGAAGTACTCGTAGATGGTGCTGTGTGGAATGTGTGAAGATATTAGTTGATACCTATATGGTACCTATCATATGTGTATATGTGCGTAGCGAATGAAACTGTAACCTACATAATGATATCGCGAGACTTTATTGGTTACAGAATCGAGAGTTAGTTTATAATTTTGAATTATAGCTTGTAAACTAATTATTTTAGGAACGTGGACTATGGACTAAGAAGACTCATAATGTGTTAACTGAATGTCTAAAATTGAACCGAATAAATTAGTGTACCTAAAACTGGATGAGCTACAGCGTCTCCATGTCTAGACTAGGGCACAATTATTTTACTTGGAAAGAAATGTCCTAGAAACTTCACGAATTATATTCATGTCTAAAGGTTAAAGAAACAAAAGTTTTTGAAAAAATAAGCTGATGTGTGCTCAAACTAAATTAAAAATTAACAATAGTTATTTGTTTAGCCAATATGGTTATTGGAAATTGCTTGAAATTTTTTTTCCCTTCTTTTGTCACACACATCTGTTTCGCGTGGGAAAATTTATTGATATTTATACCCTTGTTACACAGAACGCCTCCTTTCATGCGTAGTTTATTAGGTTATGTAGCAACAGACATATACCTACTTGAGCCTTTATATTTCATGTTTTCTATTTCTGATATAACTTCCATTGAAATTGGAGCGTTAAAATTTAACGATAATAATATGTGAAAAGTGTTTATCAGTCTTTATTTCGCGTTTAATATTAGTCATATCAAAAAATAAACAATCAGAATGAGGTCTCTCTTACCACAAAAGCCAGTAAACACAAATGAAATCTAGGTTCAATATGTTATGAACAATTTCTTGCACATGTAATAACCCTGGTATTTCATGTGTTTATGGTTAAGCATCAATAGCCACCTAACCATCAAGTACATCCTACCTGCCACCTTTTATTAAAAAAATTGATGTACAGATTCTATTGAGAATTTGTGAGTATTAAGGACTTGTTTAGTTTGGAGTCATTTACTTGTCTACTCCTGAGAAGTCTTTATTAGAATTTTTAATGTAATCAACTCAAAGTAAACTCAAAGTAACAGTGAAACGAAGTCATGTAGTTTCAAAGTGGCTTTTGGTCTTTTCCTTAACTTATATGTTACAAAAATACTTATTGAAATTAAATTTATAGCTTGGAAATAACAATATTTTTAAGACCGTTCAGTTTAGTTATATTTCCAGACGTAAATTCTGGTAAGAGTCTCTCTCTTATTAAGACAAAGACAAGTAGACTTAAGAGAGAATTACTTAGTTTATAAAATTTTGCTTAAATTCGCCGCATTAAGTATTTATGAAACCGTGTGAAGCTGGCGTTTACCTAGAATATTTGGTTCTTAAACTGAGATAAACTTATTATTTATTCCATTTGCAGGCAACACATAGGTAATATTTATCCGAAACAGTTTTAGTTGTATAAGTATGTTAGCTAGCTCGTTCATCATGAACTTACCGAGTGACGTCACGATATATTGACAGCGACGCGAGGCACGAAGCTCCAAGCTTATCTTCAACGATACCAAAGTAGATACTTAAATAGAAATGATGGATTAAAAGTTTGAGAAATTGTTTCAAACTTAAAAGATGAATGTAAATATAATAATACATTAATACTATTGATAAATTATTCAATAATATAATTAAAAACGAAAAAACATTTTTATTTTTAATTAGAAAATCGAGAAGCGGGGTAAAAATTTAAAGATCTTCGTTAAATATTTAATAGGGCGGAAGAAGGAAAAAAGACTGAGAAAATAAAACGTATATATTTACAATGCAAAAACTAAAACGCTAATCAAAAATATGAAATCACAAAAAAATTGACAAATATTTATAAAAAGTAGCAGTGATTTCAAATAGAGAAGAAAATAGAAAAATGCTACATATAAAATGTGAAACTCTAAAATGGTCATTAGCCGTTAACAATAGGTGATACTTAATGGTACGTATTGAGATACTGAGCTATCCATACTGCAAGAATTATTGCTAGATTTCTTTGAAAAGCTAAATACCTAGGTGCACTATCAATATCGGGTCGGAAACCTATACAGTGGCAGGTACAGTATTAGGTACTTTATTAGGATCTCATTGTGTGTGTATCAGTTTAGTACTTCTGAATCCTTTAGCTTAGAAACAAGAGATGCCAATTTGAACGCACAGTACGCACCGAAAACCGGGTGGGATTAAAGAAAGGCTTATCTCAGTACCTGAGTAAATAGCGGATATTAGAAGTGACTGCTTTTAGGAAAACTTGTATATAAAGTAAAAATGAAAGCCGAAATATAATAGTAAATTGCATATTATAATATAATATATACATGCATGCAAGATTCATTACTTTTAGCATTGATATTTTATAGATTTTATTATCATATAAATCGATACACTAGGTGATAAATGCTCTGTTAAGAACAAAAAAATAATATTATCTTTAATTTTTTTTTTAAATAAAATAAAACCAATTTATCGATAAACATAATATGTTTATGGATATTTCTTAAAGCCGTATAACAGTTCGTTAATCAGAAACGCCTAAAGAAGGATGAAATAAGTTAACACAGATGAAATAAATTGTACAAATAAAGTAACAAGAAGTAAGACAACAAAAACTCTAACAAAATATCCACATTAATCTTATTATTGCCACTTTCTTCCAAAGAGAATGATTGAGACAACAGTCAATGAAAACAAGCAAATGTATGTGCTTAGTTTTTTTTTTACTTTTTTCTGCAATTTATGTAGTGTTGCATTTGTTTTTCAGGTGACGGTAACCACCTACCGTCAAATGGACCACCAGCTTGCCTTCTACCTTTAAACACAAAAGTAATATTGTCCAAAAAAAAAAATAATGGGAATTCTCGATATTTAAATAACAATTTAATCATTTTAATATGCACAAAGTAAAATGAAGAAAGAATGCATAACCCCAAGGCATGTTCAGGAAAATTTCTAAAGTTAGTCGAGAAATTCTCACAAAAGCGACCTATTTTAATTAAAATTAACTAATTATTTATTTAATTATTTTATTTAATTAAACTAAAAATAAGAGAATAACTTAACGCATATAAAATTAAAGCTATAACCTATTTTTTTAGATTATTATAGTTAATTAAAAAGTTAATACATGTACAAGCTGATGTACCTAAATGTTCCTCACATCCCTTATTTGCTTACCGAAACACATCAGCACACAAGCTGCTATTCAAGAGTATATATGTTCCTTGCTGCTATTCATGGTAATTTTCTGTACAACCTGGCTTCTGGTTCCAGGCGTATTGCTTACTGAATGCAAAACTTATCTGACACTACAAATATTTCTGATGAGTTACTGGACTACACGCCCGAATTAATCTCGCCCGAATGGGCGAGTTATCATGTTTAACTTTTACCTATTATTTAACTAGACAACTCGCACGCTAGCATAATGTATAGTCCGTTACATAAATACATTAAACGAAATTAGTAAAACATAGTATATATACATACAATCTTTCTCTTCGCCATGACCAGCAGATCCGATTAAATATATTTATTAGATACTCTATTTTTGATCAAAAAGTGGTACCTTGTCAAAAAGTTGTAACTTTAAAAAAGCATAAATCAGAAATTTGCCTCGTTTTACACTCAATCTCATTCAATCAATCAATCTCGCGGCAAACGCGAACCTGTTATTACATTTACGATTCTGAACTTTCTTATGTTAGGTATAGCAATAAATTTATATCACACTTTAGGTTTTTTTTTCTTAAAGGGGCATACAACTATTTAGGTAGATTTCATTGTAGGTTCAATGTTTGGTTTTAATTTTGTATGGAAATGTGCGTACAAGTAAGTCAGCTGAGAAGGGGCAATTAAAGTACTTTAATCGATGGTTATTCAAAATTTTTTGACAATATTTCGACATTTGTATTTGTGTAACAAAACTAATATATTTACTACCAGTGTTCGCCAAGAGGTCGAAAGATAATCAAGCCAAGGCAGACCAAAAAAATTGTTGCAATTTTTTTCGTGATGATAATAAAACTCATAAATAAAAAATGAAAATCGGATGAAAAAAAAAAAAAGATACTGAACTGTTTAGTTTTCACATTTATATATAAGTACATAGGAACATAGGATCCTATAGTAATATAGTACCTACATAAGATGAATTGGTAGAGCGACTACAGTTAACTTGAGCAACTTTTTGAGCGTGCATCATTGTTTCGTAACTAAATTAAAAAATACAGTTACAATCGCATTTTTTTAATTACTATCGCTGTGAATATAGATTCTATAAGGAATAATCCGACTAGAAACCTCATTTGCGCTCTACGGACGACCGTCCACCTACCTACATATACCTATAGAAAGAATATTTTTTTGTGTACATACGTTCAATCTGTTAGTGAATTCCGTAGTTGTATTACGGACAGTGCGGTGTTCATTGATTAAAAAACATTTTGTCAAAAAGCTAAAAAATAGGACATTTTATTATGTCCTATTTTTTAGGTGACATTAAACAATCGGCGATTTGTATCATCATCATATAAACAGGCAAAAGAAGGTGCAAATATTATATTGTAAATAAAACAAAATACATTTAATTATTACCGAAACTAACTTATGTTTATACATGTGATAACATGTTTTTTTAATATCTATAAATATATTAGAAAACAGGGAATACTTTGCAGTAGAACTACTTGGATTTTTTTGTCCATCGTCCATCCAACTGTTCTATCGTAGAACTAATAGTAGAACTTTTTGGACTAACCCTTTTTATTCTTATAAAGCTATATCTAAGTTATTTTTAAATTAACGACAATGTATAATATTTTGGAGTAACTCGACCTATATATCCTTTTCAAGAACAATAGGCGAAAGGGTACGTGGCTTAATTTGTCACAACGTATACAGACATTACAATGTAAAATGGGAATAAATTAATTGAATTCATTTTAATTTGTTGAAAAATAACAGAACACCTATAAGTATTAAATTTGCTAACACTTAGTTTTTCATATACACAAAAGATATAAAGACAGACAGACGTGGAAAGCGACTACAATTTATATTATGACAGGATAAAATTAAAGTTCTATTTATTTATAGAACATTTTACAAGTAAATTTAAAATTTCTTTACTTCTCATTAATTACTTATACTTTTCTTAGGTCTTTAGGTCTTGAAAAGAGGCCAATAAGCGGGCCCGCGAGACGGACCCCCAGACTGATCCACTCAGGTGTCGAGTGGATCAGTCTGAAACACCCAACAATGATACGTGGCGGCGGCTCACGGCATTCCAGTTGGCCGCCACATTTAAAGTGAGGCGAAGCCATCGCCCTGAGCTGGGTTCGAAGAGAACATAGCGGTGTGTGGGGCCCATCCGAGGATAAGGCCTCGCACATCACCGCTGATGGTGGAATCCAGGGGGGTTTTAGTGGGTAAAAAAATATTCTAATTTTAAATAGTTAGGTATTTAATGTAAGGTACATATATTACTGTTGAAAACCCATAGTTGCACTTTATTTTTTTGGTTTATATGTGAGGTTCTTAGATTTGTTACACAATATAAATAAATAAATATTTTTTCTCATTGACAGTGCACGTTAAATGAGAAGTTATAGGAATTTACTCTATTAAATTAAGCCATTAATGCAAGTAGGTACCCTACTGTACATACATACATACAATAAAGTATTAAGTAACTTTATAATTAGATAGCTACATAAAGATAAACCTCATGAAACACAAGCACACAATTTTACCCCACATAATTCAAACAAAGTTGTAAACTACAATAATTGTGATTATGAGAGTTGTTTTGGAAGCAACTGTGCTTAGAAGCTAACTTTGGTGAATGAACATGAGGAAAATAAACTTACATAATTATAAAATTTTCATTACTAAAACCTAAGTCTATGGGTAAACAAATTTCTTCAGGGTCGGCAGTGAATCTACTTCTCCACCCTTCCTTTTGATGGTAACCACCTGCCATTAAGTGGACTATCAGCCTGCCTGGCAATATATATTATAAAAAAATAAGGTACAACTTACCATTTTTTTTTTTGTAAGATAGCACACAATAATAAAATCTTTGTCGAGGAATAGTGACTTCCTCGACAAGATTTTAGATGTTTCAATATTATGAAAATAGTTTATACAAATATTGTATGTGTTAAAACAATAAAGTATCATAAATACCTAACTTTATATTCATGGTAATAGGGACTTATATTAATAAAAACTTAAAGAGATACTAAAAAATAGTTTTTAACTAGTATTGCTTAGTATAAACGAACAACACGTATATAGTACATATTAAGTACATAGTTGATAAAATATCTATTCGATCTATTTTTTGTATAAAAAAATTAAAATGTCTTTATGTGCAAAAAAAAAACGAATTTTAATATCTTTTATGATGAATCAGGCATGAAATCTAGGCTGTGAAAGCTGCACGCAGTAGGTACATTAGTGTACTCAGGAGATTTATATAGTAATTAAGAAAGCTTTAGGCTTGCGTTATTATCATGAAAGGAATGTTACGCGTTGGCAACTGGCCGGTCAACGATCGTTAATTATGTTGTGGTAGATAATGTTTTGCATGTTAGAATTTGATATCTTAAGCTCTGGTATCACTTAACTGTTGGCCTGATAAGAAGCTCAGAGTTACTCATAAAATTAGAAAAAGAGCAAGAATTGAAAATAAACTTAAAAAAATAGTAAGAACCATTGATTGGGCAAGAAGGATTCTAATGATGGTAAGAATGTACTGGGAAATGTAACGCTGAACGCTTCCAATTGGTTGGTATAAAGCCCTTGTCTTTAGCATGTCTTTGGCAAATGGTAGCCAATTAAAAGCAAGTGTACTGGCTGTCCGCCTGTAGCCTTTTGATGTGCCACACAAATATTATATTTTACTAAATGCCCAGGGCGCGAGTTACAACATGTCATTGTGTTCTTAACAAATGTGTGCCCGCAAGATTATCTTACCATTTCTCATACGAATTACTTGAATGTTTCATTTTATGCAGGCCATTCGCCAACATAAACCCTTAGGTACATAGAATCCGTTCTTTTTGTAGGTCACTATAATATTCTGTCTCCGTGAGCCATTACTTCTAATTTTCTCTGCTTTAATTCTGTATTAGACAACAATATTTCAGCATTAATTTTTATTATATAAAATGGGACGCATATTGTAAATGTAAGGTTTTATTCAAATTTGTTTAGTTACGTGACCGTTTTCATAAATTGCGCCTTAAAAACACTTAATCAAGTTAGAGGCCATTACAAAATTAGATTTCATATCGAGCAACATGTCTAATATAAGAGTAATTTTTTTTTATCGAGATTAAATTTGACGAAATTTGTACCTTAAGGGAAATTTAACCTTAAGGTAAAATTGGAAAAAAATTTAAATTTTATTAGTATTTTTAATTTAATACTTTTACATTTGATCACATATTTCATTGAACGTCTACTACTAAAGTTGAGCGCGTCAGTTACAATTACAACGTTATATTAGTTGTATTTAAAAGAAAATTTATAAATTTATTTTAATATTGACATGTTAAAATAAATCTGAAACAGAATATTTTGTGTGATATGTTCCTTAAATTATTAAAATTATTCCAAAAAAATATACATATTTGTACAAATGCGCCCAAAAAATCCCCAATCGTTCCCAGGTTTAGCCCAAAATAAAACAGGGAATACAAATAGGTAAATCGCTCTTGAAGACAATTTAAATCTCTTTATTGAATAAACATTTTGAACTCAATAAAACAATCGTTCGCGCGTACGTTTTCGTATTAGCGCCATCTAGTTACAAATGGTCGCCACACCATGTTAAATCGGATTTAACATATCGCCCCCCATGGACCTAGTCCATAACAACAATGGGGCATGCGGCTGCGGACTATTGAAGAATCTTATACAACTAATACAAAAATTGAAATAATAATTCTACTTAGCTTAACAACAAAATAAAAAATAAAAAACAACAAGAGAATACAAAAATAAACCAGTTCTATACCTATACCATAACAAATCAATCGGCAACAAGTAATGTACAACATAACAATTTCATAAAAAATAACACATATACAGATTTTCGCTAACATGTAATAACAAAATGATGGACAAACTATCCTCAAGGGCAAACTGTTTCAATTTTTTTTTTTACAATAATCTACTTGAAGAAATGGGTCATTCGATAAACGTTTATCGAGCGGGAGAAATCGCATTTTAGCATGGTTTCGTTTTATACTCTTCCATCTTCCATGCTTAAAATCTGGGTCCCTTCCATCGAACGGGAGTCTGATCATATACCATTTTTGATCCTGCTTCATCTTAGTGGTAGTGAATACTTTTTCTCTAGACTTCCTCTCACGATCTAAGATTTTATCTGTTAAAGTTGATTCTGAAATATGAATAGAATCATTGAATTTGTCGAGACCCAATAATCGGACCGTTCCCTTGATAAAAAACTTCTTGGACCCCTGACCTAATAGGCCTTTCAAAACAATCGCGGTTCCGTTCTTGGTCTGTGCTTTTACTTGTGACGCGGTAACCAACAAAGCCTTACGGCGAGATGTTGAAAAACAACTAGTGAGCATTTCTGAATCGGGACTGCCTGCAAATTCCGACTCAGGCTCTCTAGATGGCGATGCAGCTTCGTTAATGATAGCCGCAGCCCTATAACTCTCAAATATGTTGACGGATTTACCTACTGATGGTGGTTCAGGGTGCAATAAAGTGTGGTGTCGTTTTTCACATATGTGACAAGTAGTTGCTATAGTACACTTATACACTGATTGTTCAGGACTAAGGCAGTTGAAACACAAGTGTTGAGCTTGTGCAAACTGTCGTCTTATGTCTACGCTCACTCCGATAAATTTCTTACAATTAGTTAATTTGTGTTCCTCTGAGCAAAATAAGCATGAACATTCTTCATTTGAAGTTGATTGTGAAGGTTTCGATATTTCATTTAGATTGACTTGATTTCTGTCGGGACTAACCTTTAAACTATTCATACTATCTTTTAAAAACGTTTTAAAATATAAATATTCCTCTTCAACTTCATCATAAACGTCATTCTCAGCGTAATCGGTTTTTAAATAGTCTTCGGTTTTCATTAGGCTAAGTATTTTTTGGTGAGTATTTACAAATGAATTCCATTGTGCTTCTAAATTTTCCAGTCTAGATTCTAAATATGAAAAGGTGAGACGCTCATTTGGTGACTTTTTAAAGTTGGCTTTGCCCTTGAGAATCCTTGTACTTAGATCATTTTGCGTTCTTAAAAGAGATTCAGCCATGTTTAGATTGTTTAGCAATTAAATAAACACTACAAACTTACAACAAAATGAACATATTACAGTGACAAATTATAAAGACTTAGACAAATTTAGCGTACAAATATTTCTTGAAATTTTTACAAGTGTTTTTAACTTATTGGCGCCAAAATCGGGCATAGGTTCCCCGTCGGAACGTTTTTTCTTAAATTATTCTAAGTCCATGCAACACTTGTAATTTTTTAAAAGTTCTAACAGTTCATGCACAATTTGGAATTTACTCGAAATTTTTCAAAGTTAATTTGCAGTTAATTATAAGGTTCAAAATGTACTCACAGTTTTTCCTTGACACTTAACACAATTGACGTCACAAATTTTACGTTACTCACTACCTTTGACACTGACACTTGACTTTGATACTCAATCTTTTTGACCTGTTACTGACAGGTGACAGCAAACGACACTTGCACTGATGACAGTTGTTGCGATCAAACTGTCGAGTTTAATTAAAACGTAGCTGTCCGTTTGACAGCGTTGACGATGTTGAAGACAGCCCTCACGAAGTCTGCTGGAAGTCCAAGGAAGGGTCCCTTCCGATCCGAAGCTGGCTCGTGCTGTGGCTTTCTTCTTCCGCCTGTGTTGTGGATTCGGCCCTCACGAAGTCTGCTGGTTGTTTGAGGAGATTCACTCCTCGTACCGAAGCTGACCCGTGCTGTGGCAGTCCCTCCACTGCGGCTGCGGCTGCTGCTGAATGCGCTGGATAGCGACCCACTATCCTGATCTAAGCGCGGACGGTACAAGTGTACAGTCAACTTCCCTTGCCCGAATCCGGCTCGAAGGACCATGTACAAATGCGCCCAAAAAATCCCCAATCGTTCAGGTTCTAGCTCAAAATAAAACAGGGAATACAAATAGGTAAATCGCTCTTGAAGACAATTTAAATCTCTTTATTGAATAAACATTTTGAACTCAATAAAACAATCGTTCGCGCGTACGTTTTCGTATTAGCGCCATCTAGTTACAAATGGTCGCCACACCATGTTAAATCGGATTTAACATATTAATCGCAAAATATTAATTTATTTATTTATGTTATGGCTTATGTTATGTTATTTATGTTATAACTTATGTTTACTTAATTTGTTTTTTGGTTCTACTCAGTAATTCGAGAGATTTATAAACAAACAAAGTACACTATGTCGTCCAGAAAAGGAAGTTCTGTCCAGTCGGGAAACCGCGTGGAGTACTAAAACTAAATGGGGTGAAATGGGATCCCACAAAGAATAACTTACTTTACAACGATGTGAGCTTCATTAAACATAACGACGCTGTAAAAAAGTAACATCGTGTCTCGTTTAGCAGCATAATAAAGTAGTCTTACTATTTATTTATTTTTTGTTATATCGCAAAGATATTGTAACAATTATTTGCCATAGTTATTGCTACACATGATATCACCATTCTCACGTTGTATTCCTTTTGTTTTGCTAGAGCAAGCTTTGAAGATATATGTATTTGTAAGCTTACAAGATAATTAATTGCAAACAGGACGCTAGTAATATTTACCTTAGATAACATAATTTGTGTAATTATGTAGTAGTACATTATTTTTGTTTATTTATCTATTTAATGATAACGAGACAAATACTACTTTATATTAAAGTTTTGAGGGTGCTTAAAATAATTTGTTTTAGAGTTAATTAAGGTTATAATTAAAAAAAGAACACTTTCCGTATTCAATTATCCTCTTGAATAGGAGATAATAAAAATTCCACAACCGTTCTTGACATTTAATTTAACCTCCACACCGTTCCAGAGTATGCAAATTAATTGTATTAATAGAATAATTTTTATTTCAACTTATTTTACAACTAACTATATAAAAAACATAATAGTTAAACAATGTTTTATATTAAACGGAAAAATTATATTTCTTTTGTATGTTAAAGTCGATAGACACCTTTCAGATCAGACCACTTGATGGTAGTTGGCTACTGTCGCCTATAAAACAAGATTGTTCATGACATATGCATGCTAATTGACTAGCAAAAAATTCTGAATGATTGTTCTAAAGAGCTACCTATTTCCTTGCTTCCTGGAGATTTCCTGCGAACAGCTCGTACTCATAAATTTCAAGAAATGACTTCTGCTAAAACATACCTAAGTACTTATCATAAAATTTTGCACAAATTGCTCGCCGCCACTGCTCGCAATTAATATTTATTTCATTTCTGAGAAAAAATTATATAAACAATATCCCGCATATAACAATGTACCTATACAATGTATCTACATATACATATTATAAAATATAATCGCTGTCTGCCTCTGTCCTATTTTCCGCTCACTTCTTCTACGAGTAAATCACCCAACGGACTTTGATTACGGTTTTCAATAGTTGAGAGCAATAAACGAGAAGGTTCGTGTACCGAGTGCATAATTTAATAAAACATAAAATTATTTCTAAAAGTAACTAATTAACGCTTTACTTGTAGTTGGTGAAAGAGGCCCTAAAACTTGTAAATGAATAGGAAACTAAAAGTGGACACATACTTAGTCCGTGAACCGCTTTGGTAAAGTGAACTGTAAACTCTTTCTAAATTTTCAGAAAATTCGAGTTGTTAACTTCGTGTGTTTATCGTTCAATCTAGTCTATTACTCGATTTAAGTTATTTTTTATGAATGAATTTCTTCTGCTTATGCTAAAACCTTATTATTTTTTCATTTTAGCAGATTTTTTGTTCATTAACTGCGAAGGCCTTTATAGTACGATTTATAAAATTTTAAGCTATAATAATAAACCTGTATATTAAGGTACAAAATTTACAGTTGAACATAACGATATATTGAAATCTTTCTATATAATAAATCAACTTCTACATAGAGTATAACATATTTTTTTATAAGAGTACATATTTTCTCCCATATTACCGACGACGACGAGAAAGCCTTAATTATATCTGTTGACACAGGATTTATGTTACAAAGCGCTTGATTGAGTTGTTTCTCTACCTATATCTGATATATCAATTTCTTGTTGGAATAGAGTACGTTACAATATTCAGTATTATAATATATCTCTCGTCGTTTCTCATTGTTGACATAAATAATTTGAAAGGGACTAACACTATTTACATCAATAATTTTAATATCTATATGTTTATAAAAAATAATTTTGTTATATAAAAACCGTATTATATTGTTATATTATGTTGTTGTTATAATAAGAAATTGGTTATAAAAAAAATTATAAAAAATATTTATTATTATTTTACATTGAATACAAATACTATTTCGTTAAAAATATTGTCAAATGTCAAAACAATACCGTTTGTACTTTGGTTTATTTGTATCTTGTTGACTTTACTATATGATTGAGTAAAAAACCTATTTCATAACCTTTTTATCGATACGGTGACAAAGAACATCTCATCATTTTTTACGCTCCATGAAAGCAACCGCTTACAGTTGGCCTAAATAGGCTATTACTGCTACAGAAGCCTTGGCACTGTAAACACCCGAAGCAAGTTTCATGTCTGTAATGAGACTGAACATGGTCAGTAGATGAAAATAATTATTTTAATTAAACCGTTATACTGGTCCAGCAATGTATTGGCAAAATAGAATACATTAAAAAAAATCTTTATTATATAGGACTAAATTTCAACATCTTGCAATAGGCAAATCTCATAATGTCACTTTTCAACATCAATTTGCTACACAAATATAGACAGTGAACAAATAAATTAGTAATTGTTTGTTTTGCGGAAATCAGGCATCAGAACCACCAGAAATCAGGGGAAGAACTAGAAAAATTAATAATATTGTAAATATTGATAATTGATATAATTAGGTACCAATATAGTGTAATAGGGAATGATTACTTTAAAAAATATATATTTTTCTTTAACTGCAGCATTCTTATTTCTTGAGAAATAAGAGCAGAATAAATTAACAATAATAAATCTTCTAACTATTGTTAATTTTTACCAGGCGTGCTGACGATCCATATAGGTAATTTAATTAATTTCTATTCAGGGAAAACATATTATTTAAATGACATTCTAGTATAAGATGGATAGTCACGCCAAAAGGAACGGTAAACACAAAAACGCAATGAGCACAGCGAGTGACTGAATATATATTAGATTTATCTACTTTACATTTCAAAGCAGATATGTTATGACACCTGTGCTCATTCATACAAATACAGCCGGATATATGCTCTTATCGCCGTTTGTGCTTATACGAGTAGGTAGGTAAGTGTATGAATCTGTTGTGGTAATATAATCAACTTTTCGCTTCTATTATATATCTATATCGATAACTACAATTATTATAGTTTTCGTTTGCGTCTGTGTCTACGTCTCTACGTATAGGTCCACGTCTATGTCCATGTCTGTATCTATATTTGTTTCTCCACTAACTTCTACTAAGCCTCTTAATAAATGTTGATACGGATTTTACTGATGGCAAGACATAATTATGTAACGTTTAGGGTATATATCATGTCTTGCTAATTAATATATCATTATAAATTCATAAACACCTGAATGATGAATAGTAGTTCTTATAAGTTTCACATCTTTTTTGGAACTGCATATTAATAACTTTAGAGAGCGTCTCAAATGTCCGATCTAAGCTAAGTGTAGCTGTGGGTACATGTCAACAGTGAGTGACAGATCACGTCAAGGCATCAGATATCCGGTAAGGATTAATGTAGTACTCTGCCTATTTAACGTTTACTAACACAATCAAAAGTAGTCTTTATCGTTCACACTTTAGAGCACACGTTGATTAAATTGTATTACGTGCACTGCGTTCTAAGGGAACGGGTAGAACGACGCATAAAACAATTTTAGTTTATGACTGACCCCATAATAACACGAGGAAATAACCTTGTATTCTAGATTATTAATATGTTCTCATTTTTAATTGTTATACTAAAATATATTAAACCTTTTTATGAAAGTCGTCAGACAGACTGACGGTCCACTTGATGATTTTAAAAAAAATACATATACTTTATTTATTTATTTTTTATCTAAATGGCTGGTGAAACCGCAGCGCTCAGCTAGTTTTATGCAATAGCCAAAATAGTTAAATACCAGATAGTTTTAACTGTTTGTTTTAGCAAGTGAGCGCCTAAGAAACGTATTTTTCATAACTTCACTACAAAATATTCTCCTTTTTGTTTAATGAATATTATTTTTAAAACAAAAACGGTAGGCTTCTAGGGCGAAAACTGAACTGCCGACACGATATTCTTGTGTGATTCAGAAATAATGATCACTATCTCTAACGACGAAGACAAACTTGTTGAAAAAATCTTCTCTGCATGTCGTAGAACTTATATAATAAAAAAAGTTTTACTATATAAAAAAGTGATAACATAATTTTCAATGGGCTAACGACATATATGACAAGTTTAGGGCCAATACTCGTAGTGGAATTTAGAAATAAATTACTTATTCAAAGTACAGTGAAAACTAGTTCTAATTGATATTCGATGAAGATACTGTAAAAAATGAAAAAACAAATTTGGCTGGTCTGGTTAACTTTAATTAGGGTAATAAAAAAAACACGTGTTCCGGACAACTGGACGTCTGTTAATTTTTTTAAATTGTTTTCAACTACACTATTCAATTGTACCAACATCAAACAGCTATCATTTTCATAAGTTAGAAGAACTAATTCCATAAAAACCAGTGATCCCTAAAGTTTTAAGAGATTTTATAAATATTTCAAATGGTTTTAATTTCAAATTCGTATAACTACGAGTAATACAACGTCGCTATATACTTATCAGGCGATTATTGGATTATATAGGCTTTATTATTTCGATGGCGTGCGGTTTATAAGTAAGTAAAAACAATATTTAAGATTTTAAGTAATGAGAAATCAAATTTAATGCGAAATTTAGTTATTTAAGTACTTGTTTGGACTCTTGATTAGAGGACGAGTTTACCTTATGGAATTATTACATTAAGAAAAGTAATCTTGAATAAAAACACTCTATTCTCGACACTCTGTTGACTGATAAACAGTCTGCTGAAATTACCTCATCTCACAACATCTTAAATTTATGCCCACATTCAATTTACTGAATCTTTATCACTGCAACCTTTCAAAAGACGAGAGTTTCTTTAAATAACATCCTTATGTCCTACTACACAAATTTTTTAGAACGGTAAAAAATATTGTAAGGCGCAGAATAGAAAAAATTCGTCACTTTTTGTAGCAACGATGATTGAGCAAAATCTCTGCTGAGAACCAAATTATCGTGGAGCGTTATTCTGGACATAAAATTATCTTCTCAGAAATTTTTATTAGACGTATATATATATTATATTATATCTAAATGCTTATGATTTTTTTTTATGATAATGCTTTATTTTCTATCTGATTATTGTATTATAATGAAATTGTATATAACGTAATTAAGAGATTCTATTATAATTATACTTACCTACCAGTAACAATAAACAATCCATATAGAATACTATGGTTAAATATAACGCGTCTTCCAGTAATGATACTTTTAATCTTACATAATAATATAATAAAATCGTAAACGAACCGTATTTAAAAAAAATAATTGAACATGTTGTGTCATGTAACAGTGACGTTACGTAATCTAACCGAAATTTAAAAAAAGAACAATTTTTGAGATGGGATAAAATCATTGAACTCGCGACAGTGTCATGTTACCGAATGCAAGCGTTGATGTAGCTGATAATAATTTTAAAAAAATTAATAAAAAGAACAATAAGCAGACAACTGCATATGAAGTAAACTTACTAGATATGATAACAATAAAATAGTTTCATATCAACATCAAACGTTTTTAATGGTCTGTCATTATGAAGTTCATGTTAAATAATTATGTTCTATTTATTATTGTCATCGTGTGTCAGTGCCATATAAATATTTTCTCTTGTATTTCTTAACATCAATAATTTTGTGAAGCTTAGTTTTCACTTCTGACACGCAGTCCAACGACACATGTTTTTTTATTTGTGAACCGATTTCAATGAAACAAACGCTAAATGTTACGGGAAGATACATAAGTGAAATACATAAGTGACATAAGTGAAAACCTTTTCTGAAATTAGCGTGTACAAATGAACAGTCAAACAACTATTTTATTATATTTATGATATTATTAGGTCGCCTGAGGAAATTTAATTTATTTTTGTTTGTGTTAAATGGTTTAAAATGCCTCAGTAATTCCTACGATACGTTAACAATTCGGAAACAGTTAAAACGAAAAGCTAAGCTTATTGGAATGCATTGTTCGATTTCCTTTTATTTTATCGGTTACGTCGAATTTAAGCTATCTCCACTTCTATGCGGCTGTTTGTAGAATTTAAAGCTGCTCCATACTTTGTGCTAAATGTTATTTTTGCCCAACAATAAATCTTTATTTCTCGCTAAAATTTGCAATTTTACATATTAGTAACTCGTAACACCGTT
The DNA here is from genome assembly GCA_944738685.1 of Synanthedon myopaeformis. Classification (NCBI taxonomy): domain Eukaryota; kingdom Metazoa; phylum Arthropoda; class Insecta; order Lepidoptera; family Sesiidae; genus Synanthedon; species Synanthedon myopaeformis. The sequence goes on from OX122919.1 coordinate 9,060,229, forward strand.
TGAACATAAATAATAAATATGCTTTTAGTATCAGGCATGCCTCTATATATCTATTTATTATTACTAGCGAACCGCCCCTGCCATTATTTTTCTGCACAAACCTTCTTCATTTATCGCTTTTTTCATTACTGAAAACCGCAATAAAATCAGTTAGATGGTTTAATAGATGTAGATTAATTTTAAACCAACTGACAATTTTAGTACAATAAATAAATAAAATATATTTTTACATTTTATTAAGTTTTATACGGACGTATTTGCTATAATGATTGACCAAGCTAACCAAGCTGATTGCTTGGATTACGCATGGCTTTGTCTATACTGGAATTCCTAGAATTCCTTGTAAATTTAAAATCGATGATAATTATTTTTAATCCTTGCATGAAATCTAAAGACACTAAGAGGTGTAGTTTTACTAAGATTCGCTGCAGCTGAGCATACAACCCAGTAATTATCGCTACAAATAAAAAATTAGATTTATGTAGGAGTAGCGTAGATGGGTCGTAGGTTTGTATAAAAACTCCAAATATAATTTACATGCAATCACTTGCTTAGCCTAAATTATGTTGGGAATTTAATTGAAGTTTAGTCTATAATACCCGCTCGGATTTGGGATAGACAAGTAACCTGATTATTACATTAAATCCCAAAACTGTGTAAAGGCTTAGCACGATATGAACAGTTACCTTCACATTCTATGGATACCTACCTGTCAAGATATAGATAACCTCATAATATATTATTCCTCTTTGCAATGAATGCTTGCGCTACAAATATTATAAAAAATTACAAAACACATAAAAAGAAAATTTTCATTTTTACCTCCGGATTAAGAGGACGGCTTTCATTAATTATGAGTTAATGAGTTAGTTAATTATACCACTATGGTATAAATAGGTACATTTAAAGTACATCATATTCACAAGTGTTAAAAATCAAATATAAGTACTTTTCTATTTGGTGACATCGAATTTTTCATACAGTTTAGTGCGACTTAGTATTTGCTAGAAACAATTTTCAAGTCTATTGTACAATAAAAGAAAAACTGAAAGATGGTCAACTGTGCACGACTCTTAATTTTTTTAAATTTTATTTAATTAGATTACATACAGCCATAAATTTAAAAAAATATATATTATAGACTATATACAAATAGGCCTAAATAATCATAAAAATTATATTTTTACATTTATTTATTAATTTAAAAATAATAATAATTATAAGACAAATATGGAGTTGTCAAGATATCTCCATCTTTCGTCGAAATTAAGTACTAAATATAATTACTTGTACCCCTGACAAGTGATGTATCGATAAACTTATATAAGTTGATAAAGTTAAAACGTTTATAAGTTATATAAGTTGATAAAGTTAAAACGTTTATCGAGCTGCATGAGTTAAACATCAGAGCTGCATCAGAGTATATACTCTGATGCAGCTCTGATGCAATCGGTTCACTATCAACGCAAGCGTGTGTCACGTTCCGCGATGTTTCATAATGACTGCAATTCACAACTGCTGGCGGCGTGCGTCAGGATTTGACGACAGGTGATTAGTAATTTATTGCAGGTATCGTACCTACATTAAATTTTAATGTTACATTATTAAAAATACTCAAATGAAAATGAAAAATAATTATACATCTCGCATTTCTATTCCTATACAACATGGGGCTTTATTTCGTGAAAAATGGGCTACCGTGAAAAAAAAATTAACTTGTGATTATAGGTGACGTCGGCCATAAAGTGGACCTTCCAATAACATAAAAAGACAGTGTATATAAAATCAATTAGCCCTAAGAGTTTATATGCAGATAACTCCAAACAGAATTATATTGATGACGTCTGCATAAGTAGACATAAGTATGTCTATTGGCGAATAATGGAGTTATAGTGCCTATATATTTTACGCAGGTAGAAGGGACGCTTTTTCTGCCTACTTAAATTACAATTACTGCATTTTAAAATCTAATTAAAGCAATGAAAGAGTCTAAAGTGTGAGCATGAAATGATTTTTTGTAATATTAGCTGTAATAAAACATGATCGCTTATATTATAGCGTCTCAATTGTGCCCTTTCAAGAAATGTAATCTCTAATAACCTTGGTCTTAACAATTAATCTATTATAGCTTCGTGAAAACAATTTATTACAAACGAAATCTCTTAAATCTGATCTATATTCGGCTTAAAGCGTTGGGAGTCGCTAATGAATATTCAATGGCGGTTGATTAATAGGTATTGGTGCTTGAATCGAACAATCGTTCGATGCAAATTGTTTAATAATTACCTTCAATTATAAAACAATTGACGTCATAGAGCACAGACAAATTTCAAACAACGCCTATCTAGTTTTCACTAGAATCCTTGCAAAGATATACTATTTCTATAGTCTACTATAATCTAGTCCTAAAAAGCTTTTTAAAAAGGAGAAAGTATATGTTTTTAATTTCAAGTTGTCTACTTAAAATGCAATCGTCTCGTATGGACACTCGTAGGTATAGACAGCAATAATACCTGTTCGAAATAGATATTATAGGAAATCACTCAATGCTTTTCCGAATTTGGATACGAAAGAAAAGGGCGATAAACGAGGAAGGTTTGTGTATGCAGTTTACAGAAAAAAAAAGCATCCGTGCGAAGCCGGGGGCGGGTTGCTAGTGGTTTATAAAAGAGAGAAGACAGTAAAAGGATTGATACCTTATAATTAATGTTCATATGATACGAAACTAAAAAGAAATCCATTATAAAGAGACGTGAACACTTTATGGTACAACCACATGATAGAGAGCGAAAATGAACAACTTAATTGCAATGCATGTTCTGAAAGCGCACTTTTAAAGACCGCAAATCGCAAGTTCTATCGAAAATCCTGGAACCGCAAACATAACATGATGTAATCGGCAGTCTGTAGCGGCCATATTTAATTACTTTTCTAACTTGCATTTCCATCGTGCGCAGCCGAGCTGAATACTGGTTATTTAGATTTTTTTTTCATTTTTTGCACTATGAATGTTGTAGACTTTGCAGACGTCGCTTTTCATGTCTGTTTGTGATTCTGCGAATTTTTAAAAAACTAAGTTGTTGAAAGGAATACAAAATAAGACCCTAAAACCTCATTCGTATATATGCAAATAAAAACTTAAAAAACCTTAAAACCGACTAATTTAATTGAAAACCAATTTACACAAATGTCGCAGATCAGTTCAAAACAACAAGATTAGAGAGAGATTAGGATATTATTGCACGGAATATACTCAAATGTAATTTATATATTTCAACTACGTTCCCAAAAAAGTTATTGATAACTATCAATAATATTATTTATTGAAATGACTTAGATGTTGTATTTAGAACAAAATTTCAATATTTGTGTAAGGTTTGTAATTTTGGATGTAATCTCTTAAAACTGGCCACGTAAGCATATAAAACCGCCAATATTATTCGTCATCTAGCGACATTTGATAACATATAAGACTTCGATAAGAAATGCCAAAGATAATTAATGCAAATCTAATAGAGGTTGTGGTCGCACTCCAACATACAACCCATCTTTACAAATTATGAATGTTCATGGTCTACAAATTACTTAAATAATTTCTCAGGGGTAAAAAATAATTTTGAATTGACAATATACTGTCCACAGGGGCGAATGCCAGGGGCAAAGAGGCCAGGGAGCGGACCCAACAAAGACGCGTGGTGGTTTACGGCATTCGGAATTCCAGTGTTCGCCCTGAGCTGGGTCCGCAGAGGACGTAGCGGTGTGTAGGGATCCGAAAACAAGGCCTCGCTGTGATCTCGGACCCACACATCACCGCTGATCGCCGGGCGAGTCTTTGAATGATATTGGGCTGTATTTCAGATGCAGTTAGCTGTGGGCGTCTAGTTTGGATGTCCAGCGTTGGATCTATATCTCATTCACAATTCAAAGTTTACATATATAGTATACGATATAATACGATATTTCAAGAAATGGTAAAGTATAATGTCCGCGTAGCATCATCCATACACCATCACTATTATATGTTTCCCACACGCGTCTCTAGGACGCACTCTAGGTGGACATCGATCGACAAATCGACGCCGGCTCGGCTATTGGCGAGGAATCTTTAAATATGACAAACGCAAGAGAATGAATACGATAGTTATATTATTAGTTTCTTTTTTTATACAAAACGTTTCATACGTAGAACCTAATATAGATAAGATTACATCAAATACATAATCGTTGTTTATTAATTAGATGGGGACATTTTAAATACAAATAATACTATGTTTTTATTAGCGTTCCAGTTTCAACCACTTAAAGTTTACATTTCTGTGGCGACTGCTCATCCCCTCCGGTTTGCCCCAAAACTAATTGAGTTCCCTTGCTCCTGCCCCGACATTATCATCCGTAACGACATCAAAGTATAGCTATTAATTCAATGACACAACTGTTTTGAGACTTTAATTAAGTAAAATGATAAAGGGAACGCGGATCTCAACTCAATTAGTGTAATTAGGGATTACAGATGTCTTGGTTTTTAGCTACAAATAAATTTTTCTTGTTTATTTTTAACTTGTTTTTTCGAATGGAAGCAATCTTTAACAGTTATTCTCCTGCTTTGTGTGTAGCTTCTTTGTTTCGATATACACAATAAAGCCAATTAAACTCTTTTATTGCGGGGTGAATCCGCCAGAACGGTTTCAAGGTTAAATATCTCCATTTGTGTACAATTGACGAGATATATGGTCGAAGATCTGTCGAAACAAATTTCACATGTTCTATCATTAAATTAAATAATAAATTAATATCAACGAGAAAAGCAGTAGCAAAAATGTATAAACACTATAATACTATTATAAGTAGGTATAAGTTATCGATTTCAAGGCTTGATTCAAGGTTTATTGCTATAATTATTGCTTATCTAATCTGGAAAGACGATTTTTTGCCTATTCCTTCCCAATCCCCTATCCTTAATCCTACTGTAGTCGGAAGCGTACTCGCAGCACCTGTGGGGTTGCTTGTGTTATAGGTTATAGGCGACGGTAGCCACCTACGGTCAGCCTGTCTGCCGACCTTATCATTAAAAAATTAAATAAATTCGCGCATTGTCAACCAAATTTCTTGATTATTGGTGTTACAGATAATATAGCAAAGTGTCAATAGGTATTAAGTAACAAGTAGTAGACATAGACCATCAGATTTAATTTAAAAAATGAAATTATTGAACTCATCTCTACCTAATATAGAGTCACAAGATAGAATTTATGAATTTCCAATCCTGTAAATTCCTTTACCCTCACATTCACCACTATCTCATTGGTATGGAACACGTATGTAGGTTTTATCTAAGTGTCAACCTGTCTGCCGCCAACGGATGTGACGAAGCTTAGCTTAGCTGTGAATGTGCAGCTTTGAATTGCTTATTCGGTGTATTCCCACGACCACTGAATTCACTCGTCTGTATTCTAGTGTATAAATTTGTATAAGATAAAATACATCTTATTAAATATTGACTAAATTCACGTTTTCTTCCAAAAGAGAAACAGCTTAGGTTTACATAACTTTTCAAATATGACCGAGTTCGTTCAATTGTTTAACCAATATTTAAAATTTTATTGAAAATAAAATTGCCCCTTTTTCTTGAGCATTGAAAAATATATATATATGAGAAATAATTTTGATAATCTTTATTGTTGATAATTTGTAATATTATAATATTGTAATGTAATAATAAACTCTCGGGCACAGCACTTTTTTCTGAATAATATTTATTTTTCTTTATTAAAAGTAGCATACAGCTGATGTTATAGGGAGTAACTTATACTCCCTATAAACTATCTATCTATCTATCAGTTACCTGCTAGTGAAACTCCCGTCAAAATCGGTGCAGCCGTTTCGGAGATTAAGCGGAACAAACACACAAACACAACAATTAGTGACAAAATAAAATAAATTTAAAAGTTCAAGGGCTTTTTTTAAAAGAAACAAACAGAATATTTCACATCTCATTTATATTTATTCGTTTATTATTTTTTTGTTTTATATATTTTAATTAAATAATACATTTTACACATTTACATTACAACCTTTAATAATACAATAAATAGATAGGTATATATATATATTAAAATTATGTACAATATATAAATTGTATATTATTAATAAATTGTAAACAGGACGACTTTATTTTATTTCTATTTACAGTGCTCTGATTTTTAGTATTCATTTTATTTTTTATACATTTATTATCTTAGTCTAGACTCTACATTGAAAATATTCTTAAAATACTATACTACCTTAGAAATGAGAATGTGACTGCTACATATTTATAAAATACTTTATTTACATTAGCAGTAAATAGTAAAAGCAATAGTTATTGAAAATATTTTTGTTAATATTAAAAAAAAAAAAAAACTAAACTGAATCACTAAAAATTAATTCCTAAAAATTGCTTTAGAATTGCAAAAGAAAATGGAAGCTTCATGATGTGTAAATCTCAATAAATGTTTGAAATGTTTTAAATGATGGTTTCTCTACGACTAGTTGATCAATGGACAGCTGCACTGTTGTGTATAATATAAATTAATATTCGATTTTACAGAGGAACATTTTAAAATAACAGACTTGTAATTTAAAAAAGAATAAATTCCACCAACATTATAATAACAAAGTCAAGTAATTCCACTTTCACGACTTTTTCTGATATCATATGCTGTGGCTGCGAACTGTATGCCTTTTTTTATATTATAATTTATTATTTAGGTAACTCTCTGATAATATAAGTCATCGCGTATAATGTAATGAAATTAATGAAAAGTGTACTGATTTATAAATCAGATGGAATGTGCTTTTACAATGTTGCTTTTACAAATGGCCTCCAACTGGGGGCACAAGACCCCAAGGGAGCTCAAATGGTAATTAATAGAATTACTTTAATATGTTATAAATACAAAAGTAAGAACTGTATTGGCGACTAACTAAAATATTTATTAATTAACTATGACATAGAGCACAGCTAGATAAAAATTGAGTGATCACCTTGAGAGTACAAAGAAAGATAAAATTAATCAGTCTTCTTAGATAGAGAGTTCAACTTGGAAACTTACACGAAATTGAAGGAAGACATATCACTTCGCCAATACATACTTAGGGCTTCTTTCACCAACTACAGGTAAAGTGTTGATTAGTTACTTTTAGAAATAATTTTATGTTTTATTAAATTATGCACTCGGTTTACCGCATCCTTCGATAGGCGAATTTTTTTATTATTTTATTTTTAATGTTTGGGCCTTTTACCGTACAAACAAAGGTATATCAGCTCCATCATTCCCGGTGAGCAGTGACTTTAAATGGCGGTTAGCCAACTTGACACTTTACTCAGAGAGGTGAAAGAGGCCTTTAGTATAATTTTCTTTACTGCAATTTTAATTTTTAGTGTCTATGATTTTTCATAATTATGAAAAAGAATTTTCATTAAATTCAACCTAATGTTGTTGACATTTTATACATATTTTAACCTATTCTTAGCTTGTCTTTATTTATAACTAGCTGGTGCCCGCAACTTCGCCCGCGCCTCCTTTTCTTAGGTGTTCAAAACATTTATTTTATTTTCGCATTCATAATATTAGTCAGGATACAAAGGTAATATACACTAGGTTATAATAGTACACATAGGTTGAAAATGTGTTTGCGTCGAAGCGTTACGTCTTCCTCTATACATGATTGATATTATATTATTGTTTGAGTTTTCGACTCTTCTATACTACGTGTACTACATCTACATATATTTCTTAATTTGTAATATGTCGCATAATGCGCATAAATAATTATTTAATAATTTTATGACCATTTGAAATACCCATAATCCTAAAAGATATTATATCATTTTCTTTAAAGAAGATTACCATAAGTTTTCAGATATAATAGTTGTATATACTTATTACACTTATTAATAAAAATATTTATGTATTTTTACATGTATTTTGCACATTAATTGAATTCTAATTTTTTTTATTACATCAATATGAAGATTTGACACACAAACGTACATGAGTCAGAATGAGATTCGAATGTTGAGTACATTCCCATCAGACTAATTAGATTACGATCATTCAATAATATTTCTCAATTAGACAATAAAACGAATTAAATAAAAACACTTTTATCAATACAGTTAGAAATGCGGCTTTTTTGCCATTTGGATATACAATAGGCTTGTGACAGTAATCACCCCCTTACAGAAGACCACCCTTGAATCCAGTACATTGACTTGTCAATCGTTTGTTAGTGGGAATAATGTATGCCAAAACCCACTTCCTATCACATTCCCTTGTTCCATATACTTAAATCCTTTCAGGGACTCCGCTAACATTCTCGTAATTAAAGGCGACGGTACTACCATCAAGTGGACAGCAACCTGTCTGCTTCCCTTTTACCATCTCAGATAAAATAACAACTAAAGATAGTGCCCTGTGGATGGGAGAGTGAAGTCGGTAAAACTTCGCTTCGCCATATTAAAATAATTAGTGGAATGCCGAATTACGTAGTGAAAGGGTGTAAAAACCAGGTATCAAAAAATAAAAAGCAGGATTGAACCACATCTCATACATAAGTAAACTTGGAAACCAATATTTTCAATAAAAATAAACAAAAATTGAGGATAACCAAGCTATAAGCTTGGAACACAAAATATCAATACAGTAAACGGCCTACGCACACATGCTTAAACCGGCTTCAATATGTTACCATAGAGTTTACCATAGAGAAACAACAGCGTTTTCTTAAAATACCTATTAATATTTTTAGACGACACCTTTGATTAATTAATTAACACAGTAATTATTATTATTAAATACATGTTCATAATTTATTTTGCCACAAAAATATATCTGTATGTATTTATGATCCATCTTTATGTACTTTTTCTATTATTTTTAATACACAAAGATACATATTATTGATAAATATTTCACTATGTCAATGTTTAGAATTGAGCTTTCATTTTGTTACATTCAATGTACATAATAATGTAGGTAATATATTGTATAAATACAATAGGAATATATCTTATAATAAATATTTAATTTTGCTACCTTATTGTATGTAAAATTACCCTTTAGCCTCCACCATAACTACACAGTTATTGCTAAACACGAAACACGAACTACTTTATTAAAATATATGTACAATTCGATGGTGTTAGTTGGAACGGACAATGGCACCCAAATAGTGGATATGTTGCGTATGTGACGATAGATGACGTTGACATTGGCATGCGTTTCGGTGAGCGGGCGCTTATATAGCTGGCAGGAGAGGGCTCGGCGATCGCAATGGACGACGCGCTCCGCCGCCACTCCATAACTCCCCCATCATATCCTCGTCTCCCTGCACACGCGCACTCGACATACTCTCTGCATCGCACTCCTCAACCTCCCAACTCTGAGATCGAGATTGCGAGATAATCTTACATTAGAGGTAGCTAAGGGTCAGCTCACATCGAGACGCGACGCTGCGAGTAAATTTTAAGATAGCAATTCAATATAGAACCGTAGATGGGACCAAAAGAAAGATTAGTGAATCCCTATTCGCGTACGAGTCCAGTGAGCTTAGTATCGTTTAGTCGTTCAAAGAACACTGTCGTGCATACACGATACACGTGATACGTTAAAATACGTACACAAATATTTTATCACAAAGTTTTTGTGGAAAAAATTAAATACATTTGTCGACTCTCTTTATTATTGTTCTACATTAAAATTGTAATTGTGGGGAAGAGTATTTTACATATAGATTATGTTATGTTAGAAAGTAACGTATCTTTCTTTTTGCTTCCATCTACATATAGAATTAATTTATTGTATTGTACTGAGTTAAGTGAGTACGCGATGCATCTAGCGACGCCGCGCAGCGTATCGCGGCGCCGCCGCCGACACGCTCTCGCGTACTCACTGAACTGTGTACCTTTTTGTATATTGTATTGCTACCTAGAAAGAGCGCACCGCGTCGCCTTTCAATGTGAACTGACGCTAAGGGTCTGTTCAACTATCGCGGAAGATTCGACGCCTGAAACTCTCATGCAAATTTCTAATTTAAGTGTCTGTACTGATGTGGGACGCTACTGGAAATACGTGCGGGACAGTGCGAGCGATTGTAGTCACGTATTACGGTGTCAACACTTACATATAAGAGGTAATTACCATCATCGTGTGTGGCGCGGGGGGTGCGGGTGCGGGCGCAGGAGGAGCCATGGGCGGAGGGGGGGCAGGGGGCGGTTCCGGAGATGCCGCCGCCGGCGAAAACGATGCTGGTGCCAGCGGGGACTGGGCTATAATAGAACACACGTTAAACCAAAGATTAGTTCCCCCAATCGATCTTCCCAGCATTTCATTTAACTGCTGTCAAAAATAAGTGGATGAGTTACCAGCAGCAGTGAGGGCCAGTACGAATTGACTCCAATGTACGCAACAGCCACAACATAGTTGTAAAGCAGCTCGTCGAAGAGCGCGATGAATCGCCAGAAAGAGGAGAGGATTTACCGCGGCGTGCACATACGAGATGTGAAGTGTAATTTGAAAGTACATCTGTTGAAAAATAAAAATCGTTTAGTAAAATAACATACCGCCTACCTGGTTTTTAAAGCATGTTTGTAACAAATTTATAACAAAGTAGCTTTTGTCCTTGACTTTTCCGCACATTTTTATAAATTACTCTCGGTGCAATTTTTATATAACCTTCCCCTTTTATCCCTCTTTCATGTCCCTCGACGACAGCGACTTTCATCTCACTCGACAGTCGTCCGACAAACTTTAAATACGCGCCACGAATGTTCTTCCTAGGGCGACATACTTATCATTACTGGGTGGGTATGTAAGTCTACCTAACACTAATTATACTTATTTAAAAGAATAAACTACCCAACATAATAATCAACAATATTTACCTCATACGATTTTAGTGATGTTAATGTAGGATGGTGTAGCAAGGTTACTATGAATAGAGGTCCCCAGAAAAAGATGTAAGCAGCTGTTATGACCAGGAACATTCGAACTCGCTGAACTCCATCTCTCTCTACCCTCGCAAGGTAACCTCTAAGGCGACGCCCTCCACCAAGTGGCAGGTTGGAACTTGCACGGCAGTGTCCGTCGGCTAACGATCCATCTACAGTCTATAAAATTTAATTCCTTTAGTGTCTATGTAATTGTTCTTAATTAGTTCCGCATATCTTGGTTTAAACTCAGACTTTAAAGCTTTAAACTTGCCAACAGCAACTAGGTATACATATATTTTTTATTTATTTTTTTATTTATATATTTAAATATACATCAATTAGTTAGACTAAACGGTTTAGACATTTTTCTGATTTGTTTGTGAATATTTTTTTTCTTTCCCGCTTTCGACAAGTAGTTACACGCTATCTGTACAGTTTAATTATTTATTGTAAACATAAAATATTAAACTATTATAACATTGTGAGGTTTAAAATTTAAATATAAAGGAAAAAATATGTCGAAGAGGAAGAGAAGAGAAGCAGAAAAATAGTTGTAAGGATTGCTAAAATTATTATAAATTGCTTGAATTAAAAATACAGGTTTACAAAAGTTTTAGATTTATAGTTTAAATTTATCTAAAAATATTGAACTTAATTATTTATTTAATTGTTTGGTTAAGTAAACATAATTTATATAATAAAACATTTATTTCCGCTAGGAAATTGTAATCTAAGTCTACTTCAGGCATACTACAAACTACATATCTAAAAGGATGCTACGAAGAAGACATGCGTACGTACCCTGGGTCCAACGCTGTTTGGCAACGAATCCATACGCCTGTTGTCACCAGCCATACTCACAAGCGTGGTCACTAAACCAGCTACTCGCACTGCTTCTACGTTAGCCTGCATGCCATAAGATTTAAATTACCGAGCGAAACATTGCTGTTGCGGAGACGCCTGTCACCTTCGAACAAATTTACTGGAAGATGCACAACTCCCTACAAAATTAACCCTAAACATCATCTGCGCCTCAAAGTTTACTATAGAAGTATCTTAAACAAATCCAAAAGTTTTCTTTTATAATTGTTAGCTATTGGTGTCAAAATAAATTTGGTGTAAGTACAACATCGTACAAATAATAATAATAATAATAAGTCACTGGATGAATAAGAGAAACAAGGCATATTGCCAATTCATGCCTTGTTTTCATGGTGATATGTATTGAGTTGCTTAAAAGCATCTACCAGTAAGTATGTTTGATCGAAGCCTGTCACGCACAATTGATAAACTCAATCGCACAGTTAATGTTTATTAAAAAAATGGACAGTGGAAGTATATTGGAAACTTCTCCAAATTTAAATCTTATTCACGATCGCATGTATTATATTGGCAATTTACCGACCAACAAACCATTCAAACAACAAGGCTAGAATGTATGCAGTATGTTAGGGAAACTTGAAATTATATGTGGGGTGCCTTTGTGAATTCTGCCGAGTTTCTGCCTGGGCACTGTTTAGTTATAAAACAGATTAAGCGGACAACTCTGTCGACTGTGAACGCTAGCGTACACTACAAAACTTTTGTGTTTTACAAACTCTATTGCTAGTTGAATCATATAAAGCTGTGAATGACATGAAGGTTGTTTTAGCGCAACAGTCAAGTGATCATGGAGAAGTTGAGCTGAATGTGAAAATGGTTATGACTTGATTTGCTTGCCCTTTTTATCTCACCTGCGAAGTTGGCACGAGATTATTTATAAAAAATAACTCCACAAATGATGTTATGATGCAAATAATTCAAACGAAGCTCCTCTTCTCCATGCCATCTGTTCCTGGGATTAAATGAATCATTGCTCAAACCTTTGTAAGATCTCGGTGAAGCTTCTTCAAATGGAAAAGTGTCAACCCTACGCAAACGCAGTTAACACTTATCCAGAGAGCATTAAGGACGTAATGCCTGTAGGGTCCTCGAACTAAAGGGCACGAGGGCGCTGGTCCATAAGACCCGTAAGAGCCGGCGCTTGCTGCCAAAGCCCCGGATAAAAATGTCGGTCCAAGATTTATTGTGATTGATGCGAACCAAATCATAAACGTTCCAAAAAGTACACACTGAAAAAAATTTTAACAATTTAATAATTACTAAATATATTTTTTCCACAACTTGCAATTATATAATTTTGAGTAAATTTAAAATTATTTTAATTTTCTTAACAGCTACGAGTAATTTCATTACTTATTCTATAAAATGTTATCGCTATATTTTAGATCATAATATGAATATTTTTAAATTTTCTATGTCAATTTAACTATTTATTAAAATGAGTATAAATAAATACTGCAGTATAGATAAACATATATGTAGAACTAAGTAACGAAATATTTTGTTTACTTTTTATTATCTATCCCCAGTGCAACGCTTGTTACAACTTAGCTGAAGGATATAAGCCAGTGGCTGGTTTTTTTACGTGCGCTATTTTAGACTAATAAAACTTTGTATTTAATACGTCATGAGAATAACGCAACAAATTTACATGACAATACTACCAAACGTATATCACTTTAATATAAAACAATAAAATATTCCTATTATGGGGCACAAACTTTATCATTTTTCCTACAGTGGTGGAACAAATGAGCAAATCGAAAATAAGGTCCCAACAAACATTCAGACTTGGGTCGCAATAGCTTAATTAACTTAATATGCCATCACCGTCTACATTACATAATTACATTTCAATTCATGTTTCACTAAATCTGACACTTAAAAACTAGTTCTTCTGCTTTGCAAAAAGTACTTGATGTTTACCGGTAATACACTATTTTTACCTGTGGACTATCCATTAGTAACGGAGCCGATAAATCAGCTTGCTCCTCTTCGTTTTCCGGGAAAATTGGACTATCATTAAGTACAGTCGTGAGCATATTTACTGTGGATACTGTTACCTAAAACGAGATAGAACAATTTATATGTTGAAAAAAAGTGGAGAAAATCAAATACGCATTTTCTTTCACGCCCCAAAGTAAATACGTTAGGAAGCTAAAATATTTGGTAACGTTATGTTACAAAGATTTAAAGATATCTTCAAAATTAAGCTGTTTGGGATCACTGTTATGTCTTTTATGTAAAAGAGTACTTTTATGTCTTCAATTGTGAAGTGAAGTTCATACTCGTATATGAAAACTTTGCTAAAGGAAATTCTTTTATTCTTCAAGCGGTATCCAATACATACATTTTTATCTTTCTCACCGTTGGTTATTCATAACGGTAAGAATAAACCTTTTATTGTGTTATGATTTTTCCTCTTTGTGAATGTTGCTTTGAATGCAACAATAGAAAATAAATTTTTATACACAATATTTTTTGCAATATATACGTTTTTCAGATCCGTCAAGCGTGATGTTTGTAAAACTAAATAAATATAATATATCTTACTAAATAAATATAATATCACTTACCAGTAATAGGAAAGCTGTTTCAACTAATGAACATTTGTATACTGGCTGGCATTTGAAGACAGCGATACCGAGTGGCAAAAGTATCGCTGCCCGTGCACAGTCCACTATCGCTTGGTGAAATAGCAGACCATGAGACCACCTATAAATAAATTATCTATTATAATGCTATTAAATAAAAGTATACATATTTACATACAAATGTTAGCCAATGACCTATGAAATATTAATATTCACGCTACATCAGAATAGATTATCGTCTCAGGACTTTAATTAATTACCTAATATTTTTACCAACCTCTGCTGTTTCTTCTCATTTTGTCTTCCGTATATCCATTTGTCGTGTCTTTTATTCTAGTTTTCTTTTGTGACGTTGTAACTAAATAAACCCTGACTGTGTCTAAAAATGTCTAAAGTATTTATTTATTTATTTTATTTTGAATATAAACCCTACAGCAAAACAAAATAACATACAATAGACACAGTATTACTACTACTTATTTGCTAATTACAGGGTTTCATTGTGTAGGACTTAAAAGACTTTAAAATTATAATAAGTACCTAAGTAAATTACTAATTATTAATTCTAAACAATGGGGGAGGGATCTGGAGTCGGGTATGAGGGTATGAGCAATTAATGTGCGTCTCTCTATGTGTGTGTTTGTGTTTGCGTGTGTGTACATAAAAATGAAGAATGCTTGTTAAATGTTATTCCGTATATCTACTTGTCACAGGACATAATAAAATTATAATTTTGATCGAATAACTGTAGTACACAACCCACTTTCTTTGTCGCGACACCATCTAACTTTGATTAAGATTGTGATTGATTAGCAAACTTTGTCAATCTACTTTCTTGTAAACGAAAACAATTACTTAGAAGCTTATAAAGTGTCATCGCAGTTTGTTAAACAACTTTTTGTAATTAATGAAAATATTTTTATTTAAAAGAAAACCTTAGAAGAATAATAAAAAAATAAAATAGTAATTTCGCTATGTGTCTGAAAATTAAATGTTTCCTAATAAATCAAAATAAAATATTTTCATCTAGAATTTGACCTTAAGACAAGGTAGAATGTCGAAGTCGAAGAGTAGACGTTGACAAATCGTATTATCCAAAAGACTTCATTTAATAAATCATTAAAACCGCGTCGCAGTACTTCTGAACAATATTATTACTCATTCTGTCAACTGGTAATAGAAAAAAAGCCCCTCTATTGGGGGGCAATTTATCAATCATCCCAACAGAAACCCTTACGTGATTGACGACCCCAAAGCGAGTGAAAGAAATGTTTCCATTCTCAAGAGGATTAATGCAAACATCTATAAATATAAAATTCTATAAATTGAATTTTATTGCTTGACAGTTTACAGTTTAGTTTTACTTATAATATTGTTGTGAGGATGTACAGGTAATTCGATCCTCATATATTTTATTAGCGACCCGCTACCGTTTTCGCCCAGGAAAAAACTCAATTAGCTTTTATTAAATACACTGGAGGTAAGGAATCATCATTTACGAGCTGGAGGAAACAATCTGAGTACGGATACGGCAAGGCAGCATCTGGTTGACACAAATTTAAAGCCATTAAGACCTGAAAATGTCTAAAAACTAGAAAGACGCCACAGAAACTCAAGGTTGAGTTATGGTAGAGAACACGAGAATTGAACTCTGAATTGACTGGTCAAGAGTTATGTTTTTAGACGAGTCTAGATTCTGTTTATACAAGCACGGCGGGAAGAAAAGAGTGTATAGAAGACCGGGAGATCGCGATCTTCCGATCTTCCCGGATCGCCGGAAATTTTTTAGAAGAAAAAGTACCATACGGCGTAGGCTCTGTTCAGGTGTGGTCTGGGATTTCTTCCGAAAGCCGCACTGAGCTAGCTAAGTGGTGATAGAAAATGGAACTTTAACTGCAGAAAGATATGGTACTGAAATTCTGAATGACTAAGTTGGTCCATTTTTAGTGAATATGGGCGAGAATGCCGTTTTTATGCAAGATGCCGAGAAAAAATCCGTTGCATGGTTTAGTAGGATTTAGCGGTCAAACAAACAGACGCGGAAAGCTACTTCAAATTATACCATGCAATAATTATTGTATTTTATTGGTGGCATAGCACGCTGCATTTCACAGTCATTTGGTACCCGTCTTATATAAACATTTGTCTTACAGACCATTTGTCGGCAGATATTTTTTTTATTTATTGAATACAGTGATGGTACTAATTCGCATTTTTATTCAATAAACATGAAATAGTTTTAACTGGTTGCCTTAATTGTGATTATAATTTTAAATTAAAATGTGCATATCAAGATAAAAATGGCTAAAAAGAAATTACGTAAAAACTCTTAAATGTTATGAGTATTATCACTTTAAATGGGAATCTATACTTTGATAGTAAAATAACTATAACACTATATATTCTAATAAAGTAACTCTAAACTTCGATAATCAAGCAAGATGTTAAATAGAAACTAAAACAGGGACGTATCTAAAGTCTATTTCACCAACTGAGACTGTGTCAACGTTTGGAAACAAAATCTACGTGACAGGAAAGAATTTATTCTAGCTTTCACTATAACTTTCTTTTAAAACGAACTGCCATTTGAGTCAGTCTTTGTGACATACTTTTTAAACACTTCTTAGATCCACGCCAATAGAAATGACAATATCATTCTGGAAAACTATTTGATTAATAAATTGAATAATATTTATGGACATTTTATGAAACCTATTTCACTTTTTATTGTATAAGAATTAAAGTTATATATTGTGTACTTATTATGATAGTAAATAACAATTAGTGATAGTAAATTTACATATGTAAATATTATATATAATGTCTCATTCCACTATCTTTCTATGAACTGTCTTAAGTTAAACTTGACTTTAAAAAAACAAACTGACGGTCCACTTGATGGTTTTCTGTAAGAGAGTGGTTACTGCCGCCAGACAAGCTGTCCTAATGACTGCATAACTCACCTTGAAAACCAGATAAGAGCCTACCTTGAAAAATCAATTATTTTTATTTTTATTAAATTCAAAAAATAAAAAACAGAGCCTCTTATTATTTTTCATCATTCATATGAATTACGTAACATTTGTGCCTATTTTTATTCATCCAATTTCAAACTAGTATAAGCAATTTGTTTCGTTACTATAAAAGAGATGAGTGCGATACTCCACGAAGTAATAACATTCGTAGGACGCTTCATGAGTGCACACCAATACAATTTACTGGCAATTCTCGACGCTAGCTTTTCACAGGTGATTTTCGAATTTCTATTTGTTATTTTATAAGATTCCATAAAAATCTTATATTATTTTAAAATGAATCATATTTTATGTGAAATTTGTTCAATGAAATATATCCAGCTCTTTTCAGAATCTTTGTTTATTCTATATTAATTACATTATCACTGATCATTGATATACGCATCAGAGATTGAAATGAGGTTTTATGACTAACTACTTTAACCTACCATATGACACAAATAAAACAGATAAACAGATATTTCAAAACAAAGCGTCTTCAAAGAAATTGCTAGTTGACTAATTAGACTCTTTAAATTCAGACTTAGCTACTTTAAGTAGAGTGCCCACCATTGAGTGGTCCTTAGCTTATCCACCACACTTTTTTTTATTAAAAATCTACTAAAGCCCTTATTACTAAAGTTATCACGTGTTTCATTCAATAATTTGTTTAAGGAACTTGTCGTCAAGGAGGAGATTCATTGGTAGCAGAATAAAGCACAAACTCAAAAATATTGAGATAAAATTTGATTACAATTTTTTTACAAACTATGAAATTAGTTGCGTTTATAATTAAATTTACAGAAACTTAGTAATCCCTTGGTAACGACTACTCGTAGCTCCTGAATTGTCGCATTAATTCTTGGTTAGCATGTGGTGATCAATTTAAAAACTATTCTGCTTCAAAACATAAGTGGGTTGCTTGCAATGTATTTCTTCACGATTCTATACTAACAATACCTACCTACTTAGCATTTTATTTGTTGCTCTCTGTGGTCGAAATAAAGGAAATACTTTCCACTAAGGCTCTACTATAGAATTTCTTTGTAAAACGCTATAACGTATATGTAGGTATACGGATGCATCTTACGCAAGGCCGCTGAATGCTGCTATGTTTCGAAAAGCCCTGTTAACGGATGCTAGAATTCATTCAGTAACCTTTCTTTAACCAACTCATAATTCTTCTGTTTTTTATACCTTTTTTGTCAACTAACAAAGTTAAACTATGTTTTGGTGATGAAAAAATACTTATCTTAAGTGTATTGTATAGATCTGTATTAAAAATTAAATAACCTACCTCCTTAGCTGTTTTTTGCTAAGTATAACAGTCATCAATGCCAAATTCGCAGACATTCCGAGGCCCGATAAAGCTAATAATGCCGCAGCACTTGCAGCGCCTCCGGGTGGACAGTATCTGGTGTTATTCAGGATGGAAGAGTTGCTGGCACCAGCTGAACCGAAGCGAAGGTTCGCGCCAATCATGGCGACTGCGGAACCTGCTGAAACAAAGAATGAACAGTTGCAATAAAACGTAGCCATGACGTTTCAGGTTTGAAATCAAAATTATTTTTTTCATTTATTATTATTAATGAAAAAAATATTATATTTATTAGTCCTAAAATAACGGAGTAAAAATCCGTTACAGAAGTAATTTATAAACAGCTTTAGAAGCTTACTAAATATACACAAATGAAGTGACACTATTCAAAATAAAATTATTTTTATAAAAAACATACTTCAAGGCTATATACCTAGTGTCATGTACAAACTTAAATTAAAAAGTCGAAAATAATATTTTAAATACTTCAAAGCGAAGAGCATTAAAAGACAAACTTCGAATATATTGATAATTATATACCTTTTTATAATCAGTTAATTTTGGAGTCGGAGAAGTCACATAATTAAATTGTTCTTGGCTGGCACCTTTTTTTTTACAAGAGGAATCCATCATGGATACCCACCGGTCTGACCCCATGCCGCGACTCCCGACTCCTGCCGCGAGATGGTATTGGGGTAGACCTACCGACTAAACCTCTTGGCGTCCTCCGCGTCTGCTATAAGGCGAAGTTGCGAGGTCGGACCAACACTCTTTCGCAACTCCGCCTCGGGGGTCCGTAAACGGACACTGCTCATTGGGACGGCGCACCCAAACTGCCATGCCAAAGTGCGCCGTGTCTCTCTGGATGAAGCGGGCTGTAGAGTCCCCATCTACCGCCCTAGTCCTGTCAGGGATCCAGGTGGCGAGCCTACGCCAGCCGCCTGCGTCCAGTTCGTCGGTGATGGAGGGAATGAGACAGGACGTCGTCCTCCCGTTCTCTCTCCACCGCCTCCTTCTGCTGCTAACCATAGCTTTTACTACGGCTGGCAGAGAGAAGTCCAGTCCAATGGTCGCAGCGAGCTCAGTTCCTTGCGCCGACCATCTAGGGCACACCGCAAGAGTGTGCTGTGCCTTGTCCTCAGCGCATGCACACGAGTGACACCCTGTAGTTGGGTCCCTACGAGCTACCCGGTGGAGATAGCTCCCAAAACAGCCGTGTCCCGAGAGCACCTGCACCAGGCGGAACATAAGAGCCATCTCCTCTGGAGCCACTTGTCCAACACTGGACGAATAGCTTCCACGGTGCGGTGGCCGGCACTAGACTCGGTCAACCTCTCGCTCCATTTCAGGAGATTTTCGCGTGCAAACCTCTTGCGCAGGCTGAGCTCCCCGAGATCGTACATCTGCAATGCCCAGATATACCGTCGCCTGCACCTCGGCCTCGAGGTCCCACGGTGGCGTGCCCGCCTCCTTGGCTGGCACCTAATATATAACATAAGATCTAACATTATCTTCGTTTTAAAAAATGCGTCTATTATTCGTGAGTAATAAGCGTGATGAATACGCATATATCCTGATAGAGAGATCCAGACCTCAATCTGCTAATTGTAGAGAAAGTGAGGTGCATTGTATCAGTCACCAATTTCACATTGTCGAGGCATGTTTCCTTTATGGCTGACTGACCCATTTACCACTTTTTAAATTTAGAACGGAGCAACGAAAACGTGTTTGTTCACAAAAATGGAAAACTTTTTACCACTCAGTTCTCTAGAGTTACACTCTAAATTCAGATTATTGTCAAACTTAAACTTAGTGTTGGGTGGTGGCCAGCAACGATCGATGCTTAGTCTTCTGCCTTCAGAGAAAATAATAAAAGTTTCTTGCAGCTGCTTCTTACAGCAATTTTCAGTGAATGTTTTCTCTTTTTGAAACTAGATGCGGTAACAAATAAATTGACTACATTTTGACAAAACATTTAAATATATCAAAATATTATCTTTAAATTTTAATTAATATAATATATTATATATTTTGCTTTGTAATTAAAACAATATGGCACTAAAATCTATTGAGGTTACTTACAAGATCAAAGGAACCAATTTGAATGCAAGCGGCTATTGTTCGTTAGCGATCGGTGAAGGTTCGTTAGCAGATATCACGGCGTAGGAGAAATATATATACACCTAACTTACACATAGCACATAATATATCTTCTTTGAAAGCTTTTGTAAATAAAAAAAATTATAAAATTCTCCAATACTACTAACTTTGGTCTTGTATTAAAGACCAAAGTTCGCAAGGTGAAATTCGTGTTATTAAATAGTGATAAAGCTCCTAAAAATATGAGCTATAGCTCATTGGATTCGTAATGTCTAGAAAAATGTATTCGAAGGATTTTCTAGTACGAAAATAATTGCATAATTACAAAAGGCATTTCGTTTTTTGTTAATAACATGGGAATTATTAATATTTAAGAAAATAAAAATAGAGCAATTATTTTATCAAGCATTAATCTCAGTGCTTATTTGGCAACGTGGCAGCTTTTTTGTTCGTTAGACAAACAAAAAAAAATTGAACATATTATTTTTAATATATTATTTGACACGAGTCGAACAATCATATTGTTTGGAAAATAAAGTTCAGGTCACTTTGCACTTTTATTTTTGAACACATTTGTTGTGAAGAAATAATGATAACTTGCTTTAACAGTTAAGGAATACATCGTAAGAAAACCTGCGTGTCCAAGAAGATTTACGAAGTTCGAATTCGAAGATATACGAAGTTCTACTAACCTACAAACCCGGCGACATATATGCACAACCGCAGCGTGACCAATTGCGGTGAAAGCCCTCGGAAAAGAAAGAGAAGAAGACAGATTATTTATATTTACCTGCCGACATTTTGTTGTAACACTGCAACTAGTACAGCGATAGTTCAAGATAGAGTACGTTTAGTCCTGTGATCACCTCTCTTCCTTCCCCCCTCCTGCCCACTGCATCTTTAATATTACTACGTTTGTCACTGACATCACTCACTTTTTACACTTTTCACTTTACAGTCATTGAACTAGATTAGACGAATGTTTGTACACTCAAAATATTTCCATCGCTGAATTAATTTTAGTCAAATTTGATAGTTATTATCCAACCGCTGTGGAGAAATGTTGGTTTTATTATAGCCCATTCATTCTGCTGCGTTTATCTCATATGAATATATAAAATGGAGTTATTATTATAAATTTTATTAAACTTAATACTATAGACAGAACAACAGCCAAGTTGACGGTTTACTCGTGATCTTCTGTATAACTACATAACAATTACTAGTTCTAGTCGTCAGATAAGGTACGAGGAAAAAGTTTGTAACCTTTTCTGTTACAGGGGAAAGTGCCTTAGATGGAAACTGTATCCTTATCTTGTTGATAGTGTTAATAATAAGGTGTGTTAATATTAACTCTCTTGACTCAAGAATTTTTTAATCGATTCTTAGCAAGGTTATCTATGAAAACAAACTATGCAATGTTGGCTATGATGGAATAACATAACACAAGGCTAAAAATTATATTAGTTTGGCTCATACAAATTTAATTGTCAGTACTTATTAAAAAAAATATTAAATAGGGTCATCAAATTATAAGCGCGATTTAAAATTCCAAGTGTGGCCATTGTATACGGTTTGAGTTTAGTTAAGCCCAAGGGGATGACCTAAAAAGAAAGAACGACCTGCAATCGACGAAAAACGATACAAAAGAATCTTTTAAAATTTTATGTCGAAAGCAATTTGAAGACTGACAAACAGCTTGCGCTAGAATTTTCTTCTTTCTAAAGAAAATGTCACTAAATAGCTGAAAAGAGAGGAGGAAACACAAACCAAAATACTTATAAATATTACTCTACAAAATATATACTCGACTGTGAAGTTGTAACTAGTGACATATTTTTTCGAAAAATTATTTAAAAGATTTTTTGTATGTGTTATAGATACACATGCAAGAATTATTCATTTCTTGGCATATTATTAGACTCTTGCAAGACATGCAGCATCGCCATCCACAGCCTTTGACGTCATACATCCTGTGTACAACCACCTTTAGTAAATACACTGCGATGAAAATATCTAGTGATATTCGTACATTGGAACTACGAGTATATGTAAGTAAGTACTTTTAAGCTGTATACTTAGCTTATTTCTTCATCAATACACATTATAAGACAAACTCCTTTGTCTGCCCCTGTCTGTTTCTCCGCTTACTAATGGAAAAAACGATAAACGAAGAAGGTTTGTGTATATAATCTGCAAAAAAAATTGCATCCATGCTGCAGCATCAAGTAGTCTGCGGGATACCCAACTTCTCAGTTGTTTACAGCAGATGTAGCGTGTTTGGGCTCAATAGAATGTCGGGAGTTAGTTTATCATTTTAACTATAGATTGTTTTACATCTAACATAACAAAAGCCATCTAATATGAAGTGAACCGTCAGACAGCCTGTCAATAACTATAAAAGATAAACCAAATTGTAAAATCGAAGCGAAATAAATGGTTAAAGCGACCTTTAAGCGAACTCTAGCCACTTGAGAAATATTGCTAAAAGAACTATTTTATTGAACGAGGTGTTAAGAATGACAGCACAAACGTTTCAAAACAAATTCTTAGTAAAAATCATAAAATATATCGTAAACGTGAAAATATGAAATATAAGAATTTGTCTAAGAGCGAAATATGTGAACAACCCTAAAGACTCGAGATGTGTTTCACTTTGCACGTCGTAACCTAGTATTTTTCATAAAATAAAAAGAATCAAAACTTAGCTGAAAATTCTGCTTTTTGTAGAGGGCACCTAATTAGAATAAATGGTGAAATTTTCTTCATCTAAGTAATATTTGTCGGAAAAAGATAACTTACCTAACTTCATCTATTAAAAAACATAATTTCTGATTCCTTAAAAATCTTTCGAAACAATTCCCAATAATATAAGCGTTCCTAAAAATTTTGTATTAATTTAGTAAAAACTCTGTTAATTGGCTCAAACGCGAAACTCTTTAACATTTTCCTTTTCAGATTCACCCTTGACCTGGAAAACCTCATAGGCCACATTTAATTAAAGAATTTTGGAGACTTTTACAGAATTTTGTGTCGACCCTATTACGTACATATAACTTTTAATAACTGCAAAATATGACAACATAAGTCTTAATAGCTTAAACTTTAACTTTAACAAATACTGTCAGTTACAAACAATATTAAGCATAATTATAATGATATAATATAATATAATATAATATAATATAATATAATATAATATAATATAATATAATATAATATAATATAATATAATATAATATAATATAATATAATATAATATAATATAATATAATATAATATAATATAATATAATATAATATAATATAATATAATATAATATAATATAATATAATATAATATAATATAAAATAATTTAATCCGCTCTCTCTGCCCTTATAAGCCTAACTATTCATAAGTTTGTTTGTTTGTTCATATACAAAATAAAAATCAACCGATTTCAGGAAAGCAAATAGAGCCTTTCACCCAAAAAAGTAGTTATTGTTCCTGAGAGATCATCTTAATATATAAAAGGCAATCTGCGTATCTGTGGCACCAAAATCGCTGAACCGATTTTGATGAAATTTTCTGTTCTGATTCTGATGAAATTTTGATGAACAATCTTTAATTTAGTCCAGCGGGTGATCCTGTGAAGTTTGGTAGCGATCGGACAAGAAAAATGGACGCGGACGAAGTCGCGGGTAAAACCTAGTATGAATAAAAATAAAAATAAAAAAATTAACGCCCGACAAAAATATATGAGCGGTAAAGATTATAGTAAAAACCTAAAAAAAAAACTTGAAATTACAGTATTTCAAAAGTTTGTGTTAAATGAATATTTTAAATAAATTTAGACTTTGGTAATAAATTACTCCGAATTAGTTGTTGTTCATCGCAATTTATACAAAAGTTAGTAGAAGCTCTCTGAATGACCTAGTAACCTAGCAACAAGTTTGAAACGTGAGTGTTTCAGCTCTGACGCCCTACAGGTATGAATTCGCATATCAGCTAAAAGGTATGCAAATTCAACACGGCAAGCATTCACGGGTGAGTTATGAGTGAGTTCCTTCCCAAATAAAGGAAGCTTTTTTTTTATTTTAACGGGTCGGCGGCAAAGCAAATCACGTGAAAGAGAAACCATTAGTCATTTATTACCTTATGTTTTATGACAAGAATATTCGTTTTTGCTACATAGTAATACATAGTGTTTTGAGGTACATTCTTTGTTTGATCTCACCTCGTAAACAAGTCGATCTAAATCCTTGAACAAGAATAAAACGATCCCTGCTTTTATTTTCCTTATTCTAATAATCTTTATTTTTTTGTGCTTTACATTTTCTATTTTCTAATTTAAAAAAATATTAAACATTCTAAAAAATCCTGTTAAGTATGTTCAAATTTTAGCAATTTTTAGATATTAAGCAATTTTTATACAGAAATTTTATACAGAAATTTGTATTGAATTTCCAAAGCGATTCTATAATAACTTTTATCTTTTACAGACACGGATATGGAGCTAGTCCTAATTCTAGCAGATTTTATTTATTTATTGTTATTTTGGAATCCCCAAGATGAATTATTAAATTGTTTCAATTTTCTACTTAAAAAAGCTTGATTACTTAATAAAAATAATCTTAATTAAAATGACCATTTTCAATCATTCAAATTCAATTTATCCAGATATCCAGAACCATAATATAAAACCAGAACCATTTATTTGTGCATTTAAAATTAAATCTATCGCATTTGCGGATGTGATTCTATACAAATTTCATATGCATACAAATTTCAATTTCATCCATATCTCCATCCGCGGATTTGCTATGAAAGTCGACAGCGTACTTGTCGGCGGCAAATAAACTGCCGAAAACGCCTGCAAAGACTTAAAGCAATAATTCGTCAATAACTTCCATTGCTTAGATATTTTGTAATGAATCTTTTAATATATATCACCATAAGTAAGTAAGTATATATCACAATAAGTAAGTAAGTAACTTTCAATGGAAAATACTAAAAGCTTCTCCACTCATATAATATGCTGCGATAACAATGTCGCCCTACAAAGATGTCCCACTTGAGTTAAAGTGAATTTGTGTTGTATTCTGTCGAAACTAGATTCACTTTAAAAGTTACTGTAGTTAGTATCAAACAGAGTAACTTCGCCCCTACTAAGAATAACAGATAAATGAACTAGGTCTGAGTTATATTTGTTAGTATATATAATATGTAACTTTCCTTCCACCTACTTACATATTTCTTTGATATTTTCTCTGCAGAACTTGTCACATTTCTAAGCCAAAAATTTTGAGAGATTATCTATTCTTTAATTAATCGAAATTGATAAGAAAACTATATTTATTTTTAGTAAGGGATGCCAAAGTAAACATCATCTTCTTATATGTTATCTTTTATCTCAAGATAAAAGGTAAGATCGGCAGCGCACTTTCAAACTCTATGACATTGTTTGTGTTAACAGACAACGAGTACCATAAATTATTATTGCAATTAATTTATAAATATTTAACAACGAATTTAATGTTATATCTAAAATAAAATAAAAATATTGGACCATTTTTTGTTACAATCTTCTCATTTTTCGGGTAAATAAATGTTCTTATTTTTTATACTCCATACAAAAAAAAACAATAGTATGGGTTATGGTCTAGTGACGAAAAAAAACTATAAACACTGGCTCCACAACTAAATTAAATTTTCTGGCGAATTCGTGGTAGATTAACTCGATTACCTCCGCACCGTCGAGTGAATTTAAACATGTTGAACAAAACAAATTAAAAAAAAAAAAACAAGGAAAAGCGTTGGTAGTCATACCTTATTAGGAAAACATTATATATCAAGTATGGCTATAGTTTTCCTTGGGCTTTTATTGCGTCATTTCATCTATAAACTATTTCACGATAACGCATTGCCATGATGAAAAATGTATACAAATTTAATCTAGGATTTAATCAGTAAGTTTATTATAAATACACCGAACAGCTTACAGTGACACACACACACACACACAATCAAACACATCGAAACATATAACATCCAATCATCACACACTTTTCCCTGTATGTAATCACAGCATTGCTTCACAATAATGATCGATAGAAAATTTTAACGTAAAATTTTATTATTATTATGCATAAAAGTTATTGTGTTATTGTAAAATACAAGTATTTCTATTATTGTAGAAAAAAAATCAATACTTCCATATGCCCTTAAGTGTTCAATGATTGGCGGTACCTCAAACTAAACAAAAAATCATTGACATAACTTTTATTTTGCAAAACCTATTTATTCATCTACAGCGTCTACTTGATGAATGGAGTTTAGAATTCTGAATGAGTTTAATATCACTAATTGTCTCTCCTTTGAATTCGTGTAGCAATCAGCAAAGCCATGTGGATCGTGAAATCTTGTGAAATTCTAAGAAAAGCCATACCTGATACAAATGTATGTTCATATGTATACATTATTATACATGTACATTACGTATACTATATGTACATGATCATATACTTTACTCTTCATATACGTGGCCATTATCCGCTAAAGGTTACGTCTAGAAATAACATGAAATATTTTTCTTTTTCTTTGTTAGTGCCGGAGAAATTCTAAAAAACTAATTGATGGTAGCAATATTTCGCTTAGAATATTAGGAGAGTTTCAAGTGCTTTGCTGACCCTAATTTGATAATAAGTAAAAAAACTAGATAAGGGCAGAAAAATATAAATTTACATCAGTTACAGGGAGTAAATGAAAGTACTATACTTCTGTAGTACAAGTAAGTACAAGTAGCTTATGTAATTGGTTCTAGTTGCCAACCAGGCTGTCCACTTGAAAACTGCAAAACGCTTGACCCTACCACACTATTATTATTACCACAATATTACAAGAGATGGCCAATTTATTAGCAACAGTAGTCAATTACCATCAAGTGAACCTTAAGCCTATTCGCCGTCATTTATCATAAAAAAACGTTAAAGCGAAATTGTATGGTAACATTGTCATAGCGCCCCATATTGCTCGATACATTTACGAGAGCATAACGCATTATTGAATGGGCTGCGGTGACACATGCTTGTAGTAATCCGTACAGCGGCAGCTTACAGCCTTAGCTACCCGTATTAGGGTTAAATTTATTGTACATACATAACAACTCAACAATGTATTTTATTAATAATCTGATTAAGGGTAGAATTCAATACTATGCAACCAGCAACGAGGCTTGTAACCGCGTCTCGCTGTCTCGCGTCTGTCTCTTAGATTATAGAACAAAATAACCTAACATATCTGGCCAGTTTCTTCTATTCGTGAGTCTTTTATTCTTATTATAACAGTTCTATGCGGTCCATTTAAGGATACATTTGGCTCTAAATAAAAACGAGTACTTAGTCAAGGTGTAAGCCCTATGACTGATTTTCATGGAAAAGTAGTTTTTCGCATACGTTTATTTGAGTACCACCAACTAATACAGTTAAGCTGAGAATAATAATAAAAAAAAAACGAGTTATAGAGTATGAGAATTACTAAGCTTTTCAGGAAAAAGTAGTTCAAAATGAAAAGCGCAAATTCACGTTATAAATAATTATTATTCTTAATGTAAAGCAAAGGAGGTCAAGTAATAACGAAATAATATGCAGTACTTTCCACATTTACTGGGTCTGTCTGTTACCCTTTCTTATGACAAAATGTTCATTTACTAAAGCCTGCAACTATACAAAATAAGTCGGTGTAATTTTAAATTCCAGGCTATTGTATATGGTTTAAGTTTAGTTTAGCCTTAGGAGATGACCTAAAAAGAGCGACCGCAATCGACGAAAAACGATACAAAAGAGACTTTTAAAATTTTACGTTGAAAGCAATTTGCAGACCGTTTTGTTGCAATCTTTATAGGTTGTCAGATTTTTCTATGTGCAAACTTAAATTGATTTGAATACATTTGAAAAAAGTTTAAAATAGATCTTCTAAATTTTCTCTTATTCTATTAATTAATTAATCTTATTTGAATTAATTAATCAGAAGAGAGGTCGTCCTTCGCCCATCTGTTCACCATAAGGAAAGTATATTTTATCAATTGTTATCTATGAGAAAATAAATCGCGATTGTGTTACAATTAATACAATTATGTCAAATACAAAAAGGTATGTATGTCAATATGAAAAAATAAGAAAGTTCATAAATAAGGCCTCTAAAAAGTTTTTACTTAATGAAATATCAATTCTGCGTTCACATAATATTTGATATAAATGAGGACTAATTCATAAATATTTAATGATTCCACAAAGTTTATGGAGCGTTTTCATTAAATGCGGTGAATAAATTTCAAACTACTGCATAGTGCAGACGTATCTAAATGCTTATCAGTATTCAATGCACCCGCATGAGGTAGCTCTTAGGTGATTACATCTTTAAAGTTTCTATGTGCTAGACCAAAATATTCGTTTAAGGGGGTTCGATTTTTATACTAATAAAATAGACTAAATACGTCTAAACGGAGCAAAATTTTACACTGAACTATTGGTACCGACGATGTGGATATTAAAAATATTTTTTCACCAAGAATAAATATATACGTAATTTACTTTAATTTAAAAATAAAATTAAGATTTTACATTTATTTCTCAATTTAATATTCACAATTTCCCACTTTCTTTAATTAATCAAAGGACACACCGCGTTTCACAGTCATTTGGGCAGCCTGTCTAGACACTCCCTTACATAAGACTGTATAGTGAAATAGGAGCATTTGTGTGCTGTTGTATTTCAGCAAATAAGCGATGCCCAAGCCCATTAATCCCTTAATCTTTATGCCCCTAAGACCAATTACCCACTGGCTCCACCTATGAAATGGCTTGTGTTAATAAGCAACAGTAACCACTTACCATCGAACGGACCGTCAGCCTGCCCGCCTTCATTTACTTGGATTTACCAAGTCAAAAGAAAACAAAGTAATTGAAAATATTTAGCTAAGCGCATGTATAAAACTGTGAAGTCACACAAAAGGCAACAAAAACCGGAGCCCGTTTAGAAAATATTTACGAGTTTTCCGCGACAGTGTTTTGTTACAAGTGATGTTTGCGCAGTATATCATCTGTATGTCCCATTTTGTCCAATATAAAAGAATAGCCAATGTTCTCCGAATTAATTTGTTTTAGTTGTTGTTACTATCCCATTAAAATTAACTGAAATAAATCATAAATATTATTAAAGGAACTCGTTAGTTACAGGAAGTTAGCACTTGTAGCTTTTGTATATTTTCTTTCTGAAATGTATCCTTGCCAATTAAATATTTATGTAAGCCCTGTTTCTTAAGAGTTCATTGCTAGTGGTCTAAACTAAATCTTATGAAAGTTTTGAACTCCTTCAAGCCAACTAGAAACCTTTTATACGCTACAACGGCTTTATGTAAATTCTCTTGAACAAACAGAACTCACACAACCCTCTCTGACTTTCGTGGAATTAGGAAAAAAAATTGAACTTGTTATTTTTGTAAAAAAAAAAGCTTTTGCTTTAGTGAAAGGCATAGGTTACATTCTAAATTTTGATGTTTGTATAGATTCAAAGTTAGTTTGAATCTATACAAACATCAAATATATTCTGTAGTATAAAAGTTTAAATACTTAAGCATTGCTGAAGGTTTTATTGACTAAACGGATGACTATGACATTCTTGAGTATGACATTTTGTATGCAAGTGGGTACCTCGAAACTTTAAAAAAAACTATTTTGAATCGTAAAATTTAAAAATAATTTTAAGCGTCTAGAATTACGCAAAAAAACAAAGTTTTTTAAAAGGTTTTTTAAAAATAAAAACACATTTATATAAAGTCAGGGAAAAACTTTCTTAAAAATAGTACTTATACCGATAATTCATTTCCTGTTAACTTCTTATATCTTCAAAAACCTGGGCTCATCTGTTAATATTTTTAGTGCAAAGCTTGGAAACGGATACTTGATTAAATAGGCTGGGTATTCATTTAAAGACGCTAAAGATTGTTATTAAATAAAATAATGTACGGAAAGCTACCATACCTCTTTAATGCCCGCAGTGTAATACTCATATATGTATAAATATTATTACTCGTACTTATTAGTTAAATCAAGACGAAATACATTAAGTCTGCATTCGACTTTTGATAAATTACTCGTATGAACTGAAAACATTTACCAGCATCGGATAACAAGTAAGTAACATGTATCCAACTTGAACGAACTTACTAACTACAGGTAAATGCTAAATTAATCACAACTTTACTTACTTAGTGTTGCTTAGCTTGGCTCTTGGAAATTTTGGCTAGTAAAGATATAACTACACTGGATACGAGTATAAACAGCTAACTTTGTCTTGCTCTCTGTTTGTTTCATTGTTATGTTTTAATGACTAGAAAGCTGAAATCTAATGAAATTTTAAAGAAGATAGGTATGGAGTTTGGGTGACTAATACAAATATACGCAAATGCTACTGATTCGTTTGTATGTACAATATAATGATAAAATATAGGCTATAATTTATATATATACGCAAGCAAATGCTAGTTTATTATAGAACTAGCTGTTGCATGCGACTTCGCCCACATAACTTTATAGCTTATGTTACTCGCTGATAATGTAGCTTTTTATAGGTGAAAGAATTTTCAATATCGGTCCAATAGTTTTTGAGTTTATTCATTACAATCATACAAATCTTCTCTCTTTATAATATTAGTATAGATTAGTAAATAACTTTTGATTTGCTGTTTATTATTTATTATTGTGAGAAATAATAAAAATCTAAGAATAGATGCTTCAGTGTATTACCATTTAAGTTTATACATGGGCTGAAAAGTTCCGGGCCTAAATACGGCAAAGAAAACACGGTTTTTTTTTTGTTCAACATTAGCTTTATTCATCAACGTAATCTCCATCAAGAGCAACGCAATCATTCCAGCACCGCTCTAACATTTCAATACCACTTTGGTAGAACGATTTATCTTTTGACTCAAAATAGGTTTCAGTTTCAGCGATAACCTCTTCATTCGTGCGAAATTTCTTACCGGCGAGCATTTTTTTGAGGTTTGCGAACAGCCAGTAGTCGCTGGAAGCCAAATCTGGCGAATACGTTGGATGTGGGAGCAATTCGAAATTCAATTCATGTAGTTTTGCCATTGTTTTGATTGACTTGTGACACGGTGCGATGTCTTGATGAAACCAAATTTTTTTTTGCCATATGCGGTCGTTTCTTTGCAATTTCGGCCTTCGAACGCTCCAATAACGCTACATTCAATATATTCACTGTTGATGGTATTTCCCTTCTCAAGATAGTCGATGAATGTTACATCACGCACATCCCAAAATACCGAGGCCATCACTTTTTCTGCCGATTGTTGTGCTTTCGGGCGCTTTGGACGAGGTTCACCAGTTGCTGTCCACTCAGATGACGTTCGTTTTGATTCCGGAGTGAAGTGATGGATCCATGTTTCATCCATTGTCACATATCGACGTTAAAATTCCGGTTTCTTACGTTAGAACATGCCCAAACACCGCTCAGAATCATCAACACGTTCTTGTTTTTGGTCAACAGTGAGCAAACGCGGCGCCCGCTTTGAACAGAGCTTTCTCATAGTCAAATGCTCATGCAATATAAAGCCAACACGTTCTTTTGATATCTTTACGATGTCAGCTAACTCAATCAACTTCACTTTTCGATCAATCAAAACGATTTTGTGGATTTTTTTGATGTTTTCTGGTGTTACCGCCTCATTTGGACGTCCACTGCGTTCTGCATCATCGGTGTCTCTACGACCACGTTTGAAGTCAGCAAACCAACTTTTTATTTTTGTTTCTAATGGAGCGGAGTCCCCATAACACTTTTCAAGCCATTGCTTCGCTTGAACGGTATTTTTTCCCATCAAGAAGCAGTGTAAAATTAAAACATGAAATGGTTTTTGATCCATTGTTTAGAAAATAATAGAAGTAGCATCACTCTTAGCACAATAACTAACAAACTAATGAATAGAATATCATGAAATTTTAACAGCTGTCTTTTGAAGGTTAGTACTAACTGAAACAGAAGTGAATGTAATAAAACTAGCGCCATCTATGTATTAGTTCCGGGACTTTTCAGATCATGTAATGTGTGAGAATTTATGATAACGTTCCATTGACAATAACTCCCAAGCGGTTAAAACTACAATAACTATATATCACAGACAATATTCTATATGGATTTGGGCCATCGAAACTTGGACCGTTTTCATATAACACAATACATAAATTATAGCAAAACGATCTAGGTATATTCTAAGTTGTAAGTTTGGGTTCGTCTTAAAACTTAGCGCGTCTTAAATAGATATTTAAAGAACTGAAAAATAAAAATATATATAACATCAGACAAAGTATATGAGCAATATAAGGCCTGACATCTATATTGCTGTTATTCTTTTGCCAGGCATTCGATTTCTATTTTTATTCGATCCCTCGCGAACAGAACGTTTTTTTGGACAAAAGGACCCTATGTTAATCTATGTATCCCTGACAATGTGTGTGCAAAATTTCATTATGGTCGGTGAGTTGTTAAGGCTTGAAAAGGTAACAGACAGACAGACATTACGGCATTACTATCACAATTATATTGTAATATTAGTATTTATATTATGCCCGTACATACACTATATTTAAAAGATTGTTAATCTACAATTTTTATAAAATATATTTATTATTTATTTATATCCTAAATTACTTACAAAAAATAAAAATTAAAAAATATATATAATTAATAATAAAAATTAAGTATCATTTTTATTTTATAAGAGATATTACTCTTAAGTCCGTAACATCCTATCCACGATTATGACTGAAGACGCGTTGAAGGGCAGATCCAACTCATAATGTTTTAAGACAGCAAGTATTTTATTATTGTGTAATTACTTTTACAAAATATTATTATATTAAGTGTTTACTGTTACAATTACATAAATTTATTTAAAATAAAACCAATACGAATAGTCAGTATCATTTGCAGATTTGATGGGTGGTATTGCGAAAAATTAGGTATGTTATGTTCGTATTTATATATGTTCGTTTAAAAGTTCACGTATGAGGCTTGTTAGTTATTTAAAGGCAGGGTCAAATCTCGATCGATTTAAAAATGCAAAATATGGCGGCCATTTGTCATAGGACCTTTTTTTATTTATTATTATTGAAAGTTTCTCTTAGAAACTACGACGTTACTTAAATTTACAAGTTACATATAATTGCAAAATTCATGTACTGAATAACTTTGCATTTAACATCTTCTTCATGTACAGAACGTACCTCATATTTCGGTATTATGTGTCGCAAATTTTATTTTTGCTTTAGGCTTCATCGGCTGACCTAAACCAAAGTTGTAAGTTGGACATATTCCAATAATCTCAGTTAAAATTGATCTTAAAATTTAAAGTGCGTGCTTATACCAGACAAAAGAGCAAAACAATAGAGTTCACATTGTAAGGGTTATAATGCAGACTCATGACACGGCAGATACTGATCACATTTAAACCAGATAAGTTTTAAAGACAGTAAATTCCAACTGTTTATTGAGCAACAAAGGGATTGTTCGTAGAAGAAAAGTAAACTTATATATATGTAGGTATACTGGTATACTAGCTACCTGCCCCGGCGTCGCACGGTTGTAATTATTTCCTGAAAATTTACACAAAAACCTTCCTCATTTATTTCTCTTTCCTTTCGTAAAAACCATTGAATGGTTAAGAAGAAGAGTTAGCGGAGGACAAAAAGACAGAAGCGGACAGCTACCTTATTTTATAATACTCACAAGTATACTGTATATTAAGTAACAATATAATCTGTATTTATTTTAATTTAATTGTATTTTATAATAAGTACATTGGTGTCTAACAAACACAAATAAAAATTATATTTGCATCCATATTATGACAAAGTTTCAAGGATAACGTTATACATGAAGGTAAGCATTTGATTTGTTCTCTTTGAGTGTAACTGACACGTTCTCACCGGTCTTACGTAACTGAGATCATTCCTATAAAAGATGTGCTACTTTGCACAGTTATGTGAAAACCCCTGAGTACTCCCTCTATACTATAACATAAAATCATGTCTATTCTTACAACGTGGTTATTAACAAGAAAATTGTAAGATTGTTATTAGATTGTTATTAAATTTCGTTAATTTTGTTATTAGATTAAATTGTTATTATATTTCGTTGTACAATTTTATGCCGTCACTGTACGTATTTAGAACAGCCATTAGTGAGACCAATGAACGGGTTTAATATGAAATGCTGCCAGTACATGATCCAAATCGGCGCCATAATATGTATCAGAATTCTGAGCTACAATCATTAAACAATGCCACTGTGAATATTTTTGTATTATTGTGAGCAATATTGTAAATTCAAAAGTTTATTACTCGTAGGTGGGATGTGTCGATTTTTGTTAGTGTTTGACACAAAAACTACTGAACTGGTTATTGATTAAAGTTTACAATACTAAATTCCATATGACATAAAAACACAAAATCTACGAGTATAACTTGGGCGTTGCATAAAGAGTTACAAGAAGATATCCTATATCTAATCTATTCTAACGAGCTGGTGCTGCGACTCCGGCTCGTTGAAAAATAAATATAACGCAATATAATAAGCAATATAACGCTTGACCTCTTGTTGCTATAACACTTTGGCCAGACGTTAGTTTCTTTATTTTAAATGATCCCTCGGGAACAGCACTTTTTTTCTGGATGACAGGAATACCTTTCCGGTATTCCTGACACCGGTATGCACGCTGTATGCAAAATTTCAAGATTATTGGTTGAGTAGTTTGGGCGTGAAAAGGTAACAAACAGACAGATAGACAGAGTTACTTTCACATTTATAATATTAGTATGGATAAAGTTGCTGTCCGACTCTGTTTCTCCGCTAATTTCATCTAAACCATCCAACTGATTTTGATACTGTTTTCACTAATGGAAAGAGCTAAACTAAGAGCTAAACTGCGTATAATTTCCGTGCGAAGACGAGGGCGAGACGCTTATTATATATAAAAGACATTCTATGTCATTATAGCCAAAATAGAGAAGTAAAGTTTGTTGTAGGAGATAAACTTCGAAACTACTAATCTGATTTTAAAAAATCTTTCACCAATAGTTAGAATAGAATATTATAAAAAAAAATCCAAGACGTCATTAAAACAACTTATTAGCCCATGTTTTAGACTGCGTTTCAGACAGACATAGTCATAAAACTTAGATACAGTTACGCTAAATAATGCCTAAAAGTTGACCCAGAAAATAACGATCTTAAAATAAGAAGCCAAACCACGCAAGAGAGTAGTACTGTTATCACAACATCTCATCGAAAATGGCGGACGAGTTACAGCCTTGCGTCAAGATCGCTCCGTAGATACTAAGTTTATCATATTAAGCGAGTGAAAATAGCTTGCTTGCAAAGTAAGGAGAGACATGGGGCCTTTTTGCATCTTTTGCTCGTTACACAGAATTTCAAAATGTTTATAATATTTTTTTTTTTTTTTTTAATTAAATTGCTGTTATTATTTCAGCTTATAATTTTTGCCTCGCTAATTCGACGCTAGGGGGAGTTTATTACTAGACAGATCGAAGTCTTTTAAGTATTTTTATTTTACTTTATTTTTTTTTTATTAATGAATATTTATAATTCTTTCTTATAAAATTAACTTATAAAAAAATAGAAATAGCTTATAAATAACTTACTTGCTTATAAGACTTTACGGTATAACTTTTAAGAATAATTAATAAATCCAACAAAACAAAATTTTATATTTATTAAACTGAAATTCCCAAAAAAATATATATTTTAAAATATTAATTATATATAGGTACAACACGGTTGCACATTGAACTACTTCACAAAACCCATTTAAAGATCTCGTCAACAAAGTGTAAAGTGGCACTTAAAGTTCTTTATGTGCGACTGAGTCAGTCTACAACACTTATATCCCTCATGGTTTTTACTTCTATCTAAAGAATAAGTCACAGTATTTAAACACCTAACACAGAGTGGGCTAACAAAGAATCGAAATATATTTTAAGAGTCTGACTTTTATGTAGGTACTCTAATTAATATTAATAAACTAGATGGTTCAAGCAAATTCGTACGCGCTGTAGTACGTTTTTTGAAAATCTCACAATAACCTAACATGTTTCCAGGACAAGAAGTATACTATATTTAAATTCAGGCAATCATCAATAAATCAGTGAAAACCGCATTTAAATCAGTTAAGCCGTTTTGTTTGTTACACTATCAAACCTTAATTACTCAACCGATGATCATGAAATTTTGTATACACGTTTTCGGGGATACAGGAAAGGTCATAGGGTGGGTACCTTTCATCCAAAAAAAAGTACTGTTTCCGAGGGATCATCTAAAAATAAAAAAATTAAAGCTTTAGAAAAAGTTACGCGCACGAAGTAGCGGGCGAAAGCAAGTTTCAAATACCTATTTATGTAAACAATTTATGCTTGTTTAGACCTCGGAGATTCCTTAAAAGCTGGTCTACATAATTGTAAAATATCTTCTAATTATATTTTAAAACAAAGTAAGTTTAGTTACTGTGTAATTCTTTGCCGTTCAGAAAACCAAAACTGATAAATCATGTGGAATCCCTCACGCTCGTGGAAAATATAAGCGGAACATTACAAGGCCTCACCGAGATACGCTTTGGACATATGAAAAAAGACTACTGAAATTGTAATAAGGTTTCTTTATGTTATGGTTGTAAGCTTTGTGAGTATATTAGGAAATGAAATATATATTACAAAATATGTTTTGTTTTTTTTTTTACAGAATAACATGAATTTGCTAGTAATTATGTGATTTTAAAGGATTTTTATTTCTTTAATGAGTTTCTACTTTCATTTAGGCCTAAATCTTATCCATGATAGGGACTTTCCTGATATCTACATATGGTTTTATCCTGTACAGTGTCCATTTCCAGTTCAGCTTGCTAATTAAGTTTTTGTAATGATTTCTTTGCTGTTTTATCTAGCCACGATAATATTCAGAGCTCCTAATAAATTTATTTTATACTATCTGTACATTTCGCTGCGGCTCGGCGTGCGCGTGGGGTGCGCGCTTACTGCACACTGTTTATGCTTAACTAATGACCCGCACCCGGTTTCCTCGTTTAACGCTCTTTCCATTAGTGAAAACTGCATTAAAATCCGTTGCGTAGTTTAAAATATATAAGCGTACATACAGAGGAACAGACGGTGGCAAGAGCCTTTATTTTGATACTGTGTAAAGATTTTTGTAGCCAAAGTTACTCTTTATAACATCAGCTAGCTGTCAGTAAACATTCCGTCAAAATTAGGCGGAATAAACAAACAGGCAAAAATTAAAAAATATTATAAATACCGTACCCTATATAATTTTTTTATTTATTAATATAAATAAATAAAACAAGAAATAATTATAAATTATAATACCAATATTTAATAAAATAAAAAACATGGAAAATGGTCTCCATTGTAAAAAGCAATTCACATAAAAATATATTCCCAATTTCACCAACAGTACAATATTACCGTCCCTCAAAGAATCTTTCCTTGGGGCATATTGAGAAATGTCATTCCAATGTAAAGATTTCTGTATTTGATAAAATATTGAAGATGTAATTTGAGATATTTGTAAAGGGTTACTTTTGCATATTATATAAATGAAAATTAGATTTCTTTTGGGCAAACTCGAATTTGTACTTTTTACCTAGGAATTCAATAAGTAATATTGAAAACATTAAAAGTCAGGGAA
The DNA here is from genome assembly GCA_944738685.1 of Synanthedon myopaeformis. Classification (NCBI taxonomy): domain Eukaryota; kingdom Metazoa; phylum Arthropoda; class Insecta; order Lepidoptera; family Sesiidae; genus Synanthedon; species Synanthedon myopaeformis. The sequence goes on from OX122919.1 coordinate 9,098,881, forward strand.
CTGCTCTGATAGCCATGATGATAGCCAACCTTCGATAAGAGATGGCACCAAGAAAAGAAAAAGTAGACCTGGTGATACAAGAACCACAATTGTGTAGAAAAGGGACGGGTAAGAGAAAAGGTGAGAAAGAGAAATTGTGATTTTTATTGAATTACACGCCATTAGTGAAAACCGTATCAAAATCCGTTGTGACAGACGCGGACAGTGACATCAATTTATGAAATATAAAACTTAAAAAAAAAAACATTAAAAAATACAATTTGTGGTATAATAAATTATAAATTTGATAATACTACGTCAGCCCTTTCTATAAATGTTGTCGATAATACAAAATTTGTAGGTATAAAAATCACAAAAGCCTTGGTGTCAAACAAAGAAATCATTGTGATGATACTTGTTCTAAATGTTCTTTTTGAATAGAACAAGCCACAGTCTGGAAAGTTTTCTAACATTTTTGTCGAGGGGCCTGCGTACTTCTACGGCGCCGTAGCCACTCGTAGAGAGTCTACGCCGTAGGCGGGTCTACATGTCTAATTGTCTGTGCAGCATACGTTTTATTCAAAACAAACGTGAATAAAGTTTTGTTTCTTTTTTCTTCCCTGTTAACGAAAGGCTGTATATATATATTTACATTTCAGATAAATCTTTAGCGCTTTTACGCAGCGGAGACGTGACTTCATATTACAGACTTTTCTTTCATGTTAATACAATCGATACGAACACGTGACTATTTGCTTATTTTTCCGTTTTTTTTTTTGTGTTTTAAGCGAGTTTATAATACAGTACTACAGTGTTTCAGCTTGCTTCTGACCGTTCTTTATGGAAAATTATAGGGAGACCTATGTCTAACACTGGACGTCCAACGGCTGAGATGGTGTTGATTGTAAAGTATTGTTGTTATTATTACATACCTTTTCGCCTATTCTTTAAACACGTTTAAAGTAAGAACATAACATAATCTCAATTTAATCTCATTTAATTTCATTTTATCAAAATTTTTGGTTTTGTTGAATAAGTTTATTGAAAAACTCAAGTTTCTTTATCTTTCCGCAGTTTTATACAATATTGATGTCAATTGGTGTCAATATTTTATTTGATGCTACAATTAATGTACTGTGAACATTAAATATTATTTTAGAAAAATTTGTTTCAACTTAGCCGACACAGAATGAACTAAAACCTAATTCCATTCGAAAGTTATATTTAGCATTTGCCTACGATTCGCCGCTGCATCAAGCCAAGTTTTCGAACGTGGTTATTTTAAGCTAGACACTGTCTTTGTAAACCTACATAAGTACATTTATTATACAATGATACGTACATACATAGAATCATTGTTGGTTGTAACGTTGCATGCATTTGTTGTGATAAGTATAGTCGTGATTTACTTCAATTCGCTTCAACAATTGATCCCAAAATATATTCAAGCCATATACAAACTCAACAAAGCGTTCTAACAAAAAAATGATTCTAATCAATTTTACATTTTATTTAAATAATCAATAAAAATACTGTTACACAAATTCAAGATATGGTGATTGTTAACTATTTTAACCTAATTGCAAAGTATCTTTGAAGTTTATTCATATATGATTCCAATATTTGTATGTCCTTGTCGAGTAGAAAATTTTATATGTACTTTTTACTGTAACTGCTGTAGGTATATCAACTAAGATTCTTTAGACATGTGTTTGTGCAAATAAAGTTTGATTATTTATTTTTATTTATTTGTTAAGTTATTTCTTACTCGATGATAGTTCCGAATTAAGGAATTGAAATTTTGTCCTATACAATATCTAATATTGAGATTCATTGATTGATAATTTATTGAGTATCTATATGATATAGAAACAACGCGCATTTATGTGATGAGGTACCATTTTAAATTATATTTAATGAATTAAACATTTAATCTTAATAATCTATTCTAGTTTGAATGATAACCGTTTGTATTTTAAACTTTTACAGTGTTATCAACTATTGATTTGTATATCAAAGATTGATATGGTTTGTTTACTGACAATATGTCAACACTGGTGGGTGAAATCAACTGATCATCAAAGTTTCTGACATATAGGGATCTCGTTTAATCGCTGAGCTACCGCCGCTTCTTCTGGGTGAGCTCGCTCCATCATAGGCCTCATTTTCGCTACACAGCTGGATGTTGGGCAACAGCAAACCCATCTTTAATAAAAAAAATATATAGCAGTAGCACTAATGCTAAAGAAATGTGTAGCAACACAGTATTTGTAAAATGAACAAACTATAAAGTCATAGACTGCTGCTGTAACTGAAATTGATTTACAGGATACATAAGAGACAGACAACAGACACAGGCCTTTTGTACGGTTTAAAACAAAGTGACAATTTTATTTATTAGAGAAATATAAAATTATTTGTTTTATATTTCAGGGTTTAGGACTGGGTCTGCGAATCGTGCCTCAGTCCCGCAGGCTCTGTGACTATTTAACAACATTTTGACAAATGTGATAATAGTTTTTTAATTATTAATTGTTATTAAAAAGTTATTTAATTATTAATTGTGAAAACATCATTCCTGTAAGTGTTGTGCAGCTTCCTTAAGGCGCTTCATACGTTTCAACCTCAGATCAGTTGATTCCACTTATTTATTTAGTGGTTGATTGATGAAATTTCAGAAATTATTAAAGTTACAAATTTGAAAGTTGATAGTTTGTGTTGTGTAGGGCCCGCTAAGAAAGATTTTTAAAAAATTATACTTTAAAAGGAAACTTTATATAAAAAGGTATCGTGAAGTTTATGAAAACAACACGAATAGTACACACAACGATAATTTAAATTTAATACGGATAAAACTTAAAGAATGATTATATTATTTATGTAATAATATTAGAGGTATGCTGCTAATATTTTACAAAATAAACAAAAAAGTTACAAGTCGACACGGGTTACTTTAAGCATTTAGCAAAGAAACTAACAATCACCAAGGCTAATAATTTTATAGACTTCACCATATGAATTTTAATTCCTAAATTCCTAATTCTAACTAAATTTTACCATACACCCATGCTTATTATTTATGAATATATCAATGTCTTTAAATTTCGTATGTAATCGGTAAGTACTTAGATAATTATTAAACTAAATAGTTGTAACAACACACATCATAGCTAAAGACCAATTTATAACTCACACGTATCACCTCATTAATTTGGATATTATGAATTAATATTTTTTTTTAAATTCACAATCATTAGTCCCACTTAGAAAAAAATAAATCCCTACATACTAAAATGTACCAATTTATCAAAAATTTATGTACCAAAAAAAAAATTAAAAAATAAAAAAAAAATTAAGAACGAACTGGCACTGTAAGAATGTAATTCTCATTAATTATGGGATTAGGAAAAAATTGTAATGTCAAATGTTCGTGTTTTGAACGCAGCGCGAATCTCTCTATTGAATGGCGCGTCATGCGTACAGACGAGCAACCACTGCGGATCGCGGGCGGATACTGTTCTCTGCATGAGCCTGCGTCAATGCTGCTGGACCCCGACACCTTTTTGCGGGACCCTAATTAATTAGAAGCGCTTGCACGAACACACTTCGTCAAAATCATCTTTAAGATAAACGGATGTCTTGAATCCAAGATGTCTGTTACAAGTAATAAATAACAAAAATAAAACTTCAAATCTGCGATCAAATAAAAATTCATTTGAGAATCGTATTTGTGATTACATTTAAAAATTCTTTCGTGAATATTAATATGAAAACAAGTATTTTACATATATATAACATTGAAAATTTTGAATTGTAAACTAGAATGAGAAAAAAAAAAAGCTGTTTTTATGTTTTCCTGGCTCTTACAACTTTTCTCTTCGTGAGAACCTTTCTTGGACTTCAAGGAATATTTGAAAAAAAAAAAAAATTGCCGTTGTCGAGTTTTGGGCCACACAGTACATTTACAAATTAATTTTTGTTTATATAGATTGCATAACGCTGATCGAGAAATCCTATAAATATCTAATAATTTCTTTATAAAAGACAAAATATATAGGATAAAATATCTTTATAATTTAGTTATAAAGGAAAAGGGAATAAATTATATTATTATAACTTCAACAACTGTACATTTGTGAATAATAGTTATACCACTTTAAGACTTGCAATATTATTTTTCAAACAAATTCTTTATAAGCTTTTAATAAATTTTCAGTGAACAATATGCAAAACTCAACCTTTGGCAGCGTCGCTCCACAAGCTAAAGTTTTTACAGTCCAGTTTAATATTCAACGAAATTTTGTAGAGTTTCCTATTATAAACATTAAATAATATATTTTATTTTTAATTACAATAGTAAAAATGTTAACTGTTTTCTTTTTAAAAATTAAATCGTTTCAAATGACTAGTTTCGTCTAAACGAATATCTCTTTCGCATCAAAAATTAGTGCCAAGTAGAACGGTCAGGCGTATTTGATATAGCAGATAAATGAACGGCCTAAAATGAAAATGTTAAACAAATTCAAGACCAGACATTAGTTCTACTCAGTATTTTCGTGCACTAAAAACGTTGGTGTCGTGAAATACTTACAATAATTGGCCATTCGCCAATTCATGTGGGGTTGTGCATGCCTACACTATGAAAATACGTATTGAAAGAACTAAACGCATCCAAAGAATAAAGAACAGACTATTTTATTTAATAAAGGAATATTTATTATTATGTTATTATAATAAATGTAGGTATAAATTTTTCAGTTTTGCTTATTAAGTGTAAACATGACAGTGCCTCATTAATTGTATGTAGACTCTGCCTGTCCTGTGGGAGAAGACATTCTGACGGTAATTTTTTTTATGACTAAAATTATAGTTTGGGGGAATTATATCTATGAATATATCTAAATTCGATTTATATCCGTAGTGTGAGTTAATGCACTGACTGCAAGTTCATTTTCAAGAGTGTTGGATTCAATAACGGTTCCAATCAACTGCGTGATTGCATTAAGAAGTTCATCGCAATTAATTTATTTCTGCCTCCGTTGCTTTACTTAAGGCACCTCAATTCTATTCAATTGCTTTCGATATTCGTTTAAGTTTTAAGAATTCTTAAGACATTCCAAATTGATTTAAGTGTAATTTAGTGTTCGAGATTGTCTTGTAAATTATGCACTCCTTAAAACTTTTCAAACACATCAGTAACAGTGACCTTTAGTAACAGTGCGGAAAATAAATAAAGTTTATTGAGTATCTATATTATTTTCAAAATAACATGATTACCATACAATTTTAAGTACCGTTTCTCGTCTCGAGTCTCGCCCCAAAAGTCCCAGGATTCAAGACAGCAAAAATTGTAAAAGTCCGGGGTTCATTTTTGCCATACTAGGCGGCCAGTCCGTTTTGTGTGGCGTTTGCTCCCACTAAATTCTTTTTCACAATTCAAATAACAATGATTATTAACAATATAATCACCATAAAACTGAATCGAAGACCGGTTTCTGTAGTTAACAATACTTTTGAGTTGGGTTTGCCGCCAACTCCCTGAAGCGCTTTTAAGTATTATTTTAGTTTGGGGATATTTTCCTTTTTGTATATAACAGCGGCTACTTCAGAGAATATCATACAAAATACAACAGCATGCAAAAATTATTCGGAATGAATCAATCAAATAAAACCGTGCGCATAAAATGCATAGAAACAATTCTATAAGTCGATAATACTTTTCAAATGTCCTGCTTTTCCTTTTACCAGAGGTAAAATTATTACTACCGGGAAAGCGTTTTAAGTCTGTGTGATAAAATTACAAAAGTAAAGTACTCATTTCAACTCCAAAGTATCTGTATGGGATACCTAAATAACTTCTCTTAGAAATGTATGGAGGACTGAGTGAAGTGTTGACGTAGTTATATCACAAACAGTTGGGTCTTCTTAGAAAAGAATAAAAAAAAATCTTATTTATTTCAAGTATCGGATACATTTTATTCTGAATGTATATACAAATACTTAGTAAATATACATGTATTCATGCCTTTCTGTGCACTAAAGCATTAGCTTTAATCGACAACCAATACAAAGTAGAACAAAACGAGCCAGTAAATTAGCCGATCCGTTCAGACGCCGTCTCGCCTCGGCCTGTCTGAATCGGTCTTTCTACAAATGTGTTAATTTGTATACGTCTAAATGAAGCGCTTCCTTTAAACGACTCCTAATTTCATTTTCTAGTAGTTACTGGGAATTTATCCAATTCATACTACGGGCATACTACGGATACGATTTTCTGACCACATCTAACATAACACTACATAAGACTGTCACTACGAGTACTACTAACTAGTTGATCCAAATGGTCGGCGTATTAGTCCGTTGGTTATAAACGATCCAGAAACATATGTCAAATTATCTGATTTCATAAAATTTGAAACTAAGATTAGGACTTTCGAATCAAAGGTTTTCCAAGCATTGGCTTCGATAATCTCAAAGATCTTTGTCTGTTTTTGATAGTGTAGCGAGACAAACTCTGCTTTGGAACGAAATGTTCTCACATACGTTGGATCCATATCACAGTCGATTCTCCAACTGCAAATGTAAGTTTGCTACTACTAATAATAAGTAACTGCAGCATAAAAGTGTTTAAGAAATGAGCTTGCGAGTATCAAAATGTGCTCCTAAAATTAAATTTTAGGCATCTTAGTTTTTGATATTAACTTTAATTTCTTACTCGTACCTCTGTGATAATTGGACGCCTGTCTCCGATTTGGCTAATTTGTGTAATGAATACCTAAACTTTATTCGTCACAAATATACTAGCACTGTTTGACCTTTTAATCGGTCGCCACTAAATGCAGTCATTCGTCCCTGAAATCCATCCACTGTCAGCCGTTCTCTCGAGATCATCGGTCCAAAGTCGACCCATGGACGTTTCGACCTTGCTAACTACTTCAAAACTCTATGTGTGGTTATGACTGACAACATTTTCTTCACATCCTTCAGAAAAATGGCAAGCCATTGTCCTCTCTTTGGAGCTCGCTGAGTGACTTGTAATTTTTCGTTCGATTTTGTAAATTTATTAATGCTTAATCAGGACTTAACGTGGAATTTATATCTGTGTATACTTAATATGTGTAACATCTTACTTTCTTTAATATCTCAGCTACTTACAATTAATATATTCTAATTAGTTTTAGCCAATAATTTAAAATGAAACGAAATTGCCTGAGAGGACACCTTGCAAGAAATTACATCACGAATCTAATCCAACACGTACAAGTTTAACAGATACTGATAGTTTGTAACTAACGCCCGTCCATCTGTGTCATGGATTTAGATACTATTCCCACATTCTAAGACGAAGTTCATATAAAAGTTCGTAATCTTAATTTAAAGTATTGTTAAACACTTTTATTTATTTATTTATTTAAATTTCCTAGGATAAAATTTAAATCACTTACAAACGTCTTATTTTAATATATTTTGATTTTTTTTTATATCACATTAACCTAACTAACGATAAAATTAAAAAAAACGACTACAAGAGTAAACCTACATGTACAAACATAAAATAAAAAGCCGAAAATAATAATTATTTTAATTACATGAAAGCAAAGAGCATTAAAGGACAATCAACGAAATTATTAATACTTTTATAAAGGAATCAAACGAAAAATCAACATCAGAATCAACTCATAATTGGCGGAATATTCATGTAAAAAATATACAAATATACGGTTTTTATTTTAAACTTGTACCATTAGGTAAAAAGAATTATAGATTTAAATTGGAAAATATCGTGTAATTTGATAATAGAATTTTATAGAATATTTAATAATACCAAATTAAAGTTTAAGTTAAAAAATTGAAAGAAAAGTAAAAAAAATATATTTGAAAGTGTAAGTTAAAAAATAACAATGGCCTAGTTCTGAACGATGTTCTTTAGGATCCGGTGATTCCTTTATATTAATGGCTAGTTTATTGTTTGCTTTAATTGCCATAACATAAACTGTTAGTGTGTACTTGCCTTAACGTGTACAAACTCTATGCAAAGCAACCATCGTTGTTCCCAAATGGCCGAGTTCCGAACTTATCGAAACGTTGCAGCTTCCCCCAATATAAACACGAAACCGTGGAAAGAAACAGAAATTGCGTTTTACAACCGTAATATTTATTGTGAGCGTGAATTTACAAGGTGATTTTGTCGAAAAGTTTCGAGTTATTATTATTTTTTTGCCATCTGGCTCGTGACTGGGAATATTTTACTCGTTCTCCAACGAAGATGAAATATTATAATATTTAAGCAATGAATTTTGTCGAATAATACTAATTGAACAATTATTTTGTGTTTAATTCATATAACAAATCATTAAATATTTTTTTAACTAACGACCCTATAGTTTTCATCATCACCTGGATCATGCTGGATGTAGGCCTGTCCCAAGCTTCACATCTAGCCGCTTCTCACGAAGCTTTATCCTCCAGATATAAGTTTAATGAAATAAATTTTGTAAATTGCATTTTTCGTTATTAATATATTCTAAATATTACGTTCCCATTGGCTAATGCGCGTGACATTGGCCAATGGGGCGTAGCGTAATATTATCCAAATCATTACTTGACCCATAGAAAATAGGAATAATACCAAGTGTAACAGTTTGTATCAGTTGTAACAGTAACAGTTTGTAACTCTATGACTTGACCAATGAGTTCACCAATGGACTTCGGTTGACCAATGAGCTCAATTATTTCGTTCCCTATGAGTTCGACTCCCCTGAATGGGTGAGAAGCCGTGTCCATATCTTCCATTTTAGCTATTTCTGAACACAAAATATTGAAGTATTTATAGTACTAAGTCATATAACAAATTCTTGTACTATGTATTTATCTAAACATTTTTTATAGAACTAAGTATGTTGTATTTGAGAATAAATTATTTGGAAAATTTGTTGCAAATTTAATAACTTAATTACACGTCTTAATTATATTCTCACTACATTTGTACACGTTGATATATGGTATTAATTACATAAGTAGGGCGATAAAGTAAGATATAAGATCAGAAGAAGTGCAAAGTACCATCACAAATTTAGAAACTCATTCAAATTGTAAATTAACATTTTACTACACATGGTTCTAAAGAGTGACATGAATAATTAACCTCTGTCAAATATAAGCACATCTGCTGAAGGAAGCTCTACTTCTGATAGGTACTTGATGGGAGGTACAAACACCGGTACTGTCACCTACAAACACAAGCAACACCAGGCGAATCCAAATCCTCAGTCGACTGGAATATCTGGTCTATCATACTTAGTTGCAAAGTAGGTACATGTACTTATTGCTATGTCAAAATAGCCCCTCACTCTAGGTAACTTTGACACCTACAAAAAACAATAAAAAATATTAGAAGAAGTCATTTTTTTCCATTTGAGCATTGGACTGTATAGTCAAAAGACTAATTGTACTATAGAGATAAAAAAATATTAAATATGGCAGAAACGCGTCGTAAGAACCAAAAAAACCCTCAAAACCCTGTCAAATTAACCCCGTTTGACGGTATTTTCTGTTTGTTTGGAAAACATGTAGAAGACTTGTGTATATAATTTACAGCAAAAAACCCAACGTCAGAGACTGGAAGGTAGAAGCCATCATATCATATCATTTATATCATTCGTACCTTTTTATAATTATTAGAATCCCTTCATATTATGAAAAGTTCATTCAGATACAAAGTTAATTTTGTAATAATAATATTATGCAACTAATTGCTGCAAAATCAACTCACATTGTTCTAATATCATAACACAGCCTAATGTTTCATAGTGGTTTCCTGAACAACCTAACCGTGTGTATCTCATAGGGGACGCGAAGAGTAGCAAGCGTAATTAAATGTATTTCTACCTCCTACAATTAACAGCATTCACGTCACCCATCTAATGACTGGGTTTCTACCTTAGCATAATAAATTACATCCATACGTCACAGAAATTCCCCGGCCATTAGCATATTTCAGCAAGATAAAATTAACTTCACCTGCATATTGGTTTATTGTACTAGCGACCAGCTTCCGGCTTTGCTCAAGTGGATATTTCTTGAAAATTACATATTATACCTTCCACGTTATCGCTCATTCCATTAGTGAAAACCGTATCAAAATCCGTTAGTTGGTTCAGAAGAAAGTTGAGGAGAAATAGACAGAGGCAGACAACTACTAGTATTATAAATGGGTTTGTATTATAAAATTTTTGTATGTTTGTTTGTTTGTTTATAACAAAAGGTACTCTTCGAAACTACTCATCTGGTCTTTCGCCAATAGTTAAAATAGAATTTCAGGATGGAAAATATTTCACGCGCTTGGCAAAAGTATAATGTCAGTCCTCAATATATGTCAGGCGGGCTTTTCATATTTTGTCAGTCGTTGTATATTTTATTTTTGAACACGGACCAAGTCACTCTCATTAGCTAGTATTTAAATAAAGAATCGAAATTCATATTAAAATGTTTCATGAGTTCTTATATTAGAAAATTAAAATCATAAAACGCGTTTAAAGAATTAAAACTTATCGTACTTAACTTAAACTTCAAAAACAACCAATTACATGAAAAAATAACTGGCATGTTTCATATCGAGTTAATTCCACACCATTGAAATGTCAAAGTTACGTTACCGATACAAATAACGTTAATTCTTTAACAAGATTTGCCGGCACGCACTTTGAGAACGACCCGACCTTGTTGACAGCTCTTTTCAGTCACGTACCTAAGGGATTAAGGGACCTCGGAAGTCATTCGCGTCACAACTCTGAACCTATTTTAACAGACACTCAATAACAAATGTCCTCACTTATGAGTAATACGTTTTGGAATCGTGTGTTCGTAGTTTCTATGTTAAGAGTTACGACACACCTATTAAAATATATTCTTTTATATAAAACTACCCGGTGGTCGCGACTTCGCACGCGTTACATTATATAAAGAAACCTTTTAAACGCTCTTACCATTAGTGAAAACCGCATTAAAATTTATATCGTAGTTTAAAACATCTAAGCGTACAGAGAGACAGACGGCGGTAAGCGACTCTATACTATATAAAGAAGATGAATTAACATTTTCATATTAATATTTTAAACAATTATATAATTTACTAGCTGTTGCACGCGACTTCGTCCGCATAACTTTATAAAATATAGCCTATATTACTCGCTGATAATGTAGCTTTCTATAGCTAAAAGAATTTTTAAAATCGGTCCAGTAGTTTTTGAGTTTATTCATTATGCTATCAACCTCTAATTAATTACATTAATTAAACCACTTTATGTTTAGTCCAAATACTTTTATCGTCCGACCGATATATCAAAACTACAATTCCAACGATAAGATGTACTGACATACGACAACGACTTCTCTTCGTGAACGCGTTCATTCAACTGACTGATACCCTTTTAATATCATACCACCGAATGAATCTGAACGAATGAACACCTCTTTTTGAAACGTCACAAAGCACTTTTCAATCAATTCAGTCGACATAAATAGCAGACGCTAACAATTACAAACATTCAAAAATACAAATCTTCTCTATTTATAATATTAGTATAGCTATACATATACAGCACTGCTTATTACATTGCCATTTACAGGTGTCATTATGTAAACAGATATAAAATTTAAAAAAATCAAATCAATTTTAAATAATGGGCGTAGAGAAACTGTGCATTTCCACATTCATTCTGGTTCAGAGGTCTGGCGGAAACAGAATACGTAATTTGATTGTAAACAGGGTCTCGTGATATCGCATGAAATATGGGGCGTAACAATTTTCAACGATTGAATGGGACGTATTCTAAGTTTAGCGAAAGAAATTATCATAAATAAATATGAATGCATTCAATCTTCTATACTAACACTATAAAGAGAGATTTGTATTTTTGTAATGAATAAACTCAAAAACTATTGGACCTCTTTTGAAAATTCTTTCACCTCTAGAAAGCTACATTATCAGCGAGTAACATAGGCAATATTTTATAAAGTTACGCGGGCGAAGTCGCGTGCGTGCGTGCCTTTTATAAATCAAAAACGAGCTTTATTAGAAAACTAGGTTTTGGCCGCGACTTCGTCTGCGTTCATTTTTCTTATCCGATGGTACAGGATCACCCGCTGGACTAATCTGAAGATTGTTCTGAAAATTTCATCAAAATCGGTTCAGTGGTTTTGGAGTCCATAAGGAACATACATACACACATTGGCTTTTATATATATAGATAGATAGAAGATAGATAGATATAACAAATGAAATATAAAGAGATAGAATGTATAAAATGTATTCAATGTTTAACATATTACAGTCTTAAAAGTACTGTTTTAAGAACTTTGCGACCCAACCACGGCTTCACACGGATGAATTTCATTGTTTTTTAAATATCTAGATGAATTACACATATAGTAAAAAAATATATAATCTAGTTTTTCGCCTATCAACACTATATGGAACACGTAATTTATTTTCATATAAAAGTTTTGACATAGAATAAACATTTTTGTTTGCATCATAAAGAAAATATATAATATACAATCTAAGAGAAATTCCAATAACCATATTCTTTATAGCTTCCATGAATAATTCTAAAAATGTCTTACAGATTCCAAGAATTCGAATTCTACTTTCAGAGAGAATCTCGTTATAAAGAGTTTATAAAATAAAGGAGAAAATAATGAAAGCTGGTAAGAATGCAATGGAATGAAGCTGTAAAATAAAATGTTTATGCGAACTTTTATATAACCTTGCAGTTGCCGGGAGAATGCATTGTGTATTAAAAAATAATTATCTTACTGTTGTGTGCTTTTTAAAATGTTTAAAATCAATTTCAAAAAACATCTCTCGATATTTCTTAATAATATTTCTCAAAGGTTTTTTAAAGCGCACTAACAACCAATGCGTTACTTGTAACATAAAATGTACTGTCAATTAGTATATAAAAACAATTTCCATAAGTTGTTCTTTATTATGTGATGCAGTATCTCGTATTATAAACAACCAAACATATATGTTTCAAATAATTATTTCGTCTATTTAAAATTGTCAAATACTTATTTTATTAACTGTATTTTTACCTAATTCTGGATAATTTATTACCTACTAGCTGTTGCACGCGACCTCGCCCGCATAACTTTTTAAAATATAGCCAATGTTACTATTATTCATTACAAACATACAAATCTTCTCTCTTTATAATATTAGTATAGAAGTATAATAATATAATAAATTATAATCAATGAAAAAGCTACCTTAATTGAACATAATTATTTATCAATATAAAAATTGAAGATTTTTTTAGAACTATTAATATTGAAATGTTTATAGAAAAACAATATACAATAAACAATAAACATAATAATAAATTTGTTGAAATTAAAACTAAATGAAAACTAAATTGTCTTACTGAATAAAGTAAGTTTCATCAAATGCCTTTTAAAATTTAAAACTATTTCTGAATGTAAAACCTTTTCTGTACAATAGGAGAGAAATATCGGTTCACTGTGCATTTTATAAAAGTCTATTCAAATGCGTAACTATTGTTCAGAGTTAAGTTTAGTTGTGACAAATATATATTTTAAATACTTACTACTTCATCTACTTTCTGGTCATATTTTAATGTTCGTTTTCCATTTCTTTTTAATTGTAGTATTATAGAATAATATTATACATATATATATACTCTTTGATTAATATTATATAAGATTTAATACTTTTGCATACAGGCGACAATAGACACCGTCAAGTGGACGTTATATTGATACCTAGTGTGATACGTAAACATCTAAGCAAATTAAAATAAAATCATCCTTACATATTATAAAACAAAGTCGCCCACCGCGTCTGTCGGTCTGTATGTCTGTATGTATGTTCGCGATGATCTCAAAAACTTGGGATTTTATATATGCATATTACCGTTACCCAGAACGTTTTTATATCATTCTATATTCACAAAACTAAATGCGCGACTTGCGATTCTTTAGAAATTAAATATTATTTAGTGAATTGTATGAAACAAATAACATAGAAGCGAATAATAAGAAATAATTAAATCAAAACGCATATTATAAAATGACTACTTTATTTATTTCCTAAAGTCTAGACCAATTACAAAGTTAGTATACTCTGCAGAAATGCACGCTACCGAAAGAACCGAAATAATAATAATATTTATTTCACTTTTCTTTTGGTTTTAATATATTTTGGTTTAAAGCAACATAATTTATTATACAATGCAGATATTAGACGGTGCAACGCCTGGTTTTTAGTCGTAGTATACCGAACTCGTTTCATGAAGATTTTCTTCGTGCAATAAATGGTTTTATTAAAGAAAGTTTCGTGTACATTTTGCTTATTGCATTTAATTTTGGAATTATATATTTTTTGCAGTACGGAAATATATAAGTTGCACAAATGTTTATATTCGAGCAATATTTGCAATAAGGGTTACAGTCAATTTTTTTTATCATTTGAAGAAATTCTAAACACTTCTCTTCAAGGTTTCGGATTTTTAAAGGAAAAACTAAAAGCTTTTTGGGTCACACTTTTTGGGTTAAACATAAATTCGACTGGCCAAGGCTCCTTGGCTACCATTAGAGTTTAAAATCTCTACATATTATAAATTGAAGTCGCTCTCTGCGTCTTTCTGTTTCTCCGCTAATGGAATCGCTCCGCCAATGGTTTTTACTAATGGAAAGAGCCAATCAACGAGGAAGGTTTGTGTGCAGAAAAAATATCGTGCGGCCTTGTCATTACGCAACAACAATTGTCATTAGGCAAATTTTTTGTCATTTGCTGTCAATGCCGTAGCAATATTAACAATCGCTTCATTTGCATGATGTAAATGATCAATTTTTGTATCAACGAGCGTAATTATTGTCAATCGCAATTGATCGTTTCCCGGACGCTTAATGTTATGTAGACCGATATTTTGTATTACAACTCAAATGTTTATCTTCAAATGAGGCCAACGAAACTTGAATAGAGCTGAAAATTGTCTTAATTAATTATAGATACGCAATATGATTCAACTATCAGTGTACAAAATAAAGTATTAAGGAACAGTTTCGGCAAATGCATATTGGCCCGAAAAAAGCTAACAAGCTGTAAGCAAATTGACACCATGCTGCTGTTCGTGGTATTTTCACAAAAAGTTCAGTATATAAAATAGAAAAACACAGTTATGCTGTAAATATTACTTCTTTTAGCGAGAGTCAATGTTTGCATCCGTTAAAAGCTTTACACACTATATTTTTCAATGTACCCACCTCTCGCGACATTCTGCTAACATGCGTCACTGGCATGCCATTAAGTTGTTTTAAAAAGTACTTTAAATACTATTTCATTTCATAATGTAGGCACGAAAAATATATTTTATATTCGTAATCTTTTCTTCTACATTTTGATATAAATATAACCAAATTGTTATTATTGCAAGTTTATTTCTATATACAACTAACTGTTGCACGCGACCACGTCCGCGTAACTTTATAAAATATAGCGTATGTTACTCGCTGATAATGTAGTTTTCTATAGGTGAAAGAATTTTCAAAATCTGTCCAGTAGTTTCGGAGCCTATTCCATGCAAACAAACAATCAAATCTTTCCTCTTTATAATATTAGTATAGATTTACTAATCTTCATAGTGATTAGTGGCTTACCTACTTACCTACTTACTTTCGTGAATAGGCTGTCCTCCAACACACGCCTTCTCTATATCAAAGCTAAAAATCTGTCCAGTAGTTTTTGAGTTTATTCATTAGAAACATATAAATCTTTTCTCTTTATAATATTACATAGTTTAGATATAGACTAGCGATCTACCGTCTGTGATTCTCAAACACAGATATGGGTAAGTGTTCAAAATGAATATAATATCACTAATAACATTAATGATATGGCATATTATATTCTGTACATAATAATTTATCTGCAACTGACTAACTTCACTGCTTTGATCCAACAAAACTACATGTGTGTGCAATGGTTATAATAGAAAAGTGTAGTTACATTTTACATTTTTAAGTGCTAACAAAATTTAAAATATTTTGTGTATCTTTAATATTAATTTGGAAGTAAAATTTCATATTTAAAAAAAAATCCCAATGTCACACAGATAAATTCAATATCAAGCTCTAACCAATTCCCAATTACCAAATCAAACGATATGATTTCAAGTCAGTTAGCGAGCTATGACGACAGGTCATTTTTCTATAGAGATTACGTAAACCAAATACATAGCCTAAAAGTAAAAAAATATAGACGAGTTTTTTTAGTAGAGACTGCCGTTAATACGCCCCATGGACCGAAAATATCATTGACGACATCAAACTAAGGCTAACAACAGAAAGTTGGGAACTTTTTTAAGTATGTGTCATCACACATATGATACTGCTTTGATCCAACAAAACTTTTAGACAGCTGTGTAACTCCGCAGACGTTTTTGGGATGCCATTCGGAACTTGTGCAATCAGTTCGAGGAAAGTTCCTCGCGCTCATTGCAAACTTCGAGAACCAATAAATACTTTGTCGACTCTTCTAAGCTGACGTGAGTGAATTAAATATTTTGTTACTTCAGTGACTTTAATTAACTTCTAAATGTTAGTTTTATAGAGGCAATACAAAATGTTTGTATATCTTATTGGGGTCTTTCCTTGTATCTTCTTGACAGTATGGAGCGTGAAAAAAGTAAAGGCTATAAAACCCTCAGAAACACATTTAGTTAATGCATCGTCATATCCGTAATCACTAACAGCCAATCGGCACCAACTATAAGACATAATTAAGAGCATAGATACCCAAAGTCTATATCGACCCCTAGTGATCAACGGCGACCTACAAGGGGTCTATCTTAACAAAAAAAGAACACAGATTTCTTATTGTATATGTGTTTTGTTACCTACTATTGTTTAGCTTTATCTACAGTCTATCTACACTTTATACAGTTAGAAATAGAATAGAATAGATGAATTTGCTGAAATACAATGACCAATCACAAAGCTTTCTCTTAGTATTCTCTCTTCGTTGCCGAAGTACGCAACGGGGCCCTTGGATCTGTCCGAACCCAAAAAACATGCCAAGTGTTCTGTGAAACAAAGAAGTTTGGGAATCTCTGAATTAGATGATTAGAAGTTACCGGAAAAACAGACACAAGGACTTTGTTTTATAATATGTATCGATATAGATATAGAAGATGCAATGAACACATTTAAATAAAGAATGGCAAGAAGCTAACTTTGTTTGAGCCACATAAAGCAAAAGTTTTATATTCATCTTAAACAGTAATAAAATCTTTACGACCCCTTATGTCTTTTTTCTCGTGAATCCTCTCAGTGAGTAGGTACATATGCGAATGAATGGTAGAGCCACAGTAAAACTAAATGAAGTATCAGTGTATTGCTCCATAAGTAGCTGTAAATTTATTTAGAGGAACTATTGATAACAATTTATTTAAATTTCAACCACAGTCCAATAATCAACGGACAATGAATCACGAACTGTAGTAATTAACGATCTTTCTGTAATTATACGTTTTTTTTTACTTCTAATTTTTGTTAAAAGTAAATATTTTAATTTAATATTTTTTTACTTTTTTTAAACAGACAGGGACAGGGACGGACAGCGACTTAATTTTTTTTTATTATTTTTTTTTTCTTTGTTTATTTTTTTTATTTAGATGTACACATCTAAATCATCTAATATTAATCTATTATTGTTAAAAAGACATTTAAAAATGCTTTTTTTATTTTTATTTTTTTTCTAAACAGACAGTGACGAAGAGCGACTTTCATTCATAGCTGTTGCACGCAACTTCGCCTGCGTAACTTTATAAAATATAGTCTATATTACGCACTGATAATGTAGCTTTCTATAGGTGAAAGAATTTTCAAAATCGGTCGGTTTTTGAGTTTATTCATTACAAACATACAAATCTGCTCTCTTTATAATATTAGTATAGATATGTTTGGAAATACATATAAATCATCTTATATATATTGTTAAAAAGGAAACATTTAAAATGCCTTTTTTACTTAATCTACGTCTCCTTTGGTATATTGTGTTCAGAGTGCTGACTTTATGACTCGTAATTTTATGAATTGGCCTCATACTAAACTTGAAGCTTGCTTTAAAGCTTTACCTTGTGGCAATTTCAATATAATGGTGGAAGAAGAGGTAAGCGCTGAAAATGTCTGAAATTTTTAATAAATTTTCACTTCTGCTTAGTAGCTCTAATGGGCAGAGCGAACTGCGTTTCGCAGTCATAGTTGGGCAGCCTGACGGTCTGTTTGGTGGCAGTAGCCAACCTCTTTTAGAAAACCTCCGCGAAATAACAGCATTTGTTTCGTAGGGTTTCGTAAAAGGTGTGATTCCTCTATTATTTATCTTTTTTATTATCCTATAATGGTCGGCTGCGCACTTGCTTGTATTTATAACTTACCTGTCGACTGTTATGTTAAAAAGAAACTGATGCTAAACTCATGCTAGAACAACTAAGACACCAATTATCATAATAATATAAATCACACAATGCAGAAGCCTACATCTCATTCTCAATTTGACTATTCTGTTAATTTGACATTACTTATTCTATCTTTCAATTGATTATAGTCCAACAGAAGATAGATAATATGAAATTATATATCATAGCCATCATGAAACTTATACAGTGTGCCACCTGGGGTGTCACTACCTAGGCAGGGAGAGAAGAGAATCCTTATCTAAGAGCACCTTTTACTAAATGAAAATTAGATGCTTGGAAACAACCTAATTAAAGGAAAATATGCTAATACCACATACAAAATGCTATACAAATTGTATAATAGAAACTAGAGAATCTTAGATTGAATTTTAGATAAGTAGAATATAATCTAAGCTGTCGTGTTGAAATTCTGAAGAAAATCCTTGAGGTTTCATATTAGCTATATCTCAGATCTCCTAAATCTATTTCTAACTAAAAAGTCAAATGATCGTAATGGAATTTATCATAAAACTTGAATTTTCACATGAAAGATTACATTTATTCATTCCACGTTACACATTTTATTGTTGTATACAGAAATTATTTATTAATTGCATTATATGCGGCCTTTTTCTAATCCCTGTCAACGCATATGCAAAATTTCATTATCGTTATGTCAATTTAAATTTGCGTTTATGTAGTTAAGGCGTGAAACCATAACAAACAAATAAACAAACTCACTTTTACTTTTTTAATATTAGTTAGGATCTATCTATAGCCTCAAACACATAAGTACACGACGCCCCATAATATTCTAATGGAATATCTTCCGTGTTAAGAAACAATCATATTTGTTTTATTAAAATTAAATAATTTCAAGAAAAAATTGTAACCATAACTAGAAAAGGAAACCTTTCTAAAACGTACGAAATACTTATAAAAACGGTCGAAGAATTCTATATATGTCTACAAAGTACATTACGGTGACTAATGGCATAAAAACCTTCAAGGTTCGTTAAGGACGTTAAGTGATCAAAAGTTGGAATTTCATCCGAAAGTCGTCTAGTTTTTTCTCGAATAAAAGGTTTCTTCCAATTACTTACACCGTATTCGTTCTGAATATTATATATTTTTATTATACCCAATTACGACAATATTAATTTAGCTAAAATTAAGTATAAGGTAAGATTTACCACTATTTTTAAAAACTAGTACAAATAATACGACAACTTTGAAAATAAGTACTTCTATGAATTCAAATATATCATCACTGTATATTATATGAAAATTAATATATATTTTTTTTTCACCCAGTAATTATTAGATACTTTTACTAGAAGTTGTGAAAATGTATAATTTAATTTGTAAAACCTAATTAAAATATATAAAACTGCTTCTAGTTGTACAAAATTAATAATAACATTGAAAAAAAAAAATAATAATGGAAAACATGTTATTTTTCTAAAAATCCTATTAATTAATATGGGTTTAGTATACGAGAATGTAGAAAGATGGGCTTCTTTTTTATTTCAATATTTAGTACTAATTAACCAATCTCTGAGACGAAACATTTTAAGAACGGACTCGACAAACCAAAAATACTTTTTATTTCATTTTATTCAGCAAGGGTGTATTTAACGAGACACAGTCGGAACATATTTGTCGTTAGTCGCTGACTTAGCAATGTGAGGCCGTTTCAACCAATTGACTCAGGATGACATGAAATATTTCATTCCCTAATTACTTAACTAGGTACCTACTAGGCTTGCAAAAAATCACATAATCACATGTCTATATATCCTTGAGTGAGATTTAAATAAAACTTGTATACTTAAAGAAAATAATTCTTTGACTCTTTATGTCGACTGTAAAATAGCGTTTTATGTCTATCTGTTTCAAGCGACTTTGTCCGCGAAACTTTATAAAATATAGCCTATATTACTTTCTGATAACGTAGCTTTCTATTGGTTTAAGAATTTTTTTTTTCTATCGGTTCAGTAGTTTTTGAATTTATTCAATATACAAACAAAAATACAAAAATACATTTTTTCTCTCTTCATAATATTTGAGTAAATTACACAGGCAGACTGACGGTTCACTTGTATTACGGGAAGCTTGCTACAATACTTTAGTGAAAACTGCATTTAAAACGGTTAAGCCGTTTCTGAGATTAGCATGCACCGACAAATAGACAAAAATTCTATAAACTTTTTTTTTACCTCGGTAAAATTAGACAACAAATTATTTTTTTTATATATTTAATGTGCAGACACGGCTAGTTTACAATATAAGGATTGTAATGAATCCATATTTATTAATATTAATAATTCACAATGATCCATAAACAAACAAAGGTAATAAAATAAATACGTTTAATAAACCATCTGAAATGTGTCCAGAACAATTTGTGGTCTGCTGATTATGCATATGAATATTTTCCGTGAATTAATAAGTGTTGCGGTTTCGAACCGCAGCATACACGGCATCGGCACCTGTCACTGCACTTGCATTTATATTAACGAGGCTTATTTTAAAATAGCAACATTGAGGCGTTTAGGTATACCTACAATCCAGTATAACGCAAATGTTCATCGCTAAATACACCACAGATTGTGGTTAAAGTGCAGAACAGCGATAATTGGGATATAGCTTTGATTGAGAGTTGTTTAGGTATTAATTTAGCTAACACCTCAATACAATATTTACTGGTTCAGGTGTTATTTTGTCGTAATTAAAATAAATGTTTTTATATATATAAGGAACTTCAAGTCTGCTGTGGAATCTTCCCACAGGTTGAGCAGTTTTGGACTTTTAGACTCCAAAAGTGCTCAACCAGTTTTGGAGTCCATAAACATCATATTTACATGCAATGCATACAGTGATTTTTATTTATATTCATTACGGTAACTTTGTGGTGCAAATAATATCTATGAAATTAGAACATCGCTTTGTATTGTTATACAAAGGGATGTTATATTTTTGGTTATAAAGTTATAATACACGCCTTATTAGAAACGCAGTAACTCAGAAACATCAGGAACATTGTCTCTTAAAATGGATTTGGCTTTTTGTTTCAAAGATCCATTTTATTTCAAAGGGCAAGTTTTATTGTTTATAGTCAAAATTAAAAATGATTTATTCAACGTACTACACGAGTAACTAAGCATAGTTTATCAAAGTTTTATTTATACAGATGGCATGAATGGACATTGTTCATTGTTTGTGAGCGTTAAAATTTATGTGTTGACTGTGTTAGGTAAATTTTAATATTTACTTACAACACTCATTGTTTAAAATTGTTGTTTCCAATTATAATAAAGGTAGGTAGATATAATAATATACTCAAAGGTAATATTTGTGTGAAAAATATTTTTTAGAAGTATTTTATATTTAAAAACTCAAAATAATAATAATAATAAGCCCTATAAACGTAACATATAAGGATTTTATGTAAATATCTTATACATAATATATTAGTAACATAAAATCGGTAGGTATAACATACCCATGTTATTTTATGCGATTTTCTCCGAAAAACCGTATTTATCGATGGCACTATGACGTGTGAAAAAATAGAGATTGCTCAATATCCTGGCCGTGAGGTCAGGGAAAGTGTAAACGACTCTTTTTTTACGAGCCTTGGGAGAGCGGAAATTACTTTTTGTCTTGTATCAGTAACATTTCAGGCCGGTTCTACCTAAAAGGAAGTTCACTATTTCCTCCGTATAATTTTCTTGTATTTCCTCTATCCATTAATTTTAACCATTCAGCTTTAGCCTCCCCTAAGTTTGTAGCTACGAAATAACTGCGAAATATATTAGTAAACCACTGGTAAACTTTTTTCATTATAAAGGCCTTCAGACTGGCTGAAGCTCCACTAGATATTGTAAATACGCAACAAAGTAAATTCGCACTAAATAAATAAATATTAATTCATTACAATCTTCATACCTCTAAGGACATATAAAGCGTTTCTCATGAAAAAAAAATATCCAAAAAAAAAAAGCAAGTTTAATCTAAACTGAATTATTTGAAATGTAGTTTTAAACTACATAAAAACAACATGGCTCTATATAAATTGTAACTCGTCACCAGTCACGTCTCCCACTGAATTTATATGAGGCAAACTTTTATACCTCTGTTGATATTCATATGCCGCTGTCGACCCTAACCGTATTTATAATAATATTATCATATTTTAATACCGCATATACTTCTAACCATACGCTTTGCGGTCAGCCTATAAATTGTATTTTCGTGACTATTGAGAATTTCTGTTTTCACTGCTCTAAATTCATGTTTATTGCAGTGAAAACAGAAATTCGGTTCATTGGGAACTAACGAATGTATAAACAATTTGGTTTAATTATTATACATTTGCATTAGATTAATTGTGGGAGACGGGCACGTCCCAATATGAATTAAGCAGTTATTTATTAATTAAATGTTTCAATACGTTTCAAAGAAATACTTTTAATTGTATTTTTATATTTTGCCAGGTTCTTTATATACAAATATATAAAAATACAATTCTTACAATTTATTATACCCAAATACCACATTTATTTTATCATATTCCTTATTTCGTTGCTGGAACTGACTGAGAGTGAAGTGGAATTTCATGAACTTTATTATATTATTTATAAGTTCTGTAAAGTCAATATTTATCAATACACATAAGACAATTACAGAATTCCTCAAGTACTATCAACAGTTAGCAGTTAAATACTTCTATTCGCTTATAAAAAATAAAAAAAACAGGAAGAAGCAATAAAAAGTAAAAAGAATCCTCGATAAAAAACGACACATACCTATTCACCACGTTTTAAATCCCTTCAAGGCTCAAAGGAGAAACATGTTTATTTTAAGCTCTTTTGTGTTGTACCCTAATGGCTTCAGGCTAAGACCTATTTCCTACAGCACAAAGGATTCCAGCTACCTTTACATATTAATAATTCGGGCTGGCAACGTCACAAAATTACTAGGGCAATATTTCAGGTGTTGCCTCCACAGGGGAATTTCAACCTTATTTTGGAAACAAACTTTGTATTGGTTTTTTGCTGTTTGTACCTAAGAGTTGAAATTATAATTTAAATAAATAAAAATCCTAAGTCAACCGTTGAGGAGTCGTTTTCAGATTACAAAAGAGGTAGTTCAAAATGATTCTACGAGTATTGTTAAAAAGTCCCGAACAAAGTTAATTCTTTCATTAAACAGAAATAACTTTTATTTCTTCAAATTTTTTTTTGGTAACTTGTATCCAACATTTAATTATTTTTTTGTTTTTCACTTTACGAGCATTAAATTCCTTTTGTGTAAAGTAACATATACTATATACTTACACTATATAGTATAATGTTAAAATAATGATAATATGTGTGTTATTGTAATGTATAAACTATATTATTTTAAAATCCATTAAAATCCGTAAGTATTTTTGTGTGAGAGAGTTACTTACAACATACATACTTGCAAAATTTCGCATTAATACAGTCATAAAATTAACAATCGTACTGTAATCAAGCCTTACAGGAATAACAATTTAAGTGTTGGTACCAAGCAGCAGTAACCGCTTTCTTAAAAAAATAATTGTCTAGTGACAGCACCTGTGCTGTTGTGTTTTAATGTTTGAGTAGAACATTGCAGTCATATATCTCTTTTTCTCTCAGAGTCGACAGAATATGTATGTACGTAGTTCTTTAGTTTGTCAATGAATGAATATGGCTTCGATAGTTGAATTGAAAATATGTCTACAATGCGATTTTTAAGGCTATAAGTACGAATGTAAATTAGTTATCCGTAATAATGTATCTGATAAAACAATGAAAGATTTTTCCTTCATCTAAGCTGTGTTGTGAGGCCAAAATGTACCAATTTTGATGAGTGAGTTTGTTAGAGATTTAACAAATTTGAGTGATTTATTGAGATTTGTTATTTTGACTGACAAAAGGCCGTGCCTTTTTGAATATTTCTTTCTTAGAATCACAAACTTAGAACGTATTAAATAAGTATTTGTTCAAACTTGATAGCTTTTTTTTCTTTTGGAGTATTTTAATGTCCCCATTCGTTAAATCGAAATGACAATTGTAACAATATAAAAAAATAAGGACAACAAAGTATAAAAATGCTATATTTATCAAAGTTCTTGCGAGATGTCACAGCCCACTGACCGTGAGATATTATCGCCATTTACACTTTATGGGGCGATATTATTTCTCTTTTTTCGTTGTGCCATTACTTATGCGCGAAATTACAACAGCTTTATTAAAAATATTTCGTCTCTTCTTTTATTTATTTCTGCAATTAGACTACAAAGATTTTTAAGCCAATCGTTGAAAGTAGAAATGCCACTTTCAGATTCAAGTTCTGAGTTATCTGTAGCCGTCATCTTAGAAAGGGAAAACATGATTAAAATAATTCAAAAATGCTATAATTACTACTTTGTCGTAGTAAGTCAGTACAAGATATATTATGCAATCTAAAGACAAATGTCGTTGATGTCAACGACCTTAGTGACCCCATGGTAGGTCCTTTTTTTGCACATTGAGTAACTCGAAAATAAACACAGTCAGTTTTGTAATACAAGTCTTTGGTTTAAAAATAAAACAATTTAGTCTTAGTAATGAAGACTTCACTTTTATTATACAAAGTCATTTTAAAAGCAACAAACGGTGAGGTATGTAAAATTTTTCTATTGCCATAGATATCGACTTAAGAAAGAATTGTTCTTAAGTTAAGACTCTTAACTGGTGTCTGACTTGTTATCCTTATCGTCGTTATCTTCGTTACCATTAACATTATCTCCTTTTTTATCGCTGTTATCTTCTTTGTCACTATCAATATCCCCTTTTTCATCGATATCTTCTTCATTAGCATTGTTATTATATTCTTTGTCAGAGTTATTGTTTTTTTCGTTACCTAGATTTCTCTTATCGTTGGGATGTACAATTGTAGTTGCTCTTACCAATTTTGGTTTATCTTGAAATGAGAAAACAATACGTAAACAAACGTTATGAAATAAAACATTGATTGTACAATAATCCTAAAATTAAGCTTTATCTATTTCATTAACATAAAAAAAACCATAAAAATAATATAAACATATGAACAGTTTCAAGTATACACACCTATTAGAACTATGGTCAACATTTATGTACAATAAAACAAAATTTAATAACATCATTAAGTTACAAAGAGATGTGAAGCCATTTTCCGTTCAAAAAATAATAAATCTTTTTTATTGCTTATATTGTTTTCATAAAGGCATTAATTTATATTACAAAGAATTGGTTCAACTTTTTCGAATAACAGCTAAGCTCTTATACAAAAGAGGGAGATTAAACGATTTGCATTTGTACAGAAAGAGGAAATTAAAGCTAACGCGGAAACAAAAAAAACTGCTATCGTAAACGAAGTCAAAATCGTTTTTAAGGCTTTAAATCTAGGAATTGATAACATTTAGCCATTTTGTTTATCTGTAATAATTTATAGTAGTTCTCGTTTTAATATTTGCCTTTCATAACGATTTCATAGCGTTCATACCAGTGTGTAGAATGGTAATGGTGTCACTTTCTTAACGCCGTTGCGATTAAAATAGCTAAAATTTAAACCGTCTATTAGAAACACACAGACGTAGTTGTTTCAGGATGTTATCGCGATAGGATAGTTTCTGGTCTTCCTCGGCTAATGTGAAATAACTCTATGCTGCTTCGTGCTCTGTGTGCTAAGAGAAATTACTAAAGTAAATTTTAAAAAAAATAAAAAATAAAAAAAGTAGTTAGACTTAATAGCAAGCATATAGACTTGGCTCTCGAGGTGACCGCCATGTGGGCTGTCGATTCAACAATCATCGTCCCGATAGTCGTCTGATAGCCTCAAGACATAAAATAGCCAAAAAGCCTCGACCAACACACCTCAAGACATAATTATCTATTTATTTATTTTATATAATTTGATAATATGTTATAGTGAAAATCAACTCACCTGTATGGTCATCCCAAACAGCCTCAATCGTCTCTTCTACAATTGTTCCATTTGGGTATATTGTTGTTTTAGTATCTCTATCAATGATTGGTCTTACTGGAATTTGGAAGACGTACACTGATCCAGGTGTGTCATCTCCTTCAGTTAATTTATCCAAAAGATCTTCTCCGCCATCATTTAAATCAGTTTCAAACCAAATCGGAACCGTTGACTCTTTGTCATCTAAAAAATTGAATGAGCTTTTTGATTTGAACTGCAATATTTATGTATCTTATTCGCGATTTAATAACCACTTTAGTCAAATCAAATGGTTAAGTACAATTATTATTATATTGAAATTGTGATTTTATTTATTTAAGTATTATTTTATTTTAAACGATGCCATGGCAAAGCGTATTCTTTAATTATGCATGTATTCTTTGATATATATATATTTACTAAACAGATAAGAGATGATTTAAAATCAGATAAGAGTTCTTAAGCCACAAAATCAAAATCCCTCACTAACATGAGGTCACCTCGCCAGCTGCGTTTGAAATTCTTTGTTTAAAAATATTTCTTGTCGTCTACATGTGTAGATTAAGTTTACATAATTAAAACGTTAATTATGTAAATTATGTTACCAATATTCCTAAACTTAAAATGAAAATAAATAATATTTTGAAATTAGTAATACTAAAAAATTGTTGAATTTTATTTTACTCACGACTTTTGTAATATAACCATAGATATGATGTACTGTATGCATAAATGAAACTTTAAGTAGCTGTAGATGTTTCTGCATGAACAGAACATTGCTGGGTGCACGGTAATTAAAAAAGATTCCTGTTCCTTTACGGGTTAATAGACTTTTATTTTTCGGTTTTTCTGATGGTTTATTCTATTCTTAATTCCAATTGACATATAATATATGGTATATATTCAAAAGGACTTAAAAATGTATTTTAATATAGGATTGCAAAGATCTAAATTTTATTTTTTAAATAATTTCGTCTTTAAACACCCTTTTTAACTAAATATTATAAGCCAATATTATATTTTGTTTGTAATTAATAAACTCGAAAACTACTTGACCGATTTTAAAAATTCTTTCAGCTATAGAAAGCTACATTATCAGTGAGTAACAGAGGCTATATTTTTTTAAAGTTACGCGGACGAAGTCGCGTGCAACCGCTAGTATTAATACTTTGGGCACTATTTTTCATATTTTTGCGATACAAAGTACACTAAATACAAATAGGTTTAGTCTATAAAAAGTGTTAAAAACTTTTGTGATAAGATGTGAAAATATCGTTAGGCATGTTCTAAATGCCACAATGTTAGGTCTCTAAAGAGAGAATAGATATGTGGACTTACTAAACGTGATTCTCATTTTTATAGCAACTCGCGATTTTATTTTAATTCATCAGGTATATATTCGTAAGGATCCATACAATTAAAACTTTAAGCAATATGTAAAAAAGAAGAGGCCCAATTTGAAATTAATGTATTATATACTCCTATATGTTAATTAACATTTAAATGCACACAAATAAAATTAGACACATTATTTTATTAGTTTATTATTCCAACACGTACAAAGTTAGGTACAAAATTTAATAACAATACATACATACACACATTAGTATTAAACAATTCACAACAGAAATCATATGCATTTAATACTAGATAAAAACGTATAAGTAAATGAATAATAACCAAAACAAAAAATATGGACACAGAGAGAATAAATTAAAAAAAATACCGATCCGATGACAATTTGGACATGAAAATAAAAGAGTATCGTGACGTTCAAAAATTTTCCAGATAAAATGAAGCGACTCCTTTCATCAAGAAACTACCTTTGTCAGTACCGATGTCATTTCGTTGCGTTTCTATTATTTTATAGTGAAATTTAAGTAAGTCTCACAAGCTCAATAACCAAACAATATTTCTTAAATAAAATAGATTTTCATATAGTATATAATATAGACGTTATACAGTCATTAAAAATTTTAAAAGTCTGAAAAAGTCAAGCCAAGTAGATATATATATCTAATTACGATAGTACAATTATTTAAATATTAATATGAAGTTATATTAAATTACATTAGGCCTGAACGGTCCTAATAATAATATCTTACTAGGTTATAATTACATTATCTATAGGTACCATAAAATGTATACATTTTGTTTGCATAAACTGTTTTATTTGTCGAATTTAGTATTCAAAAATATGGTGTTGATTAAAAAATATAACAAGTTTTTTGAAATATTTCTTATAGATTTTACAGATTTTAAAAAAAGTGTTTCTTGGAAATTGTCTTATTGTCATTTAGCATTATTTAATATCTTTTGTTAGATAATTTGGTGTTATGTAAAAAGCCATCAATTAACAGCACAACTGTCACAACGTTATGCTTAATTTTTGATTAGTTTGTTACATTAATGAAAATAATATTTTTGAAAAGCATTTGATTTTATTTTAATTATAAAATAAAATATATAAATATAAAATTTTTGTATAAAAGGTGTGTATAATATTTCAATTATATACAAAACTTGTATAACTTAAATGAATCTTACAAAACACTTTAACGATATTTATTAACAAATTTAATATTGACTCAACTCAACACTAAATATATTTCAAAAGTTTGTATTCAAATCAAATGAACACCTGCTTCGATATCATAAATGGAAACATTTTTTTTCCTTTACGTCATTCCATGAGTAACTACTTACTCCTTGATTACCTTTTACATGAGTAGAAATCTATTTTGATTTTTTTTTTCATATAATATTAAATATTCCAAATAGCTGCTTTAAATTATCGAATATGTGTACTGGAAATAATTTACAATCGTATTACAAAAGTTATACTTGGATAAAATTATTTTCATAAAATCAATATGCCCTTCAAAATATTATATAATGCGTCAAATTACTTGTCCTTCAAAACTATTTATTACTTACCTATTCTATACACAGTTATGTCATGTGGGCGAGTTGAACTATCGGGTTTACTCGTCGTCGTTGTAGTCGTTGTAGTGGTAGGTTGTGTAGTAGTTGATGTAGTGGTTGACGAAGTTGTAGTAGACGGTGTTTTACTAGACGTAGTTGTTGTAGGCTGTGTGGTTGTTGAAGTAGTGGTGCTAGACTTTGTGGTACTAGACGTAGTTGTTGTAGGCTGTGTGGTTGTTGAAGTAGTGGTACTAGGCGGTTTTGTGGTAGACTTAGTTATTGTAGGCTGTGTGGTTGTTGAAGTAGTGGTACTAGACGGTGTAGTACTAGATGTAGTCGTTGTAGGTCGTTTGGTTGTTGAAGTAGTGGTGCTAGGTGGTGCTGTGGTAGACGTAGATGTTGTAGGGTGTGTGGTTGTTGAAGTAGTGGTACTAGACGGTGTAGTACTAGATGTAGTCGTTGTAGGTCGTGTGGTTGTTGAAGTAGTGGTGCTAGGCGGTTTTGTGGTAGACTTAGTTATTGTAGGCTGTGTGGTTGTTGAAGTAGTGGTACTAGACGGTGTAGTACTAGATGTAGTCGTTGTAGGTCGTTTGGTTGTTGAAGTAGTGGTGCTAGGTGGTGCTGTGGTAGACGTAGATGTTGTAGGGTGTGTGGTTGTTGATGTAGTTGTAGTTGGCTGTGTAGTTGTAGAAGTACTCGTTGTGGATTGTGTAGTAGTGGATGTAGGGGTTGTAGGTTTTGTTGTTGTGGTCGTTGATGTAGTAGTTGTCGGTTGTGTGGTAGTCGATGAAGACGCTTTGGTTGGATCTGTTGTAGTTGTTGTAGGCATTGGTGTAGTTGATGTTGTCGATGTGGAACTAGATAGCAGATTATTGGTTGTGTTTGTTGGTTTTGTAGTGTTAGGTTTACTTATTTCTTCAATAGTATCTGAAATTATTTTTGGTTTCATTGTCAAAGGATCAATTTCAAATATTATTATTTCAGATACATATATTGGTTTTGAAACATTAACTTTACCGTGTGGCAAATTTTTTGGATGTGGCAATGTTACTTGCACCTTAGCAATCGACTGGGCTGTTAACAGAGGATTTCGAGGCTTAATTATTTTTGGTTTGACTGTTTGGTTTGATCCCAATCCCATCGATTTTGCGGTTAATACCGACGCAGTTGCAGTCGCAGCTGCTGTAGCTGCAGCTGACACTGATCCACTCGGCGTTGATATAACTGGAACCTTTTTTGGAACTGTGGTGTTCTTCTTTAAATTTCCATCAAGTACAAATTTATTTATAATTGTTTCATTCGGTGATATCTTTTGCTTTGTAGGCAATACAGAATTTGTTGTAACTGCGACTGCCGAAACGGTTTTAATTGGCTTAGCATCAAGTGCCACCGTTTTCGTAGCATTAATATTCTTTGTAATTGAGGCAACTGTGGCTTTTGAAATTGCATTAGTTGATACTTCAGTATGATGGACATAAGGATTATTGGTAGGTATATGACCAGATTTCATACCCTGAGTCACATTTTCGGGAGTATATAAAACGTAGTTCGAATGATGTGTAACGAAGCTATCTATTGCGTTTACATATTCTTGCGTCCCATTTGGGTGAATAATTAAGTAACGCTTCTTTTTCGGGTCGTTTTCTTTCGGATTTGTAAACTCAGTTTTTGATTGTTGAGTTGTCGAAACTAAAACGAAATAAAATACTATTTATTTGTCATATTATATTAAAGAATTGTAGCTTTTATTTTTGTAATATTACCTGATCCATTTAAAATTTCTGGAATAGGTCCAGGCTTGGTTTGATTTAAATTTAAATGGGAAAATATGTCAGTTAATGAACCTGGTTTCTTTGGTTCTGTTTCTGAAGGATGAGTGACCGAAGCTAGAAAAAATAATTAGTTTTTATTGGACACATATTTCATATATTCTCAATACCTGATAGACAAATAACAAATAGTCTCTAAATACCTGATCCATTTAAAATTTCTGGAATAGGTCCAGGCTTGGTTTGATTTAAATTTAAATGGGCAAATATGTCAGTTAATGAACCTGGTTTCTTTGGTTCTGTTTCTGCAGGATGAGTGACCGAAGCTAGAAAAAATAATTAGTTTTTATTGGACACATATTTCATATATTCTCAATACCTGATAGACAAATAACAAATAGTCTCTAAATACCTGATCCATTAAGAATTTCTGGAATAGGCCCACGTTTTTCTTTATTTAATTGAGAGAAAATTTCGGTCAAAGAGCCTGGCAAATATTTCTGGTTCCCACCTAGATAAAACAAAATATCAAAGTAAATATTATTATAATGTGTACAATTGTTCATCTAAAATTAATATAGTAAGTCTTGAGCAGCATTGTATTATATAATTTCTAACCTTCCTTTGAAGTTGTCGCAAAAGCTTAAGCAGTAGCTTTTGATTGAGGTAAAAAAAAACCATCCCTGTTTTAGCTTGTTTGGTGTTAACACCTTAAAACACCAAAAAAATGTGAATATGTTTGTTTATTATTCTTCATAATCATTTTGTTAGCGACGTGCTCAATTTAGTCACATTTAATTTTACCTTTTATATTTAACAAGGTATTTGATAAATTTATACCTACTGTGTTAATTTAAATGTGGAGGTAATTTTATATTTCAAATGTAATTTGTATAGTTTTAAATCTTGTTGTTTTTAAAAGGTGAGGGTAGATACGTGCGATGCAGCGATACAATAAAACTGTTTGCTGTTTTTTATATGAGTTAGTGCCTTTAGTCTATCCGCGCGCGACGCAGGTACCGTTCCCATCACGCTTTTCTCTTACGTGTCGTCACATTGTTGTATTTAATTCGGAAATTAAACAGTTTTCGCTACCCAATCTCTGCGCACTTTATTTGCAAACCACCATACCACCTCTGATCACCTACACATTTAATTGAACTCTATCTCACCTTCTACCTCTATATCCCGATAGCCTGAATTAGCGACTTTATTTGCCATTTC
Organism: Synanthedon myopaeformis; assembly: GCA_944738685.1. Classification (NCBI taxonomy): domain Eukaryota; kingdom Metazoa; phylum Arthropoda; class Insecta; order Lepidoptera; family Sesiidae; genus Synanthedon; species Synanthedon myopaeformis. The sequence goes on from OX122919.1 coordinate 9,131,258, forward strand.
TACTTCATCCAGGATTTCTTTTATTCTAGCATCATCGATTACTGATTTTCTGCCAGTTCCTTAAACCAAATCATAAAGAAATAAAAAAAAAAACTTGAAAGTGTACAAATAAATTAACTTTAAACTTTTCCTTACCCTGAGGTACTTGAAGATATTGCTGTTTACCGAAAACAGTTGGATCAACGGCTTGTTGTATATTTTCGTAACCCTGAGATGCAGATTTTCGCGTGTTCAAATGAGTTGGCCGAAGTTTATCTAGTAAGCTGGAAGGTTGATTGTTTATTACGGGCAAAGTTTTTTGTATGAGTTGTGATCTTATTGGCATAGTTTCTACACGTTTTGCTTGTTGCAAGTTGTGTTGCAAAAGTGTTTCGATTGGCAAAGAGTCCACGTACGAATCTGAAACTCTTCTTATTTGCGGTGGTGATATTTCTGAAGATATATCTCTATTTGAAATGTATTTGTTGCGGCCACCAGTTTGAATAAATTGATTTGCTAAACGATTTTGTAAAGAAGCTTGTTGCTGCTTTTCCAGTTCTCGCTGCAAAGTCAATTCTGACAAAGAGAATTGACTTTGTTGTGTATATTTCTCATAATCATTGTTTCTTTGTTGAATTCTACTTCTATCGTATAATTCGTTTAATGCACTTGAACTGCCTTGATTTTGGGAACTTTGAAAAGTGGAAATTTCCAATGGATTGTAATTATAATCACTGTTTCCTTGTTCATATGATTCTGTTCCAGAGAAATCTCGTAGAGAGACACTATCTCCATAATTATGAGAGCTTGCTACGCTTGGTAATTCCAAAGGATTAGAAAAATCATTATTTGATGGAGCACCTGAAGTCGAATATGCTCTTAAGAGACTAGCCAGTTCCTCTGGATAAGGAATTGAAGCTGAAATAAATTAAAAGATTAAATTGTCACCTATGAATGTATTAAAGCGTTAATTTATTTTGGATTATGATTATAACTTTATTAATTACTAGCTGTTGCATGGGTCAAAGATAATATTAATTTATATTTTTTAATTTTTAAATAAACTTACCGACTAGCTCCGAACAAATAATAAGAACGCAAAACGTTATCACTCGAGACTTCATTGTTAGCTACATCGATACTTTATCGCAACACTCTGAAGTATACAATAAGATCCACCTTATTATTATAGACACCTCAATACAAACATCGCCAGGAAAAAATCTGTTTAAACAAAACTCTATTGTAATTTGGGTTATTAACAATTTGTGTTGTCAATATGCGTAGTTCTTTGTGGATTGCGTCAAAATAATAAAATTTTGCAGGTTTTTGTACTATACGTACCTAAATGCGTAATTGGCTTGTTTTTGGGAGGAAACCTTTCAATACGTTTTTATTTTATTGATCTAAAATTATATTAATGAAACTTAATAACTCCTGGGAAAAAAAAATATTCTATAGTATAATTATTTTTCGATATCTACATGTAGGTACTAAATAACTAATAAATAAAATTTAAGTCAATAACTTTTTATTCGGTTTTAATTTATGGAAGGATAAACGGGGAAGGTTTGTATATAAAAAATTGCACCCCGTGCGAAGCCGGGAGAAAGTCTAGTTTTTGATAAATTCCAAAATTTAGTTTTGTACTTTTTCTTGTTTTCCATCATTATTTAGTGGTATCTTTTTATACCCACCATACCACCAGTGGTATGGCCGATGGTACGGTGGATCCGTAACGTTTTATTTCACTGTGGTCTTAGGTATATAAGGGGATGGTTAGTGGTTACTGCCTTCAGCCGGACTGTCTAATTGTGTGCCTTGCATAACTCAGAGCAAAGTCTTCTTTGAAAAGTTAATTTGGGTATGAATAATTGTCATAATCCGTTTTCTACGTGTTAAATACGTTTATATGATTACCTTGACCATAGTTATGTCAATTAAACTATTGAGACATTATAATTTAGATACCTAGTTCAATGAAATAATGTAATTGAACTAAAAAGTCCCAATAGTTCAATCAACTGAACACCTAATTGAACTGGTGGGAATAGACCATCTCCTTCACGTCCATCCCTTTTTCTCTTTCTTACCCAGGATTTATCTCTAGGTAGAGAAGTTAGTCTACTAATAAATCTTTGTATTTGTTTTTCCAATAATTGTTACATAAATTTTTAGTCGTTAAATATTAATATTAAAACAACTCGTAAGTTACTCTGTGTTGATCTTTCATTGAAATTCAGAAATTAGTTACGAGTCGACTTTGTTCTTTTACAGCTTGCGTCACTTATTTGAACAATACAATACGAAATATATAAAATTATTTCATTAAATATGCGATTGCAAAACAATTTAATTATTCTGTACACAAGCTTTTGCCCGAAACTTCGTCCAGGTCGCTAGAAAATGTTTCTATGTTCTTTTTTGTACTCCTAACAACATGTAAGCAAAATTTCACTATGATTAGTTGAGTGATTAGGGCAAGAAAGCGTAACGAACAATCAAATAAACTCACATTCTCATTTATGATATTAAGTTTATAATAAACTCTGACGTTATGGGACCAAACCATTTTGAAGTAGGAGTCCCGGGTTCAATTCCCGGTGAGATCAACTTAGGAATTGTGAATAATTATCTTGTGTTATGTAAGTTTTATTCAAGTTAGGTACCTAAAATTCTCCAAGTATTATGTATGTACTCGTACATGTCTTGATTGTAGGCCATTCTGTCGCTGCCGTATGTGCGCTGCCGACCTTAATAGGATTAAGGATTGAGATTAGGATAAGGGTTAGGAAAATGGGCTCTGGCATCCTTTATTCACTCGCCGAAACACAAAAGCACGCCCTTATTTCACAATGGTCTTCTGTAAGGGAGTGGTTACTGCCGCCAGACGGGCTGAACAATTTACGACAGCGAAACGCGGTGTGTTCTGCCACTAATATGTATTACAGTATAATTCACATGAGGACTGAAATTGTAATTGTAAAGATTAATGTAGCCATCTTAAAATACTGACTTAAATAACTGACTCTTCACTTTTATCACTGGGTAATGTTTTTACATCTGATATTAAGATTTCGTGATTATTTTTATTGTTTAAAATTATTCTATAAATTTATACATTTTATTCGATTCCCCAATAGTCCAGTAACTTTAGAATTTCACTTCGGAAAAATTCCAACCAAGGTGAAAATTTGTATACACGTACCTGTTAGCTCCAAAAATAACCTCTGAAAAGTCCCATGAGTCCAGGGGTGGGCATAACTTTTGACAGCCAAAAAACGGTAAAAATAAATTATCTTTTCGGATTTTTGCCTATATCTTCGTTCCTGTCGATCTTACCGCTATGAGGTATATAGGTCCAGACACACATGCACTGCCCTCTATGTGCATAACTTAGAATTAACTAGTGAGTACGTATCTTAAGTATGTATGTATTGTAGCAGTTATTTGACGGTAAGCAGTTTCGAGGACAGATGGTGCTGATATTATATATATATCTATACTAATATTATAAAGAGCAAAGATTTGATTTTGTTTGTTTGCATTGAATAGGCTCCGAAACTACTTCCGGGATAAGTATTTTATCCCGGAAAAATGTTAGATTAATCATCAATACATCAGTGAATTCGACCATGTACAATTGTTTTTTATTTAATTTAATATTTAATGTACCTACAGACCAAAATTATTACCTTTTTAAATATTTACATAATATGTTAAATACCTAATGTTGAACTATAACTAATCAAAATGATAAGTATATCTCATACAATTTATTGCCTCACAGTGTATTACAAGTGTATACTCTTATGACTATAAGATGTCATTTCAATACGAAGATAGGTCACCTTCGTTGATTAGCATATCCTTAATGGTTCGACCATATTTTTATTTCATTTTAGCTCAGTCGTGACTCGAGAATGACGTTTTTACGATTAGTCTCTATATTTACGGTTGTCGTCAACATATACTATGCAAGTATGGAAATTTTAATACAAATTTGTAAATTATTTGGTGAATAATGTAATGTGTGGAGTGCCACAAGGGTTTCACTTAGCCCCATGTTATCCATCTTCTTCGTGGTGATATCACTCGAAAATTAACATAGGTATTCTTAACTTGTCACGTGCTAGACTGAATTTCGACTTTAGTTTTCTAAAACAAAATTTTCTAAAGAAACAGTCATGCATAATTTTCTTGTAGTATACTAATCTTTTTTACTTAGTATAGAACAAAGTCGCTTCCCGCCGTCTTTCCCTCTGTATGTACGCTTAGATCTTTTAAGCTATACGTAACGGATTTTAATGGAAAGAGTATTAAAAGGGGAAAGTTTTTATAATTTAAAGAAAAAATCCATACGATAATATTATAAATGCAAAAGTATATGTTTCTTACTCAATCATGCAAAAATACCTTATCTGATTTAGATAAAATTTGACACACAGAGAGTTCATTACCTGGATTAACATAAATGATACATACTTTCTATCCTGTAAGCATGTTAGGTTCCTATAGAATTTTCAAAAAACCAACGACGCGTATGAAGTCATGGATACAGCTAGTAACAAGATATATAAAAGTGTATTATCACTATGACAATCCACCTCCAATCACACACAGTATTTAAAATATATTTCATTAATTTACTATATGAACCTTTCAGAAGCTATCGATTGTGGTGACTACGAAGCCTTAGACAATTGTCCCGTAAAATGCGCTTATGATACATGCGCTAAAATTGAAAAACAAGAATTAGATGTGTTCGGAACTTGCCTAAAACCTGGACAGTGCCCTCCACCAGCCTGCAAATGTATATTCAATTACAGACGAGCGGAAAATGGAACATGTATTCCAACAGAAGATTGTCGTAAGTAAAATTAGTAGTGACGGCGTAGATTTTTTTTATGATAAGGTCAACAGACAGGCTGACGGTCCACTTGATGGTAGATGGCTACCGTCGCCTATAACACAAATAAAGCCATAGGTGCTGCAAATGCGCTGCCGACCATAGTAGGACTAAGAATAAGGGATTAGAAAGGAGATAGGAAAAAAGACTCTGGCATCCCTTACTCACTCACCGAAACACAACAGCACACATGCTGTTATTTCACGGTGGTCTTCCGTAAGGGTGTGGTTACTGCCGCCAGACGGGCTGCCCATATGACTGCGAAACGCAGTGTGCCCTGCCACTATGTACTTACTTAAATGAGCAATGAGATTCGTACCTCTTTTATGGTCAACTTCTACTGATGAAAAGAAACATAAATTATCAGAATTTGATAAAACATCAATATCATATCTTACTTTCAAATAATGCAGAATATTTCTCTCCAGCTCCTTTCGAATGTAATCGTCCAAATGAGGAATACTTTCCATGTCCATCGATCTGTCCCACTGACAGCTGCAACCAAGCCACAATCGACGGTAGATGCCCTTTACCTGGCGTCATGTTGTTTGTGGTTAGATGTGTCCCAGCTTGCAGATGTCGCAAGGGATATTGGAGAAATAATGGGACATGCGTTCCATATGAACAGTGTCGTAAGTTAATCATTCTTTATTCTTTTCAAATCATTTATTACATTTTCCTTTTAACCCCCGACGCCGGACACAAAAATGGAGTGTTATAACGTGTGTGTCTGTGGAATCGTAGCTCCAAAACCATGAATTATATAATATATTTTTATCTATACTTACCATTCAATTTTGTCTTTGTTTCAGCTGAAAAGAGGTTGGATAATATTCGGAGTCAGGAAATTTTTGTTATAGATTAACCTAATTAAATACGGGGGATTATTAGAAATTAAATGAAATAAATTACGACAGTTATTAGACATATATATATATATACTTTATTTATAATGATCTTCAAATAACAATATGTTTTTATGAAAATTACACAAATTTAATTAAACAAAATACACGTTTATCACACAAACTGTTGATAACAATATCACAACCTGTTTAGCAACACAATAAACAACCGATGAATGTACAAGTTATTTGTCTTGCTCATTTCCAGTATTATTTTGCAATACTTTGGTGTCACAGTAGGTAGGTAAGTGTAAATATATAATTCACACATTGCATCGAGGTCTCCTTATTTAATTTTCTTTATTAGTTAATTCATCGCCTAAATCACTATAATATACCAACTTTCATTTGAACTAAATTTACAAAAAAAAAACTCTATTACGATTTTATTTTACATATCTTATTTTTATATTTTCTGGTGTAGTACTTGATAAATTATATTAAATTATTATGCCTGTAAGGGTGACTTGTGTAAGCTGAACTATATTATGCGATTTGTTTTGAATTTTATATGTACATTGTTGCGTTGGCTATCCATATTATAATAAAAAAAAAAAAATATATATATTAAAAATTAAAAAAATTAAAAATTAAAAAAACCTACAAGTTTGTAGCGGTAAGTAGGTACGAGTAATAATGCTTATTAGTTAGGCTTATTGTTCATCTCGCCATAGCAAAACTCGTCAAAGATCACAACTGCCATGTGTAATCTATACATATATAAAAGGCGATGTATGTATGTATGTATGTTCCCTATGGACTCCGAAACCGCTGAAGCGATTTTGATGAAATTTTCAGACAACCTTTAGATTAGTCCAGCGGGTAATCCTATGAAGTTTGGTAGCGACCGGACGCGGACGAAGTCGCGGGCACCTTTAGTGTTTTATAAATTGCCTATGTTGACTAGTGTTCGCCCATTGGTCGAAATATTACTTACTATGAGTAATCATTTTTAAGACAGGGAAATCACCTTGATAACACTATTAATAACAGCTACTAATGTAGCTATTAAACAATAACAACCGGTTGATTAAAATATAAATAAAAGTTAGTGAACTGACTTGTCCTTACCTAATTTATATTACATTATATATTCTTTTAAATTATATTGACTGTGTTATACTATATTAGATTTTGAATTGTACAGGAAAAAGTGTGATCAAAACAAGGTATATGTCGTCACCTTATTAAATGACTTGAATATGGAGATACCCATCCATAGTGCGGAACTCTTAACACGATAAAAAAATAATTAAGTACAAACAAAACTACACATATAAACTAAAAGAGAACTCATCTTAATTACAACTAGTTCAGTAGTCGAAGGAGCAACATGTACAGGCCGTTTGCCTTGATTTTTATTTGTTGTGTTATTTTGCAATACTTTGCAAGTACACAATGCTATACAGGTAAATTTTTTCATAGTATCAATTTGTTTGTAGTTAAGTATAAAAAGTTAGTTAGTTATATCAAAAATTGGTTGGTGCTTAAAAAATGTTAATGTAACACAAATATTGACAAAGAGTATTTAAAAAGACTCAAATATATCCTTTTAGCAATATGAGTTTAAAATAATTAAATTAAGTATTACTTAAATAATTAAGTAATTACTTAAAAAATTTTTGAGTCTACACTATTTAAATAGATTAGCGTCTTGGCAAGTTTTACTTGTTTTGAATGTACCTATTTCATTTATTCATATTGTTATTTAGTGTTATCCATGGCTATCGTCGCGTATAACAGAAGCAACGCTATAGGTGCAGCAAGTACCCTGCCGATCACCGAAACACAACAGCACATGTGCTGTTATTTCACGGTGGTCTTCTGTAAAGGGGTCGTTATTGGCCGCCAGACGGGCTGCCCAAATGACTGCGAACGCAGTGTGCCCTACCTTTCAATAACAATAGGTGTGTTACTTTATGTGCATAAAGAATAAAAAAAGGTCTATTTTTCAGTCACAACCGAACACCTCAAATGTACTGGCGCTCATGAATATTTTGACTGCAGTGTAGAATGCGACAATGTTTGCTCCGAGCTACACAAACAGAACAAAACTAACTGCCCAATTGTAAATATACAGTGCAATAAGAAGTGTTACTGCGAGGAAGGATACGCAAGAGACGACAAAGGCCTTTGCGTTCCCATAGACGAATGCCCTCCAAATGGTAGGTCTAATTATGGCGAGCGTTATTTTTGACTTCTTAGAGTAAAATTAAAATTTAATAAATAATACATTTCGTACTTTATTTTAGAGGCACTACAGAAACTAAGTACCTACTTATATTATACGTCATCGAAACAGTTTAAAAATTTTACTAATTTTTAATCGTTTTAATTTTATGTTTACACCAAAAGAAAAATATTTTGAAATAGTTTGACGTAAAGGAATAATTTTGCTTTTAAAGGGTAGGGTTTTAAAACAAATCTTCAATTGTGTTTCCACAATCATTTCTATGTTCTTTCAAGTAAAAGTTACATAATAGTACGCAATTTTAAATATTTGGACATTGAAAGATATATGGGACACATTTGCACAAAGTATAGCAAGATATATGTACAATATAAAATCTCTAAAATTTAAGACAAATTATTGTAATACTTCACTTTTCATTTCACAATATTTGTGCATGTAATTTCTCATCGCAAACCCCTTCAGAAATTAGTAAAGATAACACACTGAAATTATTTTACAGATAATGTAATGTTATGTCCTCCGAATGAGGAGTACAAAACATGCAAGAGGCCGTGCCCTCCAGAGTTATGCTTCTCACTCTCAGCAACATTTAAGTGCCAAGTACCGTTTCCTTGTGAGCCAGGCTGTGCTTGCAAAAGTGGCTTCCTCAGGCAAAAGGATGGAGGGCCGTGTGTACCCATATGCCAATGCCCTCAGTTAGTTCATTCGCCAGATTGTTCGTGAGAGACACAATCAGACCTGTATTTTTTTCCAAAAATACTATGTCCTACAAACGAACAGTAGGTATACATTTTGCAAAAGAACCTGCCCCCCAGATATTAGTTTTTTCATTGTTGCCTTCTTCTTTAACTGCGCAGAAACTGTGCCATGCCACCCAGGCTGCTTTTGTAACTACACAGAACCTTATGTTTCAACATTTAATGCAATTAAATGCGTAATTGTTCCTGCGTGCAGGGAGAAATTAAATATAAGTATATTGAAAAGCAACTTAGGTTATTTTCAGCCAGTCATAGCTTCAGTGAACAAAGGGACATGTTCGATTTCTGTGTTATTATGTATTTATATATTACTTACTTAATTTGTGTAATAAATTTATGTTTAATTATTTATTCCTTCTACGATAGAATATATTGAAATGTGAAATTATAGAAATAAAGACCGTGTTCGGAGGTAATAATAGTAGCCTGATATAGGTAGATAGGTACCTACAGACATTATTTTTTTAAGAAAAAAATATTTTTAATTCTTAATAGCATTCAGTCAATAGAAAAACCCAACAAATTTATATAGGACTAGCTCAGCCCGCGAATTCGTCTGCGTTAAAAAATAAAAAAAATATATAGGTATATGAGCAATAGGCCGCCTTTTTTCTGGATGAAAGGTACCCTATGTCCTTTTCTGTAGCCTTGGAAATGTGTATGCAAAATTTCATGATGATCGGTTGAGTAGTTAAGGCGTGAAAATGTAACAGACAGACAGTTACTTTCACATTTAGGCACATTAAAAATATGGATTTTTAATGTATTATAAAATTTACAATTTTATTACAATGTAGGTATACTTTAACTTAGAATAATTAGGTACCTGGAATCAAGGTATGGTAATTGTATGAATCATTTTTTTTAAAACTTGTATGAACAAACAATAGCGTTTCTGCAATACTCCTGGTATTGACCGGTGCCATATAACGCAAAATCTAATTTAATACCTAGGCTGTTTGCATGTCTCTATCAAATACAATAAAAAATCACTTTTTTAAGACGTAAAATATAGTCTTAGTCTGTCGGTGACGAACGTCGCTATGAGGGGAATTACATATTCCCGCTTGAACATAATGAACTTATCTATATGCCATTCACATCGTTAATATATAAATAAAAAACTTGTGTCGTACTTATCAGAACTTGTTTATTAGTCAAACGAGCAACATGAAAAAGTTAATATTAGTTTTTCTATTTTACTTCTTCGTGCAATGTATCGAACAGACGGAGTCTAGAAGTGGTGAGTTCGTGAATTTTTTTAAATTTTACAATTTGCAAGTCAAGCGCACGGTTGATTTTAAAACAATGCTAGACACGGAACAGTATATAAAAAGTTAGATGTACCTACCTATAGCTATACACGTTTAATTCAAAAGGGCAAGAGTCAAAGATTGGGTACCTACCCTACTTAAAATTCACTTGAAATAATATCAATAAATGCAATCCTACTAAATGCGAAAGTTTGTGAGGATAGTATTTGTTATTTTTTCACGCAAAAACGGCTTAACGGATTTGGATGAAATTTGGCACACATAATTTAAAACCTGGTTTAACGTATTTATCCAGGAAAAATGTTAGGTTCCCGAAGGATCGTCTTAAAATATAAAAAACTCGGGGTGGCAGCGCCGACGTCGTCAGGAAAGGACATAACTTATATTACTAATATTCATAATATATTTCTTTTTACTTTTCAACGCGGAAGAAGTCGCGGGCACCAGCTAGTTACTCAAATATTTTCTCATTTTGCACCAGCCAGTGCATAATACCTATGTATATACCTACATTATATTAATCCCATTTTAGATGTATGAAAATACAAAATAAATGTAGAAAGTGTATAAGTACAGCTTAGTGTATAATCAACTCTTATTTATTCAAATATGTTTAATTTTCAGATAAAACTTGCCCTAAAAATGAAGTTTACCTAACATGCAAGAGGACGTGCCCTCCTGAAACGTGTTTATCACTCATAGCGAAATTTAGATGTCAGGATCCTATCCCTTGCGTAGCAGGATGCAGCTGTCAAAAAGGTTATCTCAGAATGAAGCAAGGGGAACCGTGTATACCCATCAGCCAATGCAGAAACTAGGTCTCCAAACCATTTTAAATGTTTTCATGAAATAAATAATTCACATACATGTTCGTTCCTAATTTCTTTAAAGTACTTAGCTACTTAATATTTTTTTCTGAACACTTCTGTAACCATGATAGATATTATTATTTTATTATGAAACAATCATGTAATTATACAAAAAATAATAATAAGAATTTTAAAATATAGGTGTTAGCTACATTCACATTATATTATGCTACATGAAAGCAAGAATATTACTAATCCTAAAAAGCAATAGGTAATTCTTAGACATCATGTATGGATTAGAAATAATGATAAATCACTCGCTCAAACAGTGAAATGTGAGGAAATTTGAGGAATATGCAACAAGAGCAAAATTTAAAGATTTGTGAAATCCTTTTATTCAATCCAGTGGCTAGTGTATGACCAATTGACTATCCAGCACACTAAAACCTCTGCATCTAACTAGGAGACATAACATAAGTAGACTATAACAGATACATTATAAAAAAATCTTTATGCAGAATATGATAGATGTCTAATGAAATAAAAATACATTAATCAGACAATATTATTTTGTTTTTATTAAATATTTTTGGATTGTTTCATGTGTAAACATTCTTTTCAAATAAACTATGATGAAATCATTAACAAAATAATGTATATCTTAACAAATTACTTGACATTGCAATAAATCCCTCCCCGCCTCAACATCTTAGCAAGAATGTAATTTTATATATCTACACAAACTTTCCTTCTTTCCATTAGCGAAAATTGTATCAAAAATCCGTTGTGTGGTTAATCAGCAGTAATAAGCAATATATCTCAATATAATTATTTCAAACTAACCAATTATAAATTAGTAAGACAACTTATTCAGTTATACTTTAATATTTTTTACAACAAATAAAGAATTAAAAAATTTGGACTTAACCTTCTTTAACTGTAGCTATATGATAATATTTCTGATCTTCCTCGGATATGTTACTAGGGGCTCCAGAAAGTGGATCCTTTCCATCGTGAGACTTTGGAAAAGCGATAACATCTCTTATAGACTCTGTTTCGCAAGCTATAGATATTAATCTGTCAATACCAAGAGCTATGCCTGCATGTGGTGGACAGCCAGAACTCAAAGCATTCAAGAAATGGCTTAAACTTGCTGTATCTATTTTCAACATTCTCAATATTTCTTTTTGTAATTCTACATTATGTACTCTAACCGACCCACCTCCAATTTCGTTACCATTCATAACGATATCGTAAGCTAATGATCTCACTTTTAGAGGGTCAGTCTTTAATAAATGCATATCATCAGGGTGTGGGGCTGTAAATGGGTGGTGACAAGTTTCAAGACCATGTACCCCTTTAACAAACAATGGGAAATCAACTACCCACAAAATCTGAATATCTTTGTTAATTGTTATAATTGACTTAGATTGTAATACATCAGCTATAAGTTCACGGATTTCACCTAAACATAAGCAAGCATTAATGTTGTCACCCATAGCAATAAGGGTTGAGTTTGGCTGCCCGACTACACCTTGAATATTGTTACCTAGATCGGGGCCTAACTCTTTAGTTATATTCTCATGTAATATAACTTTAGTGTTATATTTTTTTCTTATATTTTTAATTTGTTCTTTTTGTTTCACTGTAAACTTTCCCATTTCTTTGGGATAAGGTATGGCATATACTCCGAACGTTGGGTCATCCAATTTGTCAGGAAATAAATTCTTCAAATTCTCAAATTTTAAACCATACGTTAAATTTGGTTTATCTGTACCATAGTTTTCCATTGCATATTTATAAGTCATTCTTTTAAATGGTGCTTTCGGAAGTACACGGGGAAATGTTTCAAATAATAACTGTTCAATAAGACTTAATACGCCATTTAAATTTGTAAATGACATTTCCACATCTAGCTGAGTGAATTCGGGTTGCCTGTCTGGCCGAGTAGTTTCGTCCCTGTAACACCTGGCTACTTGAAAATATCTGTCGATTCCACCGGACATTAAAATTTGTTTGAATTGTTGAGGGCTTTGTACCAATGAATAAAAGAGACCAGAATGACGTGTAGGAACGACAAATTCTCTTGCACCTCCTGGTGTACGACAGAACAGGGTAGGAGTCTCAACTTCTACAAATCCATGTGTTTCGACAAGAAAGCGCCTCATGTTGTGAAGCATTGTGGATCTTTGACGTAAATTATTTTGCATTTCAGGAAACCTTAAATCCACATATCTATGTTGTAGTCTCAATTGCTCTTTTGGTTTTTGGTAGTTACGCAAATTGAATGGTAAATTATTTACAGAATTAAGGATTTCAATGTGGTCAACAGCTACCTCTATTTCTCCTGTTGGCATTTGAGGGTTTATCATCGGTTTTGGTCTACAAATGACTGTTCCTCGAACCAAAACTACAGTTTCTAAGGACATATTTGAAATGTCGGACTCATTGCTAACAATACATTGGGTAAGTCCATAGGCATCTCGCAATAGAAGGAATTTTGAATGGCGAATGTATTGAATCCAGCCACAGAGCGTAACTTTTTGGCCAGCATTAACATCTCGTAATTCGCCACAAGAATGAGTTCTGTATGAAAACGAATTGCAGTCTTGTTCAATATTTATTTTCTCAGCAAGCCGTTTTTGACGAGCATGTGTAGTATGAAGGCGTGTTGTTACATATAATTTATTATAAATTAATCTATTTGGTATTAAAAGTTGCCGAAAAACTTTATCGTTTAATTTACTGTTATAGGTTATTTGAGGTAAACACCTACTAATCTTTTTCCACATATTGATCAGATTTATAATTTTATATTTATTTCATTATTTTATAACAAAAGAACACACTGCCTTAAATATATATTTTTTATATGATTTTGTAAAAATACTTATCAGCTACTTTAAATTGGCATTGGCATTAAATTCAAAACTTTGTATTGTTAATTTTATTGTTTGTTACACAATGAATGAATGACTTTGAGTTTAACTTTGACATTTGACAATTTCATTGATAGCAAAGCAGCAAGGATGTTGTTAACAAAACTAGATGACAGACTGACGACACCTTAATATTATGTTGACTTACTCTTTCCAATTATTCCCAATTCTGGGAGTCTCATGCAAAAGTTTAGTAGGTAATCATTGCCAAGATATTACGGGTAATAATAATAAAAATACCACTCATATATGTACTATTATATAATATTAATACTAGGTATTTATTATATGTGAATATGTATAGGTAATTTAATTATGTTACGATTCATATAATACACCAAATGATTGTTTGATATTTTAGCTATTTAGTGGTGTACTTGATTAAATTTTGGATGAAGATGATAGTAGGTATGTAGTTACAACATTAAACAGAATCCCCCGATTTTGTTATCTTCAGTTTTCTGAATTGCCTCCCAATATGGAAGCAAATTTAAATTGACGTACGTACTCCCTAGTTACGTGACCACCGTGAATCTTTTGAGGTATTTACGTCAAAATCGAGAATTATTTTCCCCAATGGGTCAATGGGTGAATAGAAACACTATATTATACTATTTTCACATAGCGTGGGTAGGTAAGCAAAATATTTTTCAAAAAATATATAAATTATAGAATACCAATATAAATTATATCGTTTAAATTATTCAATCGATATCCTTTACTTCGATTCGTCTCTATAGTAGCTTCAAATACCAAACGTCACCGTTTCCATCCTACCTATGTGATGAAAAATATTATAGTAAAATGATAAAACTGCTTACGACTTAGGTAAAACATAAAAGCTTGTAACAGCGCCATCTTACAATTACATGGATATACCTATGGTAGGAGAGCTAGTGAACCATCCGACTAATCCGTTTGGCACAAAGCTAGGATTTTTTTTATTGATATTTTATTATCGGTCAATTAAGAAAATACCGGTCTGGCAGGCATCTCGCGGTTGCGTCATATCAAATAAATTTTTGAAAAAGTTTTTTGTAACTACTCGCACTAGGCTACAATTTTAATATGTTGTAATTTTTTTGTTTAGTACCTACATAAGTTTAAAAAAGACAGGCTGCTGTCAAATTATTTTTAAGCCTATTTGAAAAACGCCATGTTGGCGCTGTAGGCTATAGAACGAGTCTCCATGGAACTAAAATTAGTGATTATACAAAATACGCAAACGTCAAAATTAGTTGTCGGGACAATCGAGGGCGGCGTTTCAAAATGATACAAAAAATTAGCTGTCATTTGTATGGGACCGCCTGTCTTGTGGTATGAGTATAACCATGGTAATGGTATAACTATATTACAAGTCAGTAGCAACAAATAAAATATGCAGTAACATCTATACAAACACTAAAGAAATTTAACCGTATAATTGTATCGGGGGTATTATTACTACCTACCTCTATTTGAATCTGATCTAATCTACTTCTATTTTAAAATTTATAGAATAAAGTCGCTTTCTCCTTTGTCTGTTTCTGCGTTTTTTTATTGATATTTTATTATAAGCGGTTCTGTGCTATGCTATAGCATGTGTTCTCGATAGCTCGAGACAGTTACTAATTGTAATTGTAAGATGGCGCTGGTATAAAGTTTTATATACATTTCTTTTTTATATGGTGTTCTAGATCGCGGTATCAAAGTGATTTTACTTGTTATCATATATACCAGATGACATCAAATGAATCACACATCACAATTGGTGGCTTTCTTGAACAAAGGCCGTGAATGCCACCCGTGGTTCGCTCCAAGGTTGTCAGGATCGGTTCTTTGGGAGGGGAAGTTGCCTTTATGCCGTTTTTAACACATTTTATGTCCTGATTCACCAATTTAGCATTACACTGATTGCAATTTGACCATGGGAGGTTTACAAAGCCGGGATAAAAAGTATGTTTAGAAATTTAGCTTATCAAGCAGATTAGACAATGGCCAAAGGAATGTAGAATGAACACGTATATGATTCACTGAATAATATGGAAAAGTTTAATAAAATTAACTGGTATGTAGTATTCGTCCTTCACCCATCTTTTTACCAGAAGAAAATTGTTATCTATAAGAAAATAAATAGCGATTGTGTTGTCTATTAAATTATGTTCTTGCATATAAATATGTATGTGCTCATTGATATCCCTAATTAAATAATAATAATAAATAAAAACTAGTTGCTATGATGCGTCCTTCTCTATCACTGCATGTAGTACATCTTTGCTTGCTCCAACAATAACTGGTAACCGTGGTAACAAAAAAAACCGTGTTTTCTTTGTAAGGGCCCGGGACTTTTCAGCCCATGTGTTACTATTGCCACAGTAGGCTTTGAAATTTCTAGAGAACATTTCATCGGCGGAGTTGCGGAGTGTTTTCATCCGACCTCACAACTTTGCCTATAGCGGACGCGGAGGACGCCAAGAGGTTTAGTCGGTAGGTTTACCCCACTACCATCTCGGGGCGGGAGTCCGACATAACCCACGGGTCTGTCCCCAGGCCGGTGGGTATCCATGATGGATTCCTTTTGTAAAAAAAAAGGGACATTTCATGGGAATTCCAAATTACCATGGACATGGATACATCTACCAGAAATTCGACCTAAAAATCTTAGTGAAAGAAAACTGACACAGTTTCCGAAGTAGGTACCTAACCTCAACTGTTTCAGTTAAATTGTTTTTTTTTTTCCTAAAATACTTTACATACGTAAGCAGTCATTTTAATCAAGAAGCCATTTATACCTTAGGTAGGTACCTACCTACTCGTTTAGAATTATTTGGCATCATGTAAACAGCCCTACCTAGCATGTTGCAATGCTATGAAGATTTTAATTTTTCAAGCTAAACTAGCCTGGCGTCTTCCGGGAACGAGAAGAGTAGGTACCTGTCTCTCCGCGAGATATTATATCATCAAATTATCAATTGATATTATTATACTAATGTCTTAGGGGCCCGGGTTCAATTTTCGGCGGGGTCAACTTTGAAAATGAACTTTTCAAAGATTGCTCTGGTTTGGATTTGGAAAGTAGTTACAGGCCACACTGCTTTCAGTCATTTGGGCAGCCCGTCTGGCGGAAGTAACAGCGTATGTGCTGTTGTGTTTCGGTGAGTGAATAAGGGACGCCAGAGCCCATTACCTCATCCTTTCTTTAAAACTTCTATGGTCAGCAGGGCACTTGCAGCACCTATGGTGTTGCTTGTTATAGGCGACGGTAGCCAACGACCGTCAAGTGGACCGTCAGCCTGTCTGTCGACTCTAACGTAAAAAAAAAACTATTATATTCTGTTACACCTATTATTATTGTATATTCTGAGGTTACACATAAAAAATAAACTACAGTGTGCAGATAGAAAATTTATTTAAGGATTAATAATTTTTTGAAAAGTTTAAAAAGACTTTTTACTATTCTAGTAGAGATAGAATATATCGCTCGAACTAGCACTTTAACTCTGCTTATACTTTAGTATAAACCTAAGTAAGTAACTTTTTAACGGCGATTTGTATCGATTGGATACATTAAAGAATAATCAACGAAAAAAAAAAATAACGGAAATAAAGAAATTAACAAACAAAGTTATACAATTTGTAATAAAATAATAATCCTTAGGTACCTACTAAACTAAGTAAACAATTTACAAGTTAATTGTATAAGTATGGTTAAATAAGAAATAAGTAAAGTTTTTTTTCTTAATATCTACTTAATTATTAATAATAATTTCTTTTCCGGTTATGAGTAATCAAACTGAATGAATGAAACTAGTCAGTTACAAATATAAAGTCTGAGTCAAATAATATAAAGAAAATGAAATATCTGTTTCAATACCAATATTGGAACAGGTTATACAATACAATTATTGTAGAACACTGTTGGTAGGTATTTCAGATAACAAATAAAAATGCTTCAAAAATGAGAATTTCAAGTGAAATTTTTGTCAAATTGGGACATTTTAACACACCAGTAAAATTATTGTCAAGTTTGGTAATTGATTCCAATGAAGGAAAAACATTCAAAACCAATTATATTATAAGAGAAATTATTTATCAAAATAAGGATATTAACTTATAACTATAATAATAAATTTTAAAATGTTAAAATTCACTGCCAATGTGCAGCAGGCAGAGCCAATGGGGCAGATTGGTGTATTTGAGAATTGATGTAGTTGTAGCCACGAGTGTTGTAGACGTTGGTAGTGGGGATTTGATAAAATGGTTGAAGAGGTGGAGAAGTGAAGTACAGCACTCCGTTAGTTTTCCTTTCCTGAAAAAAGAGATCATTTCAAAAAGGGCCTCACCAAAACTTTCCAGGTAATTGAAAGTCTTTGGTATACATTATACTAGCTGTCCCGCTCCCGGCTTCGCCGGGGGTGCATTTTTTTCCGTAAAAACCTTCCCTAATTATCCCTCTATCCATTGGTGAAAACCGCATGAAAATCGGTGCAGTAATTTTTGAGTTTATCGCGAACAGACAGACAGACGCGGCGGAGAACTTTTGTTTTATAATTGTTTTACAATATTTAAAATATTTATTATGTAGAAAAGTAATTTTTATTTATTCATTTTTATTTTACTTTTGTTGTGTTTGCACTGCAAATCCAAATAGTGTTACACCAGTCTATATAACCGATTGAAGGACTAACAACTATTAAAAAGGAAATATTAAATTTGAATAACCTTGAGATGCTGGACTGCTTGTTGTGCCGCGTCCTCGTGAGCTTGAGAAACAGTGTTACAAAGTTTGCTGGTGAAGGTGATACATACGGGCGCATGCACCAAAGGCAGTTTTACACGTGGCACGTCCAAATATGAAATGTATCCTTGATAGCCATTCCAGCAATCGTGCTTCTTACAAAAGTACTCAGGTTGAGCCCAGCCGTGACTAAAAACAACACATGGATTAGTGCTACATATTTTTTTTCCTTGGCTGTTACAAATTCGGGAAAAGGAATTTGTAAGGCCTTATGGCGTCAGGAAACAGGAGTGACAGAATCCAACAGGTTATTGGTATTCATATGTGAGAAATTCCCTAAGTACCTACAAAATTGGGGTTGATCACTAATGTTATTGAAAATTATTTACATAACTTAGTACCAAATACAAACATAAAAAAAAAGAAATATCACAAATAATTATAACACAATTCAAAAAAAAAAAAAAAAAGAAATATCAGAAATCTGCCCACTTGCATTATCTTCAGGTGGATAAAGCATATTATTCCCTCGATGAGTTTCTAAATGATGAGACTACACAATCCAAATGATGCAAACTATGGCTCAATATAAATATGTACTAAAATATATTTTAATACTTAATAACTCGGCCTTTCGGTTGAATGGTTTAAAATAAGCATATAGCTATCAATTCATCAAATTCATTCATTCATCAATCAATTTTGAAATTGATTTTTTTTTCTAATATTTGCATGCAATTCTGAATGATAATCAATAGATAAACTTTCTCTTATCTCTTGAATTAATTTATCTACTTAAAATTAAATCTTTGTTTTAAATAGGTATAACTGAAATATTCTCGCTTTAGAGAAATCAAATAAATTTAATAGAAAAAATAAATCTGATGGGGTGTCGAGTGATCATAAAATTTTGGAAACACAAGTACCGAAGGTCCGACTGCATTCCTTTTAGTCAGTGACAAAACCAGCTGACTTTCTGACCACATAAACCACGTCCTAAGTGAATGTTACCAACATAAAATTATTATTAAATAATTAATTATAGTAATATTGTTAATGCCTACAGCACATCAATGCTTAGTTTGCCACCACATTTTTGAAGTCTTTCTGGCGATCATATTATAATGTATTATAAAAATAGAACTCACCTTTTACACATTTCATAAAGTTCATACACAGCAGTAACTTTTGTATCTTCTGATGGCATGTGTGGCGTTGATAGCTTTGTCTCGATGTGTGAATTATAGCTGTTATCAACACCGCATGCGAAACCTTCGTCAAGGGCTCTTTGGTCACATGACTTTTCCTGTTCATAAGGTTTGTACATAAACAAAGCTTCTGAGTTTATTTTTCTGTATTTTTTAAACTTTGCATGGCCTTTAAAAGCTTTCTGAAACTTATATTCTTCACGGACCACCGGTCTGGCCCAGACTATTTCAATATCATTGCCATCTAGTACTAAATTTTGTAATTTTAACAACGCCTGCTCTGCATGTGATCTTTTAAAGAAATGAATGAAGGCATAATTATAAATTATTTTCAGTTTTTCTATTTTTGTATTTATTGCGTCCTCAAAGACAGATTTAATCAGTTCTGGTGTTGTAGCAATTGAAATATTTCTTGCATACAACACTTTCACCTGCAAAGCAGACACTGTCCATTAACGTACAAAATTATCCAAGGATTAATTTTTCTTTACTAATATAAAAGAATTGTAGGTATTTTTGTTAGTGTATACTAATATTATAAAGAGGAAAAATTTGTTTTTTTGTTTGCATTGAATAAACTCAAAAACTAATGGATCAATGTTAAAAATTCTTTCACTTATAGAAAGCTATATTATCAGCGAGTAACATAGGCTATATTTTATAAAGTTACGCTGACGAAATCGCGTGCAACAGCTAGTAAAATAATAAGAGTAAAAGAGGCATACCTGCTCCATCAGTTCGTCATCGATGTCTGGCTCGGGCTCCGCCCAGTCAACTACGATTTCGCGATCAAAGAGCCTGCTAACTCCTGGCACTAAAGAGCGTCTCGCCATCGCAGCCGCTTTATGAGACGCAAATTCTACAAACACGAACCCACGATTGAGATTCTTCTTATAGCAATTTTGGTACAGATGTATGTTGACTATACCAGACACCAATTTATTCAATTCTGTGAATATTTCTTCTTTGGACTTCTTTTTAGGTATGCCTCCCACGTAAAGCCGGCAGTTGTCTACCGATTTCACCACACCAATATGGCGACCCGGTCTGATCTGGTAGCCGTTCAGTTCTTTTATCGCCCTTTTGGCCTCGTTTATATTTGAATAGACGGCGAATCCAAAACCTCGATTCGATCCGGAAAAATCCATCATCAAGCGGAATTCGTAGATCCTGCCAACACTCGACAAAACGGGGACAAGCTCATCCTCGAAAACATCTCGTGGGAGATTGCCGATAAATACCTCGCTACCTCTCGGTGGTGGAGGGCCTACCCAATTCGCTGGTGGACCAAATCTCCTTTGCCCGTTTTGCTGGACGATATTACAGCCAGTTTCACGTTTCAGTTCTTCCAGCTTCATTTTTGCAATACTATTTATTAATTCCATGTTGGAACTCATAAAACATTAAGGCTTCGCGCAGACAGAATAACAGAAAGAGTTCAGGCGTTCTGTTGTACGTTCCGCGTTCTTTGTAATGATAGACTTGTTAGCGGTTCGCTCACACAGAGGTAGCCAGACCGCGCCGGTCAGTGTTAATGCTTGCGTTCTATTTCCAAAAAACAGAAATACAAAGAACGCGTTACTTCGCTTGGGGACCCTGACGAGTGACGCGCGAGTATGCAGTAGCACCGTGCGCAAACGGCTACCAATGAAGAGGAGGCGGTAAAACAAAGTGCGTTCCCTTTAAACTTTACCGACAAACACCCCGCCCGGCCCTCTGCGGAGAGTGGGGATGGGGACACTTGAAAACTAAAGCGTAATAAGCGCATAATATTAATACTTTATTTTTACAATGATTACAAATCGAATAAATAATAACATAGAAAAATATTGAATAATGCTGTAATATTTTATCGAATTAGCAATGTTGAGTTACGACGACGAATATAATATAATGAAGAAAAAAGAATACTAATAACGGAAATGAGAGATCGCATCGCTAATTTGACACAATGAATTATCTTTTTATACTTTATACTTTTAAAATACAATATTTTTAACAATTAAAATGGTTATTATTAAATCGTATGATTTTAGATAAAATTTAATGAAAACTAACTGTATTTTCAAACTATTGGTTTTCGATTGCTTTTACAAACCACATTGGATGTCAAAGTAAGGAAGTATCTATTTCCGGCATCACTCATCAGTAGATTACAGTTATGTACTACAAAACTGTTTTTAGTTGGTTTTTAGTACCTACAAAATTATGGGCCTCTTTCACCATCTCTGAGTAAAGTGTCAAGTAGGCCAACCGCCATTTAAAGTCACCGCTCACCGGGAATGAATGAGCTGATATACCTTTGTTTGTACGGTAAAAGTCCCAAACATTAAAAAGAAAATAATAAAAAACTTCGCCTATCGAAACCGAGTGCATAATTTAATAAAACATAGGATTACTTATTTCTAAAAGTAACTAATCAACACTTTACTTGTAGTTGGTAAAAGAGGCCCTAAGTCATTTATTACTTATTTTTATCAAACAATAATAAAAGGAATAGCGTTGTCGTGGGTAGATTTTTATTAATAAGAAATAGGTTATATAAATAATGTCAGATTTTTGTTATCTAAACTTCTATGTATACTTACAACTATACAGAAGTCTGACATTATCAGCCGATACAATAAGTTTTTTCTTATTTGTTTGCATTTTTGAATGTTTTTCCTATTTGTAAACAATATCGATAAAATACGTACCTAATAGTTTTATTTATTTTTACAGTTTTTTTAGGATGTACAGTTACAGGTATTATTATTATACCTACAGTTATAGCAGTCAAAAATTATAAAAACTATTTTTCTGACCACGGGTACATACAACGTGTAAACCCGTGGTCAGAAAATATTTAATGTTGAATATTTAAATGCTTTTTGAAACATTTCGTGGCTCTCACGATTTTATTATTCTTATGTACCTACCTACCTACTACAGTTTTCTGGTCAATCTTATTTTTTAAATAAATAATTTATTAGAAAAATAGATAATTGTTTTGTAGCCATAAATAGATACGAATATTGGCATAATAGTTACTTGAGTGAAAAAATTGTATGGGAATAATATCTGCCCCGAAACCAAAGTATTGAGATGGGGTCAAATATTTAAATTTCCCGCGCTGTTTGAATTCAAAACATGCGTGTCATGTATTCAAGTTCGCTGGTGTCATGTCACTCACATTCAGTGTTGCCAGATAGGCAGTCAAAATCTGTATTTCAAAATGTAAAAAATCTGTATAATATCTGTATCTATATAAAAATCACTCCTGACTGACTGTAGTGTGTAAGTAACCGTGTGTATTGAAAAATGCTCACTTTTTAATACCCAACCTTTAAATAATCGTTTCTATGAATATCGTCACTGGTGAACTTAAGAATTCACAGTTGCAAAAAAACTTAAATTAGGTAAAGATAAAAACTTTTAATCCTTTACTCATTCCTACTTAACATTTTTTAATTTTAAATTTTAATCCTAATTTTAATACTTAAAAATTATGAAATAAAAAACAAGTTAACACACTAAACTGAGTCTGACACAATCACAGATGTTTCACACATAAAGCCATTTTTGGCAAAAGTAGGTACAAATTTAATTTCCAAAATGAACAAATACAATATTTAATACATAGGTAACTGGAAATTATTATTTATTTATTAATCATTTTCATTTATACATGTATTCGTTCATTTTGGAAATTCAATGTGTATCAACCTGCATGTCAAAGCAAGGCTCTTTTGCCAAAAGTTGCTTGGTATGTAAAATACCTTTTACATATATCAGTTCTATATCAGTTTCAGTTATATATTATTATATATCAGTTTCTAGTCTTCTAGTCTAGGTGTGTTAATGGAAGAAAAAATCCTTTCGACGGATGCATTGCTATAATACCTATATCTACTTATTCCGTGATTTAAAGTACAAAAAGTAACTTCTGTTCCTTATGCACATCTTAAGTAATGATCGACATGAAAGGAAATTATTTCCGCTAAAAAAAAAAGATGACATTAAGGGGCAATTTTAACATATTTTAAATTTTTGATAATCTGTATATATACAGATAAATTTGTATATCTGGCAACACACTGAATTCACATTTAGCTTTCGCACTTTCTGGTAGCATTAAGCCATCGATGTTCATGCTCCATAAACATCAATGGTATAAATCAGGATTGGATTTGTAAAACATAATATTAATTTCTCAGATCGCAATATCAAATGAGACGTCGAAGAAAGACTTGATTGATTGTTACATATTTTTTGTATAGATTATATTACCGACTGGTTTGATTTTATTAGGTAGGTACACTTGAAGGATTATGCAGATAACATTTTTGTGCAACTAAAATTTTGAACTGATAAATTGGCCTGGTGCAAGCAAATGTCGACTTTAAGGTGATGAACCTTTTCTTACCCCGATTGTACCTAGACGATCGCTGATCGCTTCAAATTTCGAATGTTCGAATCTCTCCTGAGGTAACTGGATACGTACAAAGTACTTTATGCTGTTGATAGAGATCAGCTGACATGATTTTATTGTTCTTTTTTCTACCCATATTAGTTAGTTTTGATTTCTTTTTTAAAATAACGATAATAGAAAAGTCAACAATCTTTCAACATATTTTCCATGAACTTGACGCACGCACGTCAAACATATAACACCCCTTTTTTGCGTCGGGGTTTAATAAAATGACACGTATATTAGATAGGTAGGTATATAGATAGGTATATTAGATCCTACTAGCAATGGATAGGGATTGGAGACTTTTTTGAAACAAGTGTTTTAAATCTTTTGCACTCTTTTGTTTTTACATTTATTATTAATTATAGGCAAGTTAACGAGAGTTGGCACGTGCAACACATTGACACATTGCGCATTTCCCCCTTGTTTTAATTTTTACAGATTTCAGATTGTAGATTCAGTACCCAACAGATTTTATAAATATTGCGAAATTGGTTAAAATATAACCATTTTTTCAATATACTGTGTATAAAAATGCATTGGTGTGAGTACTGTGAACGTGCCAACTTTAGAAAATTCACCTATGCCTAATCATTTTATAAGCTCAGAAAGTTTTTGTAGAATTATTCAAAAACACATATAAAAATATAGACACGTAAGTAAATGCTCAATCCATATGTATATTACATATAAATAAGTAAGTAAATAGCTTTCAAATAGGAATTAAACCACGTTCCCGACTAGGGAGAGGCATTCAGCTGTAGGTTAGGTAATTAGGTACCTACCTAGTCATTCTTAATACCTACACGAACTGTATCTGTTGTTTTTAACCCCCGATAAATAAATACTATAAAATACTAGAATTTTTTAACCCATAATATAATTTCATTTACTTTACTCGTTAGGAACTTATACTTATTAAATTAAGTAATATTTATTGTGATAAATTAGTTTTTAGAACAGTTGAGTGATGATTTAAAAAAAAAAACGCAAAAGAATTTATTATAATAAATGTTTTATTTACATTTAAGTACAATATTTTATTATTATTATACTATGCCTATATATACAAATACATTTCACAGTACAAAGCGACATTATTATACATAACTTATAGTATAGGTATCATAATGAAGAAATATTTGCCAAGTTTGCAATTAGAGTTTTGTAAACGAACATAACATAGATAGGTAATGCCATGTATTTTTTATTTATTTTTTTTGATATTTTTTTGAAACACAGTTTTATCGCATTTAAACTTAATTCTATTTTAGGAGTGTTTTCAAGTTTCATAAAAATTAGCTTATTTCTATTTTAATTTCATACCGTTTGAGGCCTTTCTTAACGATAAAATAAAAATACGCTGATATTAAAAAGAAAAACTAAAACAAATCGCCCACAAGAAAAGATAAAAGTTTTGTATTATTACCACAGTCGCTTACTTATAAACAAATCAGATAATTTTCTTTTTTTTTTACAGTAACAAAAACATGAATACTTATTTACAACCAAAAAAAAAAAAAACCACACACATGTAAATAAATAACATTTACCTTAAAAAGTATGAGTTTATCATCTGCCTCGTATACTATTAAATACAATTATTTTTAGATCTTTTTTCTTTCGAGTATGAACATAGCGGATTCTTGGATTTAATACTAATTTAGAAATGCGATTAATTTTAAACACGTTTCACTTTAAATAAACATTAAAATAATATTTAAAAACACAAACTAAATATCTTTAAACCGAATTACTGATCACACGTTTATTTCGAAGAGTAACTTTATAATTTAGTTCATAATTTTAATATACCTATACATTATAAATAGTCACAGGCAAATAGGTCGACATATTTCTTTTATATTTTATCCTAAGAATATGTTGTCTCAATTTACTATAATGCGAATAACCGAAGACAGAATGCGAGGGAAGACATACGAAAGAAATTCTAATATTTCACTATTGACAAACCAATTTTAAATTTACTAATACCTATAGCTAACTTGTTTTCATTGAAAAACATTATTGGCTTTTAGTCAGCAATTAAAATAATTAAATCGACGAGAAAATGTCATACATTCTGCACATTTTAGAAATTAATTATAACAGATATTGAAATTGATTTCAGTTTTTTTTTTGTTTGCATCCAATCTCAGAAATGTCATGTTTTTTTATTAATTTCTACGACCAATAGCTAACAAGTAATCGTGGGGTTAAAACATAATATTAGAAGAGAAATATACAATGATTTCTAAATCAGTGTCAATTATATCAATCCTGTGGATGAAGGGACTGAATTTAATAATGATGACTTGATTTGATGGTAGATGCTTTTTTTTTAATCGATTGATTTACATATTAATTAAAAAAATTATTATTAAAAAAAAAATTGGTGTTGCCATACACAACGCCATATCTTATCGCCGAAGTCTTTTTACCGTTTGAGAATAAAATGTAAACAGAATAATTGTAACTTTGTAATACACTTTGCTATAGGTACTCTATTGAATGATCGTTTCATATATCATCACTATGATCCATGGCCTTGTTATCATAAGCTTGACTGTTGCTGTTTTGTGACTTGAGTGGACTATTTGTTTCTGAAAGACTTTCGTGCGACACTGTAGTGTGACCGCGCGTTGCCGAGGGGCTATCGAGCGATTCTGAAAGGAATTTTATTAATTATAACCTTTGATTATATTACAAAAATTAATATATTTACAAAACTAGCTGTCCCGCTCCCGGCTTCGCCCGGTGTGGCAATTTTTATAATAAATATTTATGTACTTAATCCAGCCGATAAACTACCTTACACCGCCATCTGTGAGAATCTCATGGAACTCACAGTTTTTTTTTTAAATCTTATTTTAAAAGTTATCTGTGAGTTCCATAAAATTCTCACAGATGGCGGTGTAAGGTCATTTATAACTCTCATATAAACAAATAATTTTCAATAATAAATACTATTGAGATAAAAACTATCCTATCCTTTAAGTTGGATCAAATTACACATAGTTACGAAGTTTTATCGAAATCGGTTCAGTAGTTTAATAGTTCATCGAGGACACGCAATGTGATATGTAATTTTTAAATATATAACTTGCTGGTGCCCGTGACTTCGCCCGCGTTCAAAATCATATACTAAGACCTTCCTCGAGAACCACTCTAACCATTGGTGAAAACAGCATGAAAATCGATGCAGTAATTTTTGAGTTTACCGCGAACAGACAGACAGACAGACAGACAGACGCGGCGGAGGACTTTGTTTTATAATATGTAAGGGAGATAAAATATAAATAATGAGAGATAAGATAAGTGGGCGACAGTGACAAAAAATTCATGGCTACGAAAAGTCCCCAAGAGCGTGAGACTCTTTAATCTCGGGGTCGTGGGTTCGAGCCCCACGCTGGGTGAGAATATACGGGCGGTGATGCTCAAGCAACTCGTTGGAAATTTGAATTTGGAACCACTTCTTGTTGAGTAGTTATGTTACCGCTGTAGGGTCGTTGGGCGTCGTCGGCGTCCGTCTCGAAGGAGGGGCTGGTGGAGGCCTCCAAGACCCAGGGCTGTCTCTCGGCGGAGCACCAGGCGCCGTACACCACCGCACCCACCACGTAGATGCAGCTCGACAACATGTACACCACGCGCCATTGCTCCGCCGTCTACCGTCAACGTCACCGTTACTATTTTCCATCATCATTCAACAATACAAACTAACCTCCGACCATGTCATGATAATATACCAAATTACACATTGATAGGGCTGATAGTTTTCAAACGCCTGAAAATATCTTCATTAACTATAATATAGCTAACAATAACTTGTAACTAAAATAAAAAAAAGTTTGTCCGCGTTGAAAAATTAAAAATATAACAACACATCTTTATCGCTGTGAGGCCACCCGATTTTTTTAATATTTTAGGTGACCTACCTAATAACCTAACCTAACATTTTGTAGCATAAAAAGTTATTAAACTAAGCGTGTGTATCAAATTTGATTCAAATCCATCGAGCCGTGTTTGCGTGAAAGAGTATCTCCATCTCCATCCTACAAATTTCCGCACAAATTTTCGTATTTATTCTAAAATATTAATAGGATATTTGAATGAACCTTGTCGGTGACGATTGATCCCGCCAACGGAGGGCTGATGATGCCTGGCAGCGTCGCCAGAGTGTTGGACAAGCCCATCAGTACGCTGGCGTGAGGTGGGGCGATGTCCAGATGGTTCACACTGAAACGTAAAACAATCAATATACTAAATTCTATTCTCAAAGTGCATTTCCATAAACAATTGACAATTGACAAGTTTAAGAAAAATAATTACTTTCACAATTTAAAAGAAAAAAGTGAAACTTCTTTGGCGATCAAATATAAAGTAACCGGTAGATGTAGATGCAATAACGTTACAAGAAGAGTCACTTCATCGTTACACTAAAGCGTCACACAATATAACAATTACTATGAAAATTTTAAATTTAATATTTTTTAAGTCGATCTTGTAACTTTACTGTCATCGCGCGCCAAAATGTTTCATTTTAATAAAGTTAAACCCATTGTTTCTAATTCCAGGCTCCATAGGAAACTTAATTCTTTTAAAGGTTAACTATACTACAATAAGTTTAACAAACGATGCACAGCAATAACTAAAATCAAATAATTTATCCAAAGAAAATGCGTGAACGAACATGTATTGTTTTTGTCTTGACATTGAATGCAGAGCAACTAGAGAGATTCAGGTTGACTCGTAATGTAGAGCCTTAAGACAAACTGAACACCTTAACCACTCAACCAATGTCTTTTCTTATAAAGCACCGATGCAATAATAATAATAATAATCATTTATTTGCTGAATATAGGTTACAATGGTTTTACAGTAGATAAATTTCGCTACATTCTACCCTTTGAGGGTGTGCAAATATTTTAAGTAAGTACACTAAAACAATAAAGCTAATTGATATTACTAATTGTTACAACGAATTATCAGACATGTAATCTTTTATATCATAATAGCATTTGTCGACGAGTAATTTCTTCATTTTCTTCTTGAATAAATTTATATTAAGTTCTTTAAAGGTGTTTGGAATTTTATTATATATAACTGGCGCTTGACAAAAAACACTTTTATGCATTAGGGCTGTGTGTGCTTTTCGACTGCATAATCTGTTGGGATCTCTTTGTGCTCTTTTACTATCATCAGAGACTCGCTTAAATAGGTTGGGGTTGGCTTTTACATATACAACAACCTCATATATAAATAGCGATGGAAGTGTCAGGATTTTATACTTTTTGAAAAAGGGCATACAACTATCTATAACTTTTAATTTAAACATGGCTCTAATACACCTCTTTTGTGCCTTGAAAATAAAATTTCTGTCTGTCGAGTTACCCCAGAATAGAAGCCCATATCTTAACACAGATTCAACAAGTCCATAATATGCTAATAAGAGTGCATCAATGCTTAAAGTGTTAGTTAATTCATGCAGGGCATATGCTTGTTTGCTTAGACGTTTTCTGACACTTTCAATATGACATTTCCAATTTAATCTATTATCGATTTCTAACCCTAAAAATTTCGTTGTGTAAATTTCTTTTATAATTTGGTCTTCATAATGTATGTCCTGGTGTGATATGGCAGGTACCCTTTGACTGAAGTGCGTGATATTTGTTTTCAACAAATTAATTCTTAAATTATTATTATTTAACCAATGTATAATCCTTTTCAAAGCAATACTAATGTCATTACCGTAAGTATCTTTGTCTTTACATTTTATTACCATGGTGCTATCATCGGCAAAAAGACACATGGGATGGGAATAGAAAGTATTATTTAATGAAGTTATGAAAGACAATTTAGATTTTAGACGATACCTGAATCCGGACCAAGCAAAGCCGCCAAGACCGACTGCGATGGTGAGGAAAACAAGGAATCCGGTCACCGTAGTGCAGAACGACGCAGAAACCATGAAAACAGCCTGAAACAGAGAAAATGTATTTTAAACAAGTGTCTTACACATCATATTAAAAAAAGTGTAAGTTAACGTACTCTTAAATATTTTCAGTAAAATTATATTCATGTCTTTTTATATATATTTACGAATGATTATAGTTACGATACACATTATTGTACACATTGCTGTTTCATCTAATGAAATATTTGATAAGGGAATAAAAGAAATAGTTTTATGGAAACATTAAAAAGTAAATAGAAATAGTAAATGTAAAAAAAATATAAAAATTAAACCTAAAAATGGCACCAAATTATTATTATACCTACATAAAAACAGTGCCAACGTTACAATGTAATTTTTTTTAAAAACATTTTGAATTAGATAATTTGTATAATAAAATACATTGGAAATTGAACTTACCTCACAAAAAAATCAAAATGCTTCAGTCGGGAAAATACTCACTAGATGTTGAATAAATTAGCAAAATAGACTCACTTGTGCGATAAAAGCACCGCAATTGAACAGCTTCCTTATGTTGGTCCTGGACAATATCCTCCGCTTGAGGAGCCAATCGGCGACGTGGCCAGCGACCTGGAGCACTATGGCCATCGCCAGGTACGGCACTGCCGACAGCCAGCCCGTCTGTGACGTCTCGAACCCAAACACGTCTGAAATTAAAGGGCTTTTTTTTTGTAATTTTATGGCCTGGTTAATAGGCATTTAAGCCAAGTCTTTATTTTACAGCAAATACATCTTTAGCTTATATGAGCGACAGCTGAGGATGGATAGCTTGATATGGAAAGAGAAAATACTCGGCGAGAGCGGCTCAGGAGTAAAGACATCTCAATATGATTTCTAAACTAATAAATATTAGCAATAACCGTTTCAAATTCATTTAGATGGTATAAGTACCTATATTGAATAATATAAGATTTTATTTCTTAATATTTTCTAGTTACGCTGATTAAACCTAAAATCAACATTGTACAATTTATTTAGATAATATATTTAAGCAATCATTGACCAAATATTACATGTGTATCTTTCGTCATTACCTATACAAAATAAATAATTGGATACACTCGAAAATTAACATATCCCCTTGAATAGCAACAGAGAGCTCTTGAGTAGCAAATGATTAGTTTCAAGATGAGAATGGTTACCTTGCATAAATGTGGGTAGGAATGTGAGTAGAGTATAAAATCCCCAGTTTTCACAGAAATGTGCGACCACGATGGCCCAAACTGGTCGCGACTGTAACATCGCCATCCAAGGGTGTTTCATCTTCGAACCTTCCACCATTTGAGTGCCACGGGATTCCTGAAAAGCCACCCCAACCACTGAATTTATAAAAGTATGCTAAAAGTGTGTTTTGCCGCGGTTTAGACATTTTATTATAAATATTTTCTGAAGTATGTAATCATCAACATTTTGTATATCAGGTGAAAAAATATAAATATATATATATATATATGTGCGTTGTCATTTCTGGAAAGACTCAAACATAAGACTTTGCGGAGACATATTGGCAGTTTGATAGCGAGAGTTCTATTATTATTATTTTGTTTTGTTTTAATTAAACTCAGATAAGAAGTCAACCTTAAAATGGTGTATACATGTATCAAAAAACTTAATCAAATTGTCGTCAGACGAGCTGACGTAAGTAGCACTTGTGTTGATGTGTTTAGGTGAGGGAGTAAGATGCAAGAGCCTTTTAAGGAGTAGGAAGCAGCTCGCTTGCGATAGCGTTGCTTGTCTTTATATGGACTGTCACTGAACCTGTCTGGAATTCTTTGCTTAAAAAACCTGATAAAATTTAAGCCAGACCCGGGATTTGAACTGGTATCTGTCGCTTCGACAACCAAGGTGAGTTCTTTACTTGCTAGTTATGTAGTATATAAGTATTTGTATTAATAATTTCATGTACCTGTATATATTTCAATTCAGCCGCTGATATATGGGGATCCTTTTCCGGCGACTCCTTCACAACAAGCCACCATATAGTTGTCCATACGAGTCCCAACACGCCTGAAATGGTTCACTCGTATTTTTGAATTATCAATATGTGTGGGTCTCTATTCCTTATGGATAAATCCTTAAGACATTCGATGTATTAGAAAGAGCAGTTTCTTTGTATAATGGAGATCAAATAATACATTTTAAATTCCTAATAATTTTGACTATGTTTCGTGTTTTGTGCGATTGCAATGAATATTCATAAAGTGATCATTTTCCAATAAGACCGGTCAGAAGCAACCTGATTTCAGCGTCGACCCTTGGCCCTTATCAGGTCGTCTATTCACCTTGTGAGTGGACGTCCAAGCTGCGCTTGCTGGTCCATCCTCTCCACTCGAGAACCTTCCGGCCCTAGAGACCTAAGGTTCTCCATATATACTATGTATGCTGCCCACAAGCTGCCGCTGAACGCGAACGTCGCCAACCGCGCGCACTCCTCGCTCGGTGCCCAGCGGACCACACATACACTCACCGAACACGTAGAAGATCCCCGGCCAGCCCGTGTAGTGAGCGAGTAGAGAGCAAATGGGCATCGAGACGACGGTGCCCGCGTAGCTGCCGCTGAACGCGAACGTCGCCAACCGCGCGCGCTCCTCGCTCGGCGCCCAGCGGACCACACACACACACTCACCGAACACGTAGAAGATCCCCGGCCAGCCCGTGTAGTGAGCGAGTAGAGAGCAAATGGGCATCGAGACGACGGTGCCCGCGTAGCTGCCGCTGAACGCGAACGTCGCCAACCGCGCGCGCTCCTCGCTCGGTGCGCAGCGGACTACACACACACACTCACCGAACACGTAGAAGATCCCCGGCCAGCCCGTGTAGTGAGCGAGTAGAGAGCAAATGGGCATCGAGACGACGGTGCCCGCGTAGCTGCCGCTGAACGCGAACGTCGCCAACCGCGCGCGCTCCTCGCTCGGTGCGCAGCGGACTACACACACACACTCACCGAACACGTAGAAGATCCCCGGCCAGCCCGTGTAGTGAGCGAGTAGAGAGCAAATGGGCATCGAGACGACGGTGCCCGCGTAGCTGCCGCTGAACGCGAACGTCGCCAACCGCGCGCGCTCCTCGCTCGGTGCGCAGCGGACTACACACACACACTCACCGAACACGTAGAAGATCCCCGGCCAGCCCGTGTAGTGAGCGAGTAGAGAGCAAATGGGCATCGAGACGACGGTGCCCGCGTAGCTGCCGCTGAACGCGAACGTCGCCAACCGCGCGCGCTCCTCGCTCGGTGCGCAGCGGACTACACACACACACTCACCGAACACGTAGAAGATCCCCGGCCAGCCCGTGTAGTGAGCGAGTAGAGAGCAAATGGGCATCGAGACGACGGTGCCCGCGTAGCTGCCGCTGAACGCGAACGTCGCCAACCGCGCGCGCTCCTCGCTCGGTGCGCAGCGGACTACACACACACACTCACCGAACACGTAGAAGATCCCCGGCCAGCCCGTGTAGTGAGCGAGTAGAGAGCAAATGGGCATCGAGACGACGGTGCCCGCGTAGCTGCCGCTGAACGCGAACGTCGCCAACCGCGCGCGCTCCTCGCTCGGCGCCCAGCGCGACCATACGGCGTGGATGCAAGGGTACGTCACGCCCTAACAAGTAACAAAACACACCTTCAAAAACGGATTACCACAAAATCACACAAAACCAATGTCCTTTAATTGGGACCGGAAGTTACAGAAATAATGATATATACAAAAAATGTTCAATAAAGCTCTTCAATGTCAATGCTCTTGCTCATGCATCTGTATGATCTCATCAATTGTTAGCTCTGATTGTGAGAATCTAGCAGTTCCTATACGTCTTCACTATCCACTTCTAAACGAACAATAGTGTGGGGACAGTAAGTTTATAATCGATATTCCGATTTGTGCGAGTGTTATTATATTGTTTAGATAACAATTTTCTTTTCAAACAAATTATTTAAAACTGGAATTTATAAAACAAACCAAAAAAAAAAAAACAAGTGACACATTCTAATTATTTTCTTTTAATGATTGCTAATAATCACCTCGAAAAGCCCCTCCACAACTCTAACCGCGATGAGCATTCCAGTGCTTATGTGTGCCAATGGCGGTGTGAACAGAGTCAGTAATGACGTTGCTCCGATGCCGATAGCAAACACTCTGAAACAGAAAAAAAGCATGATTTCAATCTAATAATATTAGTATTTCAAAGTATATTGAATTCATAAGATATAAGAGTTTCGATGACGATCATAAGAGTTTCTTGTAGAAACCTAATTGATAAATAAATATTATATATCAATTATTAAGGCTTATTCCAATCCGCTCCCGGCTTATCCCAGGATGCATTTTTTTTAAATACACAAACCTTCCTCGTTTATCCCTCTTTCTTATGTTGAAAACCACATCAAAATCCGTTGCGTGGTTTAGGAGGAGTTAGCGGCCCTACAGACAGACGCGGAAACCGACTTCAAACTATACTAAGTATGTAAAGATAAAGTATGTATGTAAGATAGCTTCGTTTGCATTGGTGCATTTTATTCGCAGTTCTTTTGATTTAAGATTCTGAGTACACGTACTAGATTCTTACTAACTGGTGAGAATTGGCACAATTATAACCTCGTCTGAGACCTGAAGACATAATAGAGTATAAAATGACAAGCGCATTGTTGTGCTCATAAATGGAACAAACCTGTTACCTCCTATTTTAGCTGCCAGCCAACCACCGGGTAACTGAGTCACGAGGTACCCGTAGAAAAACGAACTTAGTACCAGCCCTTTAGTCTGCGAACTCCAGTTGAACTCGGGGATCTGAAAACATGTTTATAAAATTGATAACAACAATCAAGGCATTATTGAAGATTCTTGAGACGTTGCACTCATATTTCTATTCTAGCAATATAAGTTATAATAAACTTGCTCTGCCGAAAGGCTTCGCGCGCAATAAATTTGCATTCCCATCGTGACACTAAGTGATTTGATGACACTACATGTTGTTAAAATAACAACAATCAAGGCATTTTTAAAATTACTCTAGTTATAGAAACGTGTGACCTGACTAATTATTAACGCACACCCAAAACTAAAAGTCTAGAAAGCTGTTGGAACAGATTTACTTTTATAACTTAAGCATCCGCTAAGGATTTTTAAAAATTTTAACTCCTTGCGAGGCCGGGGCCGGTCGCTAATCATTACATATTATAAAACAAAGTCCTCCGCCGCGTCTGCCTGTCTGTCTATTCGCGATAAACTCAAAAACTACTGCACCGATTTTCATGCTATTTTCACCAATGGATAGAGTAGTTCTCGAGGAAGGTTTTGGTATATAACTTGCATCCGTGCGAAGCCGGGAACACGCCGCTAGTAGTTAATATAAAACAACAATAATACAAACAAATTTTACATTATATGTAAAATTATACATCCTTGCATATTATAAAACAAAGTCCTCCGCCGCGTCTCTCTCTGTCTGTTCGCGATAAACTAAAAAACTACTGCACCGATTCTCATGCGGTTTTCACCAATGGATAGAGGGATAATCAGGGAAGGTTTTTACGGAAAAAAATGCACCCCGGGCGAAGCCGGAAGCGGGACAGCTAGTATAATGTAAAATTTAAAAAATGTCATGTATCCAGATATAAGTCGCTATTCGCGTCCGTTTTAATACCAAGTCCGTTTAGATTATAAAAAAATAATAAAAATTCTGATGTTAGTTACTGCGCCGAGGAAACTGGTTTAATTATTTTTTTTAGAATATAAAACCGCCGAGGACAAGTATTAGCAAAAAAATTTATGCTCTCCCATAAAAAGTTGAAGGTGTTTCGCTTCTTGTTTTGAGTAAAATAAAGAATGCAAATACGAATTATTTGTTATCAAATTCTAACACTGTATGAATGGATGGACCGCTTCTCTTAAAGAATCCAAATCAGTTCACGCTAGTTTTTACGCGAAAGAAACAAACACCACCCTCACAAACTTTCGCATTTATAATATTTGGTGGTCCTACAATCAAGTGAAAAATTCACTATACAAATAACAATGATTAGAATAACATATAGTTCAATGACAAATTACCATTTTACGGCACAATATTGCATGAGCCGGCGTAAATTTCCTTCGAAGTTTATTTTTTGCCATAAAATTCGATGTAAGAAATATGAGTGTAAACACAATAACGAGGTTACAACCCTAAAAGTAGGCTAGTCGCATTCAACAGCTATTGTAGATTAAATTTTTTATAGCCATCAAATCGGACGAGTTTCTCGCCTCGCTCGCACCCTTATATTGTTTTTATGCAACATTCCACTTAGCACTGGGAAGCAAATGTCACCCGCGAATATGTACCTTATGACGAACGAGTTAAGGTTCTCTGCAACAATCAGAGACAGCATAAAAGTTGATTTATCAAACGTGGTCAGTACTGTCTAGTTGTAAACAGGTCATGCGTTGTCTTAGTTAGACGCATCTTAACCCTTTGGCATAAGGTCGATATTGAAGCTAAGTTTGCAAATGCATTATTTTTGCTATAGCTATAAAAATTTAGTGCGGCCGTGCCCAGCTTGGACCGTTTACAGCTGAGATCATTGACGACGTCGTGTGTTTTTACGGTATTGTTAATAAATTTTCACTGAAGCGGATCGCTGTTCAGGTGGCTGGAAAATTCTTGGACTTATGATTTTCCGCTTTGTGTAATTGTTATTATGTAGGTACTTATTTGATGACTTAGTTTAATATGTATATAATAAGAGTGTCGATATATAAGAATTTTAGATTTTCGGGTCACATGTTTATAGTACAACCACGTCACCACGTTCTGTCTACCATCGATAATATGAAAAGGCTAAGAAAAGACGCATTTCCTATCAGTATTTTATTAGATAGAGAGATGCTTACATATACGACGGTTCCATTTTCGAGTTTCGTCTCAACTGGTTCAGTCATAGCGACGACAGCCACAGAGAGGTTCACCCTCAATGCGTATACATTGAAAAACCCGAAGAAAGCCAACAGCGCCACAATCAACCGTCGACGCTCCCAAAACCGCAACGAAGACGTGTCGAACTGTCTCCAGAAAAGCCATGATCGCTGCTGTTGGTTGGACTGTTCTCTGAAAAGGAAAACGGGACTTTTTGAAATAAGAATCTTTGATATTGACTCGAAAACCTTTATAATTTCAATTACAACATAGTTTATGTTTTCTTCTATATTAATAAAAATCAATTCCTACAGACGGACCATCACTTGAGAACGGAACGCATGATTTTGCTATTTTTTTGTTGTGTTTGTAATTTGAGTTTTAAATCGTAATGAAGTGGAGGGTACCAGATCGTTTATTAATACTAATACTTATAGGTATAAACTTCCACGATTTTAAGACATTATTTTACTACGTACACGGAATTAAAAAGAGGAATATACTAGGAACTGCTTTATTTACCTCGACGTTTCCGATATGCGTAACGCCCAAATAGTCTCAAAGTGCCTAAAGTGACAGGTACATCATTTTCGGCGCCTATTTACGTACATAAGACAACATGTAACGTCGAGATGAATACGTGATTAAGTTTTGTGTAGTTGATATAAAGATGTAAATTTTATTAATAAAAAACTAAATTGTAACAGAGCTTTAGATAAAGCATACGAGTGATGTAGACTTGGCCAGTCCCATCAAAATAATATCTATATATAAACTTCTTACAAGGAAGTTGATAATAATTAACTGTGGTAGCTAATAATGAGGAACGCTTACAGGTAAAACCGATCGCTGCTTTTACAATTTTGAATCAAAATATTATATGTATAATAAAAATAAATATGCGTTAACTTGATGGTGATAAACACCATAAATAAACTTACTTTATCGAATGCAAATAAGTGTATAAAGATAAGAAATTATTGATCAACTCTTGAAACGTATTGGTTTGTTATCTTTAATAATAACTGAAACAAATTATTAACCATAAGGTATGACTTATTTGACTTAATATTGTTAGATTTTATTGTTAAAAATACAATATGTATTGATTATAATATATTTAATTGTCCTAAAATATATTTTGGAATAAATGTTATAGCTTCGACCCTGGATTTATTCATTAAAACAAATTTAATGATACGTTACGATTTACACATTTTATGTAAGCTACGCTCACAATTCACCACTCTGACGAGCAGACGAGACTTGAATAAATTACATATACGCTACAAAGATTATAAAGTAATTATTTCTTCAATGTTTCCCGTGGGCCTTTGTGTAATTAAAACGCGTCATCCATTTATATATTACCTACATTTGTTTCTACAAATCGATGTTTTCTACCATTGATTCACACCGTTTCATAATTCTAATTATACGAGTAAGTATCCATTGTCTAAGATACCGGAAACTACGTAGGAATCTGACAATAATTATTTATTATATAGATACCACATAACATTACGAGTTTTTCTAGTTATATTTTAAAAGTATTTTTAATTTTATTAGTCATGATCAAAAGAACATTAACACCGTTAAATAGATTTCGAGACGAAAGTAAGTACTCGTAATTTGCAACGAACGATTTTGAAGGTAGAATTCAAAATAAAATAATATTTGATTTAAAAGAATATCGCTTTAAAAATATGAACAGGAGGATTGTTATGTTAAAACTCTTGAAAATATTAGATACTCCACGTTACTTCTGAAAAAAAAAAAAAAAAAAAAAAACGAAATTGAATCCCTCATAAAATTAAATTTAGGGTCAGCAAGTGGCTGTATGCCTTTGATTATAAAGGGACGAGACGGACGAAGGATTATGGTAAATTGGTAAGCGTCCACTGCTTCACATCGTATCATGAGAATACGAGTGTTTGTATAGACGTTCGTCTCAATAGTTCTAAACGAATTATTATCAAAGTAAGATTATTAATATATCATTAATATATTGAGTGTCGCGATCATTTAACTGATTAAGTTTTTTACTTTCATTAACATATAGGATACTTTTCATCCTGGAAAAACTCTTTAGTTCCCGAGGAAACGTCTAAAGATATCGGCGCCACCGTCGTTACACCAATAAAAATGTCAGATATTTTCTCAGTTGTTGTATTTTTCATTTTTCAACGCGGACGAAATCGCGGGCACCAGCTAGTATATAATAATTAATAACTTTGGTCAGGATTTCTGAAGCCCTCTGCTACAAACTAAACGTTACCGATTGCAATCCATCAAATTTCAATTTGTTATAAAATAGTCGTAAACACACGAGTAATATAAACGGTAAACTGTGATTTACCTTTATTGTCTTAGTTTATATCACTGTTTACACCTTCGAAATTGTAGTCGGACAATATAATGTGTGTATGTTACTTTAATTGGCAATTTGTGCTACAGATTGAACAAACAACTGGTCGTTTTACAGAATATACCTACCTCCATTGTTGTCAGAGTTTAAAGGGTTATAAATGGAATAGTTTTATTTGAACTTAAAATCAAAACTTTAATTTTATTAAAATATTGTCTTATTGTAAAATACTGTTTTTTTTAGTAATCTACATAAAAATCGGGAAAGATAATACAGTTAAAGTACCTTATTCTTATTAACTTGTGAACCGGCTGAAAATAAATCTGACACAAGTTGAGCATGCGTGAGCGGCACAGTAGTAGGGGAGCCCAAGAGGGGATTTCGGGATTTACTCGAGCGCGTCAGATTAAGATATGGTAGATTAATTACATGCTGAAAAGTGTGCATTTTAATAATCTGACGATTTGAGCCTGACGAAGGGAAATGGGAAGGTCACAAAGTTGCAAAAAAAGTCACATTGGCATTCTCGAGCGCATCAGATTAAGATATGGTGGGTTAATTACATGCTGAAAAGTGTGCATTTCAATAATCTGACAATTTGCGCGAGCCGAAGTAACAAAAATCGTCAATAAAGTTTAGCTCATACAGCTGCAGGGAAACATGTATTTCCTATTCCGCATTCTCTCTCTCCCTTTCGCTATTTCTCTATTTTTTACTCTCGCACTATACCCACACGCCAGCCCAGCCATGACGACACGTCGCTATTACAGCTGATCACAACACTCGTGGTATTTATATGTAGGTACAGCGCTCTGGCTGATTTATTGAATTTTAAGTTCTACGAATTAAATTGTGTAAATTTAATAGAACGAATCGTCAGCTTAGTTAGTTGGGTTCACTTAACATCCCCTATGAATATCTGACGCGCTCGAGTAAGTACATTTTTTTTTCCATTTTTAACGCTTCCGTACGGGAGAACCCGCCATCCAAACCGTCAGATTAACATAATCCGTCATCAGGGACATGTGGGACATATACATTATTGAAAGCCTGTAATGCTCATCCCACTGTTGTAATGAAAAATTTCATATGACCTTTTTTCTTCTTACCACCCAATCTTCAAAATCCAATAGGTCCCCACGACGCTCGAGTGACTCCACATCTAGCATCGTGGGCTCCCTTACCATAGTGGGACAGGTTAATTTAGACGGAACAATAGGTCAGTCTATTTGTTTGTGCTAATCACGGAAACGGTAAAACCTTTTTAACCCCCGACGCAAAAACATGGTGTTATAAGTTTGACGTATGTGTCTATGTGTATCGTAGTTCCCAAACAGATGAATCGATTTTGAACCCGTTTTTTTTTTGTTTGTTTGAAAGCAGATGAGATTGAGATCTCGTTCTTAGCTATAATTTATGCAGTTATCTGTTTAGGCGTTTGAAGACCATCAGCCCATTTCCTTGTTGACAAAAGGATTTCACTAACTCTCACATATTCCATTAGTGTGAAATTTGGTATACTGTTACTTCGGTGGTATTTCTGTTCCTTCTATTCTGATCTGATGCGGCAGCATCAAGTAGTCTGTGGGATGCCAAACTCCTAAGCAACTTACAGCAGATAAACCGTGTTTGGGCTCAATAGAAAGTCGGAGGTTACTTTATAATTTTTAACTAAAGACTGTTTTAAGTAGTTATATTCAGTGTGGATTTTCAATTTTAGGTACTATCTGTATTCAGATACTTGTGTAAAAAATAACAAAAATACGTGAAAGAAGTTGCGGGCTAGCGCTTGTGTAAAATAATATAAATTAGGTACTGGAAAACATAAACTGTTAATATTGTTAAGAATGTTTCACTCCATAAAGTGGAGGTCAAACCGATTCGGTTTGATCGGCAGGCCGTCACTCGATGCACGCTATGTTTTTTTTTAGATATTGGAACTTCGTAACACTTAAGTAAATTACTCAATATCAACTTCTACATACTAATAACTGGTTACAATAATAATGGTATTAAATAATATTATTGTGCATGGTGAAATAAATATATACCTACTTATATTAGTAATCAAAGTAAGGAGGATTATTCCTCACTGATTTCTATAAAAGCACCACAAAAAAATATCTTTAATCTTTAAAATAAAATAATTATGTGTTTTGTGAGGTCTCGCATCGTTTCTTGTTGTGTGCCTTGTGAGTAAAAAAGCTAATCCGGGTACACGTATAAAATTTATTGTTTTTGTTAGTGAATTTCAAATTATTCGCAGTGCGGATTAATATAGAAAAAGTTCAAGTAAAAATAAAGACATATTTTATTACCAACCAATAAAAAATAACAATGGTTACGGCATATGTAAAAATTACCACATTAACATCGTAATCACTTCTAAGAACTAAATAATGATTAGTATTTTCTATGTAAGCAAACTAATGTGCCCGCTATTTTACCCGGCACATTTCGACTCTTCTCGGCAATGCTCGGTTCTCGTCAGGCCACACTCGGTCACTAGTCCGCGCTATTACAATACTTTATTTTCGCTTGGCATTCTGACTTTTTTTTTCTTATTACTAAGGGTCCTATAACAATAAATTCTTTAAGAATTGAGCCTAGTCCAAACCAATGCGTTTAAACAAAAAATAAAAACAAAGTCCTCGCCTCCTTTATATTAGTAGGTTTTACGTTGTAAAATTGTTATATTATTAGTATAAACTTCTTTGAATAAGATCAGTCAAAATAATTTAATTACGGATAAATAATTTAAATTGGTTATAGCATGTCCTTAGTTGTATATAAGATCAACTATTTACTATAGTAAGTGCTTAAGATAAAGTAGTAAAAACATATTTTTATCACTAGTGAAATGGGAACACTTTCGCGCTGGAGTGACACACAAGTGGGTCAAAACTCTTTCATCTTTACTGCCGTGGATAGACTATAAAATAAGATGTTTGTATTTCAAAGACTTAAACTATAAGGTGGTGGCCATATTTTGTCACGGGGGCTTAAAATGTTAATTGGGTTGTGACCTAATTACCTTGACCGGATACATCGACATCTTTCGACTTGTTGCCGAACTAATTAATACCACAGGGGATTCTCTGTAATGACTCATTAAGCTGAGTAATTTTGATTACTTCCAGTAGGAGCTACTGGACATTCCTAGCTACTCGCGAAAGTTTTTAAGCCAAGACGTTTTAAGTCGGCCTAGTTTTCGGAGCCCTTGTATTTTACCTTGTATTATATCAGTTACAAAAGCTTGTATCGTGTCGCTTTTTTTTTGAAGTGAAAACTCTTAGGTGCGTTGGACATTTTTGAGATGGGAAAAAACCATTGAACTCGCGATACTGTTACCGTAACCGACACTGCTGTATATAAGTACGACCTATGTACTTTCCTGACGATTCAAAAAATACACAAATAATTGTTCTGTCGGCACTCCCAGAGTGTCACTGTTTTTTGAAGTGAAAACTTCTTTAGGCGCGTTGGGCATTTTTGCAATGGGATAAAACCATTGAACTCGCGACCCGTTAGGTAATGTAACCGAAACCTCTATATATAAGTATGTACTTTCCTGACGATTCAAAAAATACGTTCAAGTTTTCACTTCTGTCGGCACTCCCGGTGCCACTTTTTTTTTTAATGCTAAGGTCGTCAGAGAGACTGAAGGTCCTCTTGATGGTAGGTGGCTACTGTTACCTATAACACAAGCATCGCTACAGGTGCTGCAAGTGCGATTAAGGATAAGGGATTAGGAAGAGATAGTGAAATTTGGGCTCTGGCATCCGTTACTCACTCACCGAAACATAACAGCTGTGGTTAATTTATGGATCTTATTTTACTTGATTGACTATGTATTTTTATTAGCAAGAAATAGCAAATATTTGAATAACATTGTCTGAATGATTCAGAACTCACTTATAGCTGTTCTTATTCATTTATTTAGGTCACCGACTTCACAATAGTGAACGCAATACAAATATAATAGCGAGTTATGCATTCCATTCTACTACCTTTAAAATTCACATTGCTATTTTGCTTTTGCACAAGACCTGACGAAGTGCGTGGCATGCCGCTGTGCAGATAAGGGACATTATAATATACAATATCAGTATTATAGAAACACAAAAAAACAAT
This sequence comes from Synanthedon myopaeformis, assembly GCA_944738685.1. NCBI lineage: Eukaryota > Metazoa > Arthropoda > Insecta > Lepidoptera > Sesiidae > Synanthedon > Synanthedon myopaeformis. The sequence goes on from OX122919.1 coordinate 9,174,764, forward strand.
TAATAGATGTTTATTAATAAGTAAATAATATTTGTGCGAAACAGCGACTAATAATATATTTAATTTTACTCATTTCTTCGCACAATTCGTACGAAACAAAATTGTGCGAAACCTCTACTAAACCAAATGTTTAAATACACGTGTAAAGAACCGGTATAAAGAAAAAAAGCAGGGGTCATTTTCATAAAAAAAAGGACGTTCAGAATAAATATCAGTTACTCTGTACTCATACCTATTACCTACTAATATGTCGAGACGATGGACACCAACAAATCGAGGAGGGTTCAACCATCGAAATAATATCTCTTTTGCATTCAAGTTTGCTGGGTTCAATAACAGACCGCCTTGTCACACGGCGTGCATGAGTCGATATTTTAAGGGCAATTTTATCGCGTATAACTTTAATAACTTTTATTTAGTACCTCTACTAAACTTTACTAACACGTATTTTTGATATTTTACTAAAAATTGCAATATCAAAGTTCGGATAGTGACTGCAATAACACAACCTGTATAGAGGTAGATACATTTAAATAAAATTCATAATGCAACATTTAAGAAAGTTCCAAAGATTACAGCCCAGAAGTTATGAATTTGTTCTGTGTGTGTTAACGATTTCATCTACTAATCGTCTAATTCTAAGAGTGGCGAACATATGGCGTAGAGCAGCGTATTTTTCACGGATATGATGTGCTGTGATAAAATCCAAAATCAATTAACACAACAAACAAACCCTTAGCTAGAGAATTAGCTGAAGCCATTAATTATACAGGAGAAAGATATTTTATTGACTTGCGGGCTTCACACTGTTTCTCACTAACGCCATCTACGCAATGTTTTTATTTTTATTTTACAGATTAATATTAACTGCGTTCACGAAATGATTTGAAAAATGTCAATTTAATGTAATTTTCTTATTTTAATGATATTTAAAGCTAATATTAGACGTGCGATTTATATTTTATCTTCGTTTACTTTTTTGACATATCTGAATATTACGACATATTACGAAACATGGTTTAAGGACACGTTCCCGAAATTATTATTTTGTTATATTTTTGTTCAAAAATCAATGAATACATTATTTCTATAAATAAATACGCAAAGTGCGTATACCTGTGTACGTTAGCTCTCTATTTAAATGAGTATGTCAGTATTAAAAATTTATTTTTTACACAAAAAATTTGTCCAAAGCAAAATGTTCACCTCTATGATATTGACCCATATACACATCGCGAGGGAACGTAGTCGAGGTCAAAAGCTAGTACTTATTTCTATATAAGTATACATCATTTCTAAAAAAAAAGTAATCTATGTATGAGTACCTATATCAACTGTCTGGTATCCATAATACAAGCCTATAATTGCTTAATGTGGAACTAGATGGTGCTGTGTGGAATGTGTAATGATATTATATTATTATTATATAGATTTAAGTATAAATGACAAAAGACGCAGTTAAATCACTCTATTCATTAACGCGTGCTGTTGACAGTTTTATAACAGAGGTAGTTTGTGGGAGTTCTATTGTGTTTAATAAATAAAGGTTATTTAGACAAACAAGAAACAATGGCCTTGATACCGCGAAGTCTAGGGCAAAAATTACCTGTAAGTATGTGTAACTATTAAAAATATTAAACGAATAATATTAATTAGTTATTCTCTCTCGAAATGAAGGCTGGCGTAGTATAAGCAGTATTATTTATTCTTAGGTATTAGCACGATAACAGCAAAAATTGACCGTGATACTTGTGAATGTGATTATGTACGCACGAAGTTAAAGGAAGTAGATTTTTTATTTTTTATTTTAAGGTCGACAGACAGTCTGATTGTCCACTTGATGGTAGGGTTACTACCGTCGCTTATAACACAAGCAACGCCACGGGTGCTGCAAGTCCGCTGCCAACCATAGTAAGGTTATTAAGGGATTGGAAGGGAATATTAAAAATGGGCTCTGGCATCCCATACTTACTCACCGTAACACAACAGCACATATGCTGTTATTTCACGGTAGTCTTCTGTAAGGGGGTGGTTACTGCCGCCAGACTGTCAAAGGGTGCGGCATGGGGGGTTAGTATACGTACGCGAAATCTCAGAAGTGTAGGTTTTCCCTTTCTGGCCTTTCACGCTTTCGTCTACTATCTGGTTAGTAAAAGATTTTCTGAAACAATTCAGTAATTTGAGAAGTTATACCTTATCATTCTTCATAATTACCAGTGGAAACTATAGTTTTTTATAATAAAAAAAAATATAAATACAAATAACAACTCCATACATTTCCTAGTCAATTAAGTAACACAGTAATTCGGCATATATTTTCCGCTACTATTTAGATCGGCTTCCGGAATGAGAACTGTTCTCTAATAGGGTTTCTTACTTTAGCCATCTCAATCCTCTAACAATTTTAGGGTGCGGTTACAATGTTAGCGGGTTGTGATATTTTTTTATAATAAAATATGATAAATTATCATAAAGTTTGGGCACATTAAAAAATAATTTCGTCATAAAAAGACATATCTTACGACGAGGCAAGTTAAAAATATTAACAAAATTAATATAATAGATTATTAAGAATAAGTTATAACTAAAATTATATTCGATAATCTTTTATTACCAGAATAAAATTTATAATTTAACTACTTCAGTATAAAAAGGTTATTTAGGTAGGGCACCCAATAATAACACAGTAAGTGTAGTACTAAATCGCCAAATACTACGTTAATGCCTATTTTAATTGAAAGAATATACATATGTATTTAAAATACCCATTGAGATATCTTTTAAAAGTGAACGACAAAGTTAAAAATGAATAATTTTATAAAGTTTTCACTAAAACCATACCTTTTGAGGTTACCCTTCAGCACAATAGAGGAAAATTAGGTCAAGAAATCATGAGCATGGGAGAGGAAAGGCACTTTTTGTCGTAGCTGTAATGTTAAGGATAATTCCTAAAGCAAATTTTGTATCCTACGTAATATTTTCGCAAGGATTTCTTAGTACAAATTCTGCGGTGTCTACAAATACTTAGGACACAAAGAGTAAGTGAATGTACAAGTCTATAACATATGACCAACAACACCGTGAGGCTTATGGGCTTGTGACGATCATGGTAAAAATAATGATTATAATTTACCCTAAACAATGGCGTCTAATTATTGTATCGGTATAAATAGTACAGTAAATATGTGGAGCTCTGTCATTGACAAATATTTCAACTGTGCAGTACTGTTTGGAATTCCATTCAATACTGAATCAACGAAACAATTTAATTATTTGAAAGCGATACCGACACGCGATTCCTTAAACCAAAATATATTTTCTGTCGGGAAAGGCAACCGTGATGTTTTGTTATCTGAACTAAATTACTATTTTTTTTTATCTACATTAGTATCCTTTAGGCGGAGTTGTTCAGATTCGTAAGAGGTTGGATTCCCGAATATGTCTGTTTCTTATAGTAATAAAATTTATCAAAATTGTACCTAATAAATATTATTAATTGATAAAATAACTATTTCTATTACAAAAATATGTTTGATTGATTACGCTATTTTTTAAGCAAATCTACAAACAAAGATCAGACAGTAATTACCCCAATCGGTGTGACCGGCATTTCCTTCAAAGGTGCGGCTATCACCACAAGGTGCGGTGAGAGGTATTATAAAAGGTGTCTATATTTAGTGAGATTTGCCATTTAGATATTTTAAGGGTAATATGATCCAATTTAGTTAGTTTTATTAAAATTAATGAATTCGCCCTTCGATATTATGCCTTGTTTAAAATTCTTTTATACGAAGTTTAATTAAATTCTGCTTTCCATTGTGGTGTTTTTCCAGACAGAACGAAACGTGTACGAGTATTGTATTGATTTTGTTTAGCTTTTGTTGCCGATGTTTACCTACTTCGAATCGTTTTGCATTTAATCGGCCTTTATCTTGACAAATCGTTGGCTTGACAGTTTAGAAAAACCGCAAAATTTAAAGACAAGCTCGACAAAAGAATTCGACTAATAACAGTCTAACATCAACTGCATTATTTATCCATACCTACTTATAAAATTGTTTGTCCTGCTTGACTGACTATCAACACACAGCCAAAACTACTCAGTCTAGGAAACTGAAATTTGGAACATAGGTTTATTTTACCACAAACATCCGCTAAGAGAGGTTTTTTGAAAATTTCGACTCTGTGCGAAGCCAGAGGCGGGTCGCTACTTACAATTAATTATTGTTTGCTTTAAGTAAATATACTTAAAGAATCTATTTTTGGATATATGTAATTTTAGCGTAGCAATTTGGTAAGTAAAGCCGAAACTTGTGTGGGTTTTACGAGTCACTTAGTGGAATATTTGAGTTGATCTTTTATGGTTTCTAATCAACATGACGACTCGTTAACATGGCAATACATAATACATATTATTTAACATTACAATGAGAATTATTATTACAATATTACCTAAAAATTTTCAGCAATAAGAAATATATTATCATAGTGGAACGACGTAATAGACATGCATCATCTATTGCATCTACATCTGCATTACTGAACCTTAATATAATAATAATAATAAGACTTAACATAATAAAGACTATAATAATTTACTGGTCCCATACAAACTTCGTTGGATTGGACTTATTGTCAATAATGTGACTTGATTTTGAATTTAATTGTTTCATTAATAATAAATTAACAGTCCAGCTGGCTCTTAACGATTCCACAAGACAGATACACACAAGTCAAACTTATCTTACACTATCTTACCGACGCAAAAACACCCCGTTTTTGCGTCGGGCGGTAACAATTTGTCCTTACGAAACATAAGTGATATAGCCCAGTACAAGCAATTAGTCTCAGTCATTATATCAAGCCAAGGACAACGAAAAATGGTGATTAGCAGTTAAGATAATGCTGCTAAGACAGAATTCTTAGCAGCATTCAGCTGCTTTCAGGTAGATGGTGTGTAAATTATGTCAAAGTATAATTTAGTGCTTCATATTAGTAAGTAGCTAAAATAAAAATAAAATGTAGATAGATAGATACTGATTCCTGCCGAATTTGTGTACACACTCAAATATAATATATTTAATGATATGAATATAAAAAGATTTTTAGCAATGATTTTTTGGAGACCTTGATCGCGTACACTTTGAAGCAAACATTTATTATATTGTATACAAAAATGTTCACGTATTTTGTGCCTTTTGTGCGAGAATTGCCATTATACTTAACGTAATGTGAAAATCCATTTGAAATAAGTAGTTAGCTTCAATCCACGGTGGGAAGTTAAGTAGTTAATCCTTTTTATTTATAAAAAGATTAATTTAGATATTTAATTAAAATACTTATTCTTGAATAAGAGATGCTAGATAAGAATGCATTCCTCTAGCCTAGATCATCTTCTTTTTTATTACTTTATCCTCTCAGGATAGGCAGAACACTTGCATCCTTCCTGGTTTTGCTTGTGTATGTAGGCGACGATAGTCACTTTCCATTAAGTGGACCCTCAATTTGGGGGCCGATCTTTATATAAGAGAAAAAACTTCCTACAAACGACATTTCTTAAACTGTCACAACCTTGCAAATCGTGTAATGATTGTAATTGAAGTGTCTACCACAGCCACTTCCGCATATCACCGTATAAGATGTGATATAAGTGAAATTTCTATTAGTATAATACCTAATATAATTGATGTTATTAAATAAGTAATCGCGTCAATCGTTCAATCTAGCAATCGTGATAAAGTTATTATTGAAAATATTGTATTTATTATTATTATATTTATTTATTTATTATTGAAGTCATACTAATTATAACTTACGAAGCCATACCCATAGTCCATTTACGTATTCTATATTTACTTAGGCAGGTAAAGTTTAACTTACACTTAATGCAGCTGACATTGACTTCCAGCTGTGCTTTCAAGTTCATAAAGAAAATTTAGTAATGATATATAAGAAATTTACAATAAAAATCTTAATACTTAATTGACATATTAAAACAATAGATAAAACTTCTTTGTAACATCCAATAAAGTTTCTACCAAACAGAATCTCTTTGCGATATTGTAGTAAAAAAAATCATACATAAGTAGGTAGTTTTTTGCCTATATAATGATATATAGGCAAAAAACTACCTACTTATGTATGATTTTTTTTGTATACATATACAGAAATGTTACCTATTTACTGAAGTTGTTATTAAGTGAATAACATCCGTAATAAGTTTAATTGCAGGAAATGCAGGCACAAGGTTAGCAACACAGGTGAATTGAAAAAAAAAAAAAAAAAAACATTAGTTGAAATTGAAAGTGACCTCTACATTACTATCAGGAATCATATCACGAATAACAAATCGATGACTCGGATATTTATCACATATACTCATTTTTTAGTTAATTATTAGTTAGTTAAGTAAATACCTAATTATATTAGTACTAAAACAAATTTTGAATGAATTACATTTGAATTAAAAAAAAAAAAACTATCACAATTATTTTGTAGTTGCAGCATTTATGTGTTCACAAAATATATGCTTCACAAAATACTTTATGTTCAGGTATATCCCCTCCGTATAGGTCGTCCACTCACAAGATGGGCTGATAATCTAAATAGGGACCTAATAGGGTCGACGCTGAAAACCAGGCCGGTCCTATTGGAAAATGGGGGAGTCCTATGTCAAGCTGTGGATGTCCTACGGCTAAGACGATGACGATGATAATTATGATGGTCTGAACTGATATAGTCCTGATATACAATCATTTGTTTATTTGTTAATAATTAAAGTTATCAAACTGTTTTAGATAAAAAAATCCTTCTTCATAGGAAATTTTTATTTCAACTAAGATAGTGTAAGATAAAATAATTTAAAAACTTTGAAGTGCATACATTATGTTATCAAAATAACCGTGATAGTTTTCAAGTACGGTAAATATGGCAATATTAAAGATATTAGCTAAATAAACATGTCATGATTCATACTCGCTACTTACATATAATTATGTGAAGAAAGATACGAGAACACGGAGTTTTTTTATTCGAAATTATTTATTTTAAACAATAGAAAAGAATTTCAAATAAATATCTTTACATCTTCTTTTATATATATAAATACGTATCACGTTGTGTGTCCTCGATGAACTCCTAAACTTCTTAGCTATGTGTAATTTGGTCCAACTTAAAAGATCGGATAGTTTCTATTTAGAACCCGGTTTTCACTAGGTTTTTATATTTTGCAGAAAAAAATCCATGCGAAGCCGGGGGCGGGCCGCTAGTCTATCTATATTATTAAGTAGAATCTCTGTTTGTTTTTCCGCAAAATTTTTCTACACCACCCAAGGTTTTTTATACGGTTTTCCTGGGAATCTTGATAAACGAGGAAGGTTTGTGTATATAATTTGTAGAAAAAATTGCATTCGCAGATTCGCCGCTTATCTTTATAAATAATATCAGAACTTTTAAACTGGAACTTTTAACCAATCATACACTCACGAAATTTAATTGCAATCGGTTTGGCGATTTCGGAGATTAGCGTGAAATAACAAGTGATTTTTAAGATTATGTACATACATAGGTACACGTACAGTGTACACAAAGGTGAATGGTAGCAATTCCAGTACTATTTCCACAGGAAATTTAAATTATTGTGTTTATTGTGCAAAACTATGTATTGGGTGAATGTCTGCATTCGTCATAATAGCAATTAAAAACAATGTATTTCTTATGAAATAGTATGTTATTTATGACAACCAAGTAGGTGTGTAAAATTTGTTGTTGTGTAGTTTTTTTTAAATAGTTTTCGAATGAGAGTTCAAAAAATATAATGGTTAAATATCTATAGTATTAGGATATTAAATATCTATAGTATTTGTAAGTGACATAATATACTTAATGCCTAATGTGAAACGAGGACTAACATTAAAGTAAGCATATATGACGTGCGTTTCAGTGTATAATAAAATTAATGACTACTTAAATAATAAATGCCGAAATAAAGCGTCATTAAGTAAGTATTCAGTAATCTAATGTTTTAGACTGTAAAGATCAAAACAATTATTGTGAACCTACTATAATTTATAAAGAGTACCTACTGACTGCATACATTTTAACCTACCTACTTTACTACACTATAAAGTTTATTTTACGATTTCATGTAACATCTTCATAAAACAGTCTCATTTTTGGTAATACATTTTTCCAATGATTTTATTTATACAAATAACTAAGTTATTAGTTTTATTTTAATAAAGAAAACACGATATGCAATGTCTCATATAATGTTGCTCCTGTCGACCCCTTACTTGGAACGTTTAATTTTCAAGCTACAACGTACCTATACACCGGCCGACCACATTCTTGCAGATGCAAGAACCGACCTTGAGAAACTGGTCATAAAGATTTAAGGAAATCGGCAACTACATGGAATTTACATCATGCATCACGTCTCTAAACAGCTGATCAGATTAAATTCTTATTGTCACAACTAAAGACTAATTGCTCAAAAAAGTGTCTATAGTTTTAATAGGCTCGTTATGTACAATAGTAATAACTTAATTTCTTTGTAATGCGTTTTAGCATCAATTTTATATTAATTTCTAAGGCTATGGTTAATGTAATTTATAGTTAATCATGAACTCCATGAATCAATTCGTTTAACAAAACACATGACGATGTGTCATTGAAAATGTGACTTTAAACTGCATTCCGCGTGTGTTATTTTCGCATACATCATGCCGGAACGATCGGTCACAGTCACGCGTTACCTTCTAAAGTAATTTAAAGTTTCGATTTCGACGCATAACGCTAAAGGAAACAGTAATGTCACGAGGAATTGTAAAGTTTACCTTTTGATATCCGTTCGCAAACGTAAAATATAAACAAACCTCTCCGTTGTGTTATAGAATAAGGCCGCTTGCCGCTTCATGTCGTCCCTCACTGTATTATCCTCGATCATTTTGTACTGCTTGGGGTCACTGTTCTTAAACTATCTTCACCGCGGTGAACTCTCTACCCTAACAATGTGGAGCACGGTTGATATTAGGTTGATAGGTCGGGAGGTAATTCGAAGCCTGCAAAAGTCGGCGACCGGCGTACGACGCCCGCGCCTCTCACTATACTGGCTTGGAGAATTCACTTCGTTCGCCCACTCTCGCGGTCTCTACCCCCCACTAGGTGCTGTGTCCATTGTTAACTTCGACACGGCAATTTACTGCTTCGCAATCATTATTACACTAGAGACCTAGTTTCTAGCTCAATTTAATTTACGGCCAACATAAACTCGCGTTAGACTTAATTCATTAGATTTACTTCAGCCTAGAATGTTATTAACTTGACTAATACCTACAGCGAGAAAGTAAGACCTACTAGTTTTAATTCAAGTTGGCTATGTCTCATAATCTCTGAGAAACTTTCCGTAAATAAATTATAAATTGTACAAAGCTATTTTTTGTTCCTTCATTTATGAAGTTCTTACATTACGTATACGATTTATAAAACTAATTTAGGAGCCCTATAAATGCATAGTAAAATAACAACAAAATAACACTTCCCAGTTTATAAAGAAACTACCTATTTGCTTACCTACTTATACATTTTCGGTATGTTGGGTTACACTTATAATTATTTTATAGAAATATAAAAATGAAAAACAATAATACTTCTTCTATATAGTCATTTCTACACTAAGTACATCTCATTTCTCAGTTCCTAGTTCCCATTTAACTACAACCTACATAAACGCTAACCATAACCTTTATTAATGAAAGATCGGCAGGCAGGTTAACGGTCTACTTGATTTTTTTAATGTTAATTTCACGGTGGTCGTCTTCTGTAGAGGGTGGTTACTGCCGCCAGACGGGCTGCTCAAATAACTGCGAAATACAGCATGCCCTGCCACTACAAAACTGTTAATAGCTACCGTTGTCTACAAACGCAAGCAACGCCGTAGGTTTTGCAAGTGCGCTGTTGAACTTAATAGGATAAGGATTGGGAGAGGATAGGGAAATGTGAGGGGGTGGTTGCAGCTGCTAGAGCATATATAAGCAAAAGTAGAACGTTCAGGAGCGAGGGAGTTGTGCAAACGCGCCTCGGGTGTAAATCGGTCCACGTACCGACTTACTACAGTTGGCATATTAAAGGTACATCTAGTTTATAACAATGGAAACAAGCTGTTATCACGATCAGCAAGTGAGGTGGTTCTGTCAGATACAATCGCAACTCTCTCAACGACGATAACTAGAACCCGTTATTGTGTGAGGTATCAGGAAATATACTGATATCTAATATTTATTATTCATTCTTTGCGAACTAAATCTTAAGTTACGTTCATTAAAGTATTTTAAAAGTTCGAGCGAATCCAGAAACTACATACTTAAATAAATAAAATAAAGAGCCCTTTATTCCTTACCATACCATTTTTAACTTATTTCTAATAGGTTAGTTTTTAATGATTTACTGTATCATTTAATTTATTTTTGATTAGTTCTTCTCCTCTGCAAGGACCTCGGGTTGAGTAAAGGCCTCCTCCAAAGATGCCCATATATCTCTATTTTTTGCTATCTGGCTCCAGTTTGAGCCTCCCGTTTTTGTCGTCCTATCGTGTTAGTGGTCTGCCTCTATTTCTTTTTCCTTATTAAGAGAATCTACATATTACGATCAAATTAGCATTTAACTGCGGTATTTCTTCGCTTGGGTAGTTAACAGTTAGCTCCTCCGCGATGAATTCCTAAACTACTGAACCGATTTTAATAAAACTTCGTAACTATGTGTAATTTGGTCCAACTTAAAAGACAGGACAGTTTTTATTTTGAACCCGAGCGAAGCCGGGAGCGTGTAGCTAGTTAGATAAGTATATATAATGTCAACAATGCTTAAATATTCACATATCAGACTTTGCACTATTTTGCATATTAAAATATTATAGACTTTGCATATTTAAATATGTTTTTCATGTACCTATATGTTTTTCACTAGATGCTAAGGTGCAAAGTTAACAATGAAGATAAACTTGACAAATAAGATTTTGAGCAATGTTTGTTAAGTTTCTTTAATAACATTTATTGTTTTAGTTAAAAGTGTATTTTAACAATATAGCAATTCACATATTGAATATGGTTGTGTACAATTGGCTAAGAAACTTAATGACAATAATTTTTATTTTCTATCTGCAATAGGCTTCAGAGCTATGATCAGCTCTTTTCCCACATTGACTATGATAAAATTGTTCAGAAGATATTTTATATTTACCTAGCGACTTGCCCCTGGCTTTATGGATGCAATTTTTCTGCAAGTTATATTATACAATATGTCGTGTGTGTTTGTGAACCATCAAGAGGCGGGAGGAGTATCTAAATTAAAGAATTACTTTTTAAAGAAGTAGTAATTAAGAATTGTGGTTTAAAATAAACAAATTCTTAACACATATGAGTATTAGAGAGCATAAAAGTTTTTATGGAAAACTATTTAATCCAGAGATCAGAATCTATAGATTATAATGTCAAGATTGTCGAGAAGAGAAATTCAATGAACCAATCCCAATTCACAAGTAAAGGTGACCATAATATCTATCTTATTAGAAAGGACAGTATCAATTCACATAGGCTCAGATTTATTATTAAATGAAGACATAAGTGGATGAAGGTGATATGTCGCATTTTTGGGTTTTTTCGTTTTTTTGCGATGCAGAAAGTAATATGTCCATATAAATGATTACTGACCTTAAAATCGTCGATTTAAAACATATTTTGGAAAATAGAGTTGAAAACAACTTAGGTTTTAGGTTGTTTAAACAACTTTGCATCATAATTTAGCACAAAAATCAGTTCCGTGGTGACTTATAAATTAAAAGTAAAACTTTTAACCTCAATTTACTCAAAATTGGAATTAAACAACTTATCACTTTCATCCACTCACATCTTCAAATGTTAGTTAACAACTTATAGCCCTGCTGGCTGGTGTCTGTGTTTCCAAGCTCAAATATTTTTAGTTAGAGTGAATATGGTGTGAATAGGCATCTTATGGATGAATAACCATTCATGTAGGTACAAGTTATGTTACATGTGGAGTCTGTATTGAGATAATGGAGCTGGTTTGTAATTTAACAGTTTTATTACCAATTCAAATTATATGACTCATTATCCTTAAGTAGGTACCTAAGTACTCTATAAATAATATACATATTCAACTCCACAAAGCATTTTAAAATAAACAAAGCACTTTCAGTTTCAAATGAAAGATTGTCCTGCAGTCATAATAAACACAAACAAACAGTTTTCTAACTTCCAGTCTGGTAGTTGTATTATTTGTTGTTATTGTATTGTGTTTACAAATAAAATAAATAGTGTGAATTGAGTTTTAACTTACCCAATTTGTGAACCCAACGGTGTGTAGGCATATTTGTATTTTCGTTCACTGGACATATTACTTTAAAAACGTATCTGTCTGTTATTTTTGTTGGCATTATTTAGAGATTTTAATTTAACTTAAACTTATGAGTAAAGCACTTGTACCTCATCAAAAAGTCATTATTTTGTTACAACCAGGAATATATTATTTAACAGAAAGTTACAAAACAGAAAATCAGACAATCACCAACACAAAATAAATATTTCATGAAGAATTCAAATTGAGAGAAACTAGATTGATTACTAGATTATAGATTATGTAGAATTGTAGAAAACTTATTATTTATTTATTTACTCAAGCAAAAGTGCATAATAGTATAGTGTTCTGTGGTCATTATGACATGACAACGATAGCACAAACGATTGACAGTTTAACATCTGTATAGGTAGGTATATCAGTCATTGTCAAACAATTACATAAAACCATCATAAAACACAAAAATATCGGTGCTTATTGCGAGTTTTACTCGATCAAACGCGTCGAACGCGTAAACGTGAATTTATATGGGAATGAAACAGCGCTACACGTTTGCCACTAGGTGGCGCCCTCCATACAAATACACATTTAGGCAGTTGTCCTACCGCCGACGATGAACGAGTAGCGATTGAAGCTAGAAACTAGAAACGAGCTGGCGAGCAGCGAGAAGCGAGTGTGTAGTTTCGATAGTTTTGTCGCTCGGCTAAAAGCGAGTGTTCTTATGAGACGGGCTATTACTCGCACCACTCGCTCGGGGCGGCTAGCCGGTTAGTCCTACGCGAGCTACGTATGTGTTCTCGACGAAATAAAGAGGGGTGTTTTGTTTCAATGGATGAGTTTTTTATTAAACTACCTTCCTATAAACAATTAGACGTGAAAGAGGTATAACCGCTGCGTTGATTGGTATCTTGGCGAGTCCTGATCGCCAAACGAGCATCGCTGAGCGATTACCCTGTCTTTGACAGTTCTTGTCGCTCAGCAACGAACTAATGGAGCGAGTCCTCGTCCAGCAACGAACTAGTGGAGCGAGTCCTCGCCGGCAGTGTAAACAGTCAGCGATCAACTATTAATATATTATGCATCTCTTTTGTTCATACGGAATGTATAGGTATCTTATTGTACGTTTCTTGGGCGAGAAAATAGTTGATAGTCGCTTGCTCGCCGGCGGTAGGACAACTGCCTTACGCGTTCGACGCGTTTGACCGAGTAAGTCTCACGCACTACGCTTCGGCCAATGGGTGCAACCTGTAAAGCTGCAACTAAGAATCTGGAATCTGGAATATCCTTTCTTATTATCGGAGCTGAATAGCAATACTTACAATTTATTAAAATCATTGCTCTTGCCTCTGTTCAGGAGTTCTTAAATAAAATGTATGTAAGCAGACACAATCGAATAGTATGAAATGTGTGAATCGTCTTGCATTTAATTAAAGCTTTCTAGATTATCCCTAATTGCGTCAGGGGGTATGGATGATTCCCCTTTTCACCCTGAACTCTAAAATTGGCTGTGAACATAGGTACCATATAAATTATTACCTAATATCAATAGAAATTTTTAATATTGTAAATTTAATTAATTTACTTTGTGTAACGCTATCACAAATATTCGGTTCTCTTTATAATTTTAATTAATTTTAATAGGTATAACGACAACATTTAATAATTATATAACTTTATATTGACTTTATTAACATAAATAAAAATACTTATTTAGTTTGTTAAGTATGGATGGTATGGCAAAATGCTCCCTACGCGAATACTCGCGTTTCATGGAAAAGCCCGGCTTCCCGACTTCTCCAGGGTTAAAATTGATTAACTAAAGCAACACAACGAACACCCTTTTTTGGCAGGTTCCAAATGCAATTTATCTATTTTTATTATAATTCCGTTTATTTAACGAAATACCCAGAGATAGAGTTAAGTAGGCATATACTACAGTAACAAATATTTTAATTACACTATTGTAGCAAAAATATGAAGTACAAACAGAAAACATAATTTTATAGCGATTAGTTACACGTTCGTCATATAATACAAATGTATTTATGAAATATTAACTGTTGCACATGACTTCGCCCTCGTAACTTTATAAGATTATGTTACTCGCTAATAACGTAGCTTTCTTAGGTGAAAGATTTTTTAAATTTGGTCCAGTAGTCTTTGAGTTTATTCATTAGTTTGATAATAATGACAATCTTTGTAATAATTAGTATAGATATAGATAACATATAAAATAGATATTATACTTATAGGCCTTCAACTTATTCTTTACTATTAAAAACCATAAAAAGGTTTGACACCGTGGCAAAGGATGCCTATAAAATAAGAGTGTGTTATCGACAAAAAAAAACATGAAAACAATATTACAATACATTATAGACGCCTTGGGCATGGGTGACCTAATTTTCTTATAAGTTATTACACAACTTATTATAAGGGGTGCGATGGCGGATTCTATGGGAATTTCCTTTGAGACGCAACAGCCTTGACTCCTCATAAATGTTAAGTGGAGTAGACTAATTTTGAAAAAGTAATAATCATTAATTTCAGTGACAGCTCGTAACATCAGCTTCTTTTATAGAACTTCCCATTATAATTTAAATTCACATTAGCACCATTTCTAAGCGGCGAGAAATTTTCACAACCTTTTCATCATCATGTATAAAAAGTACTAAAGTAGGTAATACACTAGTAAGTAATAAGTATACTAATAGTTATATAGTAGGTACCTAGTACCTATTTTAATCAAATTCAGTTTCCATAAGTCGAGCTAGCTACTTACCTTTGAAATAGTTCGATATAGTTGGAGTTGCAATTGGATCCCATGGAATAAAGTAGGTACATATTCCGAATGTTAGCTCCCTTGCCATCCCGACCTTTTTCATTTCGACATCCTTTATTTAGCTGTTTTATTTTCTGCAATATTGAAACTCCCAAACAAAATTGTTACAGTAGGTCGGGTGTATGTCGTTTACGAAATTTATTTATTGCCCCATAAAAAGTCGTAGAACCTTTCCAATAATTCTATACAAAATGTTTGGTTTATATAATTAGATTTTAGTTAATATTAACAAAGTATACACAAGCTAAACATTGAATTAAAATGGTAGTAAATATTTTTGTTCGAATCAACTCACTTAATTGCCCGTAAAATATAAAATGTTTTCAACGAAATTACGATTTTTCTATGTCCTCGTGTAACATGAATCTACAAACGCCAGAGCATCAAAGAAACTTTTATAAACATGATGTATATCATATTAAAGAGTATGAAATAAGGAAGTTTTCAACAAATTTGGAAAAGATAAATATCAATATTTTTTTATAAAACTGTACTTTAAAGTTGAACTTTGAAAATTATTTTAGTACAATGCAAAAGAAAGTTACGTCGTATTTTTTTAAATTACATATACATTTAAGTCAGAAATAAAGCATGATTTAGACTGATATCTTAATTATCAAAAAGTTATTAATTCTTAATAGTCAATTTTTGGGAAGAAATAAAAAATATAGAAAAATATAATTATTTCAAAAACCGTTAGATTTATGTTTGGACAATTTTGGTCATAATGGTTGTAAATGACCTCAGCTATGACTCACTGAAAAGTTTACATCGTTGTGCCAAACATGTAGGACTAAATAATTTTACAATTTTTTTTAAATATTGTATTTATATCAATATTTATATTATGACTTAAATTGATTAACAGGAGCTGTATCAAGAGTCAAGAATAAAATTTCTATATTTAGACACGAATATCGAGAACAAATCATCAATTTTAGGTGGTTATCTCTGCGCAATTGAAATCCGTGACTTGCTTATTTTTAAGAACAACATTTTTTTCTTATTTTTCATGTTTTAGTTTACCAACCAATGTTTTCTTATTTTTTACGGTTTAGTGTTCTGAAAAACTACAAAACCTCGTCTTGAGATACTTCCTCACTTGTTGATAAATCGATGTCGATTGACTGAGCGAAAATTTAGTAGTTTTTGCATACCGCGAACCCGGGAGTTGCAAAAATATTTATCCCTCATGTTCCCATTGTGTTGCCTGGGAGGGTCTAATAAGTGAAGTTTCTTCTTGTGGGCCGTTTACTTGTCCGTCGCACTATGATATAAAAATATTAATTTTATTAACTTATCTTAGAGGCGTAAAAAATATAAAAAAAGACATCACAACCCAATTTGAAATAATCTGATTTTAAATCTATTACATATTATTTCGTATTGAGTAGGTTTTCTTATTGTTACTTTATTATAACGGTACCTATGTTTCTTAATTTTTACTCTCGCTTAATAATAATATATAATATTTGAGCCAATTATTCAAAATATCATTAGACAAGTCTACCAATAAATAATTCTGAAAATGCCAAATTAAAAATATAAAGAAAATTCGAAAGTTGACCTAAAAATTACAAATGCAAAGACTAGGTGAGGTGACTAAGAGCATTACAATGGTAGTTAGCGATTTTTGGCCACTGAACGAGGTGCCCATTTCTGGGTTTATCAGTTGTATCAAACCGATGCTTGAAAATAAGACTAGACGAGTTACTTGACTACTTGCCGGAATTTTTACACTAGAAGTCAATCGTTTTTGTAATAAAAGTTTCTGGAATGTTCTAAAATGTATTGGAAGAGGAAAGTGATATCGAATATTCCACATTATTACATTATATCCCATGTAATCCAATATTAAATTTGTTATCTGGAGCTCTGGTGAGTATTTACTTTGCCCAGATTTCGAGAAAAATCATGGGAATATTTGCGACGTAAATGCCGATATTGGTAATATGATTACAAATTAATCACAAAAAATAAAGTAAGTATATACTTATTCACCAAGCAACCATTCTTAGACCATCATAAATTGAGCGGCACGCCTGGCGGCAGTTTTTTTATTATTATTTTTAAATACAATAAAAGAAAAAACAAATAAATTACATCACAACAAACAAAATAAAGAAAGCAACAAAAACATTCTCTAAAATGAATGAATCACATCGTTGAAATAACGTACACGAAACAAGAAGAAATATAATCGTGAAATTTTACAACTTCAACATTATTTCATTCCCTTGTTGACTGTAATTTCGTTTTCACGTAATTTTATTATACACTCATAATTATCTTATCTGGAAAAAGTTTACTTATAAAACTTCCCTCGTAAATGTTTCTCAATTATTTTTCCTTTCCTTAAAAAAGTCGACATAGCTGTGACAATATGGTTTTGTTCTTTTTACTTTTTTAACCCCCGACGTCCTACCCAAACGAGGGGGTATTATTAGTTTGACTTGTGTATCTGTTTGTTTGTCTGTGGCATCGTAGCTCCCAAACGGACGAATCGATTGTGATTTTTTTGTTTGAAAGCTGACATATCGAAATGGTTCTTAACTCTAATTTGCGAAGATATGTTCAGGCGTTTGAAGATCATCAGCTCATTTCCTAGTTGACGAAGGGATCTGACTAACTTCCACAGGTTCGATTGATTTGAACATGTCTATTCCACAGGACGATAGATATTATTGCAAATATATATATATATTCGACATTATATATCTGCAAATATAAGATATATTTCTTCTGGTTTTACATTTTTATTTTTCAACGCGGACGAAGTCGCAGGCATCACCTAGTTAAAAATATATTGTATGTAAATATTAGATTTCTAGTCAACAATACATATAAATGTTTTATATCAAAATGTCTACAGTTCACCTATATTATAACTTTTAATGTTTATTTATTGAGGGTATTTATATTCATTCCTGCCTAATCTTAATCTAGAAACCTAAAACCAACATCGCAAGTCGAACAAATCTCACCCATTCACATGTACTTATATCGGATTACCCGCAGATATATATTTATTATGCATGATCCACCAATAATAAAGTGCTTTTGTTAGATAGTGACGCAGGAGATGTTGATCTGCACTGGATCCTTGTCGAATCGATGTTATTTTTGTTTTCTGTACTGTTAACAGGAAAACATTATTAATCTAAATCTTATTTTAACACTAGTAACACCTACCCTGCCGTTTTTCTTGCGTTGTTTTCCTATTCTCATATTACATATTATATATGAGAATAGGAAAACTTACGCATTATGATGTATTACTTAAATAATCAATAGATTTCGTTAATTTTAAAGCCAAAATGAACTCAAAATATAAAAATCGGTAAACTTGATTTTGGTAAGTAAAAGAATAAACCGATCAAAACATTTTTTTTTAATGCATAGGCCAACCGGCAAGTTATCTTTTTATTCCATTTCAGTCACTTATCAATACAAGAAACGCTACAGATGCTGCAAGTACCTTGCCGACCTTAAATGGATAAATGATAAGGTTTATAGAAGGAGATAAGAAAATGGGCTCTTGCATATATTAAATAGTGCTTGAATTTCAAAAGTACCTACTATGAGTCTATGACGTGTAAACTAGTTAAAAAAAAAAAATGAATTTGAAAACTAACGACATATTTTTTTATCCCGTCTGCACATGTAATACATAGAATAGTATATTGCATTTGTTAAGTTTGTTATTATTTTTATGTTTTATGTTATAACACCATATTATTATTTTTCCTGGGCGAAGTCGGAGGCGGCTCGCTAGTATACATATGATACGCTCAAAGAAAATACGAGTATTATTCGTAGATAACGTATATAGTATTCACGTAAAACATCGCGGCCGTGTCCACGCCACAGCCGCACTCCATTTTTTTTTCGAATTTATTTGTACCGTTTTTGTTTTGGCCAACATAAATAATGGATGTCTACACACCACTTGAAAATAATGAGGGATTTGTAAATCCCTTTTTTGTGTTGCTTCTATTGTTTTTGTGATATTTTAGTTCGAATGCATAGCATATTTACATAATATACACGGAGTATTATAATATGCGTCGCGTCGGTAATATTTATTTATTCTACAGCAGCACATACTCATTTTTTGAATTGCGATTATCCTAAATTCAGCATATTATACGAATATTAGAGAAATACTGTTATATATACTTCGTAAATAAAATAATCAGAGAAAGCTAAATTTATAAAATCAATTTTCATGGCCCACAAAATTATACGAAAATAAGCCTTATTCGTGAATAATGCTCGATACTCTGTATGAGACTGTTTTAGTAATTCATCAATTACTAAAGCAGATTAATATTACTCGAAATATTAAATTAACATTCGAACACAGAGCAAAGAAACTCTATTAGGCATGTATTGGACCATCATCGCTTGCAAATATATTATTTCGATGGGCCATCACTATATACTTAATTTAATGGAGCCTAAACGATCTATCAACAAATGATTTTAAGTTTTTACCTTAAACTTGACATATCTAGCAACTCAAACAATAGGTAAGACAGCAATAGAAAAAGCAATAATATATCTGACCGTTTATTGGGTTCATATATTTTTGTAATATCTGTTTTTCAACGAGGCAGTGATTTATATTCATCATAAATTCAACATTGCTTTATTAAATTCAATGAATCAGTCATCTGCAGTTATTACAAGATTTATGTGTGCACTTAGCACAATATTTCCAATATTTGACTTATGATTATACGTATAAGGCATGTTTTGAATATACGTTTCACTAGGATCCCCTGAGGGGATTCTGATGAACCAAGGAGTTCAACAGGATCCCCTGGGAGATCCAGTTAGTGGATCCTGGTGAACTCACCCGTTTTAGTATTACATTCTGAGATTCGTAAAGTAATATCCATATTATAAATAGAAATTTGAAAATAAATTTTCGAATATAATTAATACCGCCTTGGATGCAATTTTCCGGCCATTTTTTTCATTTTTTTTTCCTTCATAAAAACTTAACTCAGACTTCAACGAATATAAAAAAAGGTCCCGTTGTACTCGAGATTTGTGCTTAGCAATATATGTCTTTAACGATTTATTTTTAATATTTTTATTCTTAATACTCAATAACAAAATTTAAAATAGTGGAATTTTCAAGAATGTTTATAATTAAGAATGTAATTTTATAGAAGTCTTTGAAGGTATTCCAAATGTTATAACAGCTTCTTATTCTGGCTTGATTTCACTATACTCTGTTAGTTATTTGACAGCGTTGTTAAGTAATTTAACGGACTGTTACAGTTTGCGAGTGTCCTACCACGCTCCATCGAATGTTAAATGCCCTAATCAGATGTTAAACTTTAACAGCTGCTCTAGAGGTCCGTTAAATCTTTAACAAGAGTGTTAGTCCATCACATTTCCATCATATTGATATTATATATTTTTTTAAGTTGTATGATTATGTACTGTTTTTGTAAACCGAATGTACTGTTTTTGTAAAAAAACTTGCATAATATGGGTACGACGTAGGTAGTTACAAAAATTTATAAAGAACGGCGTCATTATTTTGAAGAATATGACGCCGGTTTCTATTGTGATTTTATTATTAAATAGTGATTTTAGTAAATTATTTATTTATTTGAAAAGGCTTACCAATTAAAGCATACTTAATCACAATATACAACCCTCACAGAAAGGAACATCACAAGTATGAATTTAAATTATAGGAAAGCACAACATTATTTGAGATTAATTAAATTATATTAAATTATAAATGAATCAAATTATACTGATTTTATTCAATTATTTTTAGATATTTACATACAAAATGTTCAAATAGATAAAATTGACATTTGAAGTTTCAACCAGCAAAACAAAATGTAACACAATTTCTATTGAATTCAAAATATTAAAATGTGTTTTAAATCAGTCGCCTTACCAAACACAGAATTTATTATCCGACTTAAGTGAAGAGATGCTTGTGTCCGGAATAATGACATTACAAATAATGACATTACAAATAATGACATTATCATTTGGTCGTTTTAAAATAGGAGTGAATTGTTTGCGATTCATTCAATCAATCGTCGATTTACAAATGCTATGTAAAATTTTCGTCGTAGGACATACAAAGTTAACAGAGATGTTAGTGCCAATGTTAATTTTAATCCTACATCACATAATGTCTGATTTAGCAAATAACTTACAGAGTATGGTGAAATCGCGCCAAATCTGAAATGTGGCATTTTTTTTTAATATTAAAGTTAATGGTAAATGGCTACTGACGACTAACGATACAAACAACACCAAGAGCGATGAAGCTGTGTTGCCAACCTTGCAAGACTATGTTTACAGCACGTTTGTGTAAACCCATCCAGAGCAGAGCGTTGTGGTATCCAGAACCCGGATGTATTCATTATGTTACTAGTAAAGAGCTTTTTATATGTGCCTTTATAAAAAAAGAACTTGTTCAAGAATATGATAAAAATAATCATATAAAACTCCTATTTTTATCATATTGTAATGCTATTTTTACAAGAATCACGGGTGTTATTATTTGTTTGAAGGTTATTGACTGTTTTCCCAGTACTCGTATTGTACCGGAAAATAACTAAATTTTTCCAATGTTATGTTTGTTAACCAGTGAGCATTCGAACGTTAAAACTTTATAACGTATTGTATGAAATAATCTATTGTATAATACTTTGTATAAAGTACACGTTTTATCAGAAGCTACAGATATATATAAAAATGTCAATTTGGGGATTTCAGTAAGGTTAATTAATTTTGTACCTATTATCACTCGAGTATGATTGTAATTTCAATTTTCTTTTGTGTGTTTATAGTGCAAATCTTAAAGTAAATAATCATCGGGTTATTGCGGAACTCTGACTCATTCCAATCAAATCTAACCAGTGATTTAGTGGTGCAGTTGCAAGCATTTCACTCGCGTTTATTTATTGCCGTGTACTAAAGTGCCATGAAAATAGGTTTGGAGGATAAGTGCAATTTCTGGCTTTCCATTTGGGAAATTCGTTTTTGTTCGGGTTATGTTGGGAACATTATAGCAATGTTCAAACATTTGTAAAATTCAGATCATCATGACCATTGTTTTACATTGGTTGAAATAATAAGATGTCAATTTCCAATTAATTTACAAGTACGCAGTTTAGATGAAGTCGTGTGTAACTTTGAAGTAAGAAACTTCTAAGTTAATATGTAAGTAAGTAAGTATTTGAGTACCTATGAAAATATTTTGCCTTTGGGCCTCTTTCACCAACTACAAGTAAAGTGTTGATTAGTTACTTTTAGAAATAATTTTATGTTTTATTAAATTATGCACTCGGTTTACTGCATCCTTCGATAGGCGATTTTTTTTTATTATTTTCTTTTTAATGTTTGGGACTTTTACCGTACAAACAAAGGTATATCATCTCCTTCATTCCCGGTTACCGGTGACTAAATGGCGGCTAGCCTACTTGACACCTTTATTGCATAATGAATTAAGACAAGTTAATCCTTACTAAAAGACTATTAAAGTGAGTTTGTCTTTTTGTTACGCTTTCACATTTTATCAACTCAACCGATCATCATATTTTTTAAGGTAAGTATAAACAAAATATTGGAACCACCCCCTTACAGAAGAACACAGTCAAATAACAGCATATTGTGTGCTTTTGTGTTTCGGTAAGTGATTAAGGGATGCTAGAGTTCATTTCCCTATCCCGTTTCAATCCCTTATCCTTAACCCTATTGTAGTCGGCAGCGCACTTGCAGCAGCTGTGGCGTTGCTGTGTTATAGGCGACGGTAGCCACCTACAATCAAGTGGACCGACAGCCTGTCTGCCGACCTTAACAAATGAAAAAAACATTTCTAACTGGCTTAAAGAAACAGCTGAACAATATAATAATTTTAAAAGATGCTACAGTATATCTGGAATGAATTTGAAATTCAATTTTATTTCTTTGTATCGGACTAATCCTCTTAACTTTCTTGTTAGCTGCTTATAAACTTTCGTAATAGTATTCGAGTCATAAGATTTTGTTTCGCAACCACAATTGGCAGTTTTGAATGAGATCCGCTTTAAATCATTTTATTTCCTTAACTGTTTTAGCTTTCATCTCACGTTCGCTCGGTGACCGCAGATAAGCTCTCATGATATACTCTTTTATGCGGAGCGGATTGTAACAGCAGTGGCCACCGCGAACATATTTTCAATATGTAAACTGTATTTATATTTTAGCACCTACAGCCGTTACAGAAGATCAGTGAAATATGTGCTGTTGTGTTTCGGCGAGTGAGTAAGGGATGCCGGAGCCCATTACCCAATCCCATACTTATCCCTAATCCTTAATCCTTCTAAGGTCGACAGCGCACTTGCAGCACCTATAGCGTTTCTTGTGTTATAGGCGACGGTAGTCAACTACGATCAATGGACCGTCATCGCGTCAGTCTGTGTGCTAGCATAGCATAACTGTTAAGAAAATGCGTATTCAAGTGTTATAGAGATACATAAATGTAATATTCAAGTTTTAATAGAATTTGCCGTTTAAATATTTGTACACCGAGGCAATTTATTACTTGCTAATTGATTTTAACTATATATACCTTAAGATCTTTCCGAAACAGTTTCATAAATGATTTTTGAATTTAAAGCGAACTTGTTTTATACTAGGTATCCATAAAAGAAATTTCTCACAGAAAGCAGAGAATCTTATCTAATCTACTAATCTATACTAATATTATACGGAGGTAAAGTTTATATGTTTATATATAGGTAGGTAATCTACGAAACAACCCATTCGAATAAAAGAAAATTTAAACAGAATTTCAGGACGGACATAGGCTCCCAATGAGCAATGTCTGGTTACGGACCACCGCGGCGGAGTCGCGGAAGTGTTCGTCCGACCTCGCAACTTCGCCTTAAAGCGGACGCGGAGGACGCCAAGAGGTTAAGTCGGTAGGTCTACCCCAATACCATCTCGGGGCCAGAGTCCGACATAACCCACCGGTTTGTCTCCAGGTCGGTGGGTATCCATGATGGATTCCTCTTGTAAAAAAAAAGGACGGACATAGGCTAAAGATTCCACGCCGGCGAAGCCGCGGGCACCAGCTGTCTAAAAATAAAGATCCACCAACGCTTGTCAAAAATGTCAATGTTGGTACGTCGGGCGTTATAACTTTTATAACTTCTATTAACAAAAAAAAAAAATGAAAATACTTACTGCTTTTTTGATCCTGTGAAATGTATATATCAGATGTACATAGATAGCAAATTTGTTCACATGTGTAAGTAGATAGAAAACCTGCTGTTACTTATTCTGTGCGTACTGCGGAAAATTATGTTGATTGGTTCCTATAGATGACGTGATGGAGTCGCCATTATAAACGAAATGTTAAAAAAACAGGAGACCTATAACTATAGCCAGCAATAAAATCTGTTAAAGTTGATTGCACAGTGACCAAAGAAAAGCATAGAGTCCCCCTTGTTAAATATTTAATTGTAATTATTCTATATTCTAATACCGACTTTTCTACTTATTGATCCGGAAAAGAAAAAAAAAGTAGGTCCTGGAAACGCCCATGTTCACCGCCGGTAAAGAATTTTTTTTCTCATTGTTTTATTTATTACAGACAGTACAAGAGTTAAGAAATAAAGTGGAGATAGCGAAAATAAATGTTAAACCCATAGAAACGCATTTAGTAGGTTGTGAAATAATTTTATTGGACGATATCGTACATGTATTGTCTCTGGAGGAAGACATTTCGAACAATTTCTGTGATTTATTATGTTATAACGACTTAAATAAATTCGATTCTGTTTTTTTCTGCTACCTCTGATTTACTTTAGCTTAGTAATTGCTATGAAAAAACGATAATTAATAAATAATTTAGTTACAAACAGCTATATGTTATACCTCATTTTA
Source organism: Synanthedon myopaeformis (assembly GCA_944738685.1). Classification (NCBI taxonomy): domain Eukaryota; kingdom Metazoa; phylum Arthropoda; class Insecta; order Lepidoptera; family Sesiidae; genus Synanthedon; species Synanthedon myopaeformis. Next base: position 9,199,896 of record OX122919.1, read on the forward strand.
ATCGTTATTAAATAGGCTAGTTTTTTTGCTACAGGGTCATATTTTGGTAGTACATTTTTTTCCACAGTAAGCTTCTAAAGCTAGACTTTATTTTTCATAACATTTAAAAAATATTGAAAAAGAAATTGCCATTTTTTTTTTTTTTTTTTTTATTTCCCCCCAGGGGTTACACCACCCCCACGGGACGTATATTTTCAATTAATAAAAACTACAAAAGTGATGAATTAATTAATTACAGTTACGACGATTAAAAACAACAATAAACCATGACACTTTTTTTTTTCTACCTATATTAAAACAACAATAATAACAATTATTTAAATTTATTTAACGCTACTTTTGGGGGTATGGGGGGGCTCCAAGTATCCTCCGACGTAATCGGAGACAAACGAGTACTCATTACGAGTACTGTTATAATAGCATTTTTAGTAGGTACATAATTTGTTTTTAAAAAAGTTACAACTTTTTTTAAATTGCCTATTTAGTATAAATTTGGGTGTTTTTTAAAAAACACACAACCAGGCATAACTTTTAATAGAATCGAGTAAGGGTAGGACTCTACAGAGATTTTTTATTGCAAATAACCGCCTCTTCGTCCATGTTTCGTTTGATCCATGATTTTTGAACCTATTATATATGTATATGCATTAAGCCTTAATGAAGATATTATATTAATAATGCATAAATATACCATCGATTGAAAAGTTGTTGCTGTAAATTTTGCTCATAATATTTCACCCATAATTTCTCTGAAATATTATACGAGTACACAATGCGTCGACCTCAGCAATGTAGCCAACGTTATAACCATTAATTTTAACCTAGCAACACCAGACGGAAGCTGGCGCGCGACACAAAGAGTACAAATAGGGCATAATAAGGGAAGTAAGTCAGACAGTGTCATATGCAAAACATCGATTTCGCTGACAATGGCCTTACATTCTTGCAAGGTGTAACTGTTTTTATTGTGGTTTTAAAAATTTACATTACTATTATGTTCACTGAATATCTTATTTCAGTTTTGCTTTAAATTTTCATGAATTAATTTAACGAATTTAGAAGACTCAGCAAAAGTAGCTCTGCCTGTTGTGTCAGAGGTTGCGGTTTGGAACACCGCTTAAGACAAACAAATTGTATACATGAATTGTCTGTTTGTCTAGGTTTCACGTGAGTGGATAGTGCCGCCAGTGTGCACTGTCACTATCTAATAAAAATTAAAAAAAAAAAAAAACCTTAATTTAGAGCAAAATGATAATCTCTAATACACTCATGAAATCCATAGGACTCAGAGGTGGTAGCTCGATCAGGATTCGAACTATCTTTTGCCTAGGCGGAAGAATGTCGCTGTGCTTATCCATTTACACCATAGTATGAGAATTAATAAGTCTATCATTTGACTGTCATTTATAAATTATAGTTAAGAACCTTATAATACCCGCCGTTTTTGCGTCGGGCGTCGGAGTTAAAAAGACCGATAGTACAAGTATATTAATAGTGGATAGTACGGTCGAAACGTCCCGTGGATATACCGCCTTTTCGCTGGCAGTGAAGACGGAGGTTGGAGTATAGTGGCGTAAAGTTATTACCATCCAGCAGTGATCGATATAATGATAAAAATGTAATTTTATTTTGACATTTTTAGAACAACGCGCAAATTTGCGGTCCAAAGTATTTCATCTCACCGTCAATACCCTAAGCTGTCTGCAGTAATGGTAGGTAGTTCAACAATTTCTAAAGTTCAGAACATGAATTTCTACTTACTTTAAGATAGGATACAATCATCAAAACGATTCAGAAGCAAGACCATAAAATTTTATCCACAATTTCGTAGCGGTCCCAAAGTGGAAATCGATACAACAAAACAACTTTTACATTAAAATTTATTACTTACAATTAAAAGCGACGTTGTTGTTTTACCTTTTCGTTAGTGATCGAGAATTTTTCATTTATTCTACAGAAAACCTTTATATTTTTATTAATGATGGAAACGATACATACCAGTTTTATTTGTACTACTAATGGTGCAAATGAAACCGCGCTGTAAAAACAGTCTGCACAAGGTGTGAAGATATTAAAGAATCAAATTGATTAAATACAGCTTGAGGAGGCATGATCTATATTTATAAAATCGTTTGTCCTGACTGACTATCAAAGTACAACAAAAAACTACTAAGTCTTATTCAATGGTACCACACGTACATATATGCTGGTATACTATGTTTTTCACTAGTGATACAAAACGGTGGAACCATGGGGCCTTAATGCTTTTTTACTTTTACATAAAGTTGTAACTTTCTCAATACCACATTTAATTAAAATCACTCGGGGATATAAAATTCTACCCGGTCTGTTAGGGTAGCTAGCTCGGTTACGATTTCTTCTATACTTATTGTAAATGTCTGTACATGAAACATGTTTTTATTCAGAACACGAATTGAAACAACAAAATCAGGGAATTCAAAAGGGTCTAAAAGAAAAGATTTTCGCTAACTTCTATCGGATATTGATGAGGAAAATATATAACTCGTACGCCTGTTGGGTAAACTTCAACGTCATGTACCTACAAGTGGAAACATAAAACTTTTCTTTTTTGACTATACAAATGTTTGTGAGAACGTGAAAGTAGTTCTTACACTGTAAAAATAATTATTTTTTTTTATACTGTAAAAAGTACATTTTACATTTACCTACCTAGATTAGAATTGACTTAAAACTTTTACAATTAGTCTGCAAAGACTGATATTCATAAATTATTTAGAACTTTTAAAACTATAATAAATACATTTATTCCAAAAGATCAAACTTTAACGACAATTTATTATTATTTTTAAAATTCTTTTGAATTTAATTTAAATTAAGTTGTTACTCCACTCAGGGAAAACCAATATTTTAAAATTTTATCTTGCCCATCCTTATTCTTATCTCATGTACACCAAAGTGGTATTAGTAGGTAGGTACATGTCTCTCGCACTATGTACTCATTCGGTTTGAGGGCAGTAAATTTTGAAGAGGGTCAAAAAATTACTTACAATGTCGCGTACAGTGTACGCTCTCGTTATTGTTCACTACATTACTTATGTCTACTGTGATGCAGCTTATGTTGCCAAAGTAAGGTTTTTCACTATTTCTGCAACAAATATTTACTAGTAAATGTACTTACTTATATACATTTATTTAAATTTAACTCTAATTAAGATCAGTCAGATTATTGGAATTCTTTTCGAAGTCTCTCTAGCATAAGGTTGAATATCCAGGTCGTTTAGTTAGTCTCAAATGAAACTCACATTAAAATGGTTAGATACTATAGAAAAAATAAAATATATTTCACACCCCTTTTACAACGAGCCAGAGAAGCACCACCTCTGGCTCGTCCAATTTTTTTGGTAACATGGGGAATACTTACCTTGGCATCATGTCGCCAGATGCGCCTAGTTGAGAACCAGGATAACTCCGTCCATATAACCATTCCAACCGAATACCTCGAGGCTACTCGGGAGCTACGAGTTTACCCACTTGCTTGTTACCCCCAAGGGCTTTCGTCAAGCCTCATGGCAACCCTTTTTAGTCTCCTCATTCGACAGGCAGAGAATACCGTCTGTGTTTTAATTGAACCTGGCTGGTAGTACTAAAACCAACTCAACCAACCAACTTTTCTCCATCCAACGATGTATACTTTAATTCAATATTTTGAGCAGTTTAGAGCTTTATAAACAATCTTAACACTCAATATGGCACTGACACGCGTATAGAGGCAGATCATTTACCTGATGGGATCAACGATTTGATTTGAATTCGTATCAGGGTAGGAACAGGAAACTACTTACCAACTAATTGCGAAGGTTGAATGACATTTATCAATAAAGGGATATTGAAGTATCCTCAAAGTAATAAGAGATTGCCATTGTCTATTGTTACTTTAATGTATCGACTCTTTCGCCAACTACAAGTAAAGTGTTAATTAGTTACTAATTTTATGTTTTATTAAATTATGCACTCAGTGTACTGCATCCTTCGATAGGCGATTTTTTTTATTATTTTCTTTTTAATGTTTGAGTCTTTCACGGTACAAACAAAGGTATATCAGCTCCATCATTCCCGGTGACCGGTGACTTTAAATGGCGGTTAGCCTACTTGACACTTTACTCAGAGATGCTGAAAGAGGTCCTATGTATTTAGTTTATCTAGGAGTTCCTTAGCTCTTAATTTTAATGTGAAGACCGCCGTTAAAATGTATCTATGATAAATTGACACATAATATACTTTATATATTTAGTATAGGAAGCTGTATAATAGTATTTTATGATTGCCAAAAAATAAATATCAAATCAATAACCATCTCCTTATAAAAGAGCAATGTGATATAACAGCACGTGTGCTGTTGTGTTACAGTGAGTGAGCAATAAAAGCATTGATAGGGAAATGCCAGACTCGTAGTATCTTAAAATATCGTCATATCTTAAGTATGGTGATTGACGCCATATTAAGTACGAGTATTTAAGTAAATTTTAAACTTTAAGTAATTTATCTCCGTCTGTTTGTTTCACGACTTAGGTCTATTTTGCAATCCTGGACTTTCAAAATGTTAACCTGAACTACTCTTAAGCTGGAAAATCTTTTTACTACTCTAGTAATATAGAAATCTTATTACAATATAATATGGAAATTACCCGTGTATTGTTTTCTTAGTATAAAATATATTTTTGTTAGCGAAATGCGTAACAATAGCACGTCTATTTTATTCCATCCAACTGGAAAGTGTTTCAATATACGCATCCAATATTCGAATGAAAAATCGATGGGCGTCTGATAAAAACAGGTAATAATCTCTCTTCTTGCGAGACGAACTCATGAATGTTAAACTTTATTTAATATTAATATTGACCATCAGGATCTCCTTTATATAATATAATGTTATATAGCTTATATAGGGGTATCATTTTAAAGATATTTAGGTTCTCTTTAAATGTTTAGTAGGACAAGTGACATTGTTTGTGTAAAACAATATAAGCCAGTGGAGAAGGTGATCATTTTATATAATAAACTCATCTTTTCAATTAAGTTATGTTAAGTTTTAAATAAATTGGGCAACCAGTTTGGTGGCAATAACTACCCACTTACAGAAGACCACTGTCAAATAACAGCATGTGTGCTGTTGGACAGAGCCCATTTCCCTATCCCTTCTTAATTTCTCATCCTTAAACTAATATATCTAAATATCTTTAAATTAATTTTTCAATTTTTTTTTTAAATTTAACTTATCAACTCAACAAGTAACTACAGCTTATTATAGATACTAGCGACCCGCCCCCGGTTGCAGACTGATGCAACTTTTTCGGTCTCAGAAAAATTATTATATGTACTTAAACCTTTCTTGTTTATCGCGCTTTTCATAATCCGTTGGGAGATTTAGAAATTAACGGAAAAACACACGAGCGGAGAGACATAGAGATATAACTATAAATACCTTATACCTTTTACCTTACCTACCTAAGATACCTAAGATATACCTTATTGTGACCAATTATACTAGGATTTCATTGTTTCTGTTCCTATAAAATCTGAGTTCAACGTCCCCGACGGAGTTAAGAGGTGTTCGGAGATGTGCATACAATTGCAATCATGTCTGAGACGTAATGGCTCCGATAAACATTCGGCTTAAATGCAATTTCACACAAATTGATTTGATTCATATGTTATTTTGATAATGGCGCGCACATTTTGTTTCATTCAAAAGTCATTGCTACTAAATGTTTACTTTAATAGAACTTTTACTAGCATTAGAATGATCCTTTTTTATTGAAAATATAAAGGTATTCGGAAAGATGAACATTTCAAAGTTGTCTCCGGTCTATGTGTGTAGGATGTCGCCCCCTATCCGTTGGATGCTTATTTTGGGGGTCATACAATTTTATTGATGTGTTTAGTCTTGGTGAATTATTTTTTTCTTACTTTTGGATTTGGAAATTCATTTTTTATATATATATAATTGTATAGGTCTACAGATTTATCTTTGAGCTGGATCGCCAAAAAAGTTTTTTTTAAATATATATTTTAAACTACAGGCGAAAATCTTCGCCCAGGAAAAAATTTAATTAGGTTTTATTATATGTATAAAAATTCTATGAAAAATTATCTAACTGATGGTGAGAACTGCATCAAATCCATTGCGTGGTTTAAGAGGAGTTAGCGGCCATACAAACAGACGCGGAAACCGACTTCAAATTATACTACGTAAAGAAGAAGAATATAAAGATATATCTTTTCCAATAGTGGTAATATCGCGTCGACGAATTCCTTTTTTTTTAGTAGTCACTAAGTAAAAGCCCAATGGGAGTGCAAATACTATTCAGTCGCGGAGCGATCTTTTTAACCCAGTAGCCAGTTCGGTTTCATTCAGTTTCCCATTTCACTTGTCGAGTAAACGCCGCCGTGATCGGCCGCTGCTAATTCCACCCACTAATACTGCCGGGAAAAAGTAAACAAAATCGTAACTAAAAATATTCAAAAATGTAATAAACTAATAATAAAATCGTTTCTTACGAACTGTGAGTTTTAAAATTTTTTGTTTCTTTCAAGTGAAAGTTTTTTATTTGTTTAACAATGAGGCTCTGATAAGAAAATTAGTTTGAGAAGTCGGTCGCCGAAATTTTTTGGAGTCAAGGAAACATATTGATAGCAAGTAAGTATTTAGTTAGCTCTAGTTTTTAACGATAACTCTAGTGTACAAGTTAATTATAGGTAAATTTACCTGATCTATTATCATCCGTTGCATGAACTCCTTGAGATTAATCGCTTGTGATTATAACCGGACTAGATTACTTCTAATGACTGGTTAAATTATTACTTATTTTAACTGTTTTTTAATAGTTCTATTTTGTATAACTAGTAAAAAACAGTAGGTAATATTTTAAAAAATTATAATATCACAGTGATTAAGTGTATAATGCCATTCTTTTCTAATGTTTTTAGTAAAGTTTGATCTAGAAGCGATCACTAAAAGGGAAACCCATTAAATCAGTCACTTTTAATGACTAAAATTGTATGTTTTTAAAAATTTATACTTTATTTAATGATAATATAATCGTTGCTCTTTATTTTAATAGACAAAGAACTAAAAAAAACCAAGAAAGCCTCGCATTTAGATATGGCTGTTTTAAAGAGCATATGCCGAAATTTTTAAAATGAAATTAATTTTGAATTTTTTTTTAACCAACCCAATTATTAATTTTAACATTAGCTTTGGGAACATTTTTGTGAGTACTATAAACATAAGCATGTATTACATTATTTTATGTAATGGTTTTCGCAGCTTACGCCAAATAATTGATTTGGGTTAAATTATTGTCATTTTCGTAGGATCTCTATTTTCTTATAATAAATTACAACCTATGTTATTTTAATATAAATCAGTTAAATAGTTTTTGAGTTTATAGATGATAAACAAACATACGAAAAATCTAATGTTTCCTCTTTACAATATTATTATTGTTATTAATTTATTCTTGCTGATATGTTATTCTAGAATATAGCTTTCAATGTAAATCTTTAAACTGATTCTTCAATGTTTTTTTGTTAATACGAAACTCAATAATTAATCAAATTTTGAACTGCTTAAATTTCAAGTGTCTATAATTCAAGTGCCTGAAAACAAATTCCAATTAGATTACCAAACACAGACTAAAAAAATTATAATCGCAATTAAGAAAGTTTTATTAATATTATCATTAATATTTTATTGGAAATTTCTTAAAGCTTTTGGTTTTAGATTAGTTCACACCTATATTTTAACGAAGTGTGGCCGGGTTCAGCTAGATTTTAAACATTCCAACAGAACCATCATTACTTTGTTTTTTTTTTTTAGCTATTATTAGAATAAGGAGCGCTGAGACGTTGTACATAAAAAAGTCTATAATAAATCTATTGATGTGTCCACGACAAATTGATCCTTGTATCCCATCAGGATTTATATCTGGCGTTGGTGACCTTGACAAGATTTTTTTTTATTCGCACACCGAAACACAAAAGCATGCGTGCTATTATTTCATTGAGGACTTCCGTAAAGGTAGTTAAGTTGCCTACAGACTGTGCAGTTTATGGCTGATATAGTATTTCCACTTATCAATATATTATGTAAAACATGATTATCATATCACTCACAATACAATTTAGGAAATTATCTTTTATTTCTTTTCTTTGAGTAGTATTATAAGAAATTCGGAAAGATATTTAATTCAATACTCTTTTGCATTATTCAAAATTCTTCAAAGATAGTTTTAAAGAGATTAAAAAGTACTTATAATTTCAGTACTTACTCTGTTTTTAAAAGTGAATAGTTTCATTATCATGTTAAATACAATTTAATAACAACACCGCATCTCACTGCAATATCTGGACGGACTTTTTAAACCCTAGCTTAAATTGCAAAGAGAAACAAACTTTTCTTATTAATCTTTCTTGATTCGGATCGAGTTCTTCGATATTCGGAAGGGCCGAGGTCGGATTTTCAAAGCCCAGGTGTATTTGTAGTCTAAACTTAATAATTCGCTACGTCAACTTCTGTTGGTGACAGTCCCATTAACGATTCCTGCTAAAGGTAATTTTCTATTTTACATAAAATTTTAAGCCTTGCGTCCATCCGAGTTTTTGAAAAACTCTAAGCCGCGTTCCTCTTTTTACTCCTGTTTTCAAGTAGAAGTATGCCGGGACAGGCAGAACAAATTATTATTTTCTGTGGCCCTTACAGAAGATAATATATTGTTCTGATAGTGACTATCGTATGTAGAAATTAGGATAGTGGTTAATTGTATTGTAAGTTGGTAGGGGGATTTTTTAAATCTCTATCTAGATATATTATAAACTAGTTGTTGCACTCAACTTCCTCCGGGAACCTTTGTAAAATATAGCCTATGTTATTTGCTGATTACGTAACTTTCTATAGGTGAAAGAATTTTTAAAATCAGTCCAGTAGTTTTGAGTTTATTCATTACCATCAAAAATACAATACGTCGCCGGCGGCGACGTGGCCATGGCGTCCCGGTGAGGTAGGGCGCTAATTTCTTCTAAACCACTCAACGGATTTTGATACGGTTTTCAATAATGGAAAGAGCGATACTGACCTACATATAAGCGACATACTTTTGTAATAGCTAGCCAAGTGTTTTGCGTACATTCCACTCAGTTATTATAATATAATTATTTATTTTCTATTAATTTTTTTAGGATATTTTTTTATAGTAGTTACACATATTACATTATATTTATGCGTAAAATTATTGAAAAATCACTTAAAAAACAAGATCTTTGGATGCAACACAGATAACTCTAATTTTATTTCGTCGTGGGCCTGAATCGTGACTTCATAATAATTGTGTACTGTAAACAGTTATTTTTGGCATTGAACAGCCAATGTAGAGGGTTGCCGGAAATTCGATGTGTTCCTCTTCAAGGGCTGTTGCGAAGTTCATTTGCAGTAAATTTTGTCATTTGACGTCCTATCTGAAAATAGTTTTCGAGTAAAGTAGATTTAAATTTTAAATACGTATACTTACTGATTTAACAAATGTGAAGTTCACGAGGGATCATCTAAAATTAAGTAAACTAATAACGCCTTGCATAAGTGTAATAGCAATAAATATTGACATCTTATATTGCTTATTTTGCTAGTGATGTAATAATAATGCTATTTGTATAAAACATAAATTTCTCTTTCATACGAGCAATTTTTAACTGAATCATGAAATATGACATCAGCATGTAGGCACCTAAACTTTATTTTTAGAGCGACTCGTTTCATTGATGAACGCTGTTACGTATTTTTTTAATGTGTTATTTTTACAACCCTTCCTAATGTCAAATGATGTCACCTACCGGTAGCGTGTTAGTGACATTTAATGCCCAAAATATTCTATTTTCATGAATCCACCGAATTTAAATTAAAATTTTGGATCAAATGAAAATTGTACTTAGGTACATAAAACATCTAAGAGCTCGTGCTCCAATATAACATTTAAGAATTCTTGTTCTGACGCCCTACGCAAAAACGGGTTGTTAAAAGTTTGAGCTGTGTGGCTGTGAATCTTTGTGTCTGTCTATGGATTCGTAACTCCCAAGCAGATGGACCAATTTTGATGCGGTTTTTTTGTTTGAAAGCTGACGTGATCGATATGGTTCTTGGCTATAGTTTATAAAGATCTCTTCAGGCGTTTGAAAATTATCAGTCCATTTCCTAGTTGACGAAGGGCTATCACTAACTTCCATAGGTTTGATTGATGTTAAATTTACTGCTACTTTTTTACGCTCTCACGTCTTAATATTAAGTACTTAAGTGATCATTAGGAAATGTTAAATACACGTTTTCAGGAATAGATAAAAGGGCATAAGGTACTTTTCGCCCAGTAAAAAAAGTAAAAACTTTTTTATCACCTAAAAAGAAAAATAAATAAAAAGAAAAATGGGGCCCTTACTAACTCGCGGGACATAGCTAGTATTTATCACAAGTGTGAATAGAGCACAATATTGAGGATTGTTTTGCTTTGTTAAAGAACTGAGAATGTTTTGTATACACTTCAACTTCATTAATAATATTTGAAACATTCCTTAACTATTTCTAAACTTCTTAGACAAAGACGAAATCATTTTGTTGAGATTTCATCATGAATATTTAATCTGTTGTCGGATTTTATTTGAGTGTTTTTAGTCGATATTTATATTTTATTGAAACTCTTGTCACTGCATTATTTAATTTTTATTTAAAAAAAATAAAACTGCATTATTATTTTTAAATGAAATTAAATATAAAACAACAACATATATAACTCGGTCGTGTACCTACGAATTTAGACTAAAAATGGTAGACAATAAAAAGTTGTTGAGCTCGTGACAGATCTCGCGACTCAGGTGGCGTGTGATTGGGTTTATCGAATAAACGATAGGATTTCGAGAGCGATTTTCATTAAGGCCAATTTACACAGCTCAATCATTACATGAAAAATGACTTTAAAATGATCATTAAATACTCCATATAAATTCGACCAATCATTTTTTTTTGTGAAGGCTGACGCTCCACTTGATGGTATTTTTTTTTTTTTTTTGTCCTACCGGCTAGGGTTCCTCTGACACAGGTCAGAGTTCTTTTATAGCTGGCAGAGTAGACGACATGGTGTTTGGTGTTTACTTAATCTGTGATGTGAAAGTACGCCTATACAAATGGTACAGAGTACTGGATCGACCGTTTTACTTGATGGTAGTTGGCTACCGTCGCTTATTAATTCTAGAAATGCATCAGTTGTTGTAAGTGAGCGCCTTATCTTGGTAGGAATATGGATAAGGGGTTAGGAAGGCATAGGAAATGGGCTCTGCCATCCCTTATTCACTCACTGATACACAACAGCACACATGCTGTTATTTAAACGGTGATCTTAGCTTACGACGTGGTCACTGCTTCCGGACGGGCTGTCCCAATGATCTTATTATATATGTATATAATTAGTTATTTGAATTAACATTATTTTTGTCACTAAAATAACTATTAAACATTTGAACTTCTTTAGAAACTTTATGCCAACTATATATCATTCATTTTTGAGTTTAAAAAAAAATCCAATTAATAATATACAAATACATGTTATATTATTTTTGTCCATGTAAAGGGTTGTCGATGTGTGTCGAACAGGTAGTCTCAGATCATTAGATGAGAAATGTCACCGTGACCCTAGAGTATCGCGAGAGTGTCATCAATCACGTAAAAAAGGCGTAGAAATGAAACACTGTAAAGGAAAAGATAAAAGGAGAAGGGGGCCCCGGGGCTCTGACATTTCTTACTTACTTTGGAAAAACTAATAACAATTAATTAATTGGTATGATTCATTAAAGGCCACTTGTCAGTGGCACAGCCTCACTAAAGTTTTTTTTTGTTTCTATTTGATTTATCTACGCCATTCCACTGTTACATTTATGAGACTAACTACCTTTTGCCCGCGACTTCTTCCGCGCCCTTTTTATTAGTTGTTAAAACATTTATTTGAACTTTATAAGGAGTAGGATTTATTTGGTTTTGTAAGGAGTTGTTTTTTTTTTGTATATGTTTTTAGAAGATTCTTTTCTAGGTGAAAGGTATCCCATATTCTTTTAAATTAATACTAGCCGGCGTCCAGGACTTCGTATCCTTTGAAAAATAAAAGATATAACGCCTGACAAAATATTTAAAGCAATATAACTTGTGACGTATATTGACGCTTGACATTATTAATGAATTTTTCGACGGTTACCCTCTACATATAAGCAAACAAACATAACAACTTTACCTCTTTATAATATATGTTTAATATTACGTATTTGAACTTTAAACAGAAATGAATAAATATTTTTATAAAACAATAATTTGATTTGCCTTTTTGTATTAAAATGTTTAATTATCTTTCTTTATTTAAACAGAAAATTAATAGCTTCAAATATAATAAAAGGTTATATTAAAATAACCATTGGTTATTTTAATGCAACAGCTCAAAAAGCGCGGATAAGTTATTGAACTGAATTTTTGTAAATTACACATATTAAACATATATCTCCTTTTAGTTGAGGTAGTGATGTTGTTTGATAAAAAAGGCGTAAAAATTTCATAGCATTTTGCGCAGTATTTTTGATTGAGGGAAGACGTAATGTTGAGGCAGTAAAACGCCAATAAACGACCAACGAATTTATTTTGGGTGTCAAGTCGCTTAGTGAATTACATTCGCTTCCAACACTTATACATATGTATAAAATGTTTTTGGAAAACCAATACCATATTGTGGACGGGTCTACAAATTAGTATTGCCTGCTTTTAGTATACTTACCATTCTTCCTACTCTTATTATCCTACTGTTTAACTTTATTAACTTACTCTATCAACTTTATGTTGATACCTTGTACAGATTTACAGAAATGATTTATAAATCCTAATAATAGGTACTATATACTTAATAGATTTGGATGAAATTTGGCATATAGAAAGTTTATTACCTGGATACTTTTTATCCTGAAAAAATCTTAGGTTCCCGAGAGATCGTCTAAAAAATTTGAGTCAGCTCCGACACACGACTGGAGTTTATTCCTTACGAACGATATTTTCATAATTCGAACACGTCGAAAGAACAACATTGTTCTTTTTTTAAATAATATTGTGTAGATGGCGCAATATCTCTGAAACTTCAGATATTCTAAAATATTCAAAAAAATAGAGCATAACATAACGTATTCGTGTGACAATTTTGATTTCATACCACATATATTATATATGCAAATTGATTCTCCAAAAATATAAAAATATTGGGCGTTAATCACAGCGATAACGTTTACGTATATAATTACTAGCGAGCCGCCCCCGGCTTCGAACGGATTTTTTTCTGTAAATTATATATGAAAACCTTCCTCCTTTTACGTTTTTTCAAAGATTTTCTAAAAATTACTTGCTTCGTCTAGGAATGGAACCGACTTAAATGTATTTTTATGATGCCAATCGAAAGAATGGACAAAAAATAATAATTCTTCTTAAACACATCTAGTTTTACGTAGTAATTCATTCTTTGCAAACAGAAAGTAAAAATAATAAGAATTTGGCTCGTATTTGTCTTTATTAATACGGCGCTTGCCGCGTAACGCCAAGAGTGCGTGCATACCCTATATTTACAAGTGAAAAATATATTATCAAGAAGAAAAAAGTTATGTAAAAATAGACTACGTGACATAAACCTAATACCCCTTTTCCCCCTGTGACCAAACGTGGTATTTTGAGGAGGTATAATTTCAAAAACTACTAGACCGATTCTAAAAATTCTTTCACCTATACAAAGCTACATTATCAGCGAGTAACATAGGCTATATTTTGAAAAGTTACTAGGGCGAAGTCACATGCAACAGCTAGTTATTAATAATACTGATGCAGCGTAATAGCTGATAATCAGCTTAACATTTACGGAGCTAATAGAAACTTTAATTAATTTTCCGTCTTAGCCAAATATCGGTCAATATTGCTCCTAACTTTAAGATAAGTAGCTTACACAATAAAGGCTTTCGAACTGATTGGTCCTCTAAACAAAGGATTATTGCTGACAGAGTTAGTTCATTTTGCGGTGAATAACCACATATTACAATACATGTCCACACGGATCATCTCTTGTATTTTAAGCTTATTGTTTCGTATCTTCTTGTCTTTTGAAGGCCTACATTATTGGTAAACTTCACTTATAGTTACCCACTAGCCACACATGTTAGATATGCTTGTTTTAAGAGAAATAAAATTACTTTGACGTTCTACAAATTTAAATTTTGTTAACAAAATGTTCTTCGGAATTGACGTGCGGTTTATTGGTATGGAGCATTTTATTTTATTGTATTTTATTGTATTTTATTTATAAAATGAATAAAATAATATGTCTTTCCAAGCAGTATGGAGTAACTTATCTGGGTAATAAGGTTTTTTAGGGTCCAAAAGAAATACAGTATTAAAGTAATATGTACCCACATACATAAGCTGTAAGGAAAATTGTTTGGCGTGAGCTGTAAGGAAAGTTGTGTGGTGCAACTATTTTAAAAGTTATATTGAGGTACTAGCAACCCACCCCCGACTACGCACGGGATTGAAATGAAAAATAAAAAAAAAACTTTCAGGTGGCAGGCAAACTTCAGGTGCCACTAAAAGGTGGCAGGCAGGCTATTTTTTATGTTAAGGTATGTACAGGCAGACTGACGACTATTGTATTTTTTTAAATGAAGTGTTATGTATCGTGCACGGGCGTACGCCGCGGCGCAAATTGTGCGAACAATTTCAGGGCGTCAGACGGGGACATCTGGTGTCCTGAGCCATGTAAAAATGTGAGGCGAACACTCGCCACGAGATGAGTCCGAAGCGGACGAAGCGGATGATCCGTGGATAAGGCCTCGCTGTGATCTCGGACCCACACATCACCGCTGATGGTGGAACCCGGGGGGTTTTAGTGGGTTATGTGTTATCTCGGTAATAAGTAACTTCACCGGGAGAGTCCTACACTAAATGCGTAAAAAATCTCCCTCTCCTCCTTAAAAAATGTATACTTAACCCCATACCCATTTCTGTTGCGAAACGGAAACACTGAAATACATTCGTCATTTTGCCTACATTCCTAATACTATGAAAGAGGACGAAGTTTTCTTTACGCAGGCAACTCTCAACATGATTTATTTCTTTTATCGCACGTGACACCAATGTTTTATTTCAATCTTTTCTCGAATATATTGTTTAAATATTTTTTAATATATCAACACTTGAAGCAACGAGATGCATTTTACGTCTTATATTTCATATTAGCGTACGCGTTATATGAATCGTACTACGCGCTGTGGTTAGTTGTACAGGAACCTAACATTTTTTCATTTTAAACAGGTCTCGAGGCATAAACAGTTTTGGACTTAATGCGTTTTTCTTTGGTTAAATTAAAACTTAGTTGCCATGTCATCATCTACATCGATATAGATAAGTCTTCATGAGTGTAAAGCCTCATGTGTAACATTCTTGTGTAATCACACTTATAGAGCCGCGTGAAACGCTAGTTTTATATACACATTCGTTTAAATCGTAAACAAAAAAACTATAAAAAAATATAATAAAAAAATATGTTGGTGTAGGTAATCAAGGTATACAATAACCTTTTTTCATTTTTGTATCATGAACTCACCATTAAATACGCTACGCCAGTTTATTGGAGCCGGAAAACCTATATTTGCGAAATATAAGTTTCGCGGTTGATCGAATAGTGTGACATAACACATGACCTAAATAACGAGATAAGAACGTTTGGGTAGAGAAAAATGTGAACCTTTGATTGATCGCTTCTCAATAATAAGTATAACATAAATATAATATCTGTATGCTTGGGAGTAATGTCAAAGGATGAAAAACGCTTGAACTGTTGCAGACTTCTTTTATGAGTATTTGTTTATATATTCATTATTTTCTAAATGACAGACACATTTCAATGTTAAAGGGTGATAGGTAGACTACAATAGACTTTTGCATCCCTATTCACCCACCGAAATTCTATAAAGTCACAATTACAACAGTCAAGTAAAGATCTCTATGCAATTGCTACAACGTGAATATATAATAATATATGAAATTTAATATAATATTAGGGTATTCCCCTGAAAAGGTAAAATAAAATTATAAAATTGAAAGTCAATCCTCAAAAGAAAAACCCTTATAAATTACTATATATACTTCCATTTAAACTAGTCATTAAAAAGTCAAATAGTTCTGATAGAATTGACATTTCTTTTTAGGTGTTTTTATGAGAAATAACATAACTTCTAGCCGAACGTTAAAAATTATTGCAAAAATTCATATGATTTTTTTTATATATTTATCCTTAATTTTTTTTTTTATGGATCTATAGTCTCATTATGAATATAAATAGGCTTGATTTTAGATTACAGAATAAAAACGAAAAATTTGTATGTTTGATGAGAATACTTATGAGTATTTCCTTTACTTCAAAAGTTCTTTCAATATAAGTTACTTTCAAAAGCTTAAAACGAAGCCTTGTAAAAGTTTCTCCCAATTGTACTAAAGTGTTTATTTTAAACCGTGTAAGTTTCATTTGTAAATATTTGAACCCTGTATACCTACATGAAGCAAAACGGACTTTAATGACTGTTGGTTGTGTAAGAGAAGATATATGTGAACACATTTATGGGAACGAGCACTTTCAGCAGTACTTTGACATTTTTTGTACACATATTATACCTACTTACTATCTTTAGTACAACGCAATACATCACAATATGAATTCAGTCCAAATATTTGTTGTTGTAATATTTTTTCAGTTGTATATTTGTCAGTCGTAGACTTTTATTAAAGTCTACGACCTTCAGTATTCTTAAGGTAGTATCCCTCAAAGTCCTTCATGGCTGTGTGTCGTTGAAGGTTTTTTCGTGGTGTGTATAAATTTCATATGTTTATATAAAAATATATCGTGAATCAGTTTGAATTGCAGGCGTTTCAATGAATCGACACCTTTGTGCATTGTCCACTCAAATAGCTCAATAAATATTATGCCAGTAAAAATTTAATTTAAAATAAAAATAAAAGAATAAAGAGAAAATAATATACAGGCTGATAAATCAATAGAGTACGGTATGCAGAAGTTTTAAAGCTTTGAGAAATAATGTTGGAATTTGTACAAAGATACCATGACACTTCTACTCTGAAATCTAATTTGCTGGTACCTATACTCAAAATAATACTTCGAACATTTTAATGGTGTTATTCTCCTATCTATTCAGATTTACCGTATAAGACTCATATTAATAAATCAGCTTTATAATATTACTATGTTAATGCTTTAAAAGCAATTAAAAAAAAAAACATTGCTTTCTAATTTAATATAGTTGTATTTATATATGTACTCGCCTACGCATTTACATTCTAATTGAAAAGGCTTCCTTGATAGTAAAATTTATCACTTGTCCGCCTACAAAGGCCTCAATCTTAATGCAACTTATCGAGAAGGTACAGTACTCAAGGGTCGAACCTTGAATAGTATGTAAATGGAAATTTATTGGAAACGGTACACGAAATTTTCCATACCATCGTGAAAATCTTTTTTACACAAGTTATTAGTGAAAATGTTTGTTATTTATTTATTCATTTAAAAGGCAACTCAAATAGCCAACACTATACGAATAATATTATTAAATTATAAGGATTATAATGCTATCAAAATATACAAAGTATAAAAAATCGTATAATAATTAAATATTATATTAGTAAAAATATTAAGAACAATTATTTAAAGACGTTTTTAGAAATGCGAAGTGTAATTACTTCTTTTAGTAAAGTGTTCATTCCCGTATTCCCGATAGACTGTAGCATGAGAGTTTCTTCAAAATATCTATCCTTTAGTGTCCCAAACCATGGTTACAAAATACCTAGTTATGATACCTTAGTTATGATACCTTAGTTATGATGTTGCATGCAGGTAACCATGCAACATCATAACATAAGTAACCTTATAAGTAACCATAGTGTTGATATAACACATCTGTGACTTGTGAACACAGATTATCCTAAATCTATGATTATGGCAACAAAATTATTATTAACTGGAGAGAAAACCTCTTATAATCATACCTTTGAAATCACAATTCTGATTTCGCTAACATAGCCTCCTCTTCTTAAAGTAATACCTTAAATATTCATACGCAGGTTCCGTAATATCATTTCGTATGAGATCAGACGTTGATTTATACTATAGAGCAAGACCCGAGTAACTCTCTATGCATAATATAGGTACCTGAATACCTCCGAAAACACTAGTACAGTACATTTTCATCAGTCCTTATAAAAGTTTAATAAAATACCAAATTTGCTTGATACTTTAGGCTTACAATTTCTTGGAATATATCTTATAATATCTTGTTTGTTTTATGTCTATACTAGATAATCGGGTGTGACAACATTGACTGTGGCGGTTGAGCTTTGATTCTAGAGTTTATTATTTGCCGATATTTTACTATTGCCTAACAATATTACAAAAGAAAAACACAAACCAGATATACTCCTTAGCGTTCTCGATCTTAACAAACCTTCTGCAATTTATAATGATAGGAAAAGTTTCTGGTAAAAGAAGTACCGGTCACAGACGGAAATTGTGGCTCAGTAACTGGATCGGGATTAGGAGTGTCCCTAAATTAATTCGCCATGGGAAATATAGGGCTTGATTGGCGGAAATTGCGCTCTCAAAAGAAGCCTATCTGCCTGCCCTACAAATGCATTTAACTGCGTTTCAATATCCTCTTAAGAGGAGCCTTAGCCTTTTGCCACTCAAGATTTTTTTTGCAAAAAAAAACTTGACGTCAATGTACATAAGAATTTACTCTAAAATAAATAAATAAAACCCTTATTTTCACAAACACATGTTTGCAGACTTTGCAGGATCTCAATTCACATGCCCTTAGGGCCTCTTTCACCATGTGTCAAGTAGGCTAATCGCCATTTAAAGTCACCGGTAACCGGGAAAGAAGGAGATGATATACCTTTGTTTGTACGGTAAAAGTTCCAAATATTAAAAAGAAAATAATAAAAAAAAAACCCCTATAATAGGATGCAGTAAACCGAGTGCATAATTTAATAAAACATAAAATTATTTCTAAAAGTAACTAATCAACACTTTACTTGCAGTTGGTGAAAGATGCCCTCAAAGTCATAATAGTAACAGTTTAATAACTATCGTGTTCTTGTACAGTTCTTGTAAAAGTAGGCAACGGTAATTCTTTTATATTGTTGTGTAGTTTATTGTATGCTTTAATTGCCATAACATATACATTTCTATTATATATAGTTCTAGTCTATATGTTGGTCTTTACAATAGTTCTAGTTTATACCTTGCCATATTATCTATACCTTACCCTATTTCACTAATTTTGAAGAAATAATTTGAATACTATCTAAAAATACACATATAATCTTTATATACAAATTACAACTTATGTAACTTTTTAAACGTATGTATAATGTTTATATTTCTCTCTCCTGTGCCTCTTCAGTCCTGAAGGTTAGCCGTCAATTTACTGAACAAGTTCCCTGTCAAGAGCCAACTGGAATAGCTGCTCGACCGAGGCAATTCCAGTCCATTCTCGGATATTTCTGAGCCACGACTTTCTCCTTCGCCAGCGCGTCTTTTCCCTTCTTCCACCTTACCCATCATAATTAATTGTAGCAGACATCTGTCGTGCCTAAGCACGTAGGCAAGATAATCAATCTTGCGTTTTTTGATGGTTTTCATTATCTTTCGGGAATTTACTTTTATTAAATATTAATATAGAGTGGAAATTAGTATGGCAATGTGTTGATATACAAAAAACGGAGATAAAATCCATGCCTGCCATGTAGTAAAAATACAATAACATAATCTCTTCATTGTTTTTTTGTCCTCCTTGTTTTGAGATGCCCTTTGGGTGTTTATCGGAATACCCACACAGAATATTTGACCTTTAGCTCTTTTGACGTAACCGTTGGACTGGAAGATTTAGTATCAAAGCACCATCATTCTTTGCTTCGACTCGATGGATCCCTCCTTTTTCTAAAAACTATCCGCTGGGCATGTCTGAAACAGTATAAAAAAACACTTATAGTGAACATTTTTAGTTTATATAATAAGTAGCTGTTGCACGCGATTTCGCCCGCGTAACTTCATAAAATAATAATAATATAGCCTATATTCATCACAAACATAGAAATCTTCTCTCTTTATAATATTAGTATATTAGCATTAGTATTGGTGTGAAGCAAGGGCGAGACACTAGATTTTGAAAAAAAAAAAAAAAAAAAAAAAAAAAAAAAATGTGTGTGTCAGCTCCGACACACGACTGGAGTTTTTTCCATTTAAATCTATAAAATTTAAATTTTCACAATTCGATCACGCCGAAAGAACAAAATTATTATTTTTTTTAATAATATTGTGTGGATGGCGCAAAATATTCAAAAAATAGAACGTAACTATAACGCATTCGTGCTCGCATTCCGTGTGACAATTTTGATTTTAATCCCATAAATTTTCATACCACGGGCTTATATATATATATATATATATATATATATATATATATATATATATATATATATGCAAATCGATTCTATAATACAATCCCTTAGTTTTACTTAAAGCTGTTTGCTGTACTTAGGATACAATTGTAACAACAAATAGCAAATTAGATGCTTTCTACTAATTCGTATCCCATCAAATATTTAATTCGTAATTAATGTATACTTTGTCTCTTACCAAATCTCTTGACATATTAATTTTGTACGGGTGAGTACAAAATTCTATTTAAAAATATTACTAAGTACATTAGAAATGCTTCCAAAGATTTAACACAACTAACAACACAAACGAATAAGGTACTTTACACATTAATTTTGAATTATATTTTTTAAACTTATTTTAATTAAGTTATATTATCTCTGTTGTCAGCTACACTACATATAGCTTGCAGTATTACGAATGATTGAATGCGGTATGCCAAAGGTTGACCTATGTGGCATATAATAAGCACATACCACCGGCGGCGTGGACTGTATTTTCTCGCTGTAGGGCTGGTATGGATAAAGGGCAAAGGAGTAAGATGCGGTTACTTCCTTTGCTGATGATACAGGATCTACTGTCAAGGTATGGCTAGTGCGACTGCAACCACTCGCCGCGCCCAATTATCACTCTTGACGGAGAGCCATCGGCCACTGGAAGGTTTTCGAGTGGAGGCCAGTGACTGGCAAGCGCAGCGTAGGCCGTCGACTCACAAGGTGGACAGACGATCAGATAAGGGCTGCGGATCGACGGTGTATCCAGGCTAGGTCCTATTGGAAATTTATGAAGGAGTCTAGGTCCAGCAGTGGACGTCCTACGACTGAGACGATGATGAGACTAACTTCTAAGAGTAGCGGGCGGACAATCGCAGTATTAATTGATTTACACAATATTAAAGAAAAACATTTAAATTTTATATTGGTTCGCTTATCTCCGAGAAGCTACAAAAATTTGTTGTGCAACATTGCATTTTAATTCAAAGGTTATTTAGGTTGCGCTCATAAAAATTGTGTTCGATCTGAGGTTAGTCATTCTCTTAGTACTTAAGTAATTGTTAAGAAATTACTTAATAGAAATGACATTTACTTTTAATAAAGACGTTATTAAAGTTAAAAATAGCGTATGAAAATGACGTATGAAAATTCTTTCTCTAATATTTCTGCATGAAGTTTAAAATTCACGGAAGTCTGCATGCGAAGCATGTTTCTCTTTAAAATTAAAGAGGCGCTTTCCTAGTAAACTCGTTTTCTTGAGCGTTAGATTATTATAATGAGATAGATGCCAGGTGTACGAAGTAGTTTTATAAAAAACAAATTTAATTTTCTTCGAGGGATTATTTCTTGTTCATCTGAAAATGTAGATATTTTTATATTTAGAACATTTATAATGTATATTTTACGGTGGTCCTCTGTAAGCGAGGGTGTTGAGTTATTAGTCAACTCGCGGATAATTAACTCGCGTGTTATCATGTTTGTATTCTATTATTTCGTTAGTCAACTCGCTCACAGTAGGTGATTCTATACAGTTGAAATAATACTATGCCTGGAACCGGACCACAAAGTATGACTGCGAAACGCAGTATTTCTTGCTACTACTATAATAACTGAAAGTGTTGTTAATTTAATTTGTACTACCTGATGCCCGCGACTTCGCATTGAAAAATAAAACATATAACATCTGAGAAAATATATGAGTATTGCTGTGACGACAGTGGCGCCGCTATAACTTTTTATATTTTTTAATGATCCCTCAGGAACAGTACTTTTTTCTGCATGAAAGGTACCCTATATCCTTTCCTGTATCCCTGACAACGTGTATGCAAAATTTCAAGATGATCAGTTGAGTAGTTAAGGCGTGAAAGGTAACAGACAGACAGACAGAGTTACTTTCATAATTATCATATTATATTAGTATTGAATAAGATTTAAAAGAGCAGACTTATAAATATAATTTTACACAAACAATAACCCAATTTTTTCACACATTATTCATAAATTGCAGCTTATTTTTCAACAATAAAGCTCAGAATATTTTCATCTCATTGGAGTCCCCATGCACGTGTTATATGTGGTTCGAATTTTTATTAAATGTAACTTACTCGTATATTTTGGATATTCCGATAACCAAACAGATCACGTCTGTCCACTTCCTGATGTGATATATCCGGGGTGAAAAACGAATCAACGGGAATATTACCAGCTCTTCATTGCACAATTTGATTTTATTTTAGAGTCGGCTGAAATAATTTCGTAAAATATCGGTATCAAAGCTAAAAGCCATAAATTTTAATATTGCCATGTGTGAAGAATATAAAATTAATAATCAGACTCGATATTAAAACACAACTCTTTGTGTGATTTATTCACTTATTATGTCGATCACAAATAATGTTCTACTATGAACTGTGAAATTCTTCACTCTAATTGTGAAGAAAAATACCGTGACCCAGAGTCTATAAAATTTTTCTAAGTCTAGACTGGCCAAACCGCAGTTAGATAATTATCGAGGTGATGAGATCAAATAAACATTATATAATACACACATTGGTTGATTATTTCCACAGTCTGGAGAAGAGACGAAAAATTAATAGAAAAAAAAAAAAAAAAAAAAAACCAAAATACACCTTAAAACTATTAAAATGTTGCTACTATTTTTTTATGTAGATTTGCTTACTTATATGAGATCACTTATAAATATTAGTTAGCCATTACATGAAAATAGGATATCACGAAAACTAAACCGAAAAATTTCTTAAGCGTCTTTTCTTTTCTCGTATAATTCGGCGATTTACGAACGAATGCTCTCGTGGTATGAATGGGAACATGTCACCAACCTCTCATGTGCGGACCATAAATCATCAGATGTAATGGCGTCGGGATGTAATTTCAATTTTCACGCATTGTCCCCAAGATCGTTAGTTGCATAAAGTTCGACTTCTAGCGAAGGAGGAATCTTTTTTTTTTAAAGATCACAAAATCCACAGCTCTCAACGTAAAATTTACAGACAAAAACAGCCAATTACGGATTTTACATTTATACAATGAGAAGAAAAATAAAATAAAATTTTAGAAAAAAGAATCAAAATTGTTTAC
Source organism: Synanthedon myopaeformis (assembly GCA_944738685.1). Classification (NCBI taxonomy): domain Eukaryota; kingdom Metazoa; phylum Arthropoda; class Insecta; order Lepidoptera; family Sesiidae; genus Synanthedon; species Synanthedon myopaeformis. The sequence goes on from OX122919.1 coordinate 9,223,582, forward strand.
CAACCATGACTAATTTACCAAAATTTACCAACGAACGGCACACAAACATAGAGTTTTAATTCCGTATTTTGCTCACCTACTTTCTGCAATGCATAAAGCTACTTTATACACCACACATGCGAGGCAATTATTGGGTTCCCTTTTATATCGCTTTTTTAAATTTTTGGTTTAAAATGTTCCAAATTCAAATGTAAGTTTTCATATTTACAGTTCAACAAGTGTTGGTGATTCAAAAGTGGTTTTAAAAAATATAAATAACAACAATTTTGGCAAACATAAGTTGAATCCCTTTATCCAGTAGTATATAATTTTACGCTTTAAATGTAACAAAGAGAATATTGTGAAAATACAATAAACACACGAGTTCTTACTTAGATAGTTCATATAATTAGGTAACTACTTATTGTCTTTTATAAAAAAATCGGTTTCTTTGAGCTTCAACAAATATACAAGAAAAAACTGATTAAAACCATCCGCAACCTCTTTCAGAGTGCGACGGAAAAAGCAAAGTTTTCCAAATTAAACGGCCGAATTAATTTACTTGCTTCGAAATATTTCAACAAACTTCGTTTAGTTCGCTAACTTAGGCGATAATTCGAAAACGATGTGCTTGGTTGCATTGCCATGTTGTTTGGAAACTCTGCGTTTAATCGAAAGACTAGATTTTGACGTTCAGTGATGACAGTAGCCTCTTAAAATATCGTTTTAAGCTCCCTGTAAAATAAAAATACAAGCGTATTTGCATATCGGTGCACGAAAAAGAGACATTTGAGCATTTTGTGTTACTTGTAGTCCCAGACGACGATGTCAAATATTTTCAGATGAACCCTAAAAGCTCTTCTTAAATATATCAGCACTTTTTCACGTTGACATGCTGAAGTACCACCATAAAAGACAGCATCACCAATTCAAATAATTATAATAATAGACACCCTCAATTAACACTTATTAACGTTTAAAAGTTTAACTAATTCAATAAAAGAAACGTACATAGTCATAAACTAGCTTTTTACAAGAAGTGACGCCTGGATGTAAGTTGCTTTATAAGATGTCAAAGTTTTTCAGGAGTTTGTTGTAGACTAAGGGGTGAAGGAACCGGCTAAAACTTTATTCGAAGTAAATTGCTTAGTTGGCTCATTAAAAAAAAAAAACATTAAATCTCTGTTCGTGTAACTTTTAAACTTTTTTTCTTTACGTTACATGTTACCGAAAAGATACTTGTATAATTCGTATAAATAAGATGTACCTAGGATACTCGTATAATTCTGATTGTGTTGTTTTTTTTTTTTGTAAATAGATCTCGTTTCAGGGAGCTTTTATTCATATCATTTGTATTTATTTTAAATAACTAACTAACCATTTATTTAAATGATAAACATTATGTCTAAAGTCATGAAATAAAACCACATATTAAATTACAGATTTGAAATGGATACAATCTCTTAAACATGTTTTATTAACGTATAGTGTGGCATGTATAGTATTGTATAGTGAAACAAACTGGTAATTAATTGTAAAATAAGTAGTAAGTCTGCTTGACTGTTATTAAATCTATGTATATAAAAACGAATCGCTAAAATGTGTTGCTAAGCGTAAAACTTGAGCACGGCTAAATTAATACGGCTTTTTTAAATATTCTTTGAAGTCCAAGGAAAGTTCTTATGAAGAGAAAAATTCAAAAAATTGTCCGGCCAAATGTAAAAAACCTCATTATTCCTTTTCCTAACCAAAGTTCCTAGTTCTTTTCTAACCATTGAAACATTGCAATGAAATATTGACGTCAAATATTATGATATTTAAAATAAGTAGAAAGTATATCAGATTATTTGTTAATAAAGTGATCTCTAAAATAAGCATTTATTTTATTTTATGTTTAAATTACACATCAGCTGCCATAGTCCAATACCTTTTGACAGAACCCCTGAGACCGCTTTTTGTCCTGTTGCTCCGATTGATCGGTCGACGCGGACTTTTGAAGTGAAAACTTCTTTAGACCCGTTGGGCATTTTTTGTAACCGAAACCTCTGTATATTTTCAGATATTGCGCTTAAATTTAATTTAAATACATTTTAAAAAAGAACAATTTTGGATGGGAAAAAACCATTGAACTCGCGACACTGTCATGTAATGTAATGTTTTTTGTGAAGCTTAGTTTTCACTTCTGACGTGCAGTCCAACGACTGACATGTTTTTTTACTGTGACGTCCGTCGAGTCAGCTAATAAATAAATAAACAATAAAGTGTGTAATATCCATTTCCCTATCCCTTCTCCCAATCCCTTATCCTCAATCCTTATATAATGCACTTGCAGCACCTATGGTGTTGCTTGTTATAGGCAACGGTAGCCACCTACCATAAAGCGGAGAGTCGGCCTGTCTGTCGTTAAAAAAATGAAACCTTAACTTAAAAAAATGCTGCCGGTCAAAAATTTCATTTTCGTTGATGTTTCCAAGGTGAAATGTGAACGAGCTCTTAACGAGACAAATGGATTGAGTTTAATATTGGTATTAAATCAAACAACTATGCCTATTCAATGAACTTATTCTATTTGGAATGTCAAATGAATTATTTTAGGTAATCATCTTAATGTTAATTATACAACATCAACTTATAATACAACAATAAAAGACCCTGTATATTTTTCAACTAAACGACATTCATAAATTAAGCTGCTTTTTGCTAAATATGGTCTTGGGGAATTATGAATGTGAAAAGTTATGATCTAAGATTTATACCTGAGGTCGTTTCTCACAGTTAATGCTCCATTTCATTCCGCACCGATTCAGCGTCTTAGTAGCTATATTAGAAAAATATTATGTAACTGTAAATCATCTATACTAGTATTATAAAGAGAAAATATTTGTACTTTTGTTTGTAACGAATAAACTCAAAAACTACCGGACAGATTTTAAAAATACTTTCACATATAGAAATAAGCTACATTAGCAGCGAGTATACATAGACTTTATTTTATAAAGTTACGTGGATGAAGTCGCGTGCAACAGCAACAGCTCCATCGAACTTGTGGAAGTTATTCAAATCAACTAGGAAATAGGCTGATGGTCTTCAACTATCAATAACCAGTCCATCCATTTGGGAGCGTCGTTCCACAGACAGATACACAGACACACGTCAAACTTATAACACCCCGTTTTTGCGTCGGGCATCCGGGGTTAAAAAGTGGTTTATAGTGTCTTATATGAATATTTGTATAGAATATTCCAAATGAAATTATAATTCGATCTCTTTCGAATATCTTCCTTGTGTAGCTACAATTTTCCTAATCCAGGCGTGGGAATCGTTCCACGGACATAAACGGGCTTGTCAGTGAGCGTAAATGCCGTAGGATCGTAGGATCCTGACGGACGAATGACAGCCTATTATGATTTACTCACCGATAAACTTGGGTCTCTATCGTGGTCGAAATAAAGATGTGCCTACAGTAAAAATGGGACTAAGGGTCAGAATCCCACTAAGTCTAATGGAAGAAGCTTTTGTATAAAAATATTTATACGTATTTTCTTGTTTCAGTTGTTGATAGACTTTGTTGCCTTTGTTGAAAGACCAATTGTTGAAGGTCGTTTTGATAATATCGCCTTCGATATTCTAATTGCTATTAATGTAATAAATTGTTTGTTTAATGTCATAGAAAACAAACTAAGTGGATTAAAGAAATTAATCACATAAATATAAGAACTTATTTTTTTTAATAACATATTTTAATTTTGTTTATTTATTCATATATCTTTGCATCCATTCTCACAAACTTTCGTATTTATAATATTAGTAGAATTTAATATCTACTACTTAGGCCTGTAGTAACCCGAAGACACCTTTTCTTCAGTTGCTTATTGACGTATGTCTTGAAATATTTCTAAAGGCTTCTGTGTCAAATAAATACGGATTTTCCAATAAAAGGTGTGCCTAAAAATAAATTTTGCTTTCATTTCTGCGTTGTTAACATGACTTGACGTTCGCTTGAAAAAATAAAGTAAATAAATGATTGGAGATCTGTCCGACATTCAGAGCTTACCTTTGTAGCTCAGATATTGAATAATAGTGCGAATACGTATACTTTGTATAGAATAGCAGGAAAGCTGGCACAGACTTCAATTGTGTTGATTGAAATGCCAATATTGGCCATGACCTCACTCTTTGGTTGTCCGTACTTCAAATTAAGTCAGCTCCGTTCTATGTAGTTAAATTATTAAATCTTCTTAAATATTAATCAAAAAACTACTCATAATATAAATCAAGTTCTATATTTCAGTAATCAACTACGAAACTATAGTCATGAAAATATCTTTCGTAGAGCATGTAAAAAAAAATTCAAAAGTCTAGTATTGTTACGAATATGGCTCGGGATTTACTTTAACTTTGTAAGCGTGGTTTTCGTAGGCTTGGTAATTTGGTATTCGGTATAACTATTTTGTTTGTAAAGTGATTGGTATGAAACAAATACTAAAATGTAACGGAAAGCTTGCTAAAATACATAAGTGAAAACTGCATTTAAATCGGTTAAGCCTATTTTTATGGTATATGTTAAGGTCGACAGACAGCATGACGGTCCACTTGATGGTAGCTGACTATCGTCGCCTATCAAGCAACGCCATAGATGCTACAAATGCGCCGCCGACCATAGAAGGATTAAGGATAAGGGTTAAAGGAAAGGATGGGGTAATTGGCTCTGGCATTCCTTATTCACTCACTAACACACAACAGCACATTATACTGTTATTTCACGGGTGGTCTTCTGTATGAGGATGGTTACTGCCGCCAGACGGGCTGCCCAAATGACTGCGAAACGCGGTGTGCTCTGCCTCTATTCTGAGATTAGCGTGCACAAACGCATAGACAAACAACGATTTTATTATATGTATGAAGAGTAATTTGTATGAAGATTTTATTATATATATGAAGGCTCTGCAGCGATGTTGCATTGATCATCGGTATATCGAGGTATTGAAGTGTTTATACAATAAAGCCATCATGTCGGTTCGAGTACAGGAGCACAGCACACAGTCCATTCCATTGCGAAGAGGTGTGAGACAGGGAGATGTAATCTCTCCGAAACTGTTCACTGCCGCTTTGGAAGATGCATTTGATGGCAAGGTGGAATGGCAAGGATTTGACATCAACGTTAACGGCCAGTATATCACTCACCTTTGGTTTGCAGACGATATTGTGATCTTGGCGAGGTCGATGAGAGACCTCAGCACGATGCTCGAAGACCTGAACCGAGTTTCTCAAAGGGTGGGCCTTAAGATGAATATGGACAAGACGAAAGTTATGTCTAATGTCCAGGTTGTGCCTACCCCAGTAACAGTTGGGAACTTAACTCTCGAAGTTGTTGACGAGTACATATACTTGGGACAAATAGTCCAGTTAGGTAGAGCCAACTTCGAGACGGAGGTTAATCGTCGAATCCAGCTCGGATTGGCAGCGTTCGGGAAGCTCCGAGACATCTTCTAGTCCAAAATTCCTTAGTGTCTCAAGACAAAAGACAAGCGCAGTGCAGGACGTCCATCCACAAGGTGGACAGACGACCAAATAAAGGCCAACGGTGGATCCAGGCTGCTTCTAACCAGTCCTATTGGAAAGTTATGGGCCTATTTCCAGCAGTGTACGTCCTGCGGCTGAGATGATGATGATGATGAAGAGTAACGAATTTCCTTCTTTAATACTAAGAATATTAGAAGAGACTGTAAATATCGCTGTTGGCTCCATGGTTCATGCCACTCGTTGTGAATTGTTTTGCCCAATTGGATCGATGTACGCAATTTTTAAAGTAAAACAATTGCACAGAATGCAAAGCATTTTGTCTGTATTTTTAATAGAATTCCAGGTGTCCATTGTTGAAAGACAAAAATTTATAATATATAAAATATTATTCACGAATTTCGTTGGACAATATTGAACACATATTTGTTGAAATATTTTGTAGGAATTTCATTTGTTAAGCCTTTATAGCGAAAGCTCTGTTTGTTTTCGTTTTCAAATAGCTCTTGTTGTGCTTAAGTATATCATAAAAAAAATAAAATAAATAAACTTGTATATTTTTAACTTCCTAAGAAAAAATCAAACTTAAGGGGTTTGTTATGCATAAGCTACTTCAGAACTTAAGTAACATAAAAGTTACTTATGTATTTAAACTCTGTAATGTTGGGATTACAATATTTTCGAGTAGGAATTATCAGTGAATGTCAGGTTTTGTGCGAAGGTGTAAATAAGTATGGTTTCAACTATAGACGACGAATGTCGTGGAATGTCTTTTATGTGAAATAAGAGACAAAAGCAATGTAAATGCTTATTTTTCATACAAATACAAGTAAATAAAACCCAATCGTAGTGTATCGTATCATAACATTCCTGTCAAGTCCAGTTCAGTCGCATCGTGGATTTATATTTAGACTAAGGTCAAGGATAAAAAATATAATAGTTTGTTTTGTTTCAGATACACAATATTCACAATCACAATCACAATCACACATATAATTTATACTGTAAACTAATCGAATTTGTATTGATACCAAATATGCTATATCTGCTGTAAGTTGCTAAGGAGTTGGGTATCCCGCATATTACTTGATGCTGCAACATCAGGTCAAGGTTACCATGTCACAGAAATGCCACCGAAGTAACAGTACACCAAATTTCACATCAATCGAACACGTGGAAGTTAGTGAAATCCTTACGTCAACTAGAAAATGGACTGATTGTCTTTAAAAGCCTGAACAGATCTTCATGAATTGTAGATGAGAACCACTCCGATCACATCTGGTTTGAAACAAATAAACCGGATCAAAATCGGTCCATTCGTTTGGGCGCTACGATTCCACATATAGACACATCCACAAATACACACGTAGAAGTTATAACACCCTGGCTTTACGTCGCTGCATGTCGAAGACTTGCTTTCCATAGAAATGCAATGAAACAATCCAGCTTCCTTTACCACTAGTTTTTTTAATCACAATAACATGTTGAAGGAGTTGCAGATACTCGAAAATTTAACTAAATAAAAAAAAGTAATCAAAACTTTTACCAGAAATCTCACTAAAAAGTTTCGGGTCAAGAAACCTCTTTTGTTTAGTAATTGTGATGAAAGTAATACTAAAGATCACTCTGCCGCCCGTTCAAGGACTTTTGTGTCGCCATGGTACCACGACAGACTTTTATGAGAGATAAGTATAGATTAATTGGATCATTGATTTTTTTTTAATTAATTCAGAAGCTCAAAATACAGAGTAAATTAAAACGCGCTTTCTATCATAGTATTATGTCGGATATGAAATTTTAAAACAAGATGGAATAGATAAGCATTAGGATAAGCGTAGCATAAGTATTAGGATGATGGTGCTAATGCTTATGGAGGAATTTTCGAAAAAAATATTCTGAGAATCGGCTTTGAAACAAATGTGAAATGAGTAGTAAACTGTTTTATACAACTCGTACAATGTCTCCATCACACTAACAAGTTCATCTAAGGTACTCGAAATAAGACCCGCGGCCCTTATAAGATCGTCTGTCTATGATTATCACATCAGTAATGTAGCATAAATTTGTTTTTTTTATTGTTCGAAATATACTAATAATAGAGAAATGCCATAAATCGTTCCAAGACCATATCTAATGTAATACATAAAATGCGTTCGGCGCCATACTGCGGAATGTCGAGTGCCTCAGTGAGATATGCCAAAATTCTTTTTTGGTCACTTTAACTATCGGTATGCAGATTTACAGCAGTGTTAGTGATAACTTTGCTTGGTCTGCAAGCATTTATTCTAGCCGTCTTGAAATTTTATTGCCGGCTTTTTTAAATGCAATCCGAGGTACGTTATTTCACTTTGTATTTCAAAACTTTAGTGATAACTGAACATAAATATAAAAGTTGATTCAAAATGTAAAAAGTTTTTCCTTGTCGCAAGAATGAATTATCTTTTCAAGACATTAAAATAATATTTTGTTTAGCGCCATTCACTAAGATCAAACAAAATTTAAATTAATATAAAATAGGTAAAAGCAGGAAGAATCTCGCAATATCAGATAAAGTTAGGTATCGATTAGTTAGAGCATGCGGGCGAAATTCACTCGGTCGAATTGACTTAATAACGTCTACATAGAGCCAACGAAACATTACGGGATTTATATTTAAGCTAAAGAAATCTAAGAAATGCATTTTATCCGGTATAAAAAGACGCTTTGTTATTTCTTATATTAGGCATAAGATATGACAATATTCGGTAAAGTAAGCTATGAACTTGTGCAAAGCTGTTATTTAGCTATTATTATATTAGCTATTATATATTAGTTAGATACTAAAAATAATATTCACAAGTTCTCAAATTTGCGAATAAAAAATTACATTGCTAATAAAAAGTTAAAGAATCGATTTAAAAATCTTTATCCTTACATATTATAAAACAAAGTCCTCCGCCGTATCGTCTCTGTCTGTTCGCGATAAACTCAAAAACTACTGCACCGATTTTCATGCGGTTTTCACCAATGGATAGAAGGATAATCAGGAAAGGTTTTTACGGAAAAGAAATGCACCCCGGCTGAAGCCGGGAGCGGGACAGCTAGTATATATATATTGATCTATATATTAACAGCCGACTCGCTCCCAGCTTTGCTTAGGAAAAAACTTAATTAGATTTTATTACATAATAATATATATAAATGGTTTAGGAGAAATTAGACAGACGCGGAAAGAGATCTGTGTCCTCGACAATAATGTGTACGCAAAATTTCATGATGATTGGTTGAGTAGTTGAGGCGTGAATATTGTCAGGGAATCTAAATAAAAGTTATTGATATGTAAATAAAATTCGTGATAAATAAATATATGCTGAAATAAATTTAATAAATAAAATTTGCCTTAAATATCTTGGACTGTATCAAGTTATTATTACTTATAATAATTGCACGCCCTGGGCAAAATCATCTACTTTTGCCATATATCTACAAACAATATGTGGGGTTAAAAGCTTTTATATGTCTTTCTAATGTAGCTTTTTAGGGTTTTAAGGCGCGAAGAAAGCGGAACTCCCATAAAGTCACGTCGTATATCCATTAGTATATCATGACCTTATTTAGGAAATTGTTACAGTAGTTCTCATCGAGCCCTTAGATTTTAAAAGTACGTAATAATACGCTCTTAGATTTTAAATTGATAAAATAGAGCTCTTTTTGCGTTTAAAAAACTCAATAAATAATTCCCAAAACACATTACTCCAGTAAAATTTCTAAAATATGTAAAAAAGAATAACATCAGAACGCTATTCATTGGAGAGCTGCTAGAATACACAATGTGAGGTTATAAGGTTTTCGAAACTACGACATTGTGTGGACTATTTGAGCAATTCGGCACTGTTGGTAGTCAAGTAAATACAGCTGGTTGGGTGCACGCGGAGGCGCCCAGCCAATGTTGCCAACTCAGTGGATTTTCCACTAAAATGGTAGTTCCGACCGCCTTCAATGGAGAAATATTGCGTTTAGTGGCTAGCGTTTTATTTAGTGGTTCAGAAGAATTAAGTTTATAATTAAAGTGGATAGACAATTATTAAACCACTAACTCAAATATAAATTTTGAAATGTATTTCTACTTCGTTCTAGTAATTATTCTTGTTTATTTATTGTATTGATTACTTACTCTGCTGTAGACTTTGTGGGCCTGAATTGGGACTCGTTTAGTATTAGATAACGCCCTGGTTTGAATTACTTTTTAAGCCTTGTCCCTACACTTTTTCTGATCGAAATATCTACAACAGGATATCCTTGATATCAAGGCTTTTTCAAAATTAATCATCGAACACAATATAGTGAGCCTTTTCGTTTTAGCTAACAAAAGCATTTTATATTTTTTGGACTATCTATGTGAATATTTTACTATTGTTATTTAGAGCATATAGATTCTAAAGCGTAAGTTTGTTAAAGTTTAATTCTATCTCAATAACTATGCATACCATTTGAAAATCTATTATTAGATGAAGTTTTCCTTATCTGTTATTGTAGGATACATGTGAAAGTTTTCCCACTAAGCTTATTTGAGCAGGTGACACCTTCTCTACTGAATTTTTGCTTAGGACTACTCATATTTGCTTAGGACTTTAGTTCCTAATACATATTTACCCACTTTCTCGTTCAACTGAACAGTTTTGTACCTTTCAATATTTTATTTGTGTCTGGTTCACCTTAACAGGGAAAAATATTCGTGTATGTTTCAGAAAACAACAATAATTTAATACGGATTTTGGTGTATCGACTTGATAATGATAATAGTGAAAAACATGTGTCTTATAATGGAGAATATAATTATTAAAGGTTTCGATTTGAATAATTCTAATCATTATTATACAATCGATTTCACTAGCCAATGCCGTTAGGTTTGATAGAACGTAGTACATTGTACCTCTATGGTTTGATGCCTATTAAAGTAAGTTTACTAAGCGTCTCTTTCACCAACTACAAGTAAAGTGTTGATTAGTTACTTTTAGAAATAATTTTATGTTTTATTAGATTATGCACTCTGTTTACTGCGTCGTTCGATAGGCAATTTTTTTTATTATTTTCTTTTACCGTACAAACAAAGGTATATCATCTCCATCATTCCCGGTTACCGGTGACTTTAAATGGCGGTTAGCCTACTATTTGACACATGGTGAAAGAGGCCCTAATACTTATATTTATAAGCTTTTATTACCATTTTCTCTAATAATAAGGTCAAGCTAAAATCGATATTCGCATAACACCATGGGACGTCGCAAATGCCATAAATATTATGTTACCCACATTAGCCGTTTTGGTGCCGAAAATATTTTCGTATTGATAAATTTATACGCAAACCAAGCAGTTATTTGGTAAACAAACTTGCGTGGAAGTCGGTCACAGAAATATATTTACTTAAAAAGATGTATGCTACTACTACATATCAGTTCGGTCCAGACATGCACCACTCACAACATTACATGAACCTATATGTTACAATATTCCAGAGAAGTCACTATGCCGATATAAATAAAAATAAAAAATAGTGCCCAAGGTTAATTAAGTTAGAAGTTTTAAGATAAAATCGGTCTTATTGAATTTACAGCTCATAGCTACTGAAATACCGGTACAGTGTGAAGGTTTTTGTAGACATATACAGTCTAATTTTTAATATAGGTAATACTAGCTTTACCCCCTGAGACCAGGTGGTAAGATTGCTTCGTTCGACTGATCACACGACGCGGACTCGTGGATTTATAGCCCAGTCAAATCAGTGGAAATAATTCGGGTAGGTTTGAAAATTGGTAGAATTAAACCTTACGGTATCCAGATGAACATACTAAAAGTCCTCATGGGTGGGGGTTGTGCTGAGGGTGTGAGCAAACCTCAGCTCAATGTGAGAAGGTTAAAGCTACTCAATCACGCCCACTAAGGATTAGTAGTTACTCTATGGTAGAAACATTAAAAATCATAAGATTCCAAGTATTCGTAATTCGCACTTTTGGGGCAATAAAGTTTTTCACAAAGTCACTTTTAGAGCTAGCGATACCCACTGAAAGGACTTAGAGATACTAGTCTTATGGTGTCCCTAGACGACCGTGCGGCATGACATGCGTTTACGTGAATTATCATGCCGCATGATTGTCTAGGAACCGTTATACAATCATGCGTGTATGTCAGTCATAGCTTGCAGGATGAAAAATAAAAGGAACTATCAATCAACTGCCAGCACGTAGTTGCACGTCATTCACATCAATCAATATAATTAAATGGTCATGCATGCATGGCAGCACGTAACGCATGTCATGCTGCATGATCGTCTAGGGACACCCTCACAATGATAAGAGAATGTTAACTTGCATTTTATAATCGCAAATCAAAAAGCTTGTCTACTGAAAACTTTTCCACTTTATCTGACATTTTGTATCGAGTGAGTTGTATGTGTAAGTTACAAAGAAAAACTTTTTGGCTTACAAACACAAAGTTAACACAAAGGAACGAGTTGGAGAGTTCCCTTTTACAAGTACCTAGGAAAGTGGAATATAAAGAAAATATTTTCTCTTATCAACAGTGCCGTGTAGATAAAAAAAAACTGTTATTATTTTTTTAACGTACTTTTCGTACTTTTCGTACTTTTAAGACAAAGGAAAGACGAATAAAAATTAAAATTCAAATCTAAGTATTATTTTCCAAGTAAGCTTGGCTTGGCAAAGCGACCACATAAAAGATGGTGATCCATAGGTCTTTAGGCGACATTCCACTCAATCAACCAGTCAACTCAAGTTATAAAAAGGCTTATGTATATTCTGAGCCTGAGGATTGCATCAAGCTGAAGGTTCTCTTTTTGTTGTATATATAGGCTTAGGCTCGAGTTCACCAACAGACGGTTATTTTTAATCAGCTGTTTAAAATTTAAACAGCCGTTTAAAAATATTTTGTTGTTCAAAATCGCTAAAATGCAGGTTAAACGCCCTAAACATCTGATTAACTTAATGATTAATCTGATGTTTAGGGCGTATAACCCGCAGTTTTGCGATGGTGATCAACAAAATATTATTAAACGGCTGTTTAAATTTTAATCAGCTGTTTAAAAATAACCGTCTATTGGTGAACTCGAGCCTTAGTAGGTGACTTGATTGATTGAATTTGATATTTTACTGTTTCACTTTTGTTATTTCACGGTGGTGTTCTTGGTGGTTACTGCCGCCGGGTGGCATGTTTAACGAATCATCTGTGGCTGCGGAATGCAGTGTGGCCTCTCACTGCTAAAATTACATATTATAGGTTACATTTGCTAGTAATTATTAAAACTATTGTTATTATGGTCTAAAAACTAACTATTAAAATTTTTAACTTAAAAATTCCTCGTCTCTTAGACTTTAAAATATATATTTTTATATAAATTCAACGAAAATCCAATGAATTGAACAATATTCTTGGATTACTTTTTCAAACTAAATATATTGGGCAATTATTGGTTTGCTTTTACGTTCACTATATCACGAACGCCAGCTAGTACAAAATAAAAACAATTTATTTTGTACTATAAATAAGCCTTTTCCATTAAAGTAGATTTTCATTTCTAAATTATAAATACAAATCAAGGTCGTAACCATATTTCAATCAGTATACGAAGTCAATCTTCTCTAAGAGGACCCTCTTTATCGTTATGCGTATTACTCGTTCTCACAAATTTTCTGTAGCCCCGTAATTCTATTAAGTTGCTCATTTTACGTACACTATACAATAGCCATTCAGGCTTATCAATTTCCCCAAAAACAATAGTTTAGAATTTGTCATTAGTACCATATTGAATCTGGAAACGTGTTCTAACCGTAACTGAGCCCCTTTTGTATTCTTGGAGGGTGTTAGTCGTGTAATGTCAGGCTATATGGCTAAGTGGCTATTGACCCTGATCCGACAAAGGACTCGTGTCTGGCGCAGATTATACTGACCCAAAGCGTCTCTAATCGACACTCCATCAATGTGTGTTCGACCGTTAATCGTCTGAATTACATTTGGGTGATGGGATTTTACACTTCTATACCGTTCGTGGAGTTCAATTTGACATTCATGACTAACTGTTGCCAGCTCAAGTTTACTATTAGTATTTGAACTATTATATTTTCTGTGATGTTATTGTAATTTTATCTATGTTAAAATGACTTATCAGTCTTTTTTTATTGTAAAGATCGACAGACAGGCTGACGGTCTGACGGCTGAATATTTTACCCACTTGTCGAGTGGTTAAGGTTAACCTTAACCTAAGCTTACATAGCGTTAGCAGTCTGACTCAGAGCTAATGGGTCTGATTCCCGACAGAGTTCTCAATTCAAAGTTGTTTCTGCAGGATTTCGCCCCATGTCCGTTTTATGGTTATTTCATAACACAAGCCAATAAGTGATTGCTTTGGGTACCATACAATTGTTGTATTTAGTCTTAGCGATTTGGCGATTAAGCTTCTAAAATTCCCAACCAAATTGCTTTTCCATTGGAAGTTAAATTGTTAAATTTGAACTCTCTATTTTTATGTAATTATAGTTAGGATTTTAAGTAAAAGTTACTTTAAATGAAACTTACATGGTCACTGAACTCTGATATCGACTCATTAGACCGACATGAACAAAGCTTGTTAAGATTACGCAAAGGAATAACTGACTGTGTTTCTCTTATCTCAACCGAATAACACAGGGAAATGTAAACAACGTCCGGATTACAAGAAAATGCAAATAAACCACAGCATTTCGCGAAACATTTAGCACAGTTTACGATGTCATAAAATTATAAATAAACATAAAGATAAAAGTCATCAGTCATCAGTCCGTTTAGTACAGCTTTTTTCTAGCGTATTAATTTATGGAAACAAGTTTTTATATGTAGTTTTCTTAAAAAAAAAAATGAAGTTCCCGGTAACGATTTACCTAGTGAAAGAAAGTTTTACTATCGAGCAAAATGTTAATAAGCAAAGTTACCAACTTCATGCTCAAAGGTCTAGGTGTACCTACAAAGATGCGATTCTTCAAGAGGTATTAAATACCATGTTACATGATCAAGAATAAAAAAGTGAAAACTGAAGTGGAGTTAAAGAAGCTCTCACTGAATTCCGGTCTTATTGAATGCTTGATTATAAGTCTCTTTTAGATTGTATGCCATACCATAATGGTCATGATAGAATGCTTTAAACATTTCCTAAGTTGGTGAATAATTCTATAGAGAAAGTTATATTTTTATAACCACGTTGTTATAGCTTCTCATAAAATAGGGAAAAAATACTTTTTCTTTTTAACACAACTTCTAGATATGCTAATTGTAGATATACATAAGAGAGAACTCTGTAACCGGGACCTGTACCCTTACCATGAGTTTATAATGCACGCACTCGCTAGCGAGAGCGTAAAATATTTGTATGGAAAATTATCAATTGTCAATTTAAATTTGACAGTTTTCCATATAAATGTTTTACGCTCTCGCTAGCGAGTGCATGCATCATAAACTCATGGTAAAGGTACGCTGGGCGGTAGTTTTAGGGGAGACAACCGCCCGTCATGAGATGGCTGGCGTAACTCCACTTTCGGGTACTCCGAGATTCCGACAGGGAGCGTAGCCCTCTCCTAGCTGGACAGTGTAGCCGAGTCCGGCATGACCGCACAGCGTCACCTACGCTGTCATGTACCCATGGGGATCCAACGTTAAAAAAAAGAAAGCTGTAAACACAAAACGAACCCAAATTTAAATTAAGCAGGGCCGCGGGGGTACGGGTAATCATGCATAAAGGTCTTTTAGTGGCTTTCCTAAACTTCGCATAAAGACTCTCTTTTGCATCTGCATCCGCAGTTTTTACAATTAGGCTTTCCCCTTATTTACTTTTTGTCGAATCATTAATGTATTTTTATCTTTCTCTAGAGAAAAGGATTCTATAGCCCATGCTTGCAAAGATATATTATTTCGATACCCATACCCCAGTCATCACTTCGCCTCTTTGTCTTATCAGAATAGCACATTTTGTTCTTATCTTTTTTATAAGTAGGTGTTCATCACCTGTGTATTTATTTCTAATAAAGAAAAAATATGAAGAGAAACTCGACCCATTTTTCATACAATCTATCTGAAGAAAAAATATGTGTAAACGTTTTAAATGTCACTAAGCATTTCTTCGTCGAAACGAAGTAAGGATTACTTTAAAACTTGAGCACGCTTCGCGACCATTATTATTTCCTTTTTTGTTTAAATTGTTGAATATAAACACCGTTTAATTGATAATTTATCGACCCAAATCGCACTCAGTCGAAGAAACAATAATAAAAAGAGAAGTGTATTATTAAGAACGTCTTTAAATAAGGCTTTATGAGCGCTGTGGCGATAATCAGAGACAATCATTGCTGCTTAAATGTAAATCCGGTCAAGAATGAAAGTTAATTTCGACATAATCACCTATTGAGGTTTTACCTTTGAGAGTATTGATTTTTTTTATTTGTTAACAGTTCTTCGACATCATAGAAACATATTTAGATACTCCGCTATTTACAGTACAAGTCTAACTTCAGACTACAGAACTACATTTTAGTCTCTATACGAACAACACATATCCATGAACTTAAATATAGGATACCTACACATTTCCTAGGGATTGAAACTCACATTAAAATTAACCATTATAACAGTAACGAGCATCGCAGCATCTTTTGAATTTCATATCAACTTTCTATATTAGTAGATGTCATTCTAATATGATTCTCATGTTTTGTATCACGCAATGAAACACCTTTGATTAATTTTATTCTAATAATAGACACAACTGAAGACGTACAAATTATTCATAATAGTCTCGATAACAATGAGCTCTTGATACATGCCGTGTTCAAAGAACTGTTCAAAAGGAAACTAGATTAATTGAATTCGTGTAGATTAAAATTGTTTGTTGATCAAGTCAATACGATCAGGAACAATAAAATGGAATGTCACTAACTCGATTGAATTGAGGATATGTTTGTTTCATGGAATACGTTTTCTTCATTTGAATTCCTCGAAAATTCTACTTGCATCCGAACATTCTTGAATTGCTTTATAATTTTAAATAGAACATGATTTTTAAGTTTAACTTTCTTTCTTTTCATAATTTAGTAAAATTGCAAGATTTCCAAAATATATATATAAAATGTTTTATACAACGAAAAATATTTAGTTTAATTTATCTACTAATGCTTTGAAAAGTCGGTTTTTTGTTGTTGTTGGGGAAGACACCGGGAACGAAACTCCCTAGCTTCTTTTTAAAGCAAATCTTGCATTAGCAATATATATATATGTATATATATATATTCGATATCATGACAGTGACATTGTAAAAAAGAAAAAAAAAAAAACAATTCACCATGCATTATTGTCATCTTATTTCTATTTATATACTAGCTGACCCGACAAACTTCGTACCGCCTCAAAATAAAAAGTTGTTCCATACAAAATGTATGACAAAATTTTCTTAATATTTTTTTTCGATGTATCCGTTCTTGAGTTATAAATGGTGTAACTAACACTACTAATCTATATATTTAACTTACAAAACATGTTTGGACGCAAAATAATGATTTTGTAATCATAAAAACCCACAGGTTAATTTAATTTAAATAAAAGGTTGCTAAGTTATTACAGGTTAATGTTGTTAGGTTATAGAGAACCCTTTCGCGTGGGAAGCGGTAGGTGAGTAATACTCATTCTGTAAAACCGAAGGTATTACGAATGGAATAGGGTACAATAGGGTTACATTGACTTGTTAATTAACTAATTGTTACAATCGAATTCTGCCATAGTAACGAATTTCCGCCGGCGGGCGGTATAGGACAATACATTGTATAAATATAAGGTTATTGAAAAATGAAAAATATACATTTTAACACCGGACGGCAGATAAGCTAATTGTTTGTTTAATATATTAACGAAAATAGATATATCATTTAAAGGCCAATGTATGACGTTTCTATAACAAAATCCCTGAAGAAATACGTAAATTACAATTGAAACCGTTTAAAACATTTGTAAAACGGAAATTTGTTAAAAAAAGCGCATTCAATTAAAGATTATTTATCAGATAAAAAGGCATGTGATTAAAAGAGGGATTGCTGGAGAGTTTCTTTCGCCGTTTCTTCTATTCCAAAATACCTTTTTGTTTCTAAAACGGTAGTAGCTTTTATTTTTGACTTTTAAAAAGTGATCTATTTGTTTTATTTTTGAGAACTAAACGGTTTAATTTGATAGCAGGTGGCTTTCGTTGTCGCAAAATCGGATAGGGCAAAGAATAAGGAGTCAGTGAGGATAAGGAAACGGGCAGAGCACACATAATGCTGTAACTAACAATAAACACAAAAACAACAGAGAACATTTCCTATAAATAACAGCTTGTCTGCTGTTCTGTTTCGGTGAGTGATGCCAGAGTCCATTTCTCCTGTTTATTCCTTAGTTCAAAATAAGCAGCGTATGTGCAAACTCTTTAGCATTGCTTGTGTTCATAAGAGAAGGTAGTCACTACCATCAAGTAGACTGTCGACAGCCTGCTTGTCGACTTTTACACAGAAAATAATATTAAGCTCGTCATTTGGATTCATTATATATGTAGAATGTATCAAAAATATGTATTTATGATTAAATGATTATTAAATGATTAAAGTTCAAAGAAGATTGCCAAACACATTTGCTTTAATGAAAAGAAAAGGAAGAAAATGCAATTATTCCGGGAAGGAATTACTTTTATTCAAAAGAATCCAATGGATGGAATGTCAAAGCGAATTTTAGGGTATTACAAAACAGGAAAATAACTTCGAATGCATAAAATAAATCCAGCACAAACACCAAAACAAAAATTTGCATGAAATTGATATTTATCTATGTGTTATTCAGATTTTAAATTATATAAGAGTTAATTTATACTAATGTATAATTGACCCTCTGTATGTAAGGACGCTTAAACCTTTTAAACTGCGGTTTTCACTAATGGAAAGAGCGTTAAACGAGGAAGGTTTCTATATATAATCTGCAGAAAAAAATTGCACCTGTGCGAATCTGGGAGCGGGTCCAGTCTAGCTATATAATAAAAAATATTACTAGTACATATTTTTTATTTGTATCTAATGTCCAGCATTCGTTGACTATCTGAGTTTTTTTTCTCTTCATTTGACTTACACTATTGAACTGAAACTATACTTTTATATCTTGTTATTCAAGGAATCAGAATCAGAATCGGTTAATTATTTTTACTACTTTTATTTGAATTACTTATTTATTATATTAGTATGTATTTTTGTAAATACACTATAAAATAATTAAATGAGATTAGTATGAATAATTTTATTTTTAGTTTACAATGAATCTTTAGCTTGCGAAGCCTATAGTGTTGTAGTTTTAGGTGACGCTACTAACCTATCCTACAAAAAAAAACACTATGAAGAATTTGATGTGCTGCAGTAATGTCACATTAGGATTCTTCCAGACAGGGCGTGTCAAGTTTATGGCTCCAGAATACGTGTGTCCGCCCACCACCTTCAGAACAGCTATAACATTCCTTTTACACGTAGCTATTAGCAACGGTTTCTACGATTTGATTGGAAATAAAGGGCCGGGTCCACACCTAGTCGTAATAAAACTGTGCCTAAGATTATTAGTATAAAAGTGTGTCCCAAACAACAAACTTATAGCGTTACAATAATAATATCAACAAACAATACGAAACAAAGAAATCCATAGAAGGAAAAAAAAAATGGCATACTAAGTTATTATTCTCAAGTGAGGGCCACGTACTGAGAGATCACTAGGTGGTCTATAACGACTAACGATGCTTGCTGTAGTTTTATTTATACGCTTCAGTGATCTAGAGGTTTCAGTTCAGGATTGATGTTGTTTACATATATATTATTTATCTAACACTAGGTATTACTTAAAATAATTATAGCCTAAAATAAGTGTTTATTAAATTCCCTTTGGATTTGAAATTATGTTGGAACTAACTTTTTCACAAAACCTCGTCCGCGCCTCCTTTTTAGAATTTTTCTTTCTATTTTTAGATGATCCCTCGAGAACAGTACTTTTTCTGAGTGAAAGGTGAACAATGTTCTTTTCTGTATCCCTGACAACGTGTATACAACATTCCATGACGATTGCCTGAGTATTTAAGGCGTGAAAGCGTAACAAACAAACTAACTCGCTTTCGGATTTATAATATTAATTTTTTATAATTATTTTGATGATTTCTTTTAATGGATCGTGTACGATTTTATCTAATTAGAGAATCGTCTAGAAGAGTCAAAGTTAGAGTCTTTCAAAAACCTTATTTTTTTTTTAATGTTTCTTTATATCACATTGCGAATTAAAAAAAAAACGTTTCTTCAATTAATTGCACCACATTTTTATTGAAAGTTTTTACGATAGAGCACTGAGAGAAATTGTTAAAAAGGTTACGATCGACTAAACTTGATCACTCCCTAAGGGAGTGAATTGTCAAGGGCAGTAGATATAACATAAATAAGTGAATGCTTTTATTTTATAAAAAAAAAATTAATTCTAAGAAATACACCTTACTCGCAGAAAAAACTTTTCCTTATAACTTTTTGTGAATCAGACTTTTAGCTTATGCACATATAGAAGATAGCTGTCCGGCTTATTAGGCCAGTTTCATTGAGTTCGATTTGGCTAAAAAGTAATGGTACGAGTTATTAAAAATAATATTAATAAAACAATAATATCAAATAGACCTGAAACCTACAAGTATTTAATGTTTGGAAATTTATACCAAGAAAAATCTAGGTTATACCAAGAATAACTATTTATGTAGTCAAATCCAAACTATAAATGAAATTAAAGTAACGTTTAGTTACTTTACAGATAAATAAATAGTTTTTTGTTTTTTATAAATATTCCTTAATTGTTTTGAACCTTTCCCTGTACATTGTTTACGCAAGCAATTTAAATTAATGAATTTGTTTAAGGGCTAAAAGAGCGCATCAAGTGGCCAAAATTGAATGTTTATGAATTAATTTTAAATGAGTGTTTGTTCGTCTTTCATGTTTTCCTTAAGTTCATTTAATTTATTAATTAATTTTACTTAGACGAATTACTCTTACTTTGAGAATGGAGACTATGTAAACATTATATTTTTGCAATTTTTGAATTCGTGTCTCTAAAATGTGCCCTATCCACTACTTTACTGTGATAAAAAAAATACAATTGTAAATTCAAATTGTATGTGTTAACTAAGTGGGTTAATGAGGTGTTCGAGAATTTCAACCGTTTGATCGCTCTTGTTTATTATTCAACACAAAGAAGTCGAAGTTGATACAATTCCTGTAATGTATTGTGTATATTTTGGTTTTGGACACTACTACGCTGATATCTACACTACGAATTTTTGTTCAGGAAGATTTAATTTAAATATTCTTTATTGTATAGGAATCAGTTCGGGTTGCTGCGGCTATACGAGTATTAATGCCTCTTTATCACTCTTGTCTTAAGTATGATTCCTATCCTCTATGATTAGCTAGGACATTAGTATAGTATAGCTTATCTATACTATACTAATGTAATATAATATATAATAGTATTATAAAGAAAGAAGATTTGTATTTTTGTAATGGATAAACTCAAAAACTACTGAGCCTATATTATCAGCGAGTAAAATAGGCTATATTTTATAAACTTATGCGGACAAAGTCGCGTGCAACAGCTAGTTTACTTTAATTGTTTGTAGGTGAAACTGCGCGGCATAAATAGTTAATAAATAACAACCTCGTATCGCCCTCGTAAAAGATAGGCAATTATTTTAACAATTATGAAGCTAGCTGATTTTCGCTCCGCTAGATCATATCACTGCTTCATTTATAGACATAAATTTCTAAATGTCAACGTAATTCAAGATTTCTCATACTTCTATACAACGCCCACTTTAGACATCTTTTTAAGTCTTTTATTGTATGATTCTAACTTATAAAGAGCAAAACATTTTCGGTTCCATGAGCCGTAATAACCGTTTTTAATTCTTTGATCTCTCTGTCTGTATATTTTCAATACAAATTTCATATCATGATGTTATATTTTTTTTTTTATTTTTTTCCATAAACAAAAGTTATTCAAAGAATGTTTCGTCTCATAATATTTTTTGATAACATAGCGTAGTTACGCATAAAACATGCATGCGTTAGGGCACTCATCGCAAAAAAGTATTTAGAATTCTTCGCGGTTTACAAACGAGGAAACGTGTTTTCACAACATATACGAGTAACGTAGAGTGAAACCAAATTGAAAAACGTGTAAATAAATCTTCAGTCTCGACGCCGAAATGGTGCAAGTTGAAGCGATTAAGGGAATGGTTCTATATTGAGCGTTTATAGAGAAAGTTAGAATAGAAAAATATATAACTCCTTTTTTATTGGACTATTATAAAAAAGCTTTGCTATGAATATAAACTTTGAAGTGTAAATACAATATTAAATAGCATTTTTCTTAATCAATGAGTTTATTAAATAAATAAACGTGTTATAAAAAGTAAAATTAATATACATCATGTTAAAAGCTAAAACAGTAATACATAATATCATTTAACATCATTTAACCCCATAATTTAATAATTTAATTTATATAATAATAATTTAATTTAAACCCCATATTTGTTGGTTTTTAAATAGAACTAATACCACGAAGATCACAGAACAATATAAGCATGCCAGTTTACTGCATCTTTGTCCTCATAGAAAGACATTTCAAAGCACGCCAAAAAACCTTTAAGAACTTAGAAGCATTTATTTGAGTTCAAATGTTTACATGTAAAAAAATATATTGAAACTTACAACCAACCTCTTACGAATAAACTCAGAATTGATTAGCTCCCTGAGACCGCGTGGTCTGACTACTTCGTCCGATTGATCGGATGACGCGGTCTTTTTTCCCTGTTGCTCCGACCGATTGATCGCTTGTATATTTCCCCGCTGACACTGAGGCGTAGAATGTTAGTCAACATGGTAACGAGCTTACTCTGCCACGTCCAAATGTACCGAATAAATAAATCTACCAGCCAATTAGTACCCAATAAAGAGTCGGTAATGGTTAATCGTCGCGTACGCGTACAGAATAATTTCATCATCTCTGCACTACCTATCGATTTTATACCAAATTAAGTTACTAACACATTGACCTGCTTTGGGTTATGTAACAAGGAAATTTAAAAAAAGCTTAGTTCTCTCTTTAAATCACATTAGATATTTTGAGATAGAAATAATATAATTACTTAATAATACAAATCTTAATTATAATGTTTAATTTATATTAAATTTGATTAAAAATTGTTCTATTTCAGTGTAATAGTCTTTAAATACACTATGGACTTTCAATATAGGTATGCCTTATTTTTTTTTTATGGATCTATTAGAGGACTGATTTTTATTTAAACACCTTATTCTAGATGAGAAACATTCTTTGCAATTAAGTATCACCCTCGTTTATTGAATTTAAATATAAAACAAAAATATAATTACAATATGGGTTGTATCCAGAAAAGACATCGTATACATAAATTTAAAGAAAAAGCGTGATACAAGTTTCCGATAGGTAAGAGACACTTAGTTATCGGAGATATCCTTAGTCCATCCTAAATAATTAAAAAAGAAACAGCCTTTATATCAAAATACATACCAGAAAGAAAATTATCACAATCACATATACGATCTTCTGCATTCTATACGTTTTTTATCAGTAGTAAAAAACTCATTCACAAATAATTATGGTGCTTGCTTTAGCACAAATGAACTTTTTAAATTTGGCTCAGGTCTGAATGTTTTAATAGAGGCAAGGGCCATTGCCACATATTATGAGCAGAAATTTCTTAATTTAGTAGCGTTATATTTCCCTTCGAGGGACTACGAGAGTGACCACGGGGAATAAGCCATAAATTAGACCTATCATATTCATATCATAAGTATAGCGGCAGTAACCTCGCACAGCCTCCACACAGAAGACCACCTTGAAATAACAGCATGTGTGATTTTGTGTGTCGGTAAGGGATTACAGAATCCATTAACCCTATTCCACCTTTCAACAAGTGGACTGTCAGCCTGATTAACGAACTTTACTTTAAAAAATTACTACCGCTATAAAGGTACCTAACTATTTTATTTATCTATACTATTAAAAAAAAACTACTGGACCGGTTTGAAAAATTCTTTCACTGTTGGAAAGCTATATTATCAGCGAGTAACATAGGCTATATTTTATAAAGGAACGCAGGCGAAGCCGCGTGCAACAGCTAGTAACATATACATTTCTCTGTATTTTAAATGTAAGTACTCAATAAAAAATATTTCGCAACGAAGCTTATCCTGTTATTTCATTCTATTATAGTAAGTCACACATTATTTTACTATTCATAAAATGTGACAATCACTCTTTTAGTATGCCACATGTTTCCTTTATCCGCTAGAACAACCCAAAACCAGGTAGATAAGTAGTATAGTATATACCTTTCTTCATTATGTTAAGGCAGTAACAAGTTTTGTGTGGGGAACATTATACATATAGCGGTCTAGCTGGTGTAAGTATATTAAGAAACAGAAAATGATAGAATATAGCGATTTTATAATGTTTTAAACATTACATGTAAATTTTTGCTAAAATGTCTTGAATTATTAAAACAAAGAGTTTAATTAGCATCTAGTTACAAATATTTTTGTTTGTCATCAAAAACAAAATACGAGTAATAATATAGTTAAAAATACTGTTTTTAGACATCAATATCTTAGACTTTCTTAGAGAAGCAGAATTGGTTTGAAATGAAATTTTGTTGAAAATCTGTCGAATTTGAAATGAGCACATTTTAAGTGTTAAATCAACTAGGTACTTCTTTCTATAATTGTCCTTTCTTAACATAATACACAAAAACGTTAAAATGTATTTTAAAACTTCTAAAATATGGAACATAACATTAAAATTTTCAATTTATTATCCTAACCTTGACCAAATTATTTTTAAGTACTCATTATTATAAGTTATAGGCATGCGACTTCGTCCGCGTAACTTTATAAAATATAGCCTATGTTGCTAGCTGATAATATAGCTTTCTATAGGTGAAAGAATTTTCAAAATCGGTTCAGTAGTTTAGGAGTTCATTGCGGACAAACAACGTGACACGAAATTTTTATATAGAGATTACGACGGAAAAATTATAAAAGAAAATTTATTGAGGCTCAAAAAACGAAATAATTTAACATTGATAATAATATGATAAGATACAATTGCTTATGAAATTCAGAACGCCAAATCAGACTGCTATTATGTAAGTACTATTTAATATTTTATTTACTATTTAATAGTATTTTTACCATTTTTATCTAATGTAGACAGAGATAGTAAAAAATATTATTTTTTTTATGATCGTAATCGAATTGTTATTACTTATACATTTCTTATTGAATATTCTTATACTTGTTTAAATATTTCCAAACATTCCTGTATTCTTTGCGTATTTCTTTCTTATAGAAATGGCTTCTCCATTTCTAAATTGAAATCAGTTCAAGAAAATAGCACTACATTTTAGTACTCGTATAATAAGATTGTCTCAAAAATCTTTTCCCGCGATATATTTCTACAAATATATCCTAACATGTCCCCAATATAATCTATCAGGGCTGGTATCGAAGATATGTGACAGAAACTAAAAATCAATATAATATGTTCAGGACCATGTGTGGCTTAGGGTAATCAAATCAGTACTGCATCTATTAAAGATTAAGTCTTCGATTGACGACAACTCTACTTTTTTTGACTGTGGTATTGTGTTGACTGGTTGATTGTGTTTAAATATCAAAAAGTGTGAGGGTACAATATGTTTTACATTATAGAGCTGATCAGCTTGTATGTTGTAGTACAATATGTTTTACATTATAGCATTTGCACATTCCCAGTTTTATTGCATAAGTTCATTGCATGGAATTGGTGCATTTGTGTCGGTACGATAAAGTTGATCGTTAGCCTATTTTATGCCCTTTAGTAAATAAAAAAGGAAAATCTTTGTTCCGCAATAATTAATTTGGGTAGTCCACCTGGCTACAATAACCACCGTTTACTAGTAGACAACCCAGCTATAATAACAAGTTTGCTGTTGTGTTTCGGCGAATGAGTAAAGAATAGCAGAGCCATACGTCCATATTGATTATCCTTTATATATCCTATCATAGTCGGCAGGTTACATGAAGCCTGATAGCGTTGCTTGTATAAATAGGTGATGATGCCCACCCACCATCAACTAAACCATCAGCAGTAAGTACATCGAGGGCTATACCTCAATGTAGCTCACGGTTTTGAATTCTAAAGTGATGTGTATTTGAAAAAAACTCTTCAATTATTATGTTTACTAAACGGTTTCGTTACACGTAGGCAAACGTTTTTAAATTGGACCAAATCCTTAATCAAAATCTTGTGAACTTGAATCGTGCTAGAGGAATCACGATGCATGGAAATTACGTGTGAACTCCAACTACCGTGTGAAGTGGCAGATGCGTGAGTCACATACTAAGTAGGTACCTCTCTAACAAATGATTTGTTAACTAAAACTTAATTTACGTAAGTATCTTAAGCCCGAATAAAGACTAAATTAAGATTAAATTAAATTAAGTTTGTTAATTGCCGATTCAGCTAGGATATTGTGAATTCTGTAGAGAGCGTCTCGTAAGGGTAGTCTTTGAAGTTGCTTCACGAATTATTAATTTATTGTATTTTTTAATTTCAATTTAGGATACAATTTTCATTATGATTTGATGTATTATTCCTAAATTGGATTATCTTTCAGTGAGTATTTACTTACATACTTAAAATAAAATGCCACAGTTAGTTGTTCTTACAATTTTTGAATTTATTGAACGTGTAAATTCTTCTCAGTCCCACCTTAGTAGCCCTAAGGCATCTTAGTACCTTAGTAGTTACATTTTTTCTGAAGGCTTATATCATTTCGAGCTTTCAAAAAATAATGTCACATCGCCAATACATCTGGTCAAGATTATAAAACGATTATCGCGATTATCACTGGTCGAGATTTCACAAAAAAATAATCCTATTTTTACCAATATTTTTTGTTCATTTTCAAAGGATTATAATATAAATTCGGTCTACTTTGATATTGCTCCTTGTCAATTTCTCATTTATTGACTAAAGAGGTTGTGGGTTTAAGTTAAAGAACTGGTTTTCGTTAAGCTATTAAATATGAAAGCTGAATAGTTCAGTCGATGTGTTTTTTTAACAGTATTAAAGTAAATAATTTTCAGAAAGACTTTTTATGTATTGTCGACACTCAGTCTATTTATATAATTAACACATTCACTTCTATCACCAACTCAATTAAATAACTACAGCTGACACCCAGACTTTAAACCCAATTACCGTGAACACAACTGCTGTGTCAACGGCACATTTTTAAAAAACATAGTTATTTTCATACAAAATAAATCAAAATAAATATTAAAATAATAATATTGGCATACGGAACATCTTTGCTGTCATATTAGTAGATAGTGTTAATTTAATATGATAAATGTTGAGAACACAAACGTTGTGCCCTTGGCATTAAAAGTGTCATACGTAATGTTTGACACAAATAAAGTTACTGTTAACATGACTACCAACAAAGTGACCTGCAGATCCATTACAAATTATATTTCACTTATAAAGTTAGAAGAAGGAATTAATCACAATCGCGACGAAACAAAACAAAAATTATTATACAAAACTAATATAACTGTATTAAGAGAAGACAATAAGAAGAATACTTTGTTTGTCACCTAGTTCCTTCACTTGTCGTATATAAGTATGCAAATGCTCGTAAATATGTCATAACTCAAATGCATAATACAAAATATGCAAGATTGCGAAATCCCTTCAAACAAAACCTTGTACCATGAGCTCAGGAACATATCAACGTCTCTTGGATTTATTTACAATTAATACAAAAAAAAATGTGTAAGATATGACCGACGTAACGTCTATTACCAACTGGATTGTGTCAAGCTACTACTATACCTACAGTTTGTTTCAGAATATGTAACGTAGCGTTACTTATTTTATTTATTTTATTAGTTATATTACCTTATTTGTTTATTTATTTATTTAAGTATTTAAAAACTTATTATTTTTTTTAAATATATAGAATTGCATTTGACGTTCAATATTCAAAATTTTCAGTCAGAGAGCGTTTTTTGTTTCTCTGTCGCTCGCAGAGAGCGGTACAGTTTTTGTGCTGATAATAGCCTGTATTTGCCAGTTATTTTTCTTTTAAAATTTTAATTATTCAGTTTAAAATATTTATGTAAAAAACCCCGGTTTATAAATGGGTACGTATTTCATCTTATTTCTGATGATAGATTGTTGATTAATGTTTTTTTATTATAATTTGTGTTTTAGTTCATTTTAAATTTATTGTTAATTTACTCATTTAATTCTATTATCTTTTGTAGTTTCTTTTTAATCCTTATGCAATTGTATTTTTTTATTTTTCTCTTGTTTATTTTTTGCCTGACAATTTATTGAATAAATTATTAACATTTAGGGATCTTATATCTAAATTTTTGATTCCCACGGTCAGGCACACATATTTTTTCTTTTAGATTTGTGTTTAATTATTTCTTTTTCATTTCAGGGTTTTTTTTTTTATGTTTTGGTTTTTTTGTCATTCATGGATTTAATTAGAGATATATAATTAATATATAATGAATCCTGGGTTTTATCCGCATTTTACATTCTGATGAGCCTTCTTCATTTTTCTTTGGTGACACTGATGAGCAGCGTGTCTTTATTTTGCCGAGAAGGAAAACTATATTATTACATCCAGCCATTATTCACATCCAGCTAAGTTTTTAATTTTTATTAGCCGGATTTACTGAATCAAATTTTAAATTTCATATATATATATATATAATAACGTACGGGCTTAAGGACCACCCCCTGTGTATTTTTTTTGTTTTGTTTAAATATATTTTAAGTGCTAACATATGATTTTTTTCATTTTTTAGTTAGCTGGCGCCCAATTTTTTTAGTTTTTTTTTTATTTTAATTTCATAGCCGAAAACGTTATCTTACTTCAATTATTTTCAACGTTTCATTGGCGCCCAATGAATAATATTGTTGGAACTCCCTAAATACTAGTACTTAAGTATTAATGTGTTAACTTAGTGGTGACAAATACCCTTCTCGCAATCCCAAGACTATATACAGTGAGCAAGGTGAGCCGATAATTGTTATACCTCAAGTTTGAACAAACCACAGCCAACAGAGGCAAATCAAACTTTAAGGTAGATTAACTTTGTTGTTATATATCAAAGGACCTATTAATATCAAAATTGTTTTGGATTTGTCATTCAAAGCGACACGTTACAGTGCTGAACCATTTGGAGCCTTGACGTCGTAATTTCGTATTTGAAATGTTGAAAATTGGATTATTCTTGTTTTGCAATAAGTGAGTTCTGTGAATTTTTCGTATATACTCACTTATTCATTGCTTTTAAGAATTTCGACGAAAATTGCAAAAAAATACCGACTTTGTGTAAAAAGCGTAAGTGAAACACTCTTTGATGTCAATAAAAATGCGTTAAAATAATTTCAATTCATAAACAAACAACTTTTATCCGCGACTTTGCCCGTCTTAAATATGTATGTATTGTTTGCTTTATGGTATGATGGTTAAAAAAATGTTTTTTAAGGTTGACCGATCACGACTGTATGGTGGTAAGTCACGACTTCCACCTAAGAACACAAGTACTTAACAATAGGGATACAAATGTTTGAAAAAAAAAATTCTTGCATTTTTTTGCATTTTTTCGTTAATATATGCGTAAATGCGATTACGACAAAAAGAATTGTGTTTAACATAATTGCTATTAAATAAAACATTAAAAATATTAACAGGGGAACTAATTAATAATATCAGTCAGTATCTAATGACTTAAACGTTAGGTACACTTTCTATTTAAATTAACAATAAAATACACTTTCTAGGGGTGAGTGCGGAAAAGTTATATCCAATACTGAATATTTGATAGCCTCATTACACCAATCATTTCGGTTACGTGACAGCTTATGCCAATTTCTATTTGATTGATAGCGCTTTAACGGGAAACAGTCAACGCAGATAAATTTCGACGGTTCATATTATATTGCGTTTGACGGTAATTTTGATAAGGCAAATCCAGTAATGATTACTGGGAAATACCGGAGCAAATTTAGTTTTGAGTCTTCAAATATATCGAAGCAAATTGCTTCATTTTAATATGACTTACTTGAAAAGGGTTGAATTCCTTGAAAAGGGAAATATTCTCATGATTTCTCTGCGTACTTACAAATCGATTTTTTTGTTTGAAATTTTTAAATCTATACTATATATACATAATATATACTAATATAATAAAGTCAAAGAGTTTGTTTGTTTGTTTGTTTGTTTGTTTGTTTGTTTGTTTGTTTGTTTGATAGACGGCGTTAAACTTTGAAACTACCAGTCGGATTTTAAAGATTCTTTTTGCATTTGTTAGCCCAATTCTCGAGAAAAGTTATAGGCTATTTATCATCACGCTCTCCCTTAG
Source organism: Synanthedon myopaeformis (assembly GCA_944738685.1). NCBI lineage: Eukaryota > Metazoa > Arthropoda > Insecta > Lepidoptera > Sesiidae > Synanthedon > Synanthedon myopaeformis. The sequence goes on from OX122919.1 coordinate 9,253,656, forward strand.
AATCCCAAATGGCTGAAACTGCTGAACACATCCGATATTAGATATTACTATGAAGGCCCGTGTCCGTGTCCCTATAGTCCTGAGTTGACATTTGGTTAATTTACTTTTCTAGAAATATGGATAGAAAGAATACCGTTTTGATTACTTGAATTATTCAATATATTAACCAAGTTTACATTCCTAATGTTAATTTGAGATTTTTATGATAGCAATAAATTTTATTTTTATAATAAATAAAGCGAATTTTATAAGACACAAATAAATTTTGCAGATTTATTTACAGCTGAATAAATGTTGCATTACTGTTACGTTTTTACTTAAAAATCAACCATTTCGATTTAAATTATTTTTTGTTTTGTTTAAATTTCACTACCTGTGTTTTAACTACTTACTTAACAAAAATAAATAACAATAAATACAAAATGTTTTATATGAATGTGTGTATATTATTGGGCTGGATGACGTACAAAATACTGTTTGTGCAAAATAAAATTCAGGTCAATGAAAAGCTCTAGGTAGAAATCTTAAATAGATTCCATTCACAACTCTCTTTCAATTGCATTTATACAGCAAACTATACAAATACATGAGTGAGTCGCACTCGAATATCGTCCGCTAGTAGCACCTAATTTACTAGAAATGTCAGTGGAAATAGATTCAAGAACTTCTGTAAGTTTTTACTACTTGTCTTGGTATAAAAATTCTTGTTAACAAAATTATTTATACGGTTTCAGGGATACTGCAATGATTTTTCTGATATTCACTAAAAGCAATCTTCAAGAAAGTGTTTACACTAATCAATCAAAAATATATATCTTTACTAGCTGGTGCCCGCGACTTAGTCCGCGTTGAACGATGAAAGGTACCCTATGTCCTTTCTGGTTTCCCAGACAACGTGTTTGCAAAATTTCATGGTGATCGGTTCAGTAGTTTTTGTGTGAAAGAGTTACAAACATCCATACATCCATACGTCCAAACATACTTTCGCATTTATAATATTAGTACGGATTAATCGGGCTCGGGTGTGCAAGGCTTTCGCCCCCTATCCTTTGTATAGTTATTTTGGCGAATAGCCTTGGTTCATTATTCATTTATATGTTATAATATATTTTCTTTTACTGTTATTTGTTTTCTTTACACTATATAAAGAAAATTTGTAGCAAATTAACTTTAGCATAACTATTGGCTTAATTTAAGCAATTTCAGTGCTGCTCAATTATTTTGTTTAATTTCTTTCTTTCTACAGTAATTCATATCCCAATTTTTCATTTACTGAACTTATTTATGACTTATTATGCACATTTGTGATTTATAAAGTTAATTAAGTTAATCAATATTTCTAACAATGTTTTGCTATAGGTATCTTTAAAATATATTACGGAATAAGTTGGACTAAAATTAATAAAATTAAAATTGTTATTCTTCTAATGAAACAAATAAAATTAATTATTATAAAATGGTTCGTTAGAAGAAGCATGGACTGGATTGTGAGACTTGTTAAAGATAGATTAAGACCATGCTGAATATGGCCTTAATCTGTCTTTAACAGTCTCTCGGGAATAGAAGATTTTTTTATAAAACAAAATAACTTAAGTATTTCTTTATTAAGTTTTTTACTTACTTAAAGTCTAATTTTTCTCAATCGGATTTATCTGCTGGTCATAGTCTTCCGTGAAAGTTATCTAACTGATGGTGAAAACCCCATTAAAATCCGTTGCATGGTTTAGGAGGAGTAAGCGGATATACAGGTTGACAGACGCGATTTAAATTTATACTATGATATAGATATTATTATAGAAGATATATTATGGTTATAGAAAGTTATAAGATTTAGATACGCTCTTAAGCTTATAAACTTTTTATTTATTAGAGATGGGTTTGGTATTGGCCAGCATCCGGCCGTGTAGCGAAGATAAGGAATATGATGGAGCGAGCTCACCCAGAAGATCCCTATTCACTTGAACTTTGAACTTAAAAGCTTATAAGGATATAGGAACAGGGTTTCGTATCACAAAAAATACAACAGTATAAGGTCAATGTTCAATTTCCCGAAACACATAAAAGTCCTGTTTGAATTTAAATTTTACATGTATTGAAATAAAAGGAAATGTTGTATAAAGCAAATCCCACGTGAGCTAATAAAATGAGACGTTTAGTAACTTCACCTTCAGTGAGCGCGCAAAATAAACAAATTTCACCAGACCAACGGTTTTTACGGCACCGCAACGGGTTTACATGTATTTGCATTCGAAACCAAAGTTTGTGTACCATCCATGAATTTGGCTTTGCGGTTTCGTGTTTGCTGCAAATCAGAAATTGCTTTCCAATTTTATTCACTAGCCACATTCGGAATTTTTTTCTATAAAAAAAGTCGGCACCACCTATAAATACTAAAATGATTTATATTTTAATTATTTCGTATCGCCTCATTTTGATTCCACTAATGTCTGCCCAAGTATTTTTTTTAAGTTTAAGATCGTCAGACAGGCTGACGGTCCTCTTGATGGTAGGTGGCTACTCTCGCCTATAACAAAAGCAATGATATAGATACCGCAAGTATCGACCATAGTAGGATTAAGGATATAAGGGTTTACGGAGGTATAGGGAAATGGGCCCTGGCATTACATAAAAATGCTGCTATTTCACCGTGGTCTTCTGTAAGGGGGTGGTTACTACCGCCAGACACGCTACCCAAATGATTGCGAAACGCAGTGTGCCCTGCCCCTACTAATAAATAAATAAAATATTTGATTATTGATCGTTATCATATTGAAACAACAAAGTCTACTGAAAGTCTACCGAACAAGACAAGTGCCAAGCAAATTCAGAATGCCATCACACTTTCCATTGTTGAAAAGCGGATTAGGAGAGGACAGAGAAATAATTTGGTGACATTACTTTCACGCGCAACCCAAACACGAAATCACTTTTATTTTATTATTATATTATTTCATGATGGTCTGTAACGTAACGGTCTGTAAAGAGGGTGAAAGTAATATTAAAAGTCTTATAAAAAAAAGTATAATTAGATAAACAAACATTAGGGTTCCGAGACAGTAAAATTAAATTTTAGCACAATTACGGTTTTAATATTTATCACGCTTTTTCTTTTGTTACTCCTAAGTAATATTTATTTGACAAAATTTAAAAACATTTAAAGTATTAGCGATAAAGTGATGAGTAATTTGTTTCCACTTTGTAGCTTATTAAAATATAATAGATCTAACGTACCCAATGTTATAAATGTTATTCCTTTTATCCTGTTATACTTAAGTGTTAATTAGGGACATTTTAGGCGCATAGGCAACGGTAGAAACCTACCAGAAAGTGGACCGACACCCATTAAAGACTAGTTTTGTTTCTTTTGAATATTGTAGAGAAAATAGGCAAATATGCAGATGATTTGAAAAATGTGCAAACTCATTTAAACTCAGTCTGACCTATAGAAGATCTAAATATATTCCTTACTTTAAACAGAAGAAACAATTCTTGATCTTTCATCGGGAATCTTTGTGTGGTGTAAACACGATAACGCTATAATTTATGTTTTGCAGATAATTTATAGAGTTTCGATAGGGTTTTCCGGAAATCTTTTCACTAAGCACCTACATAAATTTACGCACCGAAAATTATTTGCAAATATTTTTCGACTCAAACAGTAATTCGTTTCATTTAATGGAATTATTTTTTCCTTTTTTCCTTGTCGTGACTTTTCTTATTGAGAAAATAATATTTTAGGTATAATGTTTCTCAGGTTAATAAACCATTCATACACCTTTGTTGTTGTTTAATGTTCGTTAATATTTATATCGAAAATTCAGTTGATTTTTGGAGTATTTTTAATAATCACAAATAAGCTACAAACTATCAACAAGCTGTGGCATGTACTTTATTATTTACACTTTTTTAAAACTTCTAATTTTATTGAAGATTCCCTGCCGGGAGTAGAAACCAAGAGAGAACACCTAACCTTTCATCCAATGTAACTGCTCTATTTATTTGTTACTAGCTGTTGCACGCGATTTCACCCGCGTAACTTTATAAAATATAGTCTGATAACGTAGCTTTCTATAAATGAAAGAATTTTAAAATCAGTCCAGTAGTTTTTGAGTTTATTCATTACAAACATATAAATCTTCTTTCTTTATAATATTAGTATACACAGTTATTACTCCCGATTTTCAAATGTTGGTGTCCCTTCTTTTAATGTTTACAAATTTAAAATATCGAACACAGAAAAATCCAACGAATGCTATTATTGGGCCACTCCTGACTTCGGATTAATATTTGACTCGTGCCAATTGTCAGGACATCAGAAACGAAATTTGGGTCACAGACGGAAAAAGTACAGCAATTTTGTAGTCGCATTCCGACAAAACATCCAATAAGCCTTTACGACAAATTACCCGAAACGAGGAAAGCGCGTTATTTCGACATTCACTTCGTGTCGATACGAATTGTATAATGATAAATCATCTGCTTTATAAACGCTTTAGGGAGCTTTGGTATGATTCGTAATCAAAACTGTTGAATCTGGAACACCAAATGTAGATCAAAATTTATTGTGATTTATGCTCACATCATCCAATCAGCGGTTTCCGATGTTATTCGTTTAAAATGAATAATTTATGCACATTTATACTATACATTTATTACATAGCCTGTGAATGGCTGGAAGACCTGGAATTTGTTTATGATGAGGGGCAGGCAAGCTGATCGTCCATTTAATGGAATGTGGTCAATTTTACATAAACACAAGCACATAAGGGGGGATTCAAATACGCTGTTTCCTGATAGCGATGATAAAGTAATACTTTGTGGTGATTGTTATCGAAAATAAGTCTATATAAATAAAAATTAATCGCTAAATGTGTTGCTAGCCGCAAAACTCGAAAACGGCTGGACCAAATCGCCTATTTTTTTCAATGTTCGTTGAAATTCAGACAAGAACCTTCTTGTTAAGAGAAAAATTGGAAAAATTAGATGTCCGTGGGAAACCGAAGGCGGTTCGCTTGTCAATAATAAAACTTAATAAAGTATATGTATTAGCTTCCAACTGATCCTAATTAATTCCTGATCTGCCAGATATTCAGTTACTTCAAACTGGCTATCCGGTTTATGACTGACTAGCTGTTGCACGCTACTTCGCCTGTGCAACTTAATAAAATGTAACCTATGTTACTCGCTGATAATGTAGCTTTCTATAGGTGAAAGAATTTTTAAAATCGGTTTAGTAGTATTGAGTTTATTCATTACAATCAAAAACACAAATCTTTTTTTTTTAATAATATTAGTATAGATGAAAGGAGTATGCCTCCGGCAAATAGATCCTTAAATAAAATAATCGTTGAAATTTAATTAATTACTCTTTGAGAGTAACCTAAAAATATATTACAAGCTTTTGCTCGGGCTCCGTCTGTATCCCTTGGGAACAGATTTTTTTCTATTTATTTATTAACATGTACATCAACATGTCACACTTATATTCTTATATAACTTTTTAATCTTAAATTTAGGTTAGTGTGCATGTCATAGGCACACTTTTCAGCATAGTCCTGGGGTAATAGGTACCCTAAACAATGTCTATGTAAAATTTCACAAACAAAGAAACTTACTTTCTTAGTCTTCCGCCTTCTATTTTCTGAATGTGCAGATTGAAGCGATGCAAATAAACAATTTGTTTTTTCTTTATTTTCAGAACGAAATATTGATTTACTTAGTAATACAATGATTGACGCATGTCTTGTTTATATTAAATGTAAGATTCTACAAGAGCTGTGTCCACTTAGCTGTACGTATAAGTTTTTGTTGAAGGTTAATTTTATTTTTACACACTGTTTTACAACTAGCTATCGGGGGAAACATTTTTAACTCTCCGATCGACGCCAAACCGACATTTATTAGTTCCCAGTTTATTTTTAAAAGCATTGCAGGCTATTATGTGTTCCATAACATGTTTTGTGGCTGTGCAAAGAACTTTGTAGCAATATTTTTATGATCTGTCTTCAAAGCAAAAAGTATGATGGTTAACGTTTTGTTTACCTACTTACCTATTTCATTTTATAAAATGTTTTTAATAAGTGTACATTGTCTATCTAAACTCGTTTTGATGGTTTTGATGTCTATGACACTGGGAAAATGCTTAACTGCGTAAAGTTTGTAAAAATGTAGTTTGATTGCTGGTGATAGTTGTAAAAAAAATAATGAAATTTTAATATATAAGGTTCTTCAAATTAAAAATATAATAAAATTAAAAAGCCAGCCTTCAAGTAAGACCTCTGATTTAATCGTTTTGTCCTTTTATTCTCACAAATGAAACTGAAGTGGAAACTTCAAAATAATGAACAAAGTTTTGAAGGCAACTTCTCAATAACGTTTGAGGAGAACAACATTTTAATTCCATCGCAGAGAACGGAAGAAAAATTGCATTCATTGTTGGAAGTCTAATTACGAGTTCAATTTTCTTTAAAAGCATTGTTTTTTTTTTCCTCTTGTATGTTGTTATGTTATGTTAATTTTGCGTGAAATTTATTCAAAATAATGTATATTTTTATCTTCAAACAAAAAATACTTTAATTGGTTCTGATAATATTTAAGAATAAGTTTATTTTTACTAACGTATTTATTGGCAAAATGCAGGTGGAATTGGGATGTATGTGTAATAGACAAATAAATAGATTGAAACAAGATGTACGTTACCTTTATGGCTGTTACATTTAAAGTTTTTTTTAAATAATAAAAAATAATTTTAATATTTGACCTATATGTATGTTGTAAAGTTTACAGTTAACTAACCAAAGCGATACTTAAGTTTATTGTGGTTGCGATACTTAACACATAATAATAATAATACAAACATTCAATGAATATGGTACCTTAATAACATTTAAAAATTCTTCAATATTAACTAGATCGTCCCTTTCGTAGAAAATTTCGTTAAAATTATACTAAATTTATTGCTTGGCCCAAAAATAGAATACTCAATTTCAGAGTCCAGCCTCCTTCCAATCTTTGTTAGATTTGATAGAAAACACAGATAATAAAGTTAATGTGAAATTAACTTGAAACATTCCGTTTGATAAATGACGTAAAACACAAAGAGTCAAAGACGTTAAGCGTTTAGAAACAAGGGTGTCGTAAGTACACCGCAAGATCGGAGTTTAATTAAGAGTAATGTAGCAAAATGGCTGCTCTTTAAGGGAATGTTGATTAAAATGTTGCACAACTGCAGAGAGTCCGATCAAAAGAGCTCAAGCGGAAACTTAGACGGAAATATTTGATAGAGATCTCGCTGTACTTTCTCTTAAGCCTAGTTCACACATTGCAAAGCGACTGCTGTTAATTGCTACTGCTGCTGAGACACTGACTTCTTTTCAGAATTGTTGTTTGTCTTAATTATTTCTAAGAAAAAATGATGTCTTATTATTATTAGTAGGTATGTTAAATGGTGAACCCGTGCAATTAAATTAAGTCGCTCGTACTAATTTTGGTGTTGATGTTGATAATGATAAATAGAATAAATTGTTATAGAAAGCAAAAAAGAAAGGAAGAAAAAAAAATATTTGTTACATTCTAAATACATACAGTGGTATTGATATAAAATATATTGGTATACTAATATGAAACATTATGCATGATTGTGTTCTAATGTTCTTTTGAAATTGCTATTTGAATTATAAATAATATTATAATAATAATCATGCGTCGATTTCTGTCCTGGAAGATAGTGGCTATTTATTGCACTTTGTGCATTTAGATTTTCAGACATAAAACGAGTTGTTAAATCTTTTACGACTTTGTGAACCTAAGCATTTTGGTACAATAATTTTAAACATATTAAAATTAAAAGTATGGCAGATTGGAATTGAAGGTTTATGAGTTTTAGGGCCTCTCACCATCTCTGAGTAAAGTGTCAGGTAGGCTAACCGCCATTTAAAGTCACCGGTCACCGGGATTGATGGAGCTGATACACCTTTGTTTGTACGGTAAAAGTCCCAAACATTAAAAAGAAAATAATAAAAAAATTCGCCCATCGAAGGATGCAGTAAACCGATTGCATAATTTAATAAATCATAAAATTATTTCTAAAAATAACTAATCAACACTTTACTTGTAGTTGGTGAAAGAGGCCCTTAGACATAAATGTTGTAATGTATGCTTTGTACAGTACAGACATTGCGTATACTACTTATTATAAATAATTTCATTATTACTTCCTCATTAAAGGAATACATAAAAGAAATAATACAATACGAGCATTCATTTTGAAAAAAAAAAAAAATGCTTTTTTTTTAATATTGTTAATAATATGGTTAACCATAAAATTTCTTTTGTTCTAGCGCCATGGATCCCGAATTAATAGTAGAGGAGTTCGAAGAACAATCTACAACCAGCTCCTATATCGCAACAGGATACATAACGAATCATTTCAATCAAACTTTATCTAACAATGTCACTAACCTCACATCAGAAAACAATCTGAATGTCTATTATTTTTATGACGTAAGTATATATTTTCTTTAAAAACACTTAGGGCCTCTTTCACCATCTGTCAGTAGGCTAACCGTCATTTAAAGTCACCTGTCACCGGGATAAATGGAGCTGATATACCTTTGTTTGTACGGTAAAAGTCCCAAACACTAAAAAGAAAAAAAAAATCGCCTTTCAAAGGATGCACAAAACCGAGTGCATAATTTAATAAAACATAAAATTATTTCTAAAAGTAACTAATCAACACTTTACTTGTAGTTGGTGAAAGAAGCCCTTACAGAAGGGCAGTGGAGCTGTCTGAGTAAAGAATGTGTTTTTATTTATTCACTTACGAGTATAACGCCTCTACATCAAAACTGTAGTAATAATTCATTCTTCCGTTCTTACGTAAGCTGACATTTCTGATCGAACTTACTTCAGTAAGTTTAAAACTATTTAAATTTATAGAATCCATGTAATACCCTTGGTCAGATAGGCTTGACATGTCAAATATGCAACGCACTGTAATACGCTTGGTGCAGGTGACGGTACGAGTGGACCATGATCAAGTGGACCATCGATCAATGGACTTATTATAAAACACACAAGCGAAAATCACTTTTATACAGCTGACAGTTATACGAGTAGGTACAGAAAAGTAAATCTCTTAAAAGCGAACGAATCTCGGAGCGCCCACGATATTTTCTAGTGGATAAAATGAAACGTGAAAGGTTTAATCTGGTAATGGATATTTTGGCATGATAATGAACTGATATCAAGTGGGTCTGTCGACATTGCTATCTCTGTTATCACATTCGCTGAGAGCTGTCCGAGAGAATTTTGATGCTTTTATCCTGCCACTTAATACACTTGCATAAAAATTTAGGCGTAAAAAGGCTGATACTTTTAAAAATAACTTAATGCACGTTTATAGCATATTATATGAAAATAACTTCCATATTTATAAGTTTTGTAGTTTTTAATATTTTAATTTTTAATCCAACGTTGTTACTAGGTAGTTTATAGAAGTTATTTACAAATTATAAGTCACGTCTAGATTAGGTCCGTTAGGCAGGGTTCAAAGCTTTTTGGTAGCATAACTTCATTGGCAAGTCAATGGCAAGATGCAAGGCTTATTGGAGGAGATATTTCAAATTGTTTGTCTGGAAATAAGTACGCGTACGTATTAATTTATAACTCTCTTTTGTTGCAGGCAATCCAATTCACAGTTATGTGGGTGTTGTTTGTTGCCATTGTAGTTTTAAACGTGTCAGTTATTGCAGCTTTACTGTGTACAAATGCGAGGAAAAGTAGAATGAACTTCTTCATAATGCAACTCGCTATCGCTGGTAAGATTATTTGTTCGTTTTCTTATTTTTGAATAATATTAACTTTGACCTATTTATACTTTTGCGCTGTAGAAAATTCCGCACAAAACGTTGTCTTTTACTTTCTAACTAAATTACTTCGACTTATTATCAAAAGTTAAATTACGTCACTATTCATGTTCATAACTTGGAAGTAAGTTGAGTATTAGGCTTAGAAGGAATTTGCGTCAAACTCAAGAACGAAGTTCTGAGTCTAAAGTTTCAGTGAAGGCAAAATGTTTTATTCGAGTACCTTCACGCACACCTGGATGACATAATAACACTAGCAATAAAGGAGGAGACTTTGACACATTTCGCTTTATGAGCTTTCATATATGCGCTTCTACGCGCAAAGGAGAGAAATTTTGATGTCCGCATTATATTAAATGTCGACATAGTTGCAGATATACTTCTTATAATAAATGAAGAAGACGCGAGATATTTAAGGTAACACGCATACCACTACCTAATCGCGTGAGATTTATGTTGCAGTTGTTCAAGTTCTAAATTCATTTTCATAAAACTGAAAAGTGATACTTTAGAAACAGAAAGGAAAATTTGACTATAACAAATTTATTTAAATTTAATAAAATTAAAATAAAAACAGAAAACATTTTCCATTACAATTTAATAATAGTACACATGACGTCCAATACTTGGTAGTACAAGAAGATAGTCATTATAAGTTTTAAAAATAATAAAAAATATATATTATATATTGTGTATTATCTGTATAAATATGCTGTGATTTTATTAGACTCCATTTTTAACTAATACATGTATTCATTAGTATTAGTTCAAAATGGAGTTCTTTATTGTTTGACCAGCTCATAACATTTTCAATTTTTGAAAAGTTACCAACTACATTTATCTAAATCACTAACGAATTTAATGGACTTTATGTGTCATCAAGAATGTAAACAAAGGTTGATGTTTTACATCAGTGAAATTGACCTAATGAGAAGACTCATTTAGGTTTAATGATTTCCCGCATCCCTTAACATAAATTATCTGATACGGTTCACGAACCTTTTACCTTGTTGCTCCACACGCCTTTTTGCCTAAAGGACACAAACTTTGATCAAAACTCTTCATTTCCTCAAAAATATTAACTTTTATAATTACGACGTATTTGAAATTGTAAGGCTACAAATTATGTTACAAAATGTCTTTAAAATCAAACACTTTTTAGGGAACTCTCAACGGGGTAAACAGCCCTGAATCCAAGATTTATGTGTCCATTTCTTTAACTTGACTCGATCGTTGCTGTAGTATGTTTTTGCCAACTCGCTTTTGTAAAAAATGAACCTATTTACTGAAGAATTCGACTTATCGGATGAGTGGTTAGGATGCTTGCCTTAACGCTCTGTTTTAGGGTTCTCGGGTATGATTCCCGGTAACGTCAACTTTGGAAATGAACTTTTCAAAATTGGCTCTGGCCTGGATCTGAAAGTAGTGGGGCGTACACTGCGTTTCGCAGTCATTTGGGCAGCCTGTCTAGCGACAGTAACTCCCCTCTTACAAAAGACCACCGTGAAATAACAGCATGTGTGCTGTTGTGTTTCGGTGAGTGAGTAAGGGATTCCAGAGCCCATTTCCCTATCCCTCCGTAATCTAGCACCTGTAGCGTGTGTGGACCGTCAGTATTAAAAAAAAAAACTTGCAAAAGTTTCCAGTGATGTTTGTGCTTATCTACCATTGTTTATCATAGGATGAAAATAATTTAATTACTTTAGCTACTCAGTATACCCTAATAATACATTTACCTCAAAACACATTTTAATCAATATATAAAGATTATTTACTCATATAGTACGTCCGGAAAAATGTAATATAAAATTTTATTGTGTACCTACTTATCTATTTACACGTATTAAGAGTGAAGATTTACAAGGAAGAAAATGAGTTATGAGAATTTTTATAAGCTAAAAATAGGACATAAATTTGATAACTGATATTAAAAAGGTCGATCAAAAACTTTGTAGAATCAGTGGTGTAGCTCGAAGTAATTTGTTTACTTTGGAAATCTATACATAATTATTATACTTGTAGAATAAGGTCGCTCTCCGCTTTTGTCTATTTCTCCGCTAATTTCATCTAAAATACTTAACGGATTTTGTTACGGTTATCACAGATGGAAAGAGCTATAATTAAGGAAAATTGTGTGTACAATTTAAAAATAAAATACATAATAGCATCCGTTCGAAGACAGATGTCTTTAGTAAGATTATACGAATATATCCACTTTGGTTATTTTGGAAATAAAATATAAAATAATTTGCTTTTCACTTATGTTAATTCAATGTGTTTGGATAGTCATTTCATTACCTTTTAATTATATAAATTAAATTAAATTAAATTAATAGCCAAGATAAAACACACCGATTGTTTGCCCCAAAGTACTTAGCACTTAGGTTTAAGCTTATGGTACGCACTTAGGTATTATGGGAATACCTAATAAGCGGACAAGGACCGGCACCCTGACCAGTCACTTTGAAAATTAATAATGAATATTTTATAATATAATTTTTTACTTTGCAGATCTCTTCGTTGGATTAATTTATGTGTTTGTGGATATAGTGCAGAAAATAACAATAGCGTGGCTCGCTGGTGAATTTATGTGCAAAGTTGTGAAATTCTTACAGGTAAGTATTCATCTCTAACTGTTAAGTCGTCAGCCAAATTAAAGTATTATACTTTAAAAGGCTCTTACAGTCTAACACTGGCTACAGTTCAATTACCTTGAACATTTAATATAAATTCCAACAGCAGTTTTGTCAATTCAATTTAATTAGGGACGGGTTCCTAATCTATACATACTATAAAATAAAATCGCTGTCCACCTCTGTCTATTTCTCCGCTAACTTTTTCTAGACAATTACAAAACGGAATTTAAAAAAAAAAGATTGCATCCCTGTTAAACTGAAGGAGGGTCCGTGCTAAGACTATTCTTACTTATACTTCTCCAGCGTTCCGCACACACTACGTTTCGCACTAGCAGTCATTGGGCTTGGGCAGTCCGTCTGGTGGCAGTAACCTTACAGAAGACCAACGTTAAATAATAGCACGTGTGTTTTGTGTTTAGGTGAACGAGTAAGGGATGCCAGAGCCTATATTTATACCTCCTCTCTATACCTTCCCAATCCCTTATACTTAATTCTACTGTAGTCGGCAGCGCACTTGCAGCACCTGTGGCGTTGTTGCTTCTGTTTAGGCGACGGTAGCCACCTACCATCAAGTGGACCGTTAGCCCGTCTGCCGTGAAAATATTTATGTTTGGCGCACATTTACGACGCTGTTGGGCATAAATGTTATTTTAATATCCAAATAATGAGAATTAATTTCTTATCTACGAGTATAACCATAGTAAACTCGGAGTAGGCATATTAAATGAAATAATACATCGGAGCGCTCGAAGTTATATAGCCGGTAGATCACACAAAGAGAGTTACGATGAGCTTTCTATGATATTATGCTCAAGGGAGAAATTTTGAGGTATATTGATGTTTAATAAACTTTACAGAAAACTTTTTCTTTTCAGGCAGTTGTCATGTACGCTTCTACATACGTGTTAGTCGCCTTAAGTATAGATAGGTGCGACGCCATAACAAATCCAATGAACTTCTCTGGAAGTTGTAAGTATAAGCAAATCTTAACCTAATTAGTTGTATAACAGATGGCGTAATTAAGTCATTAGGGGACTAATGAAATAATGGATACATATTTTTATGGGACTTTATTAAACATTCGGTTCTGCCTTCTGTAATAAGAATTTACGGAAACCTCTGTTGTTCCCGTAGGTGAGATGACAGGGAGCATTCAGTTTTTCTTACCACACACTATAGATTTTAATTTGTTAAATGTAATTGACATTAATTTTATTTGAAAATTATCATGAAAATGTATTAGATTCTCTTTTATACAACATTATAAAGTTTCATATAAATATACTATACTTAAAAATTGTATTAGTCATATGAAAATATTATTTTGATTTTTAGCCTTGGGCGTATTGGTATCAATTATTCGCCAACTCGCCCTTCGAAATACAAGTATGAGATTCGAATACGTATTTGTATATTGTATTTGTATATTGTATTGTAAATTTGTATTTAGTGAAATAAGGTAAACAAATCGTGTTGTGTTGTAATGAGTATAATGATTGAAGAAGTTCATTAAATTTTCTTGTGTTCTCAAATGTCTCTCTTTACAGGGAATAGAGCTAGAGGTCTCATAGTGTCAGCGTGGTTAATAAGCATAGTTTTCTCCATTCCACTCTTAATATTGTACGAAGTGAAAGAAGTTCAAGGTAAGTCGTTAACATTTTACCTGTATTTCATCATCTTTATCATCTTTCAGATGTCTACTACTGAATGAAGTTGCATTTGGAAAGTGTTTCGCTGTCATCTCTTTCAAAATTTATACTTAACTCGAATCATACTCGTATTCCTAATTTACAGTTTCTAATTCTATGCTAATTTATATAACTTATTTTCGCAGTTATTATAAGTTATAACTTTTACAACTCATCATATTCATAACTTATGTAATTTATTACATATATTTTATACAAGCTGGTGCCAGCGACTTCGTCCGCGTTAAAAAATAAAAAATGTGACGTCTTACAGATCTGATGCCCGAGGCATCGTCCGCTTGGAATATTTAGTCTATGTCAATCCTGAAATTCTATTCTAACAATTGGTGAAAGAATTTTTAAATTGGATAAGTAGTTTCGAAGATTGCCAACATACAACATACAAACTTTGCCTCTTTATAATATTACTAAAAGTATAGATTTCAGATTTCAGATTTCTCTAACTCATAACTAATTTTCTGTTACGTTTCAGTGCGTGACTAAAGAATGCTAGACTATTATACAGTTTAAACTAGATATTTTACTTCTAAAGACGAGCAGAGCAATCTTCTATGCACTATAGTGTTGCTTGTGTTAGGTAAAGACGAAAACAATAAAAATAGATGGTTAATCTTGTATCTTTATTTCTTCTTTATTTTTCAAATAATTACACGATTAAATTCCATAATAAAACATACATATAAAATACATTTCTATTCAAAATTCCAAAAAATACACGTCTTTCTTCTTTAACATTTCTTTATAAACTCACTGAAAATTTTTCCACTGACATTGAAAATTCTTTCATTCATTTTTCATAACTTAAAATCTAGTTCAAAATTATTATCTTTTTAAAATCAGCCAGTAATATTTAAAATTCAACTACTCTAACAGTTAAAACGGTTCTCTTACTACGCCCTTAAGTTCAACGTATGCGAATCCTTGAAAGCAGCAGAAACTCTGATCGTAGGTACTTTTTGGACATTCCCCTTCGAAATATGCCGACAGGACTATTCTTAATGGCTTCTGAACCTTTTTTATGGTTCTGTGGGTAGAAACAAGAACCCAATTAATCTCAATTTATCATTCACGGAGCACCTGCTGAAGCGGACCACGTGATATATGAGAGACTCGCTAGACTCCGCCCAATTAGGAACAATCTTTTGACCTCTTGATAAAAATTGTCATCTCAACAACCATTAGTAAGTTAATCAATTTGTGTATCGACATTATTTGTAAAAGTGTCTAAATTTTTTTAATGAATATATTACTCTGATTACTCCAAGATATCCTTGCTATTAGAGTGGGTTAAATTAAAACAATTTTTTTGATATATTTACCCAAAATTTTTAGGCATTAAGAATTTCATTAAGAATCTCAACAAGCATTAAGGAATAGCTAACTAGCCAGTATTTTTGGAGTTTTTTTTGCTAATTCTATGTGCACACCTGATTCGTAATTAGCAAATAGATATTATTTTTAATTTGTTTTGAAATTTCATTAAGTTTTCGCATTTAAACATTTTCAAACAGTTAGGTAATTAACGGTACGCACGTTAATCCGACTTGGAGTTTATTCCTCAGTATACTGTAAATACAAATTTAACTACAACGATTCAGTGCACGCAGTAGGAAGGTATTTCAAATTCACCGCCATTTAAACTCCCATTATTTGTTTATTATTCAACAGGTGTGTTAATTTAGTGAGTTCCGCACAAAATCCATGTTAAATGCAACGTTAAATTAATCCGCGTTTTCCTTTGCCAACGGGGAACGTCTGACTGATTATAAATACCACCCTACAGTACCTGTTGTAATTTGCGTAAGTGATGAATGATCGAACATGAATCTGATTCATTATTCAATAACTTTTTAAGTTCTGATTAACTTGGAAAGAAGAAAGAAGAAGACCTGACCAAAAATATACGACCAATATAGATAGATTGGTTTTAACCAGGCCATAAAATTCCAAAAAAAAATTTAACGCCATGGGTATTGCAAATGTGCTGTCGACCCTGATAGGATTGATTTCATATTTTATGGTTTGTGTCTTTTATCCGAACTGCTGTTGATTTTGAATTAATTTGTTTATAATTTAATTAAACTCTCGCTAATTAGGGGAAAGTACGTGGCTTGACCGAAATACGAGTAGCAATTAAAGGACTCTACTTCGCCTCATGCTTTCATGCTCGGTCACCAATTCTTTCAGGCCAAGGTCTTAATGTGCTATTGTGGAGTGTTCTTAAATGCCTATTAAAACTACTTTCCTTTAATGAAATTTCAGGTCAATTACAGTGTTGGATAGAGCTAGGATCACCGCGGCGTTGGCAAGTATGGATGACTCTGGTCTCAGTAATGATCTTCGTGTTCCCAGCTTTGGCAATAGCTGCTTGCTATGCCGTCATTGTGCTCACTATATGGACGAAAAGCAAAGCGGTTGTAATGAGTCCACCAATTAATTCGAGACGAACTAAAACCTTAAGGAACTGTACGTACCTACAAGCTCTCTTTTTTTAACCTTGTAATTAGTCTTAATGTTTACTAACTCCAGAGACTAAAAGTAGATTTTATCAATTCCTAGCCCGATGAGGCTAGGAATAAAAACAATACTATTTGTTGAATACTTTTTTGTGACTTAATTACAAATTATTGAATTATTTTCACTGAATTCTCTCACTCAATTGAAACTAGCTACACACCCCGGCTTTAAAGTATTTAATTTTATATACACAATGTTTCCTCATTTATATCGCCCTTTTCATATATTAAATAAAAATCCGTTAGGTAATAAACCAGTAGAAGTAAACAATATACAGGCAGACAGCAAATTTGTTTTTATACTATTTAAGGATACAGGACTTAAGTCTCTAAATGATGGTTGAATCTAATCAAAACCCATTACGCAGTTCAGAAGAACTGAACGAACAAACAGACAGATACAAGTAATGACTTCATGTTATATTATTTATTGATAAGCAAAGTTGAACTAATATCAGACATATGAACAAAATGGATCACGTTTTAAAACTGTATAATAATTTTCTATATAGGTGATATATGAAAATGTCATTATGTAAAGGTTATAAATGAATAAGTATTCGTTTCTCGTGATAAATAAAGCTTGGCATGCAAAAAGATGTACTCGAAGATATTCGGAAAGAGGACGAACGCTTTCAACATAAAAAGTTGAAACAAAAACTTGACCGGTGACAAAAAACAAACGCCTTATCCTATGAAATGAAACAAGAAACCGACTTTACATTGTGACAGTCCGCTAATGAGTCTTTTTAATAGATCTTCCGGGAACGCTCATCGGAATTAAATATGAAATTTTAAATTTATCGTTCCAGGTCAAATGGAAGGTGACCCCGATTCGAGGCGCGCCAGTTCGAGAGGACTCATTCCTAGAGCCAAAATCAAGAGTGTCAAAATGACTTTTGTTATTGTTTTTGGTGAGTAATAAGGTTGTAATAATATGTAACAGTCGCTGTGCTATTTCTTCTTTTCTGAGGTGACGTCGTTCGGCTTCATGTAAATGGTTTCAAAATATATTAGTGTTCTTAGATAGTCAGGTTTCCTTACAGAGTTTTCCTTCGCCGTGGTAGTATCGACATCTACTATGTATGTATTATCGACATCTAGCTGAAAATATTAAGTTGCTCGCGCTATCAGTCCTTATAACTTCGATAATATTAAAAAAGATAAAATGCTTAGAAAGCTTTCTAAAAATAAATATAGATGTTTGGATATTAGTAATGGCTGCAAACGCATTGTTTTCTTCTCATGATCTAGTAAAATTTAGCAAAGACTTCAGCTTAATAACAACTACTTTGGTGTTATGATTCAGTACATAGGAAGTGATTACACTATGAAGAATCTATTCTATTATCCTATTTTTCAAGTGATTTGAAGATTTTTTTGAGTCGAATACCACTGAGACTAATAAAAATACCTAAACAAAATTAATAACTATTTATTATATTCTTAAGACGTCGGCAGTGAGCAAATTATGATAAATATCTAAAGACGAAGGAAGTAGTACGATACATAACATATGGCTTCGTTTCGTGATTATCTATTAGACCGACCTTAAAACAGTTCAAGATCATGCGTCATTTGCAATGCTTCAAATATTTTAACGACTTTTCGCTGAGATAGTTTATTTCTGCGTTTAAAAGATGCTTGTCTATAAAAACTGTTTGTGTTTCTAAAGAAATTATTTTATTTATTAACTAAATTTTCGTGCATTTTCATTTCATTGCAAATTATGTATTTGCTAGAACTGTACGAAATTCATTTCGCTTCTCGGCCAGATTTGCAACCACATTTTTTTCGTATTTGTCTTTAATAATATTCGGAGGATTTTTGTCTATCTCGTTTTGGATAGTTTCTAATTAATTTATCTGATATTAACATAATTTTTTATTTCAGTTTTTGTGTTGTGCTGGTCGCCATACATAGTATTCGATCTGCTTCAAGTTTACAATTATATTCCCCAAACACAAACCAGCGTGGCCGTAGCCACACTCATTCAAAGTCTGGCTCCTCTCAACTCTGCTGCTAACCCGTTGATTTGCTGTATGTTCTCACCTCATATCTACACTAGTCTACGGTAAGTAATTTAACAATAATTGTCTAGATCTAAATATTTTCAAGTTTATATCCAGAGTTAGAGCTTCATACAATTAAACTTATATTTTAATTTGAAAGATTGAACTATGAAGATACCTACCATTTCATAGGCTAATTTTTGAGGAAAGGATACAATTAAACGGCAGTTGAAATCGCGGAACACAGCTAGTAATTAATTTCGATGTAATAAACTAGGCAGCCCGGCCGGTTGTAACTACCCCTTTACAATCACAGTGAAATTTACAACAGCATTTGTGCTGTTGTGCTTCCGTACGTGATTACTCACGTACGGAGGGATCTCCTACCGGCATCCCTGACCTTATCAAGCTCAAAAGCTCATAAAGGTTTCGCTTGTATTTATAAACGGCCGTAGTCACCAGTTATTAATTGGATAGATGGAGTTTCTTTATATTATTTTTATAATTGCCAGTTATCACGATTTTTTGTCAAAGAATATAAGGAAATTGTATTTATACTTTCAGACGAGTACCTCCTTACAAATGGATATGGTTCGGTCGCCGTCGCCGACGTCACGGCCGAGGCACTCTCCGTTCGCGCTCAGACTCCACAGCCAACTCCGATCTCCTTAGTTCTACCCACGGAAGGCGGTCGCATTCTGTTGCGATGGTAAACATTTCTAAAATTATGATCGAAGTTTTGATGGTAGCATTATTGGCAATAAATATCCATATAAGAACCAAAATTATCGACATAATCCGGCGGATTAGCAAGTTGAAGTAGCAGTGATGGGCACATAGTACAGAGGGCCGAGGGCCGCTGGGGCCAGAAAGTTCTTGAGTGGAGGCCACAGACCGGGATCCGCAGCGTAGGACGTCCACCAAAAACAAACGACCTGATAAGAGCCGCGGGTCGATGGTGGATCCAGGCTGCTTCTGACAGGTTCTTTTGGAAAATTATGAGGGAGGCCTATGTCCAGCAGTAGGCCACGAGTAAACTTATTATATATATATATATATATATATATATATATATATATATATATATATATATATATATATATATATATATATTAATACAAGCCTATAGTTGCTTAATGTGGAACTAGATGGTGCTGTGCTGTGTGGAATGTGCGGGTTTGACTAAAAACCAACACTGCGATCTACGAATATATCTTTTTTTAGGTTTTACATTACATTATGTTTCACCATTCTCAACTGCTCAAGCACACCTTCATTTTACAGACATTGAATAGAACTAGAAGCAACAGTGTCTCCCGACTACAGTCTGATCATCGACGTACCCAGCTGTTAGTCCTGACTTCAACTAGAGACTGACATAGAACAGCCAACGGTTTGCAGAACGACGTTATGCTCTAGCGCCGACCAAGGGCTTCTGTGCCCTCGTGTATACTCTAAATATCTTGTGGACAATATAATAAACAACGATATTTTAAAACAAGCGTAAGTTGTTAACATTCGACAAAACCATTTTAAAAGACAAGTGACCAAAAAGAGTACATTTTAATACAGCGAAACAATAACTTAACTCACCAAAAAAGTCACTGCCCCAAAGCCAAATATGGAATAAAATTATAGTGAATGAGTATATTCATTGTCACTTAATTTACACGAACATATATGTATAATATGTATTTGGTTGGCAGATTATACTTATTTTATGTCCAAAACTATACGAACAAATAAGTTATAATAAGCACAATTGATTTCGCTTTATTACACTTAAAATTATTACAAAGATAATAAACATTTTTTACGTAATATTTGTTAATTAGTTATCTTTGTATTTTTCATTTAATCCTACTAATAGTATAAAAGCGAAAGTTTGTGTAGATATAGCATGTTAATTGAACTCGAAGCACATATTATCAATCACTTTCTCTCGAGTACAAGATTTTTTCTATGGACAATGTATCTAGGTATTTTTTTATGTTAAGAACTAAGATTTTTACACACCACGGACTTGTTTTCAACAGTATGTACAGAAATATGCAAAAATTGCTTGAGATAATTTCGTATAATTATACTTACCTGTAATATACCAAAGATTTTTTTTTAAATTACTCTAGTATAGTTATTAGATAATAATTGATGTTAATGTGTTTGCACTTAATTTTATAAATTTAGTAGGTACCCGTTTAATAATAATTAAGGCACAATAAAATAATTTTAATTAGATATAAGATGAAACTGTATGTACAACTATTTATATAATATATAGAAATAAGGCTAAACGATTGAACTATGTTTATTTAAGACTTTGTACAATATTATTGGTATTGTTATAGAGAACAAAGCTAATTTAATAATCGATGTTTAAAATGAAATAATTTTAAATGTACAAATATTTTTGTACTGTATTTAAATATAAATATAATAATACATAAAATTATGTTTGAATAAATAAATGTGAACTTATAAAATTTAATTGTTTTTCTTTTAAGTACTTTCTACGTAGTTTTGGCTGCATTTTTATTCTATCGGAGTCGAACTATTGATAAAACGCTTGATCGACATCAATGAACTATTGAACTTGAAGTTCAACGAGTTAAACTAATTGGAAAAGATATTCCACTTATTTTAACTTTTTAATTTCAGAGAAAATGTTAATAAATGGAATAATTTTCCAATAAACCAATCAACTAAAATAATTTTAAGTTATATCAAAATGTTTGATAAAACGTACTTTAAATAAATAAAAACGATTTTCAAGTGACAATATATTATAAAAAAAGGCGATGTGTATGTATGTCTCCTATAGACTCCAAAACCGCTGAACCGATTTTGTTGAAACTTTCAGACAATCTTCAGATTAGTCCAGCGAGTGTTCCTGTGAAGTTTGGTAGCGATCGGACGCGAACGAAGTCGCGGGCATATACTAGTATATTATAAAACTGATAAAATATAAATTTTGCCTTTACTCCAGTCATAATTGTGTAATATAAATCAAAACGAACAGTAAATAACGTGTTTCACTCTTTATAATGTAATAATGTTGTGATTGTGAACTAAAATATACAAATCATTATCAAGACAAATGTCGTTAAATAAAAGAGTAGATATTACGAATTATGACTTCAAAAACCTACTCAGAATTTTATCATTGATGGGTACTGATAGCGACATCTATCGATAGACGGTATGAGTGTCGCACAGTATACCGTCTGAAGTTCTGTACATTTTAGTCCGTTTTTCAGTTTCTTCTAGTACATACCGTAAGAGGTCGCATTGTGTAAATGTATTCAGTAAGAATGATAGCGTACAATTACAATGTAGGCTGTTTAAAATACACTTAAATTCACTGGGTCATCCATTGTTTGTCATATGTTTTTGGGTTAAACAAGAATGTTTGAAAGAATGTCCTCCAGACCGTGAAAACTGCCATCGAAAGGAAAATCAAGAAATTGGTTACATCAGAATTAGCAGCTTTCTTGAACTTCTTGCCACAAGTTCTGCAAGTGCGCTGCCGACTATAGTACGATTAAGGATAAGGATAGGATAATGAAACCCTGTCCATTCCCATTTCCATTCTAGCTGACTTACTTTTTGGGTTCAAAAAGTAATTTCAATTAAAAACTAAGGTAGCCGACATGAAACACCGCCCTCTTCATAGCTTGATGAGCGACTTGTGAATTGTGGAGGAGAAAATTCGTCGTGTCCATTAACAATACGCACTGGTTATAGACCTTCATATTTATAGTACTTTGTGCTTCGTATTATAAGTAATATGCTCGTTATGATTGCTAACTTGTGCTACTAATAGGTAAAACATTGTTCTCCGTAATCATAAAACAATATAATAATATTGTACATACTTTTGCAGAAATGTAGATTGATTAGAGTGAACATGCTTTATTCAACTTGAATAAAGATTATCTATTATGTCTGTCCTTTCCAATCTTTATCTGTCGAGAATCTTTTGTTAAACACTTGTTAACCCGATCACTGAGGCTCTTTCAACAAATAACTCATTTATACTCCATGGCTCATTGGGAAAGCGTTCGGACGGAAAGATAGAGGCCTAATGGAGAGAGGTCTTGTTGATAGACTGCCGGATTTCCGACAATTTAGAAACGAAGTACATAGATATACAGTTGTTGAAACTAGATAGGGCCAAGTTTTAGATTTATCAGAAGTTATTGTTTCATTGAAGCGGTTTACTCAATTCTCATGAGGCTAAAATGTGATTAGCCCACAGGAATTCCAGAATTGTTGGCGGAAGTGAAGCTACAGAATTGTTGCCGGCAAAAGTATGAGCTAGGTATGACTTTTTCAAATAACTGTCCGATATATAGTTTTTGCTGAAGGACATCTTTGGCGATAATTACGACATGGCGACCCCCAGTTACACGAAGAATATATACCTTTTTCTATCTTTTTAATTTTTGGGACTTTTGCATATTTTAATAGGAGATGAACGGATACCTAATCTGATATAAATGTCCATTAATAACCACAGTCCAATAATAAATGGTTAATGGACCGTCAACCTGCCTAAGGAAAAACACAATCCCTATTACCTAGATCTGTTTTCTATGTACTTATTCCGTTCGTTGCCTTTCGCATAAACATTGTACCTAGTAAATGGAAGCTGTCCGTTTCCATACGATCCAAGCTTGCAACACATTAATATTTATAAACGTAGCACTGTACTTGTTATAATAAGTAACAAAAACTTGAACAGATATTTTTATAAAGGACACTGTTATTTGAGACCCTATTGGGAATATTTGTTTATTCAAGCCACATTTTTAGTCTCATTACAAAGCTAATTGTATGTTGTGAGCGAGCGTAGAACCTATTAACGAACTATTGAATAAGATGATTAAATTTTCTTTATTTGTTTTTAGTTAGTATGTGACGATCCACTTGATTTCCACATAGTTTCAAGTATGCTACTAAAACTTATAGGAATGGTGGAAGTTGGGTAAATTCTCTATTTACTCACCAAAACACAACATCGGAGCTGTTTTATTCAAGTTTTTATTTAGCAAAAAGCATGGATTCAAATAATGTGAACACTAAAGGAGAGGTTACAGTCAACATACGAGTTTCTCAGATTATGATTGTGAAATACTGTGTGCGAAATACCGTGTGAATTAGTTCCTTTTGCAATTGGATAAAAATAATAATAATACTGTCAATATTACTTCTTCTAAGACAATATACAAGTTCAAGTAATTACCCGTAATCTAAGCCGAGTAAGCCTCAAGTCTATCGGGTATTCTAAAGTTACAGTTTAAGTATTCGGTAAGCATTAGTTAACGATAAGCTCAATTATGTTTCAGTTTATTTTCATTGAGAATATTGTGCACTGTGTATAGATAGACTTATATATAATTCAAATGAAATTTTACTATTGGCCTTATACATATATTATATTATAACAATAATATATAGGTAATTATAACTTAAATACGAGTGACTAGGCCTCGGCTTCGCATTAATGCAATTTTCCGCACATTTTTACTAATTTTTCTCTTCATGAGAGCCTTCTCGCATGCACTTCAAACACAAGTTTTAACTGATATTATTTTATGGATTGTAATTTAAATGTTTTAAAATTATTGTTGCTCTCAAAAGTGTTGAAGTATAGTTTATTTAAGTAACTCTTTAAGTACGCGACTATATCGACAATATTCACATTTCTTTACTATAATAGTTGTTTCTTAAAAACACATTAGTCATCATCATCATCATATCAGCCGCTGAACATTGGCCTCTTAACTAATTTTCCAAAAGGACAGGTCAAAAGCAGCCAGGATTTACCGGTAGCCCTTATCAGGTCGTCTCAAGGTGGACGAGTGTCGACGTCCTGTGCTGCGTTTGCTGGTCTGTGGCCTCCATTCGAGAACCTTCCAGCTCCACCGGCCGTTGGCTCTCCATACTATGTCATCGTGTCCTGCCCACTTTAACTTTAACTTATTAATCTGCTGGGTAATGTCAGTAACTTTCGATCGTCTACGGATCTCTTTATTCCTGATTCGATCTCGCAGTGTAACCCCGAGCATAGCTTTCTCCAAAGCTCGTGGAGCAATTTAAAATAAAAACATTGGTAAATAAAATTTAAAAAATACTGTTATTACTAAGCCATGTTAACAGATTACTTTCCTGTGCGATTGCGAGCATTTGGATAAATCATATTTTTATAATATTTTTTATTTGCATCAAATAATAAAAAAAAAAACAAGTAATGTTTCTTTTCTCCGCAACGTCTCACATTAACGCCGCTCACATTCAATTTATGTGAATTTAATTAATTTTGTTAGTAATTAATGAAACTAATTACATCCATTAGTCTATGACGGTACCCTCTACCTATGTTTAATGTTCACTCCCACGTTACCCTTATTTATTTAGAAATCGGACGGCGTAAGGATCAAAAGGGATCACTGACGATAGATCCCTTTGGCCACGACCGTGGACAACCGCAACGTTGACTATGAAAACTTCAATGAACAGAGTTGCTAATGAGATTGAAATTAGTATTTGCGCCTTAAAGGCCTTTATATTTACTAATTGAAATACTGAAACACACACTCGCTTACACCGATACACACATTTGTTGACAAATTGTGCGTGGGTATTAGGTATGCGAGAGAAATGTATGTGATAATTTGAAATATTTACCTCTATAGGTAGGTACTTTAAAGACATCTAATTTTGGCGTCATAAGAGCTAATTTAGCTCATAAGAGAAGTCTCTGCTGTGGAGCATAATAAATGGAAGAGACACAAATGCCCTAACAAATATTATAAATGTGAAAGTGAGTTTGTTTGTTACGATTTCAGGCCTTAACGACTAAAATGATCATAATTAAATTTTGTATACAGGTTTACAGGAGTAAAGGCAAGAGCCTAGTCTCAGTAGTTAGATGATTATTTAGTTCAGTTAAGAACATAAGATACCTGTCATTAAAAAAAGTACAGTTTTTTAGAACGTTGAACGTTTACTAATTTTTTTTACTTAAAAGTTAAACTTTTATTTACTTAATTAAATATGAATTTAAGTAAGCTTCATAAAAAAAAGTACATTTAAATCAGCGAAAGTGCTGTCGAAGTAATTAAGTCTTATTGTCTATTAATTAATTATTAATTATTGTCTAATTAAGTCGAAACAGGTCGTTTATTGGTATAAACTCCCTGATCTTATTATCGTATATTATTATCATATACTCTCTCTATGTTATGCAAATATAGAGTTTTTAAAACTTTTCCGTAAAAAGTAAACAACTTTCTAAATAAATATAATTTCTTTCAGTACCTATATGTTAAGCATTAATAAATATGAAAATGTCTGTATTAAGCTTTTCACACATAACAGAGCATGTGGGTGTAAAGCTACGTCTAGACTTTAGCACACAATTTAACTGGGGATTAGAATCTTAAATCGACGTATAAAAGTACTTTAGTGTCGTAAAATGTCATCTTTTTTATTATAAACGTATACTATAACACTATAAGAGTAACAAACTAAAGCCAAGTTCAGAATATTACGAATTAAAAAGTTCTCAGTGGTGAAGGTTTTATTATATTTAAATAATTTAATTTATCTTAGAAATTTATATCATATACACCACATGAAATTAGGTAAAGGCATAATTAGTTTAATAAATGATCATTAGTTCAATTAGAAGTTCAAGTAAAACTTAAGTTTAAGTTTTTAATTATTTTTTTCATTAGTTCAAATAAATTTATTCATTGAACTATCAAAAGTTAAAAAGTTTCAGTTAAAATTTAATTTGGATATCTTATTGTTATAAAAAATACCTATTATGGGTATCATTACTTGTCAAAAAAGATAGGCACAAACGAATTTTATTTCATAAATGTCACTTTAAAAATTATTATTTAAAAACACATAAATGATATTTCGCACTAATCTTTACATATTATAAAACAAAGTCCTTCGCCGCGTCTGTCTGTCTGTTCGCGATAAACTCAAAAACTACTGCACCGATTTTCATGCTGTTTTTACCAATGGATAGAGTGATTCTCGAGGAAGGTTTTAGTATATAATTTTCAACGCATACGAAGTCGCGGGCACCTACTAGTACTGAATAAATATAAGTTAAGAGAGAGTAAAATTAAGTTGTATAAGTCGAATATATTATGTGAGAGACAAAAACGAATCTGTCCCAAAACTGAATTTAAGTTGGGAAAAATATTTCGATTTGTAACTTCTAAAGGAAATTAAATAGCATTTGTGGGCAATAAAAGTTTCGAGATTGTTGTTCGGTTTCATAATAAAAGTTGCCAAAGTAACTTTACTTCAGGAATTGCAAAGTTATTTTCAGGACAGTGCGTTTTTATTTTCCTACAATATTTACTAAGGTTGGCAAATAATGTACATATACTAATAGAGTAACATATAATACGCAAGCAACAATAAAACTATACTTTCCCAATTCCATTATCCTCTCGATGAATTATTGATTATGATTATTGACACCCCTGTAGGTATTGATTATGTATGTAGGCGACGGTAACCATTTACCATCAAGTGGACTATCTACATCCCTGAAACTGTTCTTTAATGTAGAGAAATAGAAAATTAAAGCATTAGGCTTAAATCACAGTCACTTTTTGATTAAACTAATGTGCTTTTGGAAAAAATTACGTATAAATAACTTGAAGGCTGGATAAAGCTGTAAAATATAAATACTTTATAAACATCTTACAAACTTTTCAATTTGTAATTTCTATAAAGTCAAAATGCTATAAGAATACTCGTAAGTTCCATAGGTTGTGTACTAATGTAAAGTATAATTTTAAATGTTAGACAACTCCATTCGACCGACAATTAAACTCGTAAACCGGACGAAGTCGCCTCCTAATACCTTGTTAATTTTAATTAAAACTAGACATGCATGTAGTTACCCTGTCTGGAGAATCGAACTACTGAAATCTCCTGAATTGGCGAATAGTTAGTCCGTCATACTTTATATCATTCATTATTATCGTAATATTAGTAAGACTTATTAATATGCAAAAATATTAGTATGTAACATATATTTATGTTATGTTATTCATCGTGAATTGTATCGCGAATTTGCCACAAAGGATTTTGTCTATACGAGTACATGCGAAGCCGGGACTGATTGCTACATTTTGGTAAGACTCTACACTAATTGTACTACACATTTTTACCTAAGGTTTTATGTGATAATAATCTTCTAAAGAAATGTCCAATTTTAACAGTTTTAAGAGCAATTAGGTTTTGACTATCTAGACGAAATATTCATCAAAGTGAAATGATTTATTCTGTTAAGGTTTCTTGAGATAAGTTTGGGAATAAAATTAACATAGTTTGTTGAATCAAATTCAAGTGATTATACTTGTACTTTTTCCTTATACAACGCTTTTATTAGTGAAACTACATATATTAACCGACATTATCTTACATAAGATCATTGTCAAATTACGTGTGCAAGAGGTCACTTGTGTCAGAGTCCAATTTATATATCCTTACCAACTCTGATATTGTAAAGGATACAATATCAGGTTTATCAAGTGCATTTGAATCCCTTTGCAGTTGCATAACAGACCTTTTCATTTGAGCACCATCACATTCTTTACTTCTTGACAACATATAATCTAAATAGACAAGACATAGCAACGTATATAGTTATATGTAATTTTTTAAAACATGTGAAATACTATGAGTGATTGCCATAATATCAAAGTTTGTGCGAGCTAGTCTCATAAATAGTTGTTTAGTTTGAACAATTAATTGCTTAAGCACATCTGAAACATAATATAATTGTACCTATTTAAGTATAATAAGTAGGTACTAGGTACCTACATGACTAGACATATCTGATGTAATGGATACAAGAGTCTTGGGAGTACAAGCGACTTTCGAAATATGGGCCGTTCTTGGACCGTTTCCTCGCTAGACCAAAGACCTCAATAACGAGATTGGTCAATACCAATCTCCATCCACATCCACATCCATGGATGCCGAGAACTGAGTGTAGTTGCGCTCAATTAAGAATGTCTGAAAATGGAATCCTGTGGGTTGAAAGTGAATGAAAATAAATAAATAAATAAATAAATTTTGATTTGTATTTATTTAAATTAAATACACACACAGTGCTAAAAAACATGGCGTGTAAGAAAACTGTTAAAGCTAGACTAGTTAATTGCAAGCGTTTACCTTTGTCTGCCTTCCGGCCATTTGCTAATTGTGTCTCCAGTTCGGTGTAATTTTTATTAATGTTTTTGTTAATTACTCATTAATGGTCTTTATAATATAATTTCAGTTTTGTATCTACGCAATTAAAATTTGGTGGAATTGAAATAAAATGTATTTTTTTATTTGTATTTTGGGTGCGCCTTATTTATATATATATTTTTTTCAATATATCAACTAACAACAAGTTTATATCAAATACATGAACATCCAAATATTTTCATGACATTCATTATGTAGTTAAAAAACTACATAATGAATGTCTGTAGAGAAAAATTTTGAATTACATAATTTAAATTACCTAATAGTATACACATCTCATAAAATTTATTACTAATAGCCAAGGCGGTATCTACTAAAAATCACTTATGCTTAGGAAAGTTGGGTAGTAGGACTAGTAGGTATTAAAGATTTTTATTGGAAATCATACACAAAAGTCAAGGATACACAAAAGTGCTTTCTGTCTGGCTCCTAAAATATATAATAAGAGACCTATATGCCCCTTTCTATTAGAAGCGTTTCTGATACGGGACTAATAAGAAAAAAACTAAAGGATTTATTGGCAGGGAAAACTTATTATGCTCTGGATGAATTTTTAAATGACGGATTCTAATAGTGTTCTGATGCATTTTAAAGTTTAAATTTGACATTGATTCATGTAATAGTTGACACGTAATATAGACATTTTGCACACCAAATGTGATAAGTACATGCTGGGACGTTGTATTGAATGGTGTTATCTGGTTTTGCAACCATGTACAGGCAAATAAATGATTGATTGATTGATTGATAATTTATTTTCACCATACGCTTTCATGAAACCTTGGACTTATTTTTTTATAAAACAAAATGTAAAAATTATGAAACACTTTTTTTTCTATTTTCTCAGTAAATATGAATTATGTGGATTTTTTTTGTAGAACATAATAAAGATATTTAATTGCGTAAGATACAATAATTGAAAAAAAATTTTTACTTTGCAAGAAAAAGATTTAGACCACTAAAAACTTTTTTCAATTACCAGACAAAGGTTTGGATGACGAAGAGCCAGCAAGGATTTTGATAAAAAATATTTTATTATCTGTAATTCTGTACTAATATAAATGCGAAAGTATGTTTGGACGTATGGATGTATGGATGTATTCATGTATGGATGTATGGATGTATGGATGTATGGATGTATGGATGTATGGATGTATGGATGTATGGATGTATGGATGTATGGATGTATGGATGTATGGATGTATGGATGTATGGATGTATGGATGTATGGATGTATGGATGTATGGATGTATGGATGTATGGATGTATGGATGTATGGATGTATGGATGTATGGATGTATGGATGTATGGATGTATGGATGTATGGATGTATGGATGTATGGATGTATGGATGTATGGATGTATGGATGTATGGATGTATGGATGTATGGATGTATGGATGTATGGATGTATGGATGTATGGATGTATGGATGTATGGATGTATGGATGTATGGATGTATGGATGTATGGATGTATGGATGTATGGATGTATGGATGTATGGATGTATGGATGTATGGATGTATGGATGTATGGATGTATGGATGTATGGATGTATGGATGTATGGATGTATGGATGTATGGATGTATGGATGTATGGATGTATGGATGTATGGATGTATGGATGTATGGATCCATATTTGTTACAAATCTATATTTGTAACTCTTTCACGCAAAAACTTCTGAACCGATCACCATGAAATTTTGCATACTCATTGTCTGGGACACCAGAAAGGACATAGGGCACCTTTCATCCAGAAAAAAGGACTATTCCGGAGGGATAAATAAAAAATAAAAAACTACCGCCTGGCCAATGTGCTATAGCAATACGAGGTTAAGCGTTATATTGCTTTTTTTAAAATTTTCAACGCAGACGAAGTCGCGAGCACCAGCTAGTACTTATATAATTTACCGCCTGGGCATAATGTATTTCTTACTTTTAAATACTTTTAAATAAGTGATTTAGATTTAAATTCATTTAATTTGCATGTTCTTAACTATAATATTAACGCAAATAGCAATTCAAATACTAAAACAGAGATGAATAGCGAAAATAACTCTTTAAACAAAGAACATTAATTTGAAGTCTGAGATATCTGGCTATCTCTTTTAAACATTATCTGAAACATTTCAAAGGAGTTGGAAATTTGTGTGAATTTATCTAATTTAATTTTAAGTGCTCACTATTTTAAATAAAAATATTAATTAAAATTATTATACGAGTAGACAAGTTACTCGTAAGTATTATTTAATAAAAAGTATGCCCTAGCTCAGAATATATTCACTATGGAAGTATTATATAATCACAATCGCCTCAATTCATAATCTAAATAAAAAAATTACGAAATTGTGTTTTTTTTTTAAACTTATATACCATAGAAAGTATCGGTAAAATATAAAATATAAATTAATCCAATAATTTCTATTTGTCTATTCTGTGCCTACGCCTTTTGCAAATTTTACGGCATATATACGTTCAATGTGAATTGGGTATGTACTATGTAGACTAAAGGATCGTGGCCTGATTGATTGTGTGCTTGTCTGCCGCACATTCTCATGAAAAAAAAGGAAAGCGAGCAAGTGAAATGTTAAAAGACAATTCTGCCAGTATAATAATAAACAGTCTTAGAAGTAGTATAGGGTTGACGGTGAATATAGAAACGGTTAATTGGAAATTCTTCACTAATACCTTTAACGGTTCAAATCTCAAGTAAGTTGCTCGACACCCCGGCTAAAGTTGAGAGGACTCACAACTCTAGGGAATTCCAATTAAACTATATACCTATACTTACTGGTGGATTGCCCAGACTTCCTTGGACTCTACACATCTGGATAAGTACAAAATATTGAGCAATTAAATAAAAAGAGATTAACCTCACGGTGTCATCTACAAAAAGTTGGCGATCATCAAATACTAAAACTGCAACGCAGAAACAAATATTATCAAAAGGTAATTATATTTTGACGTGCGCCCTTTAACATTATGAGTACAAAGCAGAAGAGCGAATTTTATAGTTTGTTTACCTACGAGTATTTTGAACCTATTTAATTTGATTTTCATAATATTAAAGGTATATGCAAATAGGCTATAGCCTTTTTACATCTGGACTAATACTATAATAATAATAATTTATTTTATTTATAATTTTATTTATAGTAATTTTATTTATAGTAGCGTTGGTGTAGTGTTTATACAATAAGTATATTAAAAAAAAATACAATAATAACGTTCTCTGTTTATGACAGTTAAATCAGGCCATGCACGTCATATTCCTACTAAAAATGCGATCAAAGCAGTTAAGGAAAGAAATCAAAGAAATTCTCTCCGGAAACAAATGAATATAACTTATATAGCTACCAGAAACATTATACATATTTTTAAAGATGACGCAGTATTTGTATCTTATGATTTACGTATAAGTTACTTTAAAAGTATATTATAATATAGTAATAACCTACTAAGAAATTTAAAAAGAAAGAGAAACTAACATTGAAACTCTTTTAAGGAAGGTAAAACAGCGGGGAACAACTGTCGCTTCAAAACATTCCAGTGGATCGGTGAGTCCTAAACTATTCCCGATGCATTCAATGTCTTGCGTTCTGTATGTAACATCATAATTCAAACAGTTTATTATCTCTCGCCTCACTAGTACGAGTAAGAAGTGTGACACTTGCGTTATAGAGACTGTATCACGTTAATTCATACTATGTCCTATTAGATATTTTTCTTTATGAATTATGGTAGGTAATATTTCTCCACATATAAACACGATTGTTTTTTTTTTTCTTAAATTCAACATGATTTCAGTAGATTCAATATTGTTAAACCAAATTTGTTTGAAAGTTCCACTTAAAGAGTGTAAGATCGTGTATTTAAGATACTCTATATGCCGCAAATATTTAAAAAAATATTTTTCTTAAGAAACCACAACAACAATTTTTTATGTATCAGACAGGATGATGGTCCACTTGATCGTAAATGGCTTCTGTCGTCTATGAACGCAAGCAACGCCGCAGGTGCTGTAGTTAGAATGAGGTATTAGAAATAGATAGGGAAATGGGCTCTGGCCTCCGTTACTTAGTTACCTAAACACAACAGCACAAAATCTGTTATTTAATTTTGGTCATCTAAAATGAAAATGAAGTGGTTACTGCCCCCAGATTGTGTGCCCAGTTTGAAGATGATGCACGAAAAAAATACACTATTATATATACCTCACATAAAGGCATTTGTTATATTATATTTTTTGTATATGCTGTTTGAAAGTCATTTTTGGAATTATTAATTTTTTGTTACTTACTTGTTATTCGTTTGAATTGGAATTTCATCTGAATTAATTTGAAAAAACAAAGATTTGGACAAATATTTATTGTTAAAATGCTCCCTTCGTTGGGCCTTCGTTTTATATTAAGAAAACATCAATTTCGATGTAATAAGTGGAGTTTCAGATAATATTTCCGATAATATTCTAAACAACTTTTGACAAATTAATTTCACTTCAACTAATAATCGAAATTTTATTGATCCCTGTCCTTTAAACCCGTAAATTGTGACCCTTACCTTAGTACGGTTCGCAGCAGGGTTCCAAATTAAACTACTTTGTGTGATGAAGGTTATATAATATGGATAATGTTGATGTTGGGGCGTTTATTCTCTTTGTAAATAGTAACATTGTTAAGAATTTCTGTATTTATATTTACATAACAGATCAAAGAATTTATTGAATTTTTGAAACAAAAAAGAAATACCTACCTAAACAAAATGTTGTAGCCATACTATAAAATCGAATAGGATACTAAAATTTGTCTCCAGTTTAGAATTCATCAGATAAGTAACAAGTGAGATTGCATCCAATAATAGTTAGAAGCCACCTATCTCGTTGAATGGAAGACAAACCGATTGAAAATACTAAGCCCTACAGTACCAAATGCCATATGTTTACTACATATCTGTAGCGGTATTCTGTACATAGAAGTTCTTAAACAAACAATATTGCTTCGTCTGGTCAGATAAACCATGTAATAGAAAAAGTCTCTGTTGAATATCACTTTAATGCTTTTGTTATTCATATTTAATTTTTTTTATTAATGTATATTTGTTTCAAATAATAAAAAAAATGCTAGAAAAGTACCTCTGCCATGAAATGTGCCAATATAAATTAATATGTTACTGTTACAAGCATAACCTAACCACTCTTACACAAGATTACAGAAGAAACCGAAATTCGTAACAGACTTATTGTAATTGAAACCAATACTCTGTTAAGAATACAAAAGTATTTGATAATTTTTCCTTTTATTTCAGTCCTGTTTGATTTTACGAAATATTAATAAGAATAGCCTTTCAACGGTTTTTTAGTAGTTTAATGGAGAGAACATATTTTTTTATAAATGGCTATAATACTCTATGCAAAATGTATTATACTATGATTTGTTTGAAATTTTCGAAGGATATGTATAATAAGTTCACAAATTATAGAGAAATTCTATGTATTACATTTTGCATCTATGTTTTATAATCAACAAAAGAGACATAAAACCATGTTGTTTTCTAGTTTTCTGAACTCTAATTACCTAGCTTATTTATGAGATTAGGTGTGCTTAGAAAATTTTAATTCTAAGCAATCTTGTTAAAAATGTGAAAAAATTTAAAATGTAATACAGTATTCCAAAAGAGTACAGAATACCATCCATCTGTAAACGCTAAAAGGAAAAGATTCGATCAGACTGAAACGAAAGAATTTCAAGGGAACGGCCCTTGTACAATGGCTGAACAAGATCTTGCCTTACATCGTTTCGGTATATTCCGTTATAAACGTACAAAGATCTGCCTTATCGTTGTTCGGCTTTGTATTTTCTATTTTATACTTTCTCGTTAGAAATTGAAACCTTAGTACTCGAACAAATTTTTATCAACCCTTTAATCCAAAATAATATATTATGTACCTATATGCTATATATTTTGCTAATAATATATATTTTGCTAATATGCTGTATTTTTTATAATAAAATATGACAGGCAGGTTGACAGTGGGACGGTCCATTTGATTATAGTTTTTATCTATTTCAAAATCACATCTATACGTTTTTAAGTAAGTAATAAGTTAATAGAACATTTATTAACACTGAGGAGGTACGAAGTTCGCCGGGTTAGTTAGTAAAAAATATATAAAAAATAATAATAGCTTAAAGAAATAATGCACATACATATGAAATCTACAGCATATATATCTACAGCTTTACGTCAAGTCAATCTAAAGCTATAGTGTCTATAATTTAATGTAAATAGAAATTCTCATTTCAAGCCTATTTACATTGAGCTCACATTATACGGTTTAAACAGGGCGTTTGTTGCTGTTCCTGTCATTGATAGCTACCACAAACCGCGTACTACAATTATTATCAATGATAAAACGAACAACCGCGCTTTTCGAATTGTAAAATAACATAATTTTGTAATAACGGTAGTACGTATTCAAGCCTAGAAAAGCTATTTAAAAATAGGTAGCTATTGGCAAAAAGTTCCTTGGAAATATTTCCAAATATATACATGTCATATATCATATATTATACACTAGGTTTTGCCCGCGACTTCGTGCG
Organism: Synanthedon myopaeformis; assembly: GCA_944738685.1. Classification (NCBI taxonomy): domain Eukaryota; kingdom Metazoa; phylum Arthropoda; class Insecta; order Lepidoptera; family Sesiidae; genus Synanthedon; species Synanthedon myopaeformis. Next base: position 9,289,290 of record OX122919.1, read on the forward strand.
CGTCCATTTTTCTTATCCGATCACTACCAAAAACTATCCTATCTTTTCAGTTGGATCATGCTGCACAAAGTGTGCAAGTTTTATTAAAATCAGTTCAGTAGTTTAAGAGTTCATCGGCGACAAACAACGTGACCAGAAATTTTTATATATTATATAGAGATATAGAAATAAAATAAATTATAAACAAATGTCTCAGATTTCCGGCGGGGTCAAATTTGGAAATGAACTTTTCGACGGTAGCCACCTACCATCATGTGGACCGTCAGCCTGTCTGACATAAAAAAATATCAAATAGTCTTAGACATAAAATAGCCTTAACATAAAAAATAACAATATCGCTTGGTATTGTTTTACACCTTTACAGATGAAAGAAAATTGAGAGTAACTTGAGAAGGTTTGACACAGTTTGAATTTGAGATCAAAAGCAGTTACGAGCATATTTGATATTTCCCGTTTTGAAAGAAACATAAGAAATAAATTTTTGACTACTGAAATGAAATAAACACCTCTAGAGATTTATAAATCTAACAATAGAATTGAAAATCAACACGCATTTATAAGTTAAGAAGAAAAAAGAAAGAATAAATTGGATACTGCCGATGCTGTAACATGCGGGTAGGTATCATTATATTTGTGTTGGGGACAAATTTGATTCGTTGCGGAAAAAACTTTGTAAGTGTCCATAGCCCTGTGGACAAAGCTCAGCCATCAAAATGACAGGCGCAGGTTCGAAACGGAAGAGGCTGGTCGAGCCTGTACTTCTAAGTTTCCTCAGCCTGACGAGAACTAACGGTAACTAGCGGTTTGACGTTTAAAAATTGATATGCGTGAAAAGTCTGATATAACACAGATATACAGATGTGTCTTCCATGGAAATTAATATGTACAAAATAAATGCAAGAATTCACCATAAACTACAAGAAATATACAAATATTTCAGCGGGGATAAAGCAATTTTTATGGGTTTACGAAAGTTGTACGCTTATAGGTTCTATATATAAAAGAAAGTCGTGTTAGTTACCAACACCATTTATAACTCAAGAAAGGCTGGTACTATTTTCATTATCCTTAATTATTGAATTTTAATTATAAAATTATGAAATTAAAAAAAAAATATGAAGAAAATTCATTTTCTTTACATTAATATTATTATTATATTAATACTATGATTAATTTAAGTATTTTTAAGTATCGTGCCAGCGTCACAACACTTTTCTCGTAGATATTACTGACATTTTAAAAATAGAATTTTAAAAGCATCATCCGTATGCATGGTTATTTGTAGTACTGTATTTATTAAGCTTGATACAAATAAAAATACAAATTTAAAGGTTAAACGCCCTGAGTTGGATTACCCTCTTAAGAGTTTTGATATCCTTTCCCGCACCTCAGGGAATCGTACAACCCACAAATTGCTAAATGATACACACGGATTGTAACAAATTATTAGAAAATAATAAATATTTAAATATTCTCGTTAAATTGTCGTGTATTTGTAATTGAAAAATGCTATTATTTTCTTTAATAAAAGTTTACTTATTCTAAACTTAGGATTAGTATATTTTTTGATTTATTGTCAATGTTATAACATTAAAATCAAATTAATTATCTACTTCCTTTGTCCATAAGAATATTATTAATGTAAACCGACATTTCAAGCCTTTCGTTTAAGATGTCATTTGAAAACCGTTTTTCTCGAGTCTTACTTATCCTAATACATAAAATTATACCGTTCACGTTTCTACCATAATTTAGGTTGAGGCTCTTTTTTGTTGGCACATGCTATGAAGGAAACGGTCCCTTAACTTCAATTCCCTTTATTTACAACGGGCAACATTCTAGATAAATAATTAGGATAAAAGCGCTATAGCTTTTTTGCTAGATTTTTTTATAGTATAATTGAGAATATGTGAGAACGAAGAGCATAATTGTATGTGGTTATCATCACTTATAGATAAAATCATCATCAGGGATATAACTGAAAAGTCTTTGACTTGGTTAAAGATAACAATTAAACATCGTCTAGATTGTGATACGTTTTATTTCAGAATGGGATACACAGTTTTAGAATTCATTTATTTATTTATTTATCTAAAAACTACCTACTTACATAAATATATTACAATACCCTTGAAGTAACTTCAGTGCCAAGGACGGGCCTGTCTATAATAGTTGCTATAATATTATGTTACTAGTAACCTTTTAATAAAAAGCCTTTTTATTAAAAGTTCTCCCGTTTGGAAATTAAACCGAATTTCCAAAAAGACGACATACAATGTATATATTTTTTCTAAGAAGCTTTAACATAAATTTCATTTTGCCTACTTCAAAAATTACGGACTCCCCATACAACACCTTGTTAGGGAACGCTGAAAATACGTTGAATTTTTTTTGTGCCCAGAATCTGGTGTATATCAAATTTCATGCTAACTTTGATAATGACAGGTTTCCATATATCTGTTTATCACTTATTTTACCCATTAAGGAATTTACAAAAATCCTTTCTTAGTGGAGGTTTACATCATAAGTTTTTTATGTTCTTTAACATTTTGATTGTTTAGTTTTCTTTGAGAATTACTGGTTTTTTAAGTGTTACGTTTTCTGTATAATTATTTCGGGTAGTGTTAATTGATAAATTTTTTCAGGAGTGTATTTTACAGCTAATATGATTGTGGTGTGTGTTGTGGTTACGTCATAAACCTAATTTAACTCTTAAGGCGAAAGAGCCTTAGTTTTCACTTAGATGCTTTCAACTAAGCTCACTTCTTGGTTAAAACATGAAAGCCAGGGTGTAAAACATTTTATAATTTATGCGATGACATTTATTTCGTCTTTTTTTAAATGTCTAAAAATTTTATGATTCTAGCCATAAAACAATTTGATACTAACTAATAACCAACGGTTTATGGAAAATGCTATTAAATACAAATTGAAGTAATTAATGAAACTGACATTCCACGTAATGGCAATTTAATAGATACTTACCCTCGTCATTTATAAACACATACATAAATTTTTAAAGAAATCAGTTACGCAAATGCTTCTGCGGTGCCGACTAGAGGATAATGCTTGAGAAGTATTAAAGCCACTTTGAAATATTATAATTAATTCTTAAACAGCACTAGTGCTAAATTTTCTCAAAATTATACTACGTATTTATTTTTTATGGAAATCATAAAATTATTATGGACCCCAGACTTTATTATAGAAAGCATTACATTGGACTGGCAATATGACCAAAATCCACATTTTGTAAAATTTTGCTTCATAGTGCAATAAGAAACGAATGCGAGTCAAGAGCCAACTTTAAAAAGCTCAACTATTTAAAACGCTTACTCGACTGGCAGGCTATAAAGTTATGAAATTCAACTACACTTTTATTTAATAATATTTTTCAATAACAACTTATTAAACAACTGCTATTATTTTTGACATTTATTCCTAAAGTAAAATGTTTTGGTAAAAAGTTAAATTTTCTCGTTTATTTATTGCAGTGTCAATGTCGAAATCGGTCGTAGCTTGCTGAACGCCAGATCCTTACATCACTGAACGTTTTGTCGAACGATCTTGACCTTGTTCCTCGGTCCGGTTACGAGGCAAGGAACCGTTTAGACAAGATATCCGGATAGCTTCGGGCTATTACAATTTCTTTCTAACATATATTGTGAGACTCTTGTGCACATGGAACAGATCATTTTAGTTGTATTTTCAAAAAATATTTATTTAGTTTTATTCATTTTATGTAAATATTAAAAAAAATTGTTAATTACGTTTTCGTGATTCGTCTTTGATAATAATAATTAATGATATCAAAATGAAGGCTTAATTAATATTTTATTTGAATATATTTGCCATAGAAATATATTTATATAATGATCAAAATGTATGATTAATTTTGATTAAATCAAAATATTATTTTATGGTCTTAAAATCAAAGCTTAATTATTAACAATTTATTTCAATATATTTTCTATAAAAAGAATTTAAAAGGAGTACTGAGGTCAAAAATTCAAAAGCATTACAGTGAGCACAAAAAATAATTAACCAATTTTTAACGTATCTGCTGAATTTTTTGGTAATAAATAATTAATGGAAGTGTTTTATTAAGCAATTGTAAACAAGTATATGTAATGAAATGAAATGATTATATTTGAAATTATTTCTTATTATTAGTACCAAATTCAAAATAATTAAATAAATAATATTTGATAAAAATAATACATTTGATAACTAAAATAATGTTCAAAATTATATTTTTGATGTTCGGAAATATTGAGAAATTTTCGTTTTTTTTTTCTTAGTAGAATAATAGTTTATTTTCGAAGTGACGTCTGAACGAAACGTAACAATTTGCCAATTGAATTGTTAAAAAGGAAATAGAAGTTGAAACTTATATATCTGGCTGGATTCCAGTCACTTTATAGATTCTATTATTTGGAATGCTGAGATAGATATGGCAATTCGTTTTAGTCCCCAAAACAATCTAACTTTATGTAGGTTTTATGCTGTTAAAAGCGCAGAGTTTTAAAGTTTATCTCATACCATTAATCAGTGTTACAGCGAGCATGTTTCAAGAAATGTGCACTTCTTCAAAATTCGAAGAAACTTTTTCAAGTAGAGTTTTTTTAGTTAGTAACTGGTAGAAATTATTATGGTGTTACCATAAACATGAGAACTTATAACATAATTGATATCTCAGAAAATAAGAATTGTTTCATAACCACTAGTTCCAGTATTCTCAATCAGTAAATTGTTACAAACAATTTCTTGCGTATAATTAAAATTTTCTCAAAAGTTTCATAATTTTGAACATTTATTTTGATATCTTAACGTCCTAAAATAAAGTTAATATTTTCTGAACTGGGTTGATTACTAAATCGTGAATGATTTTTTCTTGAATCTATGAATCCTTTCTATAATTTATAGTTTTTCCCTTTTGTATATCAACTGATCAAACTTCAAACTTATGTTTTTTTGTATAAATTACCTATAAGTACTCGTATTTGCTATTGTTTTGAAACTTGTAAAATTGCATTATTATTTAAAACTTTCTCATTCTTCATCTCTTCTGTTCAAAACTTTCCAATGAAAACCTAATGGGGAATGTATTCCGAGAACACTTGACACTTTGCCAGGATTATAATATATGTGACAGTTTTATTTGGTATTATCATTCTATTATTCTCGGTATTATTAATATTACAACGTTTTATTTCGCACATACTTGCTCATTATAAACAATAAACAAGTAACGAGTTGACTGTTTACTAAAGTCTCGTATTTAATTTATTCATGTCGTCGTTATAATTTGTGTCATATATATTTTCGTAATGTAATATGTGAGTTGAATGTCTAATAACACGAGTACATAAATACGATATCACTTAATTCTATTAATTATCTACAAGTACCAAAGTTAGATCTCTACATAAAATTAGAGAGGTCGTAATCTTATCGTTGCCCTCCCATGACCCGGTCAGCTTTGTGTTATCAATAGGTTCCGCAGACTTGGGATATCTTACGTTTATTATAGGTTAGACTACTGTGAATTAGAACTGTAAGTATATATTTGTTTCATTAGATAAATAACTTTTCTTAGCCACATAGCTAAAACGATAGTTATATGAAGTTATAAAAAATACGAAACTATGGAAATGTTAACAATAATTATAAATAACTATTAACATTGCGTAGTCATTAATTTGACGACTCTACTGCGGAAGATCATCGTGAAGAAACATAACAATTACGGTAATCAATGGTTTGTTAGCCAGCCTGTCAACTGTTTTCATAAGTAAAAGAAATAAAAATGCGTCATCTGATGGCCTGGGTGGGAGGAAGTCTGTCTCTTTCCAAAAAGACTTTGTGTATAACGAATGAGCTGTATGAACGACGAAGCAGAGGATAGTTAAACGCGAATCATCAATTAGATAGTTTTAATCACAATGACCACTATTACAATCACAATAACGCTATATGACCACTAGAAGATGAGGCTCCATCCGTCAGAGCAATCTAGCGCCCAAGAGAACAATGTAAATACTGACAAATAATATTTAATGAAATTGAAATTTTTAAGCCTATTTCGAAAACTTATCATAACAAATCTCAAGAGATTAGCACGTTACAGCCCTCTATTATATGTATACTGTAGCATCTGTTTGTTTGTCTGCTTCTTAATTCTGAAATGGATTTAGAAGCGATTTTCATTCTGAATGGGAGAACTTCTTTTATTTTTAAATTAAATTTATTTTAAATTAAATTTATAAATTAATGCCGATTCGGCGTGTGTAAGGTTGTTTGCTGGTCGGCACCGTTCTGATTTTTCGACAATTTGATTTTTCGAAATTTTCAATTTTATATTTGATTTAGAAATGTCATCATTTTATGTAAACTGTGTTAAACTGTATGTGTGAGAAAAGTGACATTCGTTAAAGTAATAAGACTTAAGTATCGCTTATCGGCAGAGAACTATTACACTCGAACGAAGCTGGAGCGAATCTATATAGTTTGTAATCGAGTCGTGTTTTTTCGTAAAATTATTTATAAAAAAAGCAGAAATTCCAAGTGTTTGTAGTTAGAAAGTTTGTTTTGATACACGTATTCTTCGGCAAAAATGGCTCCTTCTTCATAGAGAAGGGGGATGATCGAGTTTAGGGTCGAAGCAAACGGCTCTTTAAGAGTTTTCCTTTGTCACGACGACGTGTGTACGGCCGGCGTTCTGATTTTATTAACGACACATTTTGTCGAGTATTGGGGTTAATGATCGATCCATCGAATCGTTGATTCTTGAAGAGATTTATACGATATGGCTTAGCAGTTATTATGCTTCATTTGGAAGAAAAATTCGAAGCTCACTAGAAGTTCAAATAGATGAAAGTTGTGAATCCTGGTTCGACACCTATAAGTATTTGGCATTATTTGTCAATTTAAAATGGTAACCGATGCACTAATGTTTAAGAAAAATAATTAGCAATGCCCATGAGCCGTACAAAAAATATCTGGGATTAATAAAAAATAATATATTTCTTTGCATAATTAAAGTAATTTTCAATAAAATACTCGAAATATTTAATATATTTAACCCTTGTTATAGGGTACAGATAGCACTTACGTGTTTTATAATTCTTATTTTATTTTAAATATAATTTAGGACTAATGATCACTTCTGTCCATTCCAGGCATTTTATGGGACTTTAAATATAAAAAAAAAATTGATTAGCAATTCAGGAGTGGTCTAGCGGATTGTATTCAGTACGATATACCCTACCAGCGAACCGCTTATATATAAGAATCTTCCTTATTTAATTCTCTTTCCATAAGGGAAAACCAAATTAAAATCCGTTGCGTAGTTTAAAAACATACAGAGGGACAGAGGGCGGAAAGTGACTTTGTTATATACTATGTAAAAGATACCTCCTTACACTGATGTAATATAAAGGTGTAATATATCATGATTATATTGTAACAGGGTAGGTAATATTTCTTACAATCTATAAATAAATTCATCCTATATTTATTTGTTTGTTTATGAATTGCATTCTAGTTTAGCATGGCACGCATGCCACACATATTAGAGCGATAACAGAACACTGGTGTTATTTATTAGGACCGAACCTACACCGGATGTCCACTAAACAATAGAATCAATCATAAATTGCGGTCGCAATAGAGTGCGTCAAAGAAATGTATGATCTATAATATAAAGACATTCCATATCATTTTGGCTATAAATATAATTAATGTTTATTACAATTTCAACTGTTATTAGATTCTAAATTATGTGAATTTACTAAAACTGCAAGAAAATATTAGATTCTAGATAATTTTGTGTTAGATAATGTAATTTAAAAAAAAATCAAAAGTAATATAAAATAACTATGTTCTGTTTCTGTTTTTTTTTTTTTAATTTTTTTTTTAATTTTCAAATTCAAATTCGGCAGAATTACTGACTTACTCGTATTTGCCGATAGGTTTATACCATCACTTATTTATAAGCAACGCCATATGATTTTCAAGTGTGCTCTCGACCTTGATAGTATTAAGGGCAGGATAGAGGTGAGGATAGGAGGTTGTGCTCTGACATCAATAATACACTGCGATTCGCAGAAAATAATTTGACAGCCGGTCTGGTGACAGAAACCACTCAATACCATTGTTAAATAATAGCATATGTCATGTTTCAGTGAGTGAGTAAGGGATGTCAGTGCCCATTTCCTAATGCCTTATTCTTAATCTTGCTGATGTTGGCTATGCACACAGTACCTGTGACGTTGCAACGGTAGCCTATACCATCAAGCAGATCGTTAGACTGTTTAACGACTTTTACATAAAAGAAAATGAAATTTCAAATAAAACAATCCATTTTTATCATAATGTAAAACGACCTTTTGCTATGTTCAGTGTTCAGTGCTTTGTAATATTTTTTTTAATAATAGTTATCATAGTACCTATCTAAATATAACATTTGAATTATTAGAGTATATTTCTGAAAGATTTTTTCTGATGAAAAAATTTCAATGAAATATTATAATGCGATATCAAAGCAGTTCTCAAGAAACGACGATATCAAGAGTGAACTAACATTTTCATTCGTTTTTTTTTCCTTTCACATAACCTAAATATGGGAATTTTATTAAAAGGTTTTCTTTTGGTCTGAAAATAATATTAAGATCTCTTGAGACGTGAGTCAAAGAAGGCTTTTATCAGAAAAATAAAAACACTCATTTCTCTTGACGAATGTTAATAAGCCTCTTTATGTAGATGACGTGCTGCCGTTTTCAAATTTGCGAAATGCGGTCGACAACTCGGTTTATTCTAATATTACCATATTACAAGAAATCATAACTTAGTAAGGCAATTATTATGACCAGTTGTAATGTTTTGTATGCAAAACATTTACATTTTTATGTCTCATACAAACACAGCTCTTCTATTTTTTTTCTATTCCTTGATTATTATTTTTTTTATAGGAATAATATGAAAAGTATTTAGTTTACCTTATATATTTACTTTTTATACAACTTAACGATCTGTTAACTTGAACAGCCAGTATAAACCTGAAAAAAATGTACCTTCACTTTTACTTTAATTTGTTTCCCAAATAACTGGAAAATTATTGAGTTAAAAATAAGATTAATATTTTATTTTTAGTCAGACATTTTCTTCACGAAAAATAGTTTATTTAGTTTATGATTGAATTGAGACCTAAAAATTCACTCTCTACGCTATCCGGAAAGTTTTGCAATAAAAAAAACCGATAAACCAAGAAACTGTTCAGACGACGGATGCCGTGTTATTGTTAGTTTACTGATCTTTTGCGGAGTTTTATTGGGTTAAAATGTTTTAACTGTTGTAACAAAAGGCTTCCTTTAATAATTTTAATTTCATGAAATTAATTTTGCGAATAAAATCTTTGAAAATTGATTTATTCCATTCAATTTCATAGCTTTTGTATGAATAGCTATATGAAATCGCAGGCGAAAGCTAGTATTGAAATAAAAGAAAACCAAAATGTCGTAAATTAAATTAAAAAATATTGTATATTATTTATTTAGCAACAACGCAATACGCAGAATTTGGTAATAGAAATCATGTGTATATTTAATAGGAATTTGATTTGAATCTGACTCGTTTACATAACAAACAAAACGGAACCAATAAACATCTCTGGTAAACATTTATGTGGAAATTAATTAATAACTATAAACTATACTGAACGTGAGTGTGTTTGTAAATTACAAACTAATATCTAGGCACAGCCAGTCGGAAATTTCTCGGCACTTCGCAGCAAACTATTTTAACTTTGCTTTGTATGTGTAAATGTATGACATGTCACATATTGAATAAAAAAAAACTCATTGATTATTTTTATTATAATATAAGTAAACATTTTTGTTCTGTCTTTTCTTTGATGACCGTAGCGTGCGGTATTGCATTCTTTCGAGGTGCCAAGAAATTTCCGATGGGTTATAATACTGAGGTTGGAAAGGAGAGATTTCTAAACAACATTTCGTAAATGTTATGAATGCGAAATAGTTTGTTTGTTAGGTTCGCTTCACGCCGTAACTACTCAACCGATCAATATGAAATTTTGATACATGATGTCCGGGATACAAAAAAAGGTATAGTTCCTATGAGATCATTTAAAAATATAAATGAAAAATTCAACGCCTGACAAAAATATACCAGCAAGAGAAATTTTGTGCACACATTTTGTGAATTTTGTTATTTAAAAAATATCCGAAGGACGCCGATGAAGTCACAGTCAAAAGTTGGTATAATAACAGTAAATAAATCCATATTTTAATACGTACCCGGATGCTACACCTTCTTCTATATTACTTCTTTATATTACTAAGAGTCCAGTTTCTTCTATATTACTAAGGTCGAAAACAGCGGCTATGGCATTGCTTATGTTAATATACCTATGACTATAGCCATCTACCTACCAAAGTATGTGATGCCAGACTATTATACATAAAGAAAACCCGCAGGTCCAAGAAGCATAGCAAATTCACGCAAAATGTCGTAAGGCGATTGCGTAGATTGCTCTCGGAACGAAGAAGTCTCCCCGTTGCGACTTAATTACCGTAACTATTGTAAGCCTCTTAAGTAATTCACTGTCACAAGGGAAACGAAAATTTAAAAATATTTATTTATAACCGAGCAATATATTTCTTTTTAATAATTAAGACTTTTAATATCTATATAAATAATTACAAGAGCTCGAATGTGTTAAGTATTGAAAAAACACTCTGCCTCATGATTTTACTGCGACTATATATAATTTGTAATAAAATTTCATAGAAATATCTATTCGCCTCCCCTTATAATATAGTCACTATACGATAAAATAAAGCATAAAAAATACCATGGTACTATGTTATTGGTAATTTGAACATTATTTGAAAACTTGTGTGCAAATTCACAGACACAAATAGATACTTACGAGGGTCAGTATCATCTTTAACCCTCTTTTACGTCTTCTTAAGCCCACACATGGTACGGCAAGCAGTAAAACCCATTACACTTCCCACATACAGTTTAGCTTAAGGCGAAACAACTAATTGGAACAAAATGAACTAAAAATTTTATTGAGCCGTAAAACTTTGTAAAAGTCTCTGTGGGAAATAAATCGTCCGGTTCGTTGAACTGAAAATTTTGTTAATATTTTATTTCATACTTACTTTTGTGCACTCAAGCTTGCGATCCAATGTGTTCTGAGGATCAACTAGTCAAAGGTAAGGAGAACTTGTAAAGGTCTATTCGTATGTGAAAATTCGAGATGAATACTTATTTTAGCGGTGTTTTATATTGAAAAAATTGTTTACATATGTTTACTTATAATGGATAAGTTGAACCGTTTATTAAATTCTTTCATTTATACACTGGTCTGAATCAAAGAATCTCAAATTTATGCTTGTGGGCCTGACATTATTTCCCCATATCTATAGTAATGTAATAGTTTCCACAACATAACTACAAAGTTGCTGTTGTCCATTCAAAATTCACTAATGAAAGGCAGGCTATTGCCTACTCGAATTTCACAGCCTTGGTAATTATCGCCTTGGTGTTGAGGTGTTTGAACAGATTTAAATGAAGTTTTTTAATGTTAAAGTTAACATACAGGCTGACAGTCCACTTAATGGTAGGTGGCTGGCTTCTTCGCCTATAACACAAACAACGCCACAGGTGCTGCAAGTTCGCTGCCGACTATAGTAGGATTATGGATTAGTTTAATTCATAGATTTATTGATAGTAAATTTATACAAACTTGAATATGACTTGTGGACATTGTAAAAATGCTGAAAAAACAGATAAAAATTTTAAGCAAGCTGATTTGTAAATGACAATACAATAAGTCCTCATGCCCTCATGTCCTCATGTCAGTTATGTAAGAGCGAATTGCCTTTGATATGCAAATGTATTGCTCTCATTCAAATGAGTTATCGACAGAAGTCAATTGGGGCTTCTGAATTTATCTCTCAACAGAACATTCGAGTTCTATATATTTTTGAATACCAATTTTACATATGAAAGCCGATATTCATTGAAATATTGATCTTCATGGATACTCTTGAACACATTTACACTGTCAAAGCAATCTCTAAAAATATTATAATTAATGTGAATATTTATGAAGACATTAGGTTTCAAACCTGGGTTATTTAAAATCCAGCAACGGACCCTACAATTAACCTTAAAACCTTAAACTATTAAAAGATCGGATTGTAATAAACTAATTTATTATACAGGGTGTCCGGAAAGTCAAAGTCAAGTAGTAAACGGATAGGCCAGTTATCAAAAAAATTATATAAAAATTTTAGTAACATATTTTTCAAATTAAGTACATTAGTTTTTTTTTTTTAACGAAACTGACACCCTGTGATGGTCTTTCAACTACTGCGACTACAACTCTTTACTTTTTTTAAATATTTTTATTGTGATGTAACCTTGGACATTTTAGCCCAATCATTTACTCTAAATTTAGTGCCTACTGAAAAAAAAAATCGGCATTAAACGTGGCGCATTTAGTCCAAATGCTAAAATAGGGGCGGATTCGATTTCGATTATGAACATTTGAAAATATTACATCATTCTTCACTTACTGAAGTAACAACGCTTCACTGAAATGAAAATGTATGAAAAATCTTGCAAATTAGTTATTCGATCGTGCATAAAGCGTATCCTGGTGATGACAGTAAAGATTTTGCGCCACAATGAGATATAGGGGCGGGAGAAAGTATCAGTGCGGGCACAACCTTGAACGTCCTTGCCCGTAATCAATGCTATTCGGGATACCAACAGGTTTTACTAGCGATTTTATTACGGGATTGCGGATATCCTTTTGCTCCCGCCCGTCATGTGCCAAAACAAGTTTCGTTGATAAACTTCGCAATAAAATCTTATTGTATTTTTACAGTAGCTGGAAGTACTTAATAATCTTTGACGCAAAACTGAATTATTATTTTAATTGTAATCAATAACTCAATCGTGTTGAAGTATTTTTTAGGTAACAGGACGACAATAATTAAAGCGACAATCCAAATATGTGAATTCGTTTTGGATTCGGCAACAATCGGGATACTTCGGCATTTCGCCGTAGTATATGAATTATACTATAATATTAATGGTATATAAATTTTTTCATAGCACTTTGTATAAAAAAATTTAATCACTTTGGCGTGCCGACCTCCAATGTGCGCCGGCCCTTAGTGGCCCAAAGAAAAAAAATTATTGCAAGAAAAACTGAAGTTATAAATAACAATTTATGCATACTGGTGAACGTTACGAAATTACTAGGTACTAATATAATATAAGTTTAGGTAGTTCATAAATGATTAAGATTTCATTATTTGAAGCTTGTTTACAAGAAACTATGCATTTCAATTCAATGTCTGGGACATACATTACTTCTTGCGTTCGAACTGTCATTATTCTGGATTCATTTTGCGAGGAAAAGTCTCTTTGAAACAAATTCCAGGAACTTTGTACCGCGACCTGTGGATTCCGGAATATTCTCTCTAGACATTTTCCTGTTACGTTGATATATATAATGGGCGCTTCAAGAAGGTGTTCAATATTAACATCAAATCGTTTCGTTTATGTTACTTATTTCATCCAAAAGTCTTTAGTTCGTCACTTTTCTCGGGAAGGCTATGTGTTTATCTTTATGCAGTTTTATATAAAATTATAGTGTTTTAACTAGTTGAACCCGGCCACGCTTCGCTGAGGCGTGTGCATCGGGCGCGCTGTACTAGGCAGTGCTTTAAATATAATAATATTTATTAGTTTTATTATTTTTAAATAAAAGTAGCCTAAGTTACCCCTTAAAACATTAGCTATCAGTGAGTGAATGTTCCGTCAAAATCGGTTCAAGCTGTAGTATAGACAAGTTGTTCCCCCGGTTTCGCCGCCTTGAAATTTGATAGCATAAAAAATCCTTAAAAAATACATAAGTATCCCAATTCAGTAGTTTTTTATTTATACAGAATACAATTTTTTTATTTGTATACAGTGATGCCAGAACTTTTTAATGAAACAATGCAATCAGAATAATTATTTAAACCAGTTTATAATTTATATATTTCCTTAAATTGTGTGTCAATGATTCACACTTAAACAGTCATATAATATTATTAAATATTTTAAGCAAATATTCTTTCTTACAAAGCGTATGTACTCGTAGTGCAATGCAATATGGAGCAAATGCAAAATGTTATGGTATTTGTTTTTACGCAGTGTTCAGAATTTTTGTGCTTCTTACGAAAATATCTTGATGTCTTGTTTACCAATTTTCGTAATGAAGCGAAAGCACTCGAAGCATGTTTGTTTACTGTTGTGAGGTGAAAAGGCTGTCGAAAATGTTAATAACAGAAATCACATTTGGCTTGGAAAATATTTCAATCACACTTGAGTCGCTTATAGTCCCGTCAAATGGGTACTTTCTTAAGTCTACTCCTCGTTTAGGGCTAGATCAAAAAGCGTTAAATAAATAAATATGAATTATCAAAGTTTAGAGAACATTTGTTACATTTTTTTAGCTAATGTTCTAATGTAATATACTGTTACATTAAATATAGGTACATAACTAAAATGTAGTAATTATTAGGTTACCTAGTAGTAGAAAAAAAATCCCCGTAATTTTATAACACTTAATTTTAATACTGTACCTTAGAAAAAAATCTGAGCTAATTCTAAATGTAACTCTAAAAACTGATCATTCTTTAGATATTAAGCTTGCACATCTTTCAACGCCGTTTATAATGCACTATTTCAAGTGGTTAATGTACGTAAAAATAACTGGAACAATCTATCTCGGATGTCTTACATCATCGCATTACTTTTTAATATGATGTAATTCATAAAATATTCTTAGGAGCATAAAATGGGATGCTTGAGAAGACTTATAAGGAGCCGTGTATATTAAAAAACGTAGCGAGCTGCCTTATTTTTATAATTTATCGCCTCTTTTATGTTTAGTTAAAGGGAATGGAATATTTTTGTTATATAAAGATTGTCAGACAGACTGACGATCCATTTGATGGACCGTCAGCCTGAATCTCTGAATCTCTGAAATTTGAAGTTTCAGATTCATAAATCCTGATTCATAGTTCATAATTCAGATGCCTGTGCTGAAAATTTCGAGATGGAATAAAGAATGAATTTCAATTCACTGTCTAAACTTAAACTTGTACTCTAAATTGTATAATATATATAAAATACGTAATGTAATGTAAACCTAAATATATAGATACATACTATTATATTTTTAAAACTCTTTTGATTCGGATGGTATTTCTAATCAGTAGTAGGTCATGAAAAAGATTACGAGTAAATAATACAGAAGAAATAGCCATTAGCATGTGCCACTATATTTTTTACAAGAATCCATTATTTGCTAAGGATAAAATAACAAATGACATGTCCTAACCAAATATCATATCAAATTACTGTATAAATGGTACTATTTTACGAGGTGCTTTATAATAAATTATGTCGTGGAAAACACACTGTATCGTTGGAAATCAGCCAAAATTGAAACCCAAATATGTCCAACATAAAAAGATCTCCCGCTTACCCTCTGATTTCCCAAATTAAAGGCGCTCAAGAGATTCGTTGGTATTTTATAACGTATCAAATTATAACGGTGACTCGATGGATAATGACAATTACGATCCGCAAATTCAATTTGATGGAACGCCTGCATTTGTACAAACGCAGTAATTTACTTTGGCTGATTCTAAAAATGTTGGCTACACTTAAATTTAAAAAATAATCTATATTTAAGCCAAACTTTGCTTGTTTGTTTGTTGTAATATGGCGAAGGCGTAGTTTAAGCGGCTTCATTCTTCCGTCCACAGGGTTCTATCTTTAGTTCTTATTTTATCTGAGTGGTACACACGTTACACTTCCATTTTAGAGTGAATACCGAAACAACAAAGCGTTGCAGATAGTCAGAGTTTACCAAACCTGAAATACTTGATAGACATGTAATTACATGAAAACAACAAATTTTTGTAGAAAATTCTCTGATTAAGTATGATTCAACAGAAAATTTTATTTTCAATT
The DNA here is from genome assembly GCA_944738685.1 of Synanthedon myopaeformis. NCBI lineage: Eukaryota > Metazoa > Arthropoda > Insecta > Lepidoptera > Sesiidae > Synanthedon > Synanthedon myopaeformis. The sequence continues at coordinate 9,305,364 of OX122919.1, forward strand.
TAAATAAACAAAATCAACTCAGAAAGATAATAAATCAGCTTCATACGGACGGATGCGTTTCCTCAATTCTTATAAAATTGTAATGGAGTCGATAAATTAAAATGTTATACTGCGGAATTCAAAACAGGTCAGCGGAGTAACGTTGGTATTATAAACTTACAACTTCAGTTTTATCACGTTAGACTTTTTTTAAAGAAAATATCGATACATAGATTTCTTCGTTAGCAAAATGCCAACATTAGATCGCCCTATGTTTATAAACGCATAATGAGTATGAGTGGAGTATGACAAATATGGTCTTCTATGGAAAATGACATGACCAAATGACAAATATAATGAGACTTCTTTGTTTAGGTATAGTTAGTTCTTTAGTAAAATATGTGACCAAAAAATTGTAGTGTAGACGTGTAGACTGACAAAATATGTTTTACTGTAGGTACTATGTAAAGATTAAACTGTGTTTTTTTGTTTTTCAAGTTATAGTTAGTTAAGTAAACTTAATCATTATACTTAATCATTAAATTTCGAGCTACTGTTTTTATAGTTTAAAAATACACTAAGTAATGTGTATATTAATTGTTTTTGTGAATTAATTGTCTTTCTGATTTCGGATATCTTTACAGAGCGAATACTAGCTTTTGCCCTCTAAGCCTTTAAAAGCGGGTGAAGATAACTATGGTTTATCCGTAACAAAATTTGACGAAAAATTATTTTGCTATTTAGACATGAAAAGCTTCAATACAGAGTTATTGGAATTTATATTATACGGATTCAAATAATATATTCTCTGTTTCCTGAGCATTGTTTAATGTTCGAGGAACTTTTGTCACGAACAAAGAAGGTCGTATTATTTGTCATACAATTTCTTATGTGTGATGAATTCGCGTGACGACGACACGAGACTTGACGGAAAAGGGGCGCGGTAAATTATGATGGATGTGATTAAAGCGTCGTGTTCACCTCGCTAATAATCTTTGTTGCCTTTATTGTTTGGAGTTCTTGCCAGCGATAAAACTGCACGTGAATACCTTAGTATCAACGTCGATGTCGTAAAGACTCTTTAAGACATAGACAATCAGCACTCTATGAAAACTTAATAATAATAATAAAATTATTTATTTCGGATAATTTACAAATAAAAACAAATAAATAAAAATAAAAAAAAAACATATTTACAATCTTAATTTAGTAAAGTTTAGCAAAATTATAATACCTATATAGCTCCCAAGTAAGGAACTTTTTGCTGTAGCAGCCAAGTCTCCTGAAGCGCTTTATGTCCGCACATTCAACATTAATATAGGTTAATAAGAAATATTGAAAATTTTGCAAAAAATAATGACTACCAAAATTTTAACTTAAGAATTATAGATGAACTTGTTTTTTACTGTTTCTAGGCTCCGTAAAAGACGAAAAGGAAAAATAACGCAACTGATTTCGCGAACGATACATTATCACAAGTAGGTCTGTCATTGATCGTGAAACTTCCGAGCGACTTGAGCGATTGAGGTCATATTTTCACAATATTGGTCAGATGAAGGTCGCCAGTTACTTACCATCCAAATACCCAAATGTTTTCATTGTAGTTTTCAATATCCTACTTAATTAGGGTATCAAAGTTTTCGATATCAAAAGGTTTCACTAACTTAATTTTGTTTATTTATTTATTCTTTTTTTATTTTAGTTTAGACATATTGTTATATTTTCCCCAAACTATAGTAATTTGTCTATGGGTACTAGACAACTGATAAAATTATACGTACAAAATGCATACAAAAATATAAATTAATACAATCATACATAGAGAACCAACAGATCAAGATAAACAGAAATTTTATACGCATACAAACATTTTTTTAGAGAGGATCAAACCCGCAACTTCAGGGCATAGCAGGCAGAGCTACTGCTGCTGAATCAATCAAGTCGTTAAATTGTATATATATGGCACGTGCATCCGCACAGAAGTTTCTTGTAATTATTGGCGACGATAGTTCATGTTGGATTTTCTGTGGCATTATCATAAATAAGAAGATATCTTAACCTTTCAAACTCATGGTCACCTTTAGAAAAGGTAGAACCTTGTTCTGCCATACTCAGGTGGTATTAATTAAAATATTAGTAACTTATGCAAAACCGTAACAGAGATGAAAATAAAAATATCAAATAGTAACGTTATACAAAAGTTCCATTGATATGTCAAACAACCGCCAAAGATGTCAGACAAACAGACCGATTTGAACGCAAACACATTAGCTGTCCACATTAGGTGACGTCATGGTGCACGCCAAACTGGGAATTCGTGGAAGAAGATTGCGGAAATAAATATATGTTATTGTAATCCTAACTAATCTATACATATTATAATTTGAAGTCGTTGTCCGCGTCTTTTTCTTCGCTAACTTCTTCTAAACCACCCAACTAATATGCACGAGAGAGCTACGCTCGAGAGAGCTATGCTCGGGGTTACACTGCGAGATCGACTCAGGAATGAGGAGATCCGTAGACGAACTAAAGTTACAGACTTAAGCCGGAGAATCAGTAAGTTGAAGCGGCAGGACACATAGGATCTCGTGTGGAGGCCATGGACCTGCGAGCGCAGCGTAGAATGTTCACCCGCATGCCGAATAGGAAAATTATGGGGGCAAGAAGCCAGCAGTATACGTCAGAGATTATATGATTGCATATTAATATAACTTCTTTTTAAAACGATTCATATTCGTAAGTTATAGAGTCAAGCCTGAATTTAAATCTCTTAGTGAACCGCTTTTGTTCTAAAACCACAATGGTACCTAACTAACATAACTAACATATGTACTCGTACATTACGCATGCAGCAGGCGTCTTTACCAAACTATAAAATGATACTCAAACAACTTATTTCGACCAATGTCCTTTTTTATTATACAATATAAAGTTGAGGTCAACAGCCATCAGTTGTCACCATATCATGTACACTTTATCACCTGAGTGGGTACGGTCAGGGAATAAAATATGTAATAGTAGTTTCAAATTTTTTTATAGACCATACGGCGTTTATACGCTGTTTCATCACTTATTTATCTAGTAAAGACTGACGGAATACATCTTCTTTTATATATAAAAATGTTGGTCTCTGTACGCTTCAAAAACTAGAGAATGGATAGATTGATTTTAATTCTGTTTTGACATACGGAATGAGGGAAAAATGGGCGAAGCTGGCAGTGGGTCGCTAGTATTTTGTATAATATTTGTGTATATTAGGAAATCAGAATCGGAACAAATTATAAATATTACTACTGGTTAAGTACTATATACTTAATGATAATACTGCCTTCAAATAGTAGAACTTGAAATGCTTGAACTCCCAAAATCTTGGTTTAATGATATTTTTTTAAAAATTAAACAATAAACTTCAACATACCTAGTTTGACACAGAAAACTTAATAGTACAAAATAACGAATTAAATTTAAATTTTCTCAAGTCTTGCAAAATATAAATAACTTTTATTTCGTCGACTAAAATAAAAAAAATATTAAATTAACTTGAAACATACCTTTTTCCATGGCAATGTTATATTTTATGAATATTTATATTATTATTATTTAAATAGACTTTAGTGGACACGGTAAACAAAGGTTATAATATTAGTTAAAACTTCAACTAATTACTTCCTTCAGGAAAATTCTAATTACGTTCCTCGTTGGCTTCAAAAATTATCCATCAAATTTATTTAGAGAGTAATTAATATTTCTATATATTAAAAATAGGCCTCACTTTTACAGTGATTGGGCAGATAATTAAATATTTAATTATATTTCGACTTTGACGAGCGGTTTCTTTGACAAATCAACATCAAATACAACGAAGACTAGCGAATAGGCAGAGGTAAATATTTTTTAAACCGTTAAAATTTATTATATGCCTCTTGTATATGTAATAAAATAAAGAATAAGATTAGTCGAACAAAGGGCACACAGTCTCGTAATTATATCGAAATTGAGTTACTTCAACATTCATGGAGTGCGATCAAAAGCAATATCCATTAAGAATATTGGGTAATAAATTGGAACATTAAATGCCACTACCCTGCATTTTTAACTATTTGTGAAGCAGATACAAAGACTTTCGCTTATTTGAAATGAGAATATAGCATTGATTTTTATGATAAAGAATTGCAGACACACAGATAGTTCTCATTAAGATGAGGTGATTTCGTAGCACGATTCCCACTATCGCCCTTTGTTGACTTTTCAATTTCTATGTAATTTGTAGCAAAATACCAATATTTTGAAACCACCTTTCTGGCTATGACAGGAGAAAGGGCGCTGGCATCCCTTACTCACAGTCAAAAATATAACATGCCGTTATTTTATCCGTAACGAGGTGGTTACTACCCCAAGTCGAAGTGGTTACTACCCCAAATTTTCATGGTTAATGCTGCATTTCATGTACTGTACCCATCGATTTCTAATTTAAATTAACTGATAATTTTAATTATAATACACTACTAAAAACATGGATATATATACTAACTCTGTTTCGAAGTCTGAAACAAGTTTTGAGTTTACAAATCAATTCCCCTTGTCAGTTTATCTGGCAGCAGTAAACAAATCCTTAATTGTTGCTGTAGAATATATTGTTTCTTACCACTACCAGGTAATCGAAATACCCAAATAAAAAAAAATGTAGACAAGAAAGCAGATGGTGATGAAAGTTTCAAGGTGTTTTGTAAGTCCAGGACAAAATGTAGTTAAGTTATATTAACAAGTACACAGAAGCACTTAATAAAAATAGTCTTGATGCAAGCATTTTACTGAAAATTGGTCCATAAACGGTTGCGAAAGTAACACGAAGGCATGATCATAAAGCGAACTTCATCTTGTCAGACAATAGAAAGTTTATTGCGGACGATTTTAACTTTTATAAGTCCGATGACCCACAATGTTTTTGTTTTAAACTGCTTACTAAATTAACACCCAACATGACTGTAATTATTGGAGAATATAATAATCATACTTCTTTGCTAATACTATTTAACTTATCATACTTCATACTTATTAATATTATAAGTGAGAAAGTTTATGAGGATGAATGTATTGGATGGATGTTTGTGACTCTTTCACGCAAAAACGGCTGAACGGATTTGGATAAAATTTGGCACACATATAGTTTAATACCTGGATTAACATATAGGATACTTTTTTATCCTAGACTAATTTTAAGTTCCCAAGGGATCGTCTGATAATATAAAAAAATAGCCGCTACTATCGTCGTTACGGCGACGCCGGTCGTCACAGCGATAAATATGTCAGATATCATCTCATTATTTATTTTTCATTTTTTCACGCGGACGAAGTCGCGGGCTTCTATAAATATGCACTTGTTTAGAATTTTTCTTACAAACTGAACGGCTTTTCTTAATCCAGTATCTTGGATTTATCGTGATCCAGAAATCCAACTAACCCACACTACAACGTTAGAATTGTTAAGTTGGTATTTTATGGTGCGTATGTTTCGTTTTGGTGCGGTGTTCCCGTATTCTTACCAAGTCTCTTTCTCTATATTATGTTCCGACTTACATTTTTGCGGAATTGACGGCGACTAGGTTTACGGTATTGCGATTTTGCTTGACAATTTCTCCAGTTTTGCATTACCTAATTAAAATGTCTGCTGTTGAGTGTAGTAGGTACAAACTACAGCCGTAAGTAATCAATCAGTTATTATAATAATTATTTTTTTAATTAATTAGCTTTTTATAACGATTCAGTCTGAGTATCTTTACATACATACACTAGCTGGTGCCCACGACTTCGCCCGCGTTGAAAATTATATACTAAAACCTTCCTCGAGAACCACTCTATCCATTGGTGAAAACAACATGAAAATCGGTGCAGTAGTTTTTGAGTTTATCGCGAACAGACAGACAGACAGACGCGGCGGTGGACTTTGTTTTATAATATGTAAGGATAAAAGCGGCGCCCGCGAGTTCGTACGCACTATAGTTAGTTTTTTGAAAATTCCACAAGAACCTAATATTTAAAACATCCATACAAATCTTCGCATTTTTAATATTATTAAATATCCTATCTTTAAAGATAAAACCAATAGTATATTAACAAAATTTCATTGGAATCGGTTGGGCGCTTTAGAAGATTAGGGTGAACGAACATCCGTGACACGTTATTTTTAAGTAACAGTTTATCTAGTAGAAATTTTAGATTTATTTTTGTTATATAAGTTTCCAAATATAATATAATCCTGTATAGTCGCTGACAACGACATCACTATTTTATCTCTTAGTTTTCATTGTCATTATTTTAATCAAGAAATTTTCCATAAGGATATCACCTTTAATAATAATCTATCATTCAAAGAATTTGTTTACTCTAATTTTATAATTTATCAAATACAAACATTCTAATTAAATTTATGAATAATAGAAACACGTCACTGATTTGTAATCAAGTCGCCAACAAAAAATATTTTCTGGAGCATATGTGGCTCACGCCAGCTGAACGCTAAGAGGATACAGGACCATGGGAAAACTTCGTAAATAACAATGACGGCTGGAATCCTACCTTAAGGACAGTACAATTAAAATAATTATTATTCCTTTAACACGAGAACCTTTAATTACATATTTTATTTAAATATTTCATCAATAATAACATGCAAACTTATTAAAAATAATTGCTAACGATAATGAACTTATAAAAGTGTAATCTTTAAAATACATATCTTTACTATAATATATATATTACTAGCTGGTGCCCGCGACTTCGTCCGCGTTGAACTATGAAAGGTACAGTATGTCCTTTCTGGTGACCCAGACAACGTGTCTGCAAAATTTCAATATCGGTGCTCGGTTCAATAGTTTTTGCGTGAAAGAGTTACAAACATCCAAACATACTTTCGCATTTATAATATTAGTACGGATTAGTACGGATAGCATAAAATATTTTGAAAATATATAGCACTGAGATATATGTAATTTTGGCGTTGTTGGTAATTTAAACTAGTTTTTTAAATTAGTTTTTAATTTTTTGAACATATCTTTTAAAAATAAATAGGTATTCTCTCAAATTAAATTTCATATATTTTTTAAAGCGATGACATTAATCATTTTATACATTATAAATAATAAAGAACTGAAAAATAAAAAAAGGTTTTACATTAAATCTTTTATCCGAATCTTTCAGTAGAAAAGTAACTCTAATGTAAGGTTAATTTAAAATCAAATATAGGCAAAAAGGGCTTTATACGAAGTCACGGCGATGCCAACGATGGGACATTATACTGGCATCAATCTTTTCCACTAAGATAAAAGCTGACTTTTTGTTGATAAGACAATGCTTCCACTGAATTACGCGATCGGTTAAAAACAAATTGTTATTCCATTTTCTGTTAAAGTACCTAAAGTAGGCAACGAAGATATTAATAATACTTGACATTAGTTGCTAAGAAACTTCAATAGATTTTCAAAGTGTGCAGCTAAGATGAATGTAGGTACTCTATATTTCCAGGAGATAAAAAGTATCCTATATGTTAATCCAGGTTATAAACTATCTGTGTGTCAAATTTCATCCAAATTGATATTCAGTATTTTCTAGTAACAAACATCCATCCTCACAAACTTTCGCATTTAGATATGATATTAATAATAGGATTCTGAATATGACCTGAAATTAGAGTGAAAGCCGTTTCTGAGATTAGCGTGCACAAACGCACAGATGAACAACGATTTTATTATGTATAGATATGATATGATGACTAGTGATAATAAATTTGAAGTTTCCTCGAGAAGGTGATATTTTTTTTATTCTATCTAGTGTCTATCTATTTAAAAACCTTTGTCACCAACAGTTTACGAGTGTCTGTACATTGTAGAAGATTTTTTTAAATATACTTTTTACAAATATACGATAGTAGGTAAGTACCATGTTGAGGCTTCCTTTTAATTAAATATGATCTAATTAATTCCTTTTAATAAAAAAAAAATTGAATATTTTTTACCAGATGAGATTAAATTTATTACCGTACTTCCGTCAATGTGGTAAGCGATAATTGATTTTGAACTTTTTAGAGAAATAAGGACTTTATAGGTTATATATCAATTTCTAATGGAAAATAATGTGCAAAACGACGGGAAATACTGGCAGAAAATGTTTTATGTACCACTTCAATCACAAATTAAAGTTTAAAGTTCTTTGGCAACAATACCATTAGAAATTTGAAAGATTGTAAATCATGGATCGGTAAACAGAAAGATGTGGGTACTGCTATAAAATATTAAGATTAATACTTTAGTAGACGTATCTGGGTGATAATATAAGAGAGTGAATGCTATAAATTTAACTGGTATTGAGTAGGGAAACAAACAAATGTTGCTTGGGGTAAAGCATAAGTAGACCAAACAAAATATGCACCAATAAATCGGAAACAAGGTCGATATAAAAATAGTATATTATTATTTTTAGAGATTTAGTAGGATGTATCTTTAAAAAATAATGTTGTAGTGGAAGATTGTTCCGATGATTCTATTGCTAAAAATAAAGCTGTTGAAACAAATATACAAAACACACATCAAATTACTATAGGTAGATGTTTTACAGAAATATATAAATTTTAATAATTCATTTCAGTTTTTGCTTATTAGAATAAGTTATATCGAGTTCGATACCATTAACAAAATAAATTTATGTATAAATAATGGTAAAAAAAAAACATTTTTTAAAAAGAAAAAATACTCCTATTCTCCATAGTATGAAAAGTCTTAAATTTTATCGTTTTCCATTTACTTAAGAGTTCGATATTTATGAAAAAGTAATACTGTGGATAACAATGATAAATAATCTATTTCAAAATAAAAATTACTCCAGATTATCTACATACATGTAAGGCCTAAAATTTTAGTAATTAGTTTTAGTGTTTAAACTTCTGTCGAATTCCACTTGCCTGAATAAGTTAATTAAGAGTTTGATATTGTAGACAACTTCTAGATTACTAATTTTCTAAATTTAATATTGCATATGTTACTTTCTATATTGGGATATATTGCTTTCGTTTAATTCATTGTTAACTGCAAAATATTTGTTATAATAACTTTATTAATACGAGTTCACGTTTTGTTCGGTCTCATCCTTAGAATATGTATAAAATCACTGATTCTCCAAATGCTACAAATTAAATAATACTTAGAGTTGAATTTAAAAAGTGTCAACCCATGTCGAAAGTCGCAAAGATGAAAATATGTTAGAAAAAGGTTGTTATAAAACTCGCGACTCATCCGCCTCATAAATTTTGAAAGCTGGGAAAGAATTGTCATCCCATTAAAATTTCATCGTATATATCCTGTTGGGTCAATGGTTAAACTGTTAACTTAATGGTCCTAAATTCTCGCCAAGGTTTTGGTTCCCATAATACTAATTTTATTTTATAATACTTAATCTTTTGGTTAGGTGACTAGGTTCTTTGGACTAGGTTAAGTAAGGTCGTGTGTTTTGGTTTCCATAACACAAGTCTTCTATATCTATACTAATATTATAAAGAGAGAAGATTTGTATGTTTGTAATGAAAAACTCAAAAACTACTGGACCTTCACCTATAGAAAGCGAGTAACATAGGCTATATTTTATAAAGTTCCGCGGACGAAGTCGCGAGCAACAGCTAGTATTTTATAATTTTTAATCTTTGACTAGGTGACTGATCTTTGTTTGAGAGTCATTGTTCATTACTTCGATTAAATAAATTTATATCAAACAACCTTGTTTACAGATTTCATGATTGTGATAATTTATCATCATAATAATTGAATTTTGTGTATTAAATTATTTAACTGATAATAACATCTTCACCGGTTTGAATAATTACTTGCTCAGGCTCCCTTGAAGTGGTCCTTGATTCCAATTCTAATTGATGACTCCATCTGTAGCTGACAAGGTAAGCCAGGGGAACTCCTGATTGAATTCAGAAGTTAATTACTCTCGATAAAGATTAGGCGGTTACTCCTCGCTCAATTTATTTAGGGAAATTACGCGACGTTCACTAGAATTGTGAACACACACACTATAATATAGTTGTTTAAATTTCAATACAAGCATATTGTTTTGTTTATCTTATAAAGTGGTAAAATTTTGGTTGAAGTCCAAAAATTTAAGTGGTTTTAGATCAAGTGCATGAAAGTAGGTAAATATAAAAATACTGGTATAAATTATACAATTCTTTCAACAACGAAAAGTTCAGTTTTTATTTTTGTTAGTAAAAGAAGCTGTCAATCGAAAGTCTTCGTTTTTTTTTATAACGTGTTACAGGCATGTAACTTCCCACTTATTTGTTTTTGTAAGTTTGTTCGGATACTTTATTACGCAAATATTTTCTTTGTGTGTATTTCGTGTACAAATAGAGACTTCTTTATCTGATGTGTGACACAAGGGATTAAGAACACGGAAGAATGTCGCAGTTGCATATTTTAGTGGTAGCAGGCAGGCACGCTGCATTTGAACAGCCCGTGTAGAGACAGTAGCATGTGTGCTGTTAACTTTCGGTAAGTGAGTAAGGGATGCCAGAGCCCATTAATTTTCTTATCGCTTCCTAATCCCTATCCTTAATCTTACAATGGTCGGCAACGCACTTGCAGCACCTGTGGCGGTGCCTGTGTTATAGGCAACGGTAGCCACCTACCATCAAATGGACCGTCAGCCTGTTTGTCGAGTTTAACATAAAAAAATATATCGGTTCAGACAAATCCACAACTAGCAGGTAGCAAAAATGTCTACTCCACATTTTTTTTCCATAACAACATTATTTTTATTTTAGTTTAGACCGTCTCTTACCGTAATTAATGTCACTGCGATTTTGTTGTTGAAAATTAAATTTTTAGCATAATGAGGAGGAGCGTTCATTTTATTTGCAATAATAAATGCAAATCACAATTTTCATTACAATTCATTACAAAATTTCATTAATTAAATTATCGCTGAAAACCCGTACCAAATAAAGGTGAGATAATAAATATACCACCTTCATTGCTAAAAGTTTTCAAACTCCTGTACTTATCTGTAATTTATCAGAATGTTAAAGTATAACTTTCATTTTAATTAAGTTTGCATAAAATACCTTTTATTTTTAACCATCGACGCCCGACGCAAAAACGGGGTGTTATAAGTTAGACGCGCGTTTGCATGTTGTGTGTGTGTGTGTGTGTGTGTGTGTGTGTGTGTGTGTGTGTGTGTGTGCGTGCGTGCGTGCGTGCGTGCGTGCGTGCGTGCGTGCGTGCGTGCGCAAGTCTTTATTCCAATAAATTAGAAAAGAAAAATATCCTTGTAAATAATTTTCAGATTCAATATTAAGTTATTTAATTAATTAATTAATTAAGAAAATATCAATAAAATAAGCATTACATGTAAAAAACATACCTACACACACACACACGCACAGGCACACACACACAAGTAAACCCAAGTCTCAAAATATGAGCTAGAAATAAGCACTTCTCAAAAGTAAAAATCCCTATACGATTGTGTGAAAATATTCTCAGTTCAGCCAGACGTTTCAGGTTTTCAGCGGAACTGCTCTATTCGCAAGGCAGCTTTCGTGAGCGATACACGCCGCGCCGGTCACAGACGCGTTCGTAGCGCCGTACGATTACGTATCGCTGAAACTAAAACGAATTCATTGAAATTTGAATTGAAAATTGGAAAAAAATATTTATCTAATTAATATCTATGTCATGTTTAAAAAATAAAAACAGTTACTGTGAATGTATTTTGTATTTTAAACACGAAATTAAGTGACACTTTTCGTGAACTTTGAAGAAAATTTGGAAGAAAAACAGATCGAAGTACAATTTGTAAGTTGCATTTAGTATTGTTGTACGTTTCAGATAATCTCTTTCCCTATTTATTATACCTAATTGAATTGTTAAGCATATCTCAGTAAATACAAATAATACATGATCATCATACATCATACATCAAATTATCATACAAATCATCTATTACATTTTGTATTTAAAAATAATAATATTGTGTTATATATATATACACGTTTCTATAATTTTAAATGCAATTTTAATTATAATATACTCCATAGACACATTAGACAAATATAGTAAACCTTAAATCAAACATTATTATAAGTTTATATTTTGATCTTACAAAATTACTTATTTACTAAGTATATTTAGAAAAAATATTTAAAAAAATAATTGATGCATCTTAAAACTGTACTCTATTATTTTTTAATATTATTAGGTATTCTAATTATTTGTTAAAAATAAAAATCTATATTTTCTTACTTACCAAAATGTCTTAATAATTAATTAATATTTTAGTTTCCAATTAGACACTACGTTATCTTTTAAATTTAATTGGTATAATCTAAATTCTAAGTATTTAAAGGAAAAATAGTGTTCATTAAAGGAACAAGCTTCGATTAAATGAAGAATATATATTTTTTAATCTGTTAACACGAATAGGATAGAGAATCATTCCTAATATTTCTACACCTCTGTAATAGTTGATGTCATTGTGGGACCCCAAAGTGTGTCGGTGCACTGCGACGGAAGGCCGTTCATTGTCGCGCATCCAAACGGTAGCTACTATTTGCTTGATTATCCACAACCCCATTTGATAGATTCATGAATGTCCCACTAAATGAACACTTTGTCACTGTTATTTACAATTTGCTTCATTTAAATTATACGTTGGCGATTGAGTGCATATTTGTCTGTGAAAACTATAGTCTTTTTCCACTATTAAAAACCGCAAGAAAATCCGTTTAGCAGTTTTTAAGATAATCGAATCGCAAGCATACATACAGACAGACTCGGCGGGGGACTTTGTTTTATAATTACCTATCTTAAATAGGAAGATTTCCCCGGTTTTACTTGATTTTATATAAGACATTAACAACATATTGCTAGATTTTAAAATCAATTAGTCGCCTGAATGCAGTTGTTGTAAAGTTGTAAGTTATCGTGGAAAATCCAAAACTAGCAATTAGGCAATGCTGCCGAGATACGTAGACCCAGTCGTAGTCTAGACATTGCTCGTTTGGCAAGTGGCGGTTACCTTTTGAAATGTAATGACCTAATATAAAATGTATTGTAATACGGTTTTTTTTAATACGTTCCCACTTTGTAATATACCACTTAATATGTTTAAACGTTTAAACGTTGATAGTTTTTTTTATTAATACGATAAAAGTTATGCTGTCTATCATCTCCTATAAACACAATTAGTCAAAATGGTGGTGCAAATGCATTGATGAAGTTGACAAAGACGATGTTGATAAAAGGCCTCGAAATCAAATAAAAATGTCAATAAAGGAATATTGCTGTGATAATATTTCAGAAAATATAGCTATTGAGGGAGAATTACCATTTGTACTACCTACTATTTTGTTCTATTAGTAGTACAAGTGAGTTTTTCTCCCATTTATTCTACTTGGTCATATTGATAGAACAGAATAAATTAGAAGCCATTATGAAATTTTTAAAACATTCTATCTGATTGTTAAAAGTGTGAGTAAGTTACTTATGAAAAATATTAATAAGCAGTTTAATCATAATTTGATAATATGTTAATAAGCACGAGTTTATATACTCAAAGCTCTCAGTTTATGACTCAGCACCAGCAGGTTGTAGGATACACAAGTACCTACTTATGACTACTCGTAAATAGAGCTGAAGATTCGTCGTTTAGTTCCGATCTTTAACCGCTCGAAAATGATTTATAGTCCCTTTTAGAGAATAGGTCACGCTCTAAATGCTATAATAATATTGAGGCGGTCCAAAAACATTCCACAGCGGCAGTGGCAATTTTTACAATAGAGAAAATGCTTGTTTCTGGCGATAACAAGTCATGACGTTTAAATGATTGTGTTAAGGGTATTTTATTAAATGTTAAAAATGAGTGTGCATTTTTAACGTTTAATAAAATACCCTTAAAAAATTTATCTTAAATTTATTTTTATTTTTTCTTTTATCTTTCATCTTGTATCTTAAGACTTTAATATAAAAATTTTTTTATTTTATTTATACATTTTAAGTCGGAACTGTCTAGATATAATAACTAATATATAAAAAATGTTACATATGGGTACAGTTGCCTGAACATAAATGAATTTTAATTTAATTTAAAATAGAAAACCTAAGTATAATTTTGTTTAACTATAACCCAAATTTTATATTGTTTTCTAGTAATTAATCTAATAAACTATATATTTTTTTCCTTCTCAGGAAAGTATAAAATATTATTTATTGAATAGAATCAAATTTTAATGACTACAATCCACTTTTAAAATTATATTATTAAATTTGTGTTGCTCATATGAAACGTTTTGACATGAAATATGAAACGTTATCCCTAACAATGTATATATATGCAAACTTTCATGATGATCGGTCGAGTAGTTAAGGCGTGAAAGCGTAACAACCAAACTCACATTCGTAATTATAATATTAGTTAGGATTAGTTAAGATTCTTGCCTTTTTGTAATTTCTTGGTTTTATAAATAAGTTTTATAATAATTTTAGAAGTCCATATCAAGTTAATATTTAATATAACGTAGTGACAGCGCAATGTCGTCGTCATCCTGAAGCTAAGCAGGTCAAACTTCAGTCAAACAGTTGTTTTGAACTAGCGACAACTTTTAATAAAAGTGCTAACCTGCTTGTTCAATAATGTTTTTAAGTAGCGAAAAATATAATAGATTTCCTTACTAATCCTTTGGCCCATTAGTAATGTTGGATACTGGATTATGTTTAAAAATCCAAATGCAATTATTTATTTTGAAGGCATAGCACACATGACTACCTAAGGCAATTACAGGAACCATACTTTTCACTAATGGAAAGAGCGGCCAACGGAGAAGGTTTGTGTGTACTTATACATAATATGCAGGAAAAAAAAATGATTGCGTGCGAAGCCGGGGGCGGGCCGCTTGTAATTTATATAATACGTCGGATTTAATTACTATTCTGCACTCGACAAGCCCTTTGTTGTATTTTATCGTTAATGAGTTCCAGTCTCTCCAATTTTAAGCTAATTAATTTTAAATAAGTTGGAAACATTTCAATTCCTAAATTATAATGTTACTTCAATCCGACATATATTATTTTATTATTCAAATTATAATGTTACTTCAAGCGAACATTTCTGGTAACCTTATGTTTTAAAATGTGTAATTTCCTGGCATACAGACGTTAAATCATATCAGTACCTACGAGTATTATGATAATCAATAGAGTAATTCATTGTTGAGCCATTGACTACGCAAATTTAAAGATGTTTCTTCTTTGGAAGAACTTCTTTAGAAGATTCAGTGAGACACGTGATGTGGATAATGGAATACATTTTTGGATAGAAAAATAACAGCAAATCTTCTTTTCTAAAAAGTTTTTTGTCCTTAAGGGGGTGATCACTTTGACCATACAGAATACCCAATTTGTGACTGCAAAATGCAAAGTGGAGCTTACATACTAATTCATTTCGCTTGTCTGTTCATTCCAATAGAATGCGGAGTGGGTGCGAGATAGAAGTGAACAGGTGAACGCACATTATTGAAATTTAATTGAAGCCACTTAAACCATTGCAAGTGCCATTTCTTTTTTTACAATAAAGTTTAAAACATTATCATCATCAATCACTCATGAAAAATGTTAGAAAAGGTATTTAGTTCGACAAGCTCTCGCCCTCTAAACATAATTTCCTTAATGTTACAATATATTAATCTAAAATCCAAATAGCTTAACTTCTAAAGAAAACGACCTGAACATAAACAAACAAATTAGACATCACAAAATAAATCTTGCCGTTGAAAATTCACATTAAAATAGCAATTAACAATTAATTTCCTCAACACATTTCGGCGGCAAGAAACACAGTGCGTTTTGACACAGTATACGCTACAGAGTCAAACGTATTAACACTTACACACATTGTAATACACTTACAGTTAATACTGTTAGTACTGTTACAGTACAGTATATGAACTTTAACAGTTAATGAGTATTTGATAATATTGGCGAGCAAGCGGTTCATGTATGTTCAGCAAGCAAACAGAAAGCGTAGCAAAGAGCAACTTTTCATGATAACTAGAATGCAACTTAATTTTTGTAAGTTCTTACAGTTGAAATCATTCTCAGCGCTAACTTACTATGGAGTAATTTTATAATTTTTAACTAATAATATAAAAATTTACAGTTTCATTACTGTATTTTTTTTACCGTGGCAGTGATTAATTACTCTGTAGCAGCTACGAAGTGACTTGGGCGTCATTAGCGGGACACATACTTGGCACGTGAGAAACGTACGAAGTAAAGAAAGATATAATATATTTTATATGCCATCTGAGTTTTAGAGAAATGTCCTTATTGCCTTTAAAAACTTTTTGATTGCTTTACTTTTGTTTTTCAGCGCAAACTTACTAAGTTTGTTTGTTGTTTTTCCATAAAAAAATCTAATTTTAGGTTATCATTTTATATATTATTATATATCTAGTTACATATTTAGGTAACATTAATTTTGAAGGTCGCGGTCGCATTTGTATAAAAGTACACCAACACTATAAATAAAAAATCATGAAAATTTTATATTTTTATATTTATGATTCTTCTGTACGCGTTTAAGTCATGAAACCCCTCCTGCTGAATAATTTTGATGATTTTTTTTTTTCATGTTTGATTGGGCTTCTGGATACTATAGATTCTCATACTCCTAGCAGGTCTCACTGCTATCGGGTAAAAAATGTTGAACTTGCCAATAACAGCAGAAACAGCGTCCACCAGCGAATATACAACAGCGAATTTAACAATGCTTCTGTCATAATATTATATTCTTTAGTACATTTTTTTTCGAAGGTAAAAATAAAATTTTATACATTTTACAGCACGCAATACAAAATATTTCCCAACTGCATTGTTTTTATTTAAATTTTATTGATTAGTACTTTGAACATTTGAAGAAAAAATATATATAGCTATTCGTCATGTCTACACATTTCTCTGTCCAGTATGAATGAAATACTTTGAATTCAACATCGCGTGAAGTTTTATAATAATGCAAAGTAGTTTTCGACAACACTTAATAGAATGCATTCGCCCGTCACATTTAGCGAAAGATATAAACAGCATTTAATTGTGCTGTCCCTAAACAATAATCTCATCAGAATATAAATTGCAAGAGCGACTTTCCTTTCCTTACTTACTTTATAGCAGCAGTTAAATTTGTCTCTAATGTCAGTGCATCCAGCCGTTGAATGTATTGCACAAAGCGTTTGCAGGTTCGTTTGAATTTAATAATGAACATACAACATTTACTTGTTCTATGCATATACATATGCATACATATTATAGTGTATTTTTATTTATGAAATTTCGAAAAATATACTTTTTTTCCTAAGAGGACGGTTCTTATATACAAACTTTATTTTACCTAATCACAAAAACATTATTATTTAATATTTTCAATAAATAAAATTTCTATACTAAGTATTAATAAAAATAGTTACTAAATGTAATTTCAATAGTAGAGGAAAGTAAATAAATGTGGGCTAGTGCTTTAATATATGCTTGTAAAGCTACAAACGACAATCTTCTGTCATATTCATCCCCCCTGACCTCCTATTTACTCTACTTGGTCAGTCCGTTTTTTTTTTTTTTTGAGGAGGGGTAATCACGATTTACGGATTATCTCTCGCTGACTTACTCTCGTCGGCGAGGGATAATCCATAAATTGTATGCGAGACTCCCTAAAACCCACTACCAACTAAAACCCCCGCATGTTCCACCATTGGCGGCAAATATGAGACCCAGGATCACAGCGAGGCCTTATCCCCAGGCCTAACAAACACCGCCATGTCCTCGCACAACTTTCCTCTACACAAAAATTCTTAAGTTCTAACTAGCCCTTATACTTTGTTTTGGTTATTCTGAACCAGAGAAGAATCTTATCACATACTTATTTTACACACAATATATTACAAATAAATATAAATACAAAGAAAATTCCTTAGAAACCTATCGAGTTGAGTATCTGATGAAAGGGTTCCATGAGCTGATTCTAAAAATATTCCACGCCATTACATTTCAGCCTTTTCGTGTCATAAGGTTCCCGCGACTCCACCCATCTACGGACGCGCTAGAAATTCGGTAGGCTGGGTTTTAGCCGGTAGGAGTCCGACAGAACCTCGTAACGTCTCCACGACGTTACGAGGTTCTGTCGGTATCCATGAGGATATCCCAACGTAAAAAGGGCATGCTTTGAAAAACAATAAATATAAAAAAGTTGTATAATAGAATCCAGAAACGTTTAGATAGATTGCCCCATGTATATCAAAGCGTGTAAGTAAAACGAGAGATTTGTAAACGCGGAAATCTATTCATATTATCGCGTCGACTTGATTTATGTAAACCATTATTTTCTATTTATAATGGTGGATGGGAATAGTCGTACAGTGGGAATATATCCGCAACAGTTAGTGACAAAAAGAGAAATGTATAGTAAATCTTATAAATCTATTTCTCCGCTAACTTCTTCTAAACCACACAACGGATTTTGATTCGGTTTTCACTAATAGATTGAGTGATAAACGAGGATGGTTTTTAAATATAATTTACAGAAAAAATTGCTGCTGGTAGATGGTATAAGTATAAATATTAAAAATTATTAAAATTATGAGTTATTTACATTTACCGACATTGTATTTATATTTATTTAAAATAAAAATTTACTATATAAAAAATTAAATTAAAAAAATAACTTATTAAATTAACAAGGATGGGCCAATAAAGTAGCGAGATAATAGTATCTACAAACTCGATGAAAATACGTACTACTTATTTCGAAAGAAAGCATCTTGTTGTGAATTATTTTCTAGTAAAAATAATCGTGAGTTACTTGTAAAACTTATCTGTTTTTCATTTATTATTTGTATATTACATCTCTCTGTAAGTACATGTCTTTGTTACTAAAATTGGCAACAGCTAAGCTCATGTATGTTAAAGCATTTAAATGAATAAAACAAGCTGATACTGTTCAGTTGAGAGCCAAATTGTTTTACCGATAGGTACATTCACAAGCGTTGAACCCGGGTGGTCTTGTATCCATTTCAGTTGAAACAAAAACACAAACCTATCTTTCCCCAATAATTTCATCTACAGGAAAGTTAAAAAAGATTATATCCAAACTGTATCTCTATTGTTAAAATTATTTTTAAAATTTAATGAGTACCTAGTAGTATATTTAATGAGTTGAATTTTACGTGCTATATTTTATGTTGCAGTATAATCGAAAAAAAAAAACGGAATTTTGCAAAAATTCTAGTAAGATTACAAAACACCGGATAATAGGAAACTAACAATGAATTTTGTAATCATCCGAGGTACTTTCAGGATCTTTGCCTGAGTAAGTGATGCCTGATCCCATTTCTCCATCCCTTCCCAGTCCCTTATCCTTAATCCCACTAATGTCTGCAGTGCACTTGCAGCACCTATGGCATTGCTTGTTTTACAGGCGCCGGCAACCACCTACCATCAGCCTGTCTACCGACCTTAACTTTTAAAAAATTTGGTTAGAAGTAGTGCAGAAATAAAACTATTATTACAAATTATTCTTAATGGAATGTGTAAAAAAGGCATGTTGAAACAGAAAAAGAAGATTTGTGCACGTATTCACCTAGCTACTTACTACCTAAATAAATTTTTAAAAAAAGTAATTCAAAATACAGATAACTTTTATCGTGTTTAATGTTCCTTTTTCCGAAAAATCCGTCAACCGTTAAGCGAGGGTTTCGTTTGAAAACGGTAAAATTTAGGAGTTGTTTGAAAACTGTAATGAATTTAAACGATTTTGTAGACGTGACCGGTCGCGAAAGTTACCGATCTGGTGATTGAGTATCCCCCAATTGGGGATACAAAAATTTAATTAAATCGAAAGTAAGCAAATGTTTAATTTTATCTTATGTTTTTTTTTTCTAACAAAATTAGCTTTCAACAGCGGATGTAGGTTGCGTAGTAGTTTTATAAGAAATATTTTTTGGTTAGTTCACAGTACAATATTAATCCTTATAAACAACATCAACCGAAGATTTATAATCATTTTCTTGGATTTAAATTAAAATTCAAGACTTCTATACATACGTCAAAAATATTAAGCTTTCCGTACTGATAGTGATATGTGGCAAAATAATTTCTATGTCCAATTGAGTCTATTTTATAATTTACTAGCTGTTGCACGCGGCTTCGCCTTGCATAACTTTGTAAAATATAGCCTATGTTACTCGCTGATAATATAGCTTACCAATGGTGAAAGAATTTTTCAAATCGGTCCAGTAGTTTCGGAGCCTATTCCATGCAAACAAACAAACAAACAATGAAATCTTTCCTCTTTATAATATTAGTATAGATTTACTAATCTTTATAGTGATTAGTGGCTTACCTACTTACCTACTTACTTTCGTGAATAGGCTGTCCTCCAACACACGCCTTCTCTATATCAAAGCTAAAAATTTAAAAACTTTAAATCCAGGTAAAAAATAAGAAAATCTATTAACGTCCACGGTACACAATAAAAAATATTTATTTTTTAAAGTAGGTAATATTTTACTTTATCATAAACTAATTACAGTACGCTGTATCATTATGTCGCTGTTTCCGACACGGCCTTTACGAAAATGTCAATCGAGGTCATTGATAAGGGTCAATTAATTTAATAAATTGGCCGATTTTTATGAAATTTTTTGTGTATATTCGGTAGGTCTGAGAACTATTTTTATAGCCTTAAGTAATAAGGGTGGCCCACCCCAATTTTTATTGTTTATTTTTTGGCAAAAAAACGTTTGCCGGGTCAGCTAAAACTGCATTTAACTGCACAATAAAAACTAAACAATATTTTTTCTTAATATTATATAGATATTAGAATGTCTTTCATTTTTGTGTATTCTAAATAAGTTCTATTACTAAATAACTGACAGGAAATATTAGCTCCTCTTCCATACGAATGGCAAAAATTATGGAATTGAATTTAAAAAAATTTTAGTTTTTATTTATTTTCATTTCATAATTCATAACTATATATACATGCATTCCAAAATAGCCCAGTTTTTTGTGTAGTCGAATGCTATATTTATAGCATAATAATATGTGGATATACATAATATTCACAGATTATTAAGTATCTTACAAAAATGTCTTGCTACAAACAGCAGGAGATATTACTTGGTAGTTTTCTGTCGTAAATTGTAGAGGATGTGGTACGATTATTGTACTTCGATGACACACTTTCTTCTTGATAACCTGTACAACTGTTATGACTCCTTATAACAATACTGAATATAATAGTGGAAGTTAAAAGAAAGAGGGCATAAATTTGTCCCTAAAATAAATTCAACTTTGTTAATTTGTCGTCAATAGAAAACTTAAATTCCAACGGAGTTAACGGGATCCTTTGAAAAATAAATTAGCTTTTCCTCGCGCCAAATACATTTTTTAGACTCGAGTAGAATAACAACGATAATGGCGTTTGGGTATTCTTAAATTGAAATCAAGGGATTTATAAAGGGTCATATAAAATTGCTTACTTAAACTTATTCTCTTACTGGAGTTTGCCCGCGACTTCGTCCCAACCCCGTTTTTCTAAGATTTTTGAGTTTCTATTGAGTTTCTTTTAGCTTATACTTCAGCTTTATACTATCTATAAATAGTATTTAAGTTCTTTCGAAACTGATTTAAATTTTAATCTGATAGATACATTTTCTAAATTAATATTGTAATTTAGTTTTCAGTACTAAATCAAAGATAAAAAACAAATATAATATCATTTTTTTTTAAATTCTATTATTTGTAGGAAATTGTCCTACAAATTAATACTCTAAAAATAAAATGAAAAAGCTACATAAAATTCCTTAATCTGAACACTATTTTGTATTTAGTATCGTGGTTTTTGTGAACACTAAAAATAATGACTGAGATGAAATACAGACAACTCTTCAGTGTTACAACTCCACAAAATACGTTCTCAATATAATTTACGAGCCAACACCGCTAGCTACCATTTATTTTCGCAACAGAGCCACAGATTTGGGCATCTCGTTACCGAAAATGGCCTGTCAAAGTGAGGTCACTGCACTGTGTATCCAAGCAATATTATTTACTCTTCCAAAGATTGTGCTCTATCATTTGGATCTTAGAGCTTATAATTTGTAGCTGTGAAATCTAAATAAAAGGCTTAATTAAATTAAATTTAATAATAAATATAAAATGTGTCTTAATACATAATAGGCTACAAATATTTAAATAATATTTAATCTTTTGATTTTGATCGCACTGAAATATATTTTTAAAATGTTTATATAGAAGCTTTGATTTATAGAATTATTACTTTACTGCGTACTAATAATTTTCCATGACACTTCAATGACCATCTAATAAGCCCGAGTAATTACACTTTTTAAATATCTGCAGCTATTTTGTCGATAGCATGTATTAATATCAACCGCCTTCGCATTTAGGGCTGTTACAGCCTAGCGATTTTTCTGCGATTTTTCTCAATGATCTCAATGTTGCTAACGCTTGTGTGTGAGTGAACCAATAAGTATGAATATGGATCCCAACAAAGAACATTTTTTTATGTACACGTCGTCAGGCAAGCTGAAGATCTAACTAAATGATGAAAGGTTGCTGTCATCACCTATTAATATAAGCAAGGCCACTACTTTTTTTAAAATATTATGTACACTACAAAATATGTCATTATCTTATCATTATATCGTCGAAATATGTCATTTGTGTCGTAAACCCTGGTACTGAGCAAGCAGTATAAGTATCAACCTCGCCCGAGGCTCAATCAGTAATTACGACCCACACCCGAGGGTTTGCAGAGGGTTTAAAAATGTTTAAAATGCCTCAGTCTCTTTAAAAAGTTTAAAAGTTTATGTTTCAGAATTTCTGTCAGATTTTGTATGAATTTTATATTTCACTTGCTTGCGACATGGACAAATAGCTGTATTTAACTTATTCATTTGTTATTAAGACGAAAATTTAGCATTTATCTGGTTGAAAAACCACTTGAAAATATGTGAAATATAGCCTCATTTTTCACTTCATATCGTGCTCAGAAATTTTATCAAGTATACGAACAATAACCATTCCGATTAATGTAACCTCTGTGAGCATAAGCTTAAAATTGCCGCGGCATCGCTTTCCTTCAACTCTATGTTAATTCCTTGAGCGAGTTACACGACTACGGCTCTCATTTATACTACAAATTATACGCGGAGTTTGTTTTACATTAAAATGCACTTAGGAATTGAGCTACTTGAGACATAACTTTAACTAGTTTGCGTGAGCTAAGGAAATATTTAACCCAGTATTTTGAGTAAGCATTATTTATAAGTTGAGACGATATAAAAAATGTTTTAACACGCCACAAGTGAAACTCGTAGTTTTATAAAGTTCAAATGTTCTATATAATTTCTCTCTAAAAGCGTTATTCTCGAAATTATCTTATCTTCATCTTAGCCGCAGAAAGTCCACTGCTGGACATAGGCCTTCCCCATAATATTCCAATAGGACCGGTCAGAAGCAGCCTGGATCCACCGTCGACCCGGGGCCCTTGTCAAGTCGTTTTTCCACCTTGTGAGCGGGCGACCTACGCTGCGCTTGCCAGTTCGTGGCCTCCACTAGAGAACCTTCCGGCCGCAGCGGCTGTAAGCTCTCCGTACAGTATGTCCTGACCTGCCTCGTGCCACTTACTGATCGGTAACTTTCTTACGTCTACGATATCCTCATTTCTGATTCGATCTCACTGTGTAACCCCTTTACACTATCGAGCATAGCCTTTTCGATAGCTAGTTGAGATACAAAAGTTTTGGTGGTTAGCATAGAGACAGATGCGGACAGCGATTTTACTTTTTAATTCTTATCAATTTTAAAAGGTCTTAAAATTCACAGAATAAATATGTAAGTCACTGTAATATTTTACACGATACCAAAGATAAAATTGCCTCATGCTAACATTGAAACTCTGAACAAATTTGAACAAAAAGCGAATATTTTGTTCGTAAAACATTTTCAAAGGGTAAATCTACTCAACATCTGCTTTTAATGGTCATTCGAAAATCCGAACAAAAGATGTTACCGAGTCCAACATTTTGTTTTCGACAGTATTGTTAGAAAGTTTGTTTTAAGTAACTGTTAGAATAATGAAATTAACAAAAAAATCTTTTTCACTTTGTCCAGTCAGTTTAACAACTGAACTTAACACATCAAGAGAAAATTGTTACGTTATATTCTGTTTATTGATATAAGAATACAGTATTTATGAATGATCAGTAATAAATATATTTTCTTAAATAACTACTGGAATTCTATAATTCCATATTAAATAATTCGTTAAAATTATTTGAAAATATAATAATATTATAAATTCAATTTAATTCCATTCCTATAATTCCATATATCATGTTTTTGTAATCAAAATGGAGGCAATTTAAATCGTAGGCAAGCTATGGACGTTGTACTGCCTAAAATTGTCATCAAAATCGAACCAGCTGTTTAAATATAGAATATAGAAGATAAGGGACAGTATATTTTTTTAAAGTAGGTAATGCTCAATTTAACGAAACAAATAAATCTATTCTAAACAGGAAGAAGTACACAAGGAACGCCGGTAGAGGTTCAAGTACGTCTGTCTAGTAGATATATTGTAAATGTGATAACATCATTATCATTATGACCTAACCGATAATTACCAATTCAAAACCTTTAGCATGCGCCATTGGGTTTATATGAAATTAATACGTGAGTGCAGCTGAACTATTATTAACCCGTTACTTAGTATGCGTGAAATAATTTTGATCTAATTGTGTTCTGTGGTGTATGTATGTAATTACTTATGGGAATATCTAAACATTTAAGGCGTGACTCTTAGTTCTGTTAATAAAGCGAAAGGGATTTGAAACAATTATGTTACTATGCCTGATTTATATCGTTTAAAAAAATATTTAAAATATCAATTTTTTTTTTTTCTATATATATACACGAATTTGTTTGAAGAAATTTTATTTCATTGTAACACGTGACAAGACTTTGACGTTTTTTGCAAAGCCTCAAATGACTCGTAATCAGTCTTTCTAAAATACTAGCGACCTGCTACCGGTTTCGTACGGATGTATTTGTTTTTTCTACAAATTGTATAAGTACTTACACAAACCTTCCTCGATTTAAAAACCGTGGGATAGTTTAAAAGAACTTACCGGAAGTGGAGAATGACTTTATTTTATAATAGACTAGCGGCCTGCCTCCGCCTTCGCCTGCCTCGGGTATTTTCTACGAATTAAGTATTTTATAAAAACCATTTTCCTTTAACGCTCTTTCTATTTATTAGTAAAATTCGTTACATAGTTCAAAAAATCTAAGCGGTATACAGACGGCGAGAATCGACGTATAATATCACGTATAATTAACATTTTTTACACAATTTATTCGCTATTATTTTTGTATTTAGGTAATTTGTCATTATATTCTTTATATAAGGGGTAAAAATGTAGGTCGAATTTTCATACTAGAAAGTAACCATCAAATTATCAACAGGTATAGTATGGAGAATGGAGACCAACATAAATACGCTTACATAATGGAGCCATTACGGGATTAACCTTTTGAGAGGTCGCAACATGTGTTTGGCTTTCAAATCACTATTATTTAACAAATTTTTCCAGTTATATTTTTATTTTAGTGCAGTATGTCACTAAACTTTATATGACATAAAATATTAAACACAACTGTTGTGTTCAGTTCAACCATGGATAATAAAGGTAAGGAGGACTAACTTACATGGGTGTAAAATTGTAAAACTGTCAAGCTAGTAGCATTGGCAAGAATGCCGCTTGTCATGTAGCATTGCTGTTTGATATGATTGGTTGGTTGTGTAGTTAATAAATGTAATACCTACATACTAAGGAAAATAAAATGACTATGTAAAAATTCATAAATTTAGCCCTATTATAGCGGCGGAAACAGCTGAAACGTATAATATAAGTATACAATAAAAAGTCCTTTACAGCTAAAATTTTATCAGAATATTTTATTTTATTCCAAGAAAATTAAGGCAGAAGTTAAAATTTTCATATCTAAATATTTTTTCCCTTTACAATGATTGTCTTAAGAATTAAAGAATGTTAGTGTCTGCTATTTATGTCGACTGAAGTTGCTTGATTAGTAGATAGTATAGTAAAAAATGCTCTGTGACGTTTCAAAAAGAGGTGCTTTTTGAAACATTTAGATTCATTCGGTGGCATGATATTGAAAGAGTACAAACAGTTGAGCGATTCTTATATTTTTTTAAATATTTCTTGGAAAATAATATCACATAAAAATATGTTCTATTTTTAATAAGTTCGTAGTACTTAGGTACAGTCTAATTAATAAGGTTTTGTTGATAATTCCAATGAATCCATATTTGCCCTAGTTTCATATTTATATTCATAAAAAAGTTGCAACTGATCGACAATTCCAATTTTGATATATCTAATAATAAATAATGCCAAAAGCTTATTTAACAGTAACACATATGTCGAGCGAGCCCAAAGGGCCCATGCAAAATTCATGACCTAAAATAAGTATGGAAATGAAAGTTGCGTCAAAGCATATTGAATAAAATACGCAATAAATCTTCATCTAATGTTTACCATTTGAAAGGGTAGGCTACACGTAATTCATTATTTAAGAATTATTACAATACATGTTTTAGAAATATCTTTTTACAGATAAAGTTATTGTCACACTGTTACTTGAACAACATGGGACGAATGATACACTGGCTTACTGACCGTTTAATGGTAGGTGACTACCGTTGCCTACAGTACATCAGGCAACACCACCAGGAAACGCAAATGCTGAGACAATCCTTTTAATAGACAATAATAGATAGGAAAAGGAAAAACCTCCTTACAAACGGGAACCCAAATGAGCAATAGTCTTTTGTTAAAAGGTTCTTACCGTTGCCAGTCGGTCTTCCCTAAATATGACAGCGCCACTACGCCACACGCCACACGTGGGGGCGCCAACATCGTCCCAGCGATAAAGATAAGATATTTTCTGGGGTGTTATATTTTTAATTTTTAAAGGTAGACGAAGTCGCGAGCACCAGCTAGGTGTTCGAATTTCATTTATGTATTATTAAAATGAGAGTTGCCCAAGGAGTGATAGTCCGCAAACATCGAGGGATTGTGTTCAAATCAAACGGATCCTCGTCACCAATGGGATTACATAAATTAAATTAACCGTTACCGGGGAAAAACTTACGGATCGCTTGAGGAAAATAAACTCGGGTATTGTTAGAAAAAGATTAATTTTCATTCGGGAGTGAAAGAACTTCCATTCTTATATTATAAGGGTTTGCTTTTATGACTTAACTGTTTTTACATTCTACTTATATAGAGATTATCAGTATTGTGTATGCATTTCTTCTCTATATATTTTGTACCACCTGTTGCGCGCAACTTCGCCAGCGTAACTTTATCAAATATGGCCTATGTTACTCGCTGATAATGTAGCTTTCTATAGATGAAAGAATTTTCAAAATCAGTCCAGTAGTTTTTGAGTTTATTCATTACAAATTTACAAAAATACAAATCTTCTCTCTTTATGATATTACTATAGTTAGTATAGATATAGATTCATTCATCTAGCCAAAATAATTTTTAAAATTATTATAATAATAATATTTAGTGGACAAGATCAAAACACCGTATAAAAGTAAGATTTAAATGGTTATTGTATATGTAGGGTAAACATTTTACTAGTATCAAATCACAAAAAAGGTCACTTGTATATAAAACGAAAAAATTCGGCCGGTTTTATAATAAAATCTCTTCAGCTTTACGTGACTAATGACTTCAATAAACGAAAACATTGTCCCCGTCCTAGGACGAAGCTCAACGGTATAATTGCGGCATTTCTCATGACACTGAATCAAATTAAAACTGAATAGGCAATTTATTTCGAAACAGTAAATTGTTTGTTGCAAACGTTAACAAATTTTTAACTATTTGTTATTCTTGTTTCATCTATAGTGGAGTTATAATATTTTACCCACATTTTTTTATTAATAATGGGTTTGATATTGGCCAGCATTTAGCCGTTCAGCAAAGACGAGGCCGATGATGGAGTCGGATGGAGCGAGCTCACCCAGAAGATGCCTATTCACTCCAACATTAAAAAGGTTTAGGTTATATGAGCTCTGTAACACAGACGGAAACAAATAAGAGTAAAATTATTTTAAACTAATCCTAACATTATTATTGCTAAAGTGAGTTTATTTGCTAGTAATTATTAATCTAAACTTTGCTATAGTGTGATATCTACATAGAAATATTCTCTTCTAACATCAATACCTACACAAAGATATTCTTCAATACTACGTGCAAATAAAAAAGCCTTGTGAAATTGTTTGTTACTCAAAATTGCTAAAAAGATTTTGAACAATTTGTGTAATTCAGCTATAGAATGCTGAGTGGAAAGGCTAACGAAAATAGTATGCCAAACTGCAATGTATGATACAATTTTCTGTGAAAACTATCTATGGAAACGAAATAATTCGGTTATAACGCTAGAAAGAGTCTTTGGTGAATATCAAAAGAAACCATCGTATGTTAAAATAAATTGAAACAGAGTAGAGAGAAATGGCTAAACTTGAATTGCCGTAGAAACCACTTGAAGAGAATTAGGGAGACAGTAAGGAGGGTCGGGAAATCTTAATTCACTCCAGTTTTTTCTTTGGGCAGATCATTTGTTTTGTCTGTTTGTTTAGGTACCAACCAAGAAAGATTTAGGTGGGTTCTGTGCACAGCAGTATTGTTTTAATAATACTGTTGTTTACTTTCTATACATAACTAACATTTTCTCGAGACTTCTTCCACGTATGTTTATGAATGATATCTTTCTAGCTGGAACCAATCATACGTATCAAGAATCGGAGATAAGTGTGAACAAACATCATGATATGTGATTTTTATATATAAAGATATGTAATGGCTATATTTGAATTTATGCTGATTAAAGGGATTATGTTTGATAAAACGTCTCCACCTGCGGGTCAGGCGGGAAGCCCCAAAAAAGGTATTATATGGCGTTTTGTGACAAAGGACGCCGAATGTGCTGATATTACAACAAAGTAATATTATTTTTCGCTTTCCATGGAGTGGATCATGATATTTTTCCATACACAGAATACATTGATATAGATAAGAATTCAATAATCACAATTATAAGTACCGTCATTAATAAACTTTTTAAAGATATCATATTTCTAATTAAAATAATACTTCTTCGCCCTCATTTAAGTATTTTTAGCGTATCTGTACTTTGAAATATTAAAAAAGAGGGGGGGGGGGGGGGGTTTAAGCATAAATTTTAAAATCTGCCTTATAGGATCTTATAGGATCTTAAAATCTGCCTTCCCAAACACTATTGCAATTTTACGTTGCCATAATCAATCATTTGCACCTAGACCTACTTTATATCGAGGCAATTTTCTTTTCCAACTGTACAAAGAATGTTTGATAACATTTTCCAAGTGTTCACCGTTCAATGCCGACCCCGTCCGAATGACTGATTGATATGAAATAATATCACACTACGAAAAACCACTTTTGCACCTTAAGAGTAACCTATTAGGAGTCACATCGCCTTGGCAAGTGTGAATTAAAAAGGGACCCCTGAAACAATATTTGAGTATTTCGATAGGAAATATAATAAGGTACAGTTCAAAGTTGTTGTTTTCTTTCATTATAACTTACAATCGTTAATACTTCGCAACAATACAAGTTAAATGACAGAAAGCCTAATCTCATTTTTATGTATTACGAATTCTTTATTTAGTTTTTTATAGATATATGTAAAGAAGGAAATAACAAAGCATTTATAATTTTTAAAAAAGGAAATAATCGTACCTAGATACAATTTGAATGTGTTCATTCTCGGACGTATAATTTCTTTTTTAGACTTTTTTAGTTTTAAGTGGCCTAAAAAAATACCTAAACCAACAACAATGACTAACAAATGACAAAATCTATTTATTTACCTAATTTTTGACATAATAATCATGTTTCTTCAATAATTAACAATATCTACTTACTTATACTTATACGATGATCACAATATATTTCATTATAATATAATAATACAAGAGGCACAATGTAGTATATATTCGGACATTTAGGTAGCTAGTATACTACAAAATGAAAAAGCAGTATTTTTTTCTATGTATTTTATTATTCCAAAATTTAAATTAGTACCTACTAAACAGAACAAACTATGTTTTGCTATCTATTCATTGAAGTGATTTGACAACGGACATCCGACTATAAGTATCGTTACGTACAAAACGTGCCAAGCAAACTTCTGGGTACGCTATATTGACTCGTAAACATCACAAACGGATATCCGATACTGCAGTGCACCCTGAGATCATTTAAAATAAGGTTGCATAGGAAAATCTTAGCATATATAAACTTACATTTATGTTTCCCCTATAAAAGGAATATCCAGATGATTTCAGCTTGCTAGTTCCAGAAATTACCTTGTCTCTTTTCTTTATGTTATGTCTAACAAACAATACAATACCTACATTGCATATCGCAGTCATAAATTGTCAACCAATCTGGTGGCAGTAATCATTTTAAATATAATTATTAAGCTTATAATCAAGTGGAATTAATATTATACATATGAGTACTTAAAATTACAATTCTAACAGAACTCCTTGTTAGAATTTAAGATTAAATCATATTCATTCAAAGTATAATATAAAATTTTAATATTAATTTTGAAAGTAAAAACTTCATCTAGAATTTTTATATGTTTAGGTAATAAGATTCTTTCAATTGCTTATTAAAACACACTCGTTCTAAAATAACAAGAATTGCATGTGCTGTACAATGTACATTTCATTCATTTTCTCTGGAACGTATCAATTTCACAGTTAGCTCTTTTCTCCAATGTAACATTACGTAGATGGAGATAAAGGGAAAAAGGTTTGCAACATTAAAATAAATCTTTACTAATAAGCCTCTAATACTTCTGTTGACCAACGAAAAAGAAACAGCGATAAAACGAACAAAAGGAGTACAACTCCGACATTATCCTTCGCCTCCCTTCTAACATGTTTTCGAACGACACCAGACGGCTTTTTGAAGCTAATTTCACAAGTAAAAGTTCACAAATTGCAAAATAAATCATATGGGGATGGAGCAGCTGCGACAGTGAACATGCATTTTAAAAAATGGAATAATTAAAGGGAGAGTGTTAGAAAAAAAAATGGTAATTTTCGGTGGAAAAGAGTTTTTATGTTTTAAAAAAGTAACTAAATTTTGTTTAAAATGTACATTTAGGTGTTTAATGTAATTAAAGGTTTATATGTTTATAGGTTTATATTTTCATATTTAACGCTACGATTGTTATGGTCACTTAAAACAGCTTGAAAAAAAAATCAAAGTTAAATGCATGACGAATGAATTCGTCTTAATAAATCGCCAAGATTTTACAAACTAATTGTATGACTTCCTATGTAAGTATTTATATGTACTAATTTATTTTAAAAAAAATCTATTATGCCGAAACCTGAAATCTTTCATTGAGTTTACAAATTCATGGGTAATCTAATTACTTCATTGAAATAACTTACGGCGGTATACGATTTTTAAAATATAAGTGGACTATAACCATAGGACATACATTTATTTAAGGAGTTTAGTCAATCCAGTCCGCCTTTCAACAAACACGGATGAATATATTTCATTAACTTAAGACCACCCTGTGAAATGATTTAAATACCACATTACATCCGTAGTAATATTAATCAAATCATCAAATTGAACGAATTGTTTAATATTGGAATATCCTTGAATGCTTGTTTAATTTACACAGACGAAGATAAAATATCTGACGCGGCACATCCGTTTGCTTAGGTAGGTATACCAAACTGTGAGGGCTTCGTACAAAATTAGCTTAATGTAGTACCTAACAATAGAGTAATTCGGTACGTAAGCCGATTATTCGCTAAACGAAAATACAGAGAACATGTACAAGTATAAGAAAATACAGAACAGTGTGGATTTTGCAAATTAAGCTCTACGAAAACAATTGCATGATAAATTCCAATTACGAAATTAATTTATTAAGAGATTTTTAAAATACGTCTTACTGATTGAAATTTAATTAATTAGAAGAGGTGAAATTTATGACTTCTTATCTCTAAAGATATCAAAAATCTTTTTCTAGCAAATGCTTACGTTATAAAATTTTGCGTTGGACGTTTTGCTTCAATGAAATAGGTCATTATGTGTCTAGTCCAAATACGAGTAGTAAGTCCCTGATTTCAGATTTCTAGTCTTAATAGTTTTGGCTGTACATGATAAACAATTTTCAGCAGTCATTCAGGACAAACACTTTTACAAGTATAGAAGATAATGTAATGCTAAGCAAAATAACAAGTGACTCGCTCCGGGCTTCGTCCGGGATGCATTTTATTATATACACAAACCTTCCTCGTTTTCCATAAGTGAAAACCGAATTAAAATCGATTGAGCGGTTTTGGAGTACATAGAGGACAAACATACTTACATTGATTTTTATTTGTATAGACAAATACATGCTTTATTCAATACTAGCTGGTGCCCGTGACTTCGTTCGCATTCACAATGTTATATAGCCTAAAACTTTTCTCGATAAATGAACTATCCAACACAAGAAGAATTTTTCAATTCGAACCAGTAGTTCCTGAGATTAACGCGTTCAGCCAAACAAACAAACTCTTCAGCTTTATAATATTAGTATTGATATAAAGATGATAGACCGAAGGACAGTTCTCAATCTTCACCAATGGACATAGAGATTTGAAATTCTGACATAAAATATTTCTTTAGAGGATGCTGACATAATGACAAATGCCGTATCAAATCCCTGGTCTGCATCTTTTTATGCGAGTTTTTGCTAAATCATATATAGATTAGAAATTGTTGGTCAATAACGATAAAAGAAAACTGTGACATTCCCCTAGGATTGTCAATGGAGATGTATCAATGGGCTTTGAGACATAAACAATTATGTGAAGTCCTGTTTCTAATGATAGTATAGGCTATACTGTCAGGCTATATTCTAGGGCTATTTATGGGCTGATTTGAACAAAAATTCTTATTAGAAGCCAAATGAGATAGTTTTAAGACATTTTAGAAAAAGATTAATATTGTTAAGTACTTAATTTTAAAATACTCTAAGTAAGTAATTAATAAGTTATATTGACTTCTTTTATAAAGCAAATTATTATAATAGAAAATACTGCTTTAGTAACTATAATTTTCTGTATTGTTCTGACTGTGAACGAAAGGAATGAAGGGTACATTGACACTTGCGCAGCAAACTACATATATTGCCTAACAAAACATAGGCTTAACGATATTAAAGGACTACCCTCCTACATACGCTTAGACGACAGTCTAATAATAACATTCAGTATAATAGCGTGTATATTCTGAATACCATGTATACATTAATTAAGTACGAATAATTAAATGTCGATTCTGATAATTTGTCGTAATTATATTGACTACCTTAATATAATATTATATTGAATGTATGTCCTTTTCAAATGAGTGTGTTTTAAAAAATAAATCATTAAAAATTATGTCAACATTTCAATAGTCAAATTTCTATTTTCCTATTGTAAGCAATTGTACATAAGAATAACGATTTTCCAGGCACACGACCTCTATTAGCATTTAGTTAATTGTAGTGGTAATATAATACTGCGTTTCACACTCATAATTAGCCGGCCCGTTTGGTAGCCGTAACCACTTCCTTACTAAGAAACACGGTGAAATAACAGCGTGTGTATTTTTCGCTGAGTGAATTAATGACACACTCACCTTACACCTTATCCCTGATTCTTAGGATGAATGATCCTCTCCTTATTCCTTATTCTTTATCCAACAAAGGTCGCCACTTTGATCCCCTACGTGGAATAATATAATATTTATTCCACGTGGACGAAGCCGCGAGCACCATCTATCTAAAAATAAAGATCCAATGCTTGACAAAAGTATAATGTCAGGCGTCAATGTATGTGTTTCGTACGAAATCGCTTTACATACGAGTATTTTGTCAGGCGGTATTTTTTTATTTTTCAACACAGATGAAGTTGCGGGCACCAGCTTGTAAAAAATACAGTTAATGTAAATATTTTTTCGTACATAATAAAAGCACTTTTTCTCTTAAAAATTTAAATGAAAAATAAATTTCTTGGTAAAGAAAGGACTAGCATTTATTGTCACCTCGAGATCGTCGATCCGACCGTCTCACTACGCTCTCGGGATGATCGTGACGCTTCGTTTTCACATTTTATTGTTAAGAAAAATGTGATTATTCCAATTTTTTAAACTATTTTTTTTATTTTTTACTTCGTCCGCGTTTATCTATACAAATTAAAAAAATAATTAAAATCGGTTGGGCGGTGACAGATTTTATATATTATGACCACTTAAATATACTATTATTACACCATTAAGTTAATTACACCACTTGATAGTCAAAATTATCAAAATTTTTTTTTTTTTATTATACCTATACATATAAAATATTTTTTGAATTGGTTTGATATATTCAACGTGTGTTTTTACACGCCCGTGTGTTTTAACGACACAGCCACACTCCATTCTTTTCTAGTAGCATAAGTATTTGGATACATACACCACTACACGGATAATTTTCTTAAAACACGTTATAATGAAAAATGTAAGTCCAAAAAATAAGTGAAACTAAATTAATTTCCGTTTGTCCACAGATATTTTTTAAAACAAGATGTGAACTAAGTGACATGGAGGATTTGGAGTGCGCCAATTGCAGCTTGTATCAACTCAACGACAGTTTATACTTCAATTACACCAAAAATGCTACATTTATTAATAAATTTTATTTTTATCAGGTGAGAAAGATTTAGAATTATTTCATTATTTTGTTTAACAAAAAAGAATCATCCCTATATGCTTTGCAAGAAATAATTCATGCATACGAAGTCGGGGGCGGATCGCTAGTAGGTACCTATATAATAAATACGGTTCGCGTGATACTAAAAAAGAAATAAAACATGCATAACACATGCATACAATTACGTGAAACCCGTCTCAAAGATTGAACGTAATTTTCAAACTAAATCCTCATTTGGAACTCCTTTAAAATTAAATTTAAAAATAAAATTCAAATTATATTTTTTCATTCAATGTAAAATAAAAGAAACGCATAAACAACACGAAGAACGAAGCATAGATAAGACGATCTTCGTAGTTGAAAGCGCCATAACTGCTTCAAAACATCGTGTATTATCATAATTTCATCTTCACATACGTCCCGGAAAAACTGCTGGGACTGAGCAACAAATTCTAGACAATCTTGCAATATGTGAGATATATCTCACATATCTTATGCTATAAATGGTATACATATTTGTATTCCCCATTATTTGTACATATTATGTATCTACTAAGCTAAATTTGTATGGAAAAACGATTAAAAATGTCATCACAGTGGTAAAAGAATTCATAGTGGTCATTTCATATTAGTTTTGTATATCGCTCGTAAGATTTACTTACTCGTAGAGGAGAGATTTTTTATTTTTATGATTTTTAGATTGATTTTTAGTTACTAACTAAACTAACTAAAGTTGTTAACTAAAGCCGACTAAACTAAAGCTGTTAGCTACGCTTAAGACGTTTTAGCAGAGAAATTGCTAATATGGAATGGAATTATTTAAATAGTGTAATTTTTACCGATTTAAAAATGGTGATTTCTTTTCCGTGTACTTTTGGTAATAATTATCCTGCTTAGTAATAGTCCACAAGTTATTTTTGCGAAGTATGTCGTTTTGAACGTGTCAATGTTTTATTTAACACGAGAAAGGACAGAAAAGGGGCCCTTGGGAGACATTGGCGCTTTGAAGTAAAATTCACAAAGCCTATGAACCCAGTTTTAATGATTACGTAGTACCGCAAAGTTCCTATTTACTTAAAATTTATACCAACAACTATGAAACTTTATGATTATGATAATATTTTAATACTATGAAGCTAAATAAGTTTGATGACTATAATAAAAAAATGTTAGAACAAAAACTAATACTTATCTCATTTTAATCCTACTAATATTATAAATGCGAAAGCTTGTAAGAATGTATGGATGTATGTTTCATAATCTTTCACGTAAATACTACTGAACAGATTTGAATGAAATTTAGCATACATATAGTATATTATCTGAATTAATATATATGATACTTTTTATCCTGGAAAAATGTTAGGTTCCTGTAAGATTTTCAAAAATCGAACTATACTGTGTACAAAATCGCAGGCACAGCTAGTGTTAAATAAGTATAAAAGTGAAAATTTAAAGTGCATCCTTGCAGTTAGTTGATTTTCATTTAAAAACTTCATTTAAACAAAACAGCTAAGAGTTGTAGCTTCATCACCAAATTGAAGTCTCTGTAATCTCTCAATTTGAAAGCTTCAATTAAATCTATACTACTGAATATCTATACTAATATAATAAAGCTGAAAAGTATGTTTGTTTAGTTCGACCTTTTGCAGGGTACTCAACTAATTTAATACATTTCTACATATTCTATGATGTATTCTAATTCAATTTTATGCTTGGTTCTTTTAGACTGCACAGCTGGCGATTCTATGGGCTCTATTGGTTGCAATCGTCGCAGGCAACGTGACAGTAGTTTTAGCTCTTTTATTGACAAAAACAAGGAAGAGTAGAATGAATTTCTTCATTATGCAACTAGCTGTAGCAGGTAATTTAAACATTGTTATGTATTTTATAAACTGTTAATGATATTTACTTGTTAATGATGAACAGCCAACTTTGAAAAGATTTTTCCCAAAGTTCGGCCGGGAATTGAACCCCGATATGAATACAATGGTTATTTATTCTTTTCACCATAACGATATTATGTATGTGAAAAATGAAAATATACACTCCACTATTTTTTATAACTTCCTATTTTTGAACGTATAATTCTCTATACTTACCAAGTAAGTGTATGTGTGAGGGGATATTATATTAATATAACTTAATTGAAATTCATGGGTCGAAATATAGGCCTTTAAAGCATTTTTATTGCCCGCATGACGTTGTCGTACCTTTTGCAGATTTATGGGTGGGATTAATAAGCGTCCTTCCAGATTTGGTACAACGCATGACCATTTCGTGGCTCGCCGGATCTCTCGCGTGCAAACTGATGAAATATTTACAGGTAATATTAATCATTATGTCAATATACAGGATGAATGGAAATCTGAAGAGTTAGTAAAGCCTTGTATTTTCAGTTAAATAAAAGCTATAATTACTTTTATGCTTTAAACACATCAGTTAATTCGTACCCAGTCAAACATCTGTAAATCATTGTGATTGGTTGTATTCATGATGCTATTCTTAAAAAACATATATTGCAAGGAAAGCCAAAACTATATTAATTCCTTTCTGGATGATCGGTTCCTAAGTTTGTCGCTTCTGTCGGATGGAAAATAAGGAATAAGTTATTTATTATTATAAACCGCGCATTGCGTAGACATACTTACTGCTGCGAAAGTAAGAAAAACCAGCGAGTGATTTGAAATTTAAAATCAAGGGACGTCCCGTGTCTTCGAAGATTGTTGATCTGAGGTCACTGAGGATACCTCATTTTCCTTCAGCTCCTGAAAGCCAGAAATAGATAACTATTACAATTCCACATAAAATCGAAAAGCACTTAGAGGTGCAGGTTTGACCTTGTCTTTTCCATATAGGCAGCTAAGCATACTATGTATCTATATTTTTTCCTCCGAATTACATCCGCAAAATTATTGAAACAAAAAATGCATCTAGCAAATTATAACATCTCAAGCTCAGGTTCCTTAGGTGTACTACAATGCTAATTTACCGGCCAAGGTAATAGCCAGCTCATGAGTCGTCAGTTTGTTTATCAAAGCGTTTTGCCAAAATCAACAAAATTTTTAGAAAATGTCTTCATAGGAATGCGACAAATAAATTGTTTTAGTGTTGGTAGATATGTCCTCGAAACATATTACAATGCGCATTTTATTGCAAGCGAAGTAATTTTGAAACCAATTTATCTACATTTATATTTAGACATCGTTATCTGTGAAACTTATGAGAACGTAAAACCGTATGTGATTGGTTGTGAGACAGATTGAGCAGAAACAAACACGTCTCATGCAGTTCCAATTGCTGTGAGATATGACCACACTCGACTGAAGTTGTAAGATCAATGAACCGTTATTATTGAGAGCTACTAACTTTGATACACTTGTAGGTAGTGAGAAAAGGCTTTCAAAGCGCTGTGTCCCTTAATTGCGATATCTACGCCGTTAAGTTATACGTACATATTTCTTAAAATGCTCAATCAAACTAGGATTAACTTTTTTTTAATTAAAAGAGACTTCAGATTACTTGCTAGCAATTTTACGCGGTTCTGTTGCCCCATCTGTAATTTAATTCCAGAATTAAATTTCAACTAAGTACTTGTTATTCTACGCGAACTCTACTGAGATTCTTAAATAAATGAATATAACTATTTATTTGGTAAATACTATATTATTAATATTAGTGTAACAATTAATAGGATAAACTGCATTCCGCACTTATAAACTGGGTGGCAGTAACCACGTCCATAGTGAAATAACCAAATCTCTATCAACAAGAATCATTTAACTGTCGTTTTAAAGGAATCTTTATCATGACGCTAGGCTTTGCATATGACACTAGATGGCGCTGGAAGTAATCGCTTTTGTGTTTTTAATACAATAAAAAAATTATGACTGTGAAACTGCCTGTAACTACTAAATCTAATATCAATAACATTTTACAGATTATTTTATTTTCCTTTGTTGCAGGGTGTTGTAACGTACTCATCTACTTATGTCCTTGTAGCTCTAAGTATAGATCGATGTGATGCCATAACACATCCCATGAACTTTACTGGTAGCTGTAAGTACTTTCAACGTATTTTTTTTTTAAATGTTATATGAAAATTAAACATTATTTATTTATTTGAAAAGGCTTATCAACTAAAGACATACTTAATCACAATATACAACACTCACAGAAAGGAATATCACAAGTATGAATTTAAATTATAGGAAAGCACAACATTATTTGAACAATATATTATTTTATTTGGCTCTATAATCTTGTATAAACTGTCGATTCGATGTTATGTTTATTTTATTTATTTTACTAGTTCTGTACATGTTTGAACTTTAGTGACATTCATTTCAATTTGAATTGAAATAAATTTTATTAAATATATTAAGACTCTTAATATGGTTAGTTGCTACATATTCTGGAACTAAAGTGTTTTCCGAATATATTTTTTTGTACTAAGATAAAATTAAACCAAAAGAATCTTGAAATTAAAAATGTTTACTTAATAAATTTTCTTTAGTAAATAAGGTTTCTTTTTCTAAACGCAGTCACACTGAATTGAGTCTAGTACCTACCTACATTAGGGTGTCCCAAAAAAATAAAAGTATTTTTTTTCCAACGCATACCCTCTTATTTTGTTTCAATGATGTCAAAGGTATTATAAATAAAGTTTCACGTATTTAGAACCACGGCAACCCGTGCCGACTTGCATCGAAACTTGTCGGTACTTGTTTACTAAGGCGCGCGGGAGCCAACGTATTGATGTGCTTGTTGTTGCTTGTTTGTTTGATTAGTAAACGCATTGTTTTCATTCAGTCAACATGTCAATGGAGTTACGCAGTTCTAAAAAGGGGATATTTTTAATAGGGGACGTAAAACATCAAATTACCGGTTCAAAACTTCCCTCTAATGGATAGGTACTGGCAGTTCTGTTCTATAATATTCGAGAAGTTAATTTAAGTGTCAATGAAAGCGCCAATCTTACTATTCGTGAGTGCATTATTTACTGGGAAAAGGCACGTATACCAACTAAGTCTTTACCAAACTGTGTTAAAAAACTAGTTAACTTGTATCAAGTTTGGAGAGATTTGCAAAAAAATGCAAATAAAACTCAAGGCGTGTTTGTGCAGCGTCGGGGAGAATTTATTTCAAACTTAAATGATTTGTTTGATCTTGCACACGCCGATGCCCTTAATTTAATGAGGATTAATGAAGATAAAATCTTCCTGCAGCGCCGGAGGGAGCCAGGTCGGCCTGGTCACTTAGCTGGAGTGGATAAAAAACTGGCCGAAAAGGAGAAAAAGGCCTACGTTAGAAACATTGACGAGCAAAAGCGACGTGATAAATATTTGTCATCCTTAACTCCTTCATCACCTTCTTATAAACCACTACAAGAAAATTCGTCTTTTGAATCTGAAATAATGGATTTGCAAGAAAACTTGCCCACCTTTACCGAGAGCAAACAGTCTAACACTTCTATGAGGAAAAATTTCATAACTCCGAAATTAGTGGCAGCTTTAGATAGGTGTCAGTTAAGTATGCGAATTTCTGTATTTATTAATGAAGCAACTATTGAAGCGCTTGGACATAACACTGACGAATATCCTATAAGTAAGTCCTCAATTCAAAGAATTCGTACAGAAAAGCGAAAAGAGCGCGCAGAAGCTATAAAAGTTGATTTTCAAAACGAGGTACCGGATACTGTAACTGTCCACTGGGATGGCAAACTCTTACCAGCTTTAGATGCACGAAAATCTAAAGAAGAACGTTTACCGATAGTTATTTCGTACGATCATAAAGAACAACTCATCGCTGTGCCAAAATTAGAGAACTCTTCAGGAAACGAACAGGCACAGGCAGTTTGGAACGCTATGATTGATAGGAATCTTGAAGATAAAGTGCAGATTCTCTGTTGTGATACCACTGCTTCCAATACAGGTCGTATTAATGGTGCCTGTGTGCTTCTCGAACAGAAAATGAATAGAGAAATGCTCGTTTTTGCTTGCCGCCATCACGTCTACGAGTTGGTATTAAAAGGTGTGTTTGAAGCCAAAATTAGCCAAGTCACTACGAGCCCTGACATTCCACTGTTTAAAAAGTTCCGAGAAAACTGGAAAAATGTTGATCCCGAAAGGATACAGATTTTGTGTCAATCAAAAGTAAGGCTGTATTCAATCGACTCAAAATTGATGACAGTTTCCTCAACGAGTGTCCTGCTCCATGGTCGAATAATACCTCGTTTCAACATGCTAAGAAAAAGGTGCTGGCACTGAGAGCAGTTAACGATACGGCTGAAAGAGCGGTTAAGTTAATGCAAGACTCCCATGGCTTAATTACTGTGGAAGAGGAACAAAAGCAATTTTTATTACGTTGCGTACAAGAACACAGACAGGTATATCCGGATTGCAAAAAGCAAACCTTAAAAAGAAAATTTAGTAAATAATGTTCTTTTAACGATTAATACTTAATAAATATTATATACGGGTAAAACAGTGTTTCATTTACTGAAATACGTGTTAAGTTCTACAACCTCTCTATGGCTTCCATACTAACTTTTCATTCAAAGTTTGACATCAAGTCGGCACGGGTTATCATTATCCGATTGCCATAATATTTATTATTTAAGTCATTAGGGTCAAATGGAAAAAAAATAAGGGGTATGCGTAACTCCATTCGCAAAAAAAAAATTTGCCCTTATAGCCTGGGACACACTAACCTACATATTGGACATTGTGTAGTTATTGGAGCGGAGGCAATCACGTTATATTGGACCGACATAGACGTGCAAAAACCGAAATGAACCGAAAACTGACATTCCAATACAAACGTTGCTAGCGATATGGAACTCATAACTTAGAACCGAAATATTTGAAATTCTATTCCTTTTTCCTTAAAACTTTGAATAAGGATAGATCCTAATAATATAAATGCGAAGTTTGTATATGTTTGAATTATTGGATGTTTGTTAATCGGTAATGCAAAAACGGCTGAATTTTGGATGAAATTTGGTACACTGATAGTTTATTACGTGGATTAACATAAAATTCGAAATATTCACTTAGATATTAGTTGCAATATACTTAATATTATCTTGTGTGGTTTTTCTGTTGATATTTCATGAAGTTCTCTCCAGTGGTTGTATTAACAAAAGAGCTAATTACTTCCGTCAGGGCGGCGAGCGCGTGCTCTCATAATCGGCGCGTGGCTGTTAAGCTTCCTGTTCTGTGCTCCTATGCTGTTTCTCTTCGAGGAAGCCAATATTCAAGGTACGTTTTCAACTTTATTTTTGCCTACGGTTTCCCTCGTTTGAATTGTTAAAAAGTGGTCCAGTATTCTCTCAGTTTTCATCTATGTTCATATCAAATTTTATTAGTTTTATTAGGCGACAAAAGCCACCGACCATCAAAGTGGATCATCAGCCTGTCTGACACAATGCTCAATGTAAAAAGTTTTATGTTTATGTCGCATGCTAAAATTTTCAATGGACTAGTCGTGTGACTTTAATTTAATTACTTAGAGCGAATCTGTTAATACAGAAAAAATCTTTCAGTAGAGTTTATCGATTTTATAGTACGACGGGGCCCGCAAAGAAAACAAAGAACATTTTCTCTTCGTGGTTCTTTGATGTTTGATAATAACATTTTGTGGACATTTGATACAGCCATATCGCGTTAGACTCACAATGAAACTAAGCAATGGAATAGGTTAATGTTACTGAAATTCTTTGTTATCTGATAAAGACAAATAATTAAGAAATGGTCAGTCATAGACTAGCAGTTCATTTATGTCTTAATGTAAGTTTTGAATTTGAATGTAAACATGTAATTTTAATTGAAAATATGCTATAATATTTATATTATTATATTCCTAATAATTTATACTATAATAAAACAAAGGATCATATCTATCTTTATGTCTGTCTGTATGTATGTTCAAGATTATCTTAAAAACTACTGAATGGATTTTCATGCGGTTTTCGCCAATGGAACGAGCGTTAAACGATGAAGGTTTTTATAATATAATTAGAATAATAATATAATATAATTAGAATAATTAATAGAAAAAATTGCACCCGTGCAAAGTCGCTTATAGTGAATAAAAAACAAATAAAATTTTTTTTTTAATTTTGGTTAATTGGCTGGTCGACTTCTCTTACTTTGACGTTTTATTGAATTTAGAGGAACCAATCATAAGAGTAAACATTCAGGCCAGTTTGTGTAAGGGCCGGCACATTTCATTCGGTAACTTTTGTTGAACAACAAAGCTGACCCGAAGTACCTTCTACATATGTTCGACTTCCATTCGGCTTACCCGATCGGCAAAAGCACCCAGGTTTTGTTTAGTATATACACTGCGCGGGTAGGCCAAGAGACCTTTCTGCCGAACGTTCATCTACATACGAGTATATTACCGCCCGGCTTTGCCGACACGGCTGTAAGTATAGCAATTTGTCTAACGTATTCGATTCTACCGCCCGGCTATATATAATTATGTATAGCAACCCTAACGCATTATGGAGGTTATTTCTTTTATAAAATATTGTCGTCAATTATTCGGCTCAGTGAGCGTTTATTACCTTTATTAGAGCTTGATGTTATCTTTATTATCTGTACTCACTTGTGTTATGTTAAAGCGAAAAGTGTAAAGCAAAAGATAGATAGATATTTATGTATTTATCTTTTACTATAATTTTTTTGTTAAAGTTTATTAGTCTATTTATTAATTAATATATGTATATAGTTTATTTGCGAAATTCATACATTTGAAGATACGATGTTAGGATTATTTAAGTTAGGATAACATTATTTAATATAAATTTCAACTTTCAAGTTACATATCTTCACATTCGAAACAAAATAATAAACATTCATTTTTAGTTGTTTATTACTTATCCTAAATAAATCTATAGTTCTATTGGTAATAAAAACTTTAATACCAATTGAAAATAACGTTATATTGAAAATAAATATTTAAAACTAGGTACTCCTCAATGCTGGTCCGGTATCAGTAAACTACAGTGGAGAATTTGGATGACCAGCGTATTTCTGTCACTGTTCGTGGCTCCAGCCGTCATCATATCAGCTTGTTACGGTGTCATCGTTGTCACTATAAGACAGAAGAGCCGAAGGGTGTTGGGAAGAAGAGCGACTGCTACCAGACAATGTAAGTTATAACACTATGTTCGAATCCCGCTAGGGGCAAATGTTTATGTGTTAACATTTACTTTTGTATCTGAATCATGGATGTTTGTATCTATAATATGTATGTATTTACAAAAAAAAAAGTTATTTATGTAGTATACCAACTGTCTGGTATCCATAATACAAGCCTATACTTGCTTAATGTGGAACTAGATGGTTCTATGTGGAATGTGTAGAACTACTAAATTTATATTAATTTGAACTACTAATTTAGCGCGTTTTGTTGTCATTTTTACATAAAAGCGATCTTTACATTAAAATAAATAAATAAATAATAATACTCAAATACACACACAAATTTTCAAAATAAAGCAAATGCTTGTACTTGTATTGTACTTTGTTCATCGTGAGTGATCCTTTGTAAATTTCTTTTTTCTCTATCATTTTAATAACTTTTCTAAGTATGTATAAAAAATAGTTTGAAAGTTATTTTATTAATCATATTACTGAAATGTTGAACGAAGTAAGTAGTTTTTCTTTCGCCCGCTTGTCAACTTTGACCGGTAGGTAAATTGATGAGGGCAAAAACTGGAGAAAAACGAATCCAGCGGAGAAACTGAACAGTAAATTTTCAATATCAAGTAATTATCTGAGCATTTATCTTTTTCTAGTTTGAACACGAACAAATAATGAGATGGAATAAAATCAATCGTTTGAGACGTTTCAAATTTTTTGTTAATAGAAAATATTTT
Organism: Synanthedon myopaeformis; assembly: GCA_944738685.1. Lineage (NCBI taxonomy): Eukaryota > Metazoa > Arthropoda > Insecta > Lepidoptera > Sesiidae > Synanthedon > Synanthedon myopaeformis. The sequence goes on from OX122919.1 coordinate 9,350,211, forward strand.
TAAAGTGGCCATTTAAATTTACATATTTATTTGTTCATAATGTTCACAATATTATTAATTAATGCAAAATTAAAGATTTGTGGCTTTAAATAAGTCAAGTTGGAAATCTTCTTTTTGCACTTTATGCTTGTCTAATTTACACCAACGGTATCTGCAGTTACTCTGCTTACTTTTTTTAAGCCACCCAACGAATTTTGACACGGTTTTCAATTATTGATAGAGCGATAAACAGGGAAGGTTTGTATATGTAATTTACAGAAAAAAGAAATTGCATCTCTGCAAAGCCGGGAGCTGATCGCTAGCACATAATAAAATATGTTGTCTATTCTATACAACAAAATAATATGGTAAAGTAAAAATTATTGTTTTAGACAGCGATGATTTGGATAGCAGACGAGCCAGTAGCCGCGGCATCATTCCAAAAGCGAAAATCAAAACAGTTAAGATGACATTCGTTATTGTTTTTGGTAAGTGCCATTCTCTTTAAATAAGTACATACAGGTTATATATACTTAGATATGTATATGTAATCGTTAAATATTTAGCTATGTTTCTATTTAAATATAAGCAATTTTAATACTGGTGTTAGAGTGTATCAGATTCTGAGAATAGGGAAATGTTTTGCTAGTGAAGTAAACTTACTTTTAGTTTTGGATGGTGTTTTAATAACAGTGTTTGTAGTGTTAGAACGTGGCGAAGAACGTCATAATCCCAATGCAGGCATAACGTATAATTTGTCTTAACAATAAAATGTTTGTCCACAGATTAACTCGCTAGTAAGAAAAGTAGGTACTCTAATTAAGAGTACTTTCTGTTGCTTAGGTATAACGCACAATCACTCCTGGTTTATTCAGTTTTCTGAGAGTATGCAGCTGTAACAGTACATAACACTATCAGAATACTGGTCAAACCAGGATTCATCACTCATCATAAATATAATAAGTAGTTAGTGATTATTTGATTAATTAATCAAATCTAATCTAACTTAGAGTAATTTTGTTACTAGCAAGTACCTAATGAGTAGTAAGAATACTCAGTGAAGTATTTGTTTCGTTTCGACTTTAAAAAATGCTCCGGGACTTGCGGAGAAATAGTATGGGGTTATTAAATGTATAAAAAATTAATTCTACTTCCTGCAATTATGATTGAACACTCCTTCTATAGATTATTTAATATTCTATGTTTATGTTATATGTCCTCTCAACCAATGATAAGATTACATTATTATACCTACATCCACATATAAGTCTACATACTTATATGTGGAAAAAAATATAAGCTAATTTCTTCTAAACAACCCAACGAATTTGTGAAACTCGTATCAAAATACGAGTTTCACAAATGGAAAAAGCGATAAACTCTCCATCTAAACTAATATTAATCGCTTCTTAAACTATGGAGTTTTATCGCCCATAAATTAATTCATTCCCTTAATATTAAGTACTTATTTACACGAATCAAATAAAATCGAAGGAAAATAGAAGCCAGTGGTTTGAGCACATTCAAAATTGTGAATACCGTTCACGTAGCAACAAAGTTAGTTAGTGAGTCAGTAATACTTTTACGTCCCTTTTATAAATGTGTTTGACATCTTTGTGATACTATAGCGTTGCCTAGCAACGGGATGTCCATGCGACTCGCATCGTAAATATGACCCATAAAAAGAGGCCAAGACTGACAACCCTCTCCCGGTGGTATGCATTTAATAATGCGAGGTTGGTGAGCAAAATGATATGTCCTATTTACATAAATTGTGGTAGTTTATTTCTATTTTTTTAAATGTAATTTATAAGAAAAATAGAATAGAGATCATACAACATACTGATGGCAAAGTTAAAGCTAATTGTGGTAAATAAAAACCTTTAGAATTTGGTTTTATTATTGTTTTGTTTAACAATGAAACACTTTCCTATGACAGCCTCCTCATAAGCTAGCACAGTCATATTAACAGACGCAACAGGCTGGAAGTTTATTTCTAATTTGTTTGACCATCATAAAACAATAAGTGTAACTATAACAATGAAGTAAAATGGAGTCAATAGCTATAAAGTTTTATAACCGACCTTTACAGAAGTTAATAGTGTTTTCTTCCATATTCTACAACTGTTTTATGTCTACACATAAAAATATATATGTTGAAGGAAGAACAGATTTTCGATCAGATACTCAGATCAGATACCTAGACTTATAACAATGGTCGACTTAGCACAATCTAATCTGGATTTGTTACCAAAAGTACTTTTTTTAAAATAATATTTAATAAATTTGATTTTTGAAATTCGCATCAAAACCCGTTGCGTGGTTTAAGAAGAGAGCGGCCAATATATAAAATAGTTATTTGTTCAACTAGAGAGCAAAATTGTTTTTTGCTGCGAGTGCCGACTTATCACGAACTAGCGAAGTAGTCTAGAATAAGACTACTGAGCGAAGTGAGTGATTTAAAGGCAAGAGACATAAAAAAATTTGCTCTCGTGTTAAACATACAACTTTTCACCTCAACAGCGAGAAAAACGTTATTAGGTCATCTTTAGGTAAGAAAATTAATTATGACAATTTTAAATATTACGTTTATTATAGCTAACATTCACCTAACCAAAATCGCATAAATTATAACTAAATTAACAAAAATGTTAAAAGTTGAAAGTAAAATTACTGCAATTTGTAAGATTAAGGGCTCTTTCACCATGTGTCAAGTAGGCTAACCGCCATTTAAAGTCATCGGTAACCGGGAATGATAGAGATGATATACTCGTACCTTTGTTTGTACGGTAAAAGTCCCAAACATTAAAAAGAAAATAATAAAAAAAATCGCCTATCGAAGGATGCAGTAAACCGAGTGCATAATTTAATTATGCATAACATAAAATTATTTCTAAAACTAACTAATGGTGAAAGAGTACAGGTAAAGGTTACAGTTTTTTTCGGAACTGTGATAGTCGTATTATTTATTTGCATGTTAGGTAAGGGTCCTGTCTCTATGTTTGTACGAATGAAATAAGTCGTACGAATGAAGATATTTTTCATGGGACTTTTCTGGAAGAAAGCTAAGTTCGGCATTTGAAACTTGTTCTCTTAATTCTTCTGGAGTTAGACCGTACTCATTTTTTTTTATATTTACCAAAACAGTACAAAAACACAAAGAATAATGCTGAACCAGTTTCTGAACGGCTGTGAAACTATCTTCACAGCTGGGCCAATCAAGTCGGCTATGGCTGGACACACTAAGAAAATCAAAATTTTATTCCTGTGAGTTAAATCGTGTGTTCGAATTTCGAATCACGCTTGCATCAAAAATCGATTTTGCTGCGAGTTTTTAGGCACCAAAAGCACCCTTTTCGTGCTGGAGAGGTGAAAAATATTATATATCGTTGGTATTCAAGAGCCCAGCAGTAGTTATAAAACTATAAATAAATTACCTATTTTTTATAGTTTATTTTTATATTTCTCCATTTTATATACTCACTCAAGACAGATCTTTAAAGCGAAAAAAGATAAAATCGATGGAAAAAGACTTGAAATAGCATTGTAATAACGTAGCTAGCTGTCACGTCGGTACTTTCACGTAGTTTTCGAGTATGCGCAAGAATCTTATAAATTCACAATTTGAATCGTGACCCGACTGGCTTAGCGTTTATTTCAAATGAAATTGGCGACCGCATAACTTATTTTAAATGTCCTTTAAACTGTCCAGTGATGGGGCTGAGCAAAGCATTGTTCACTTGTTCACATCTTTCTTTATGACAGTCACTGTGACACACCGATGTCGCGCCCACTTATAGCGTTCTCAATATAATATGTAGTAGCTGAAACCATGAATCTGTTCCACAAGGGTTAGTTATGTTGTCTCATATTCAATTAAGTAGATAGATGAGCAAGGTTGTATTCCTCCTCTGCTGGATGTAGACCTCTCCCATGACTCGCCACCTTCGCATCCAGCTTTCTGTCATCTGTCATCCAGCCGCTTTCTGTCTGTCCATCTGGCCGCATCCTACGCTGCGCTTTAAAATTCGTTCAAGGTTTGGTCAAGTCAATCAATGATCAAGTTCCAATATAATATTAGGCTAACCTGTGAAGATATTTGTATAAAAAAATAAAATAAATAAATAAATAAATAAATAAAATTGTTGTAGAACAAACTAAATATGCATTTTATTTGTTTATGTAAAGAGTTTCAAACGATAGGATCTACTTGTAGACTCAAAGGAAATTAATATCTTATTATATTGATCTCAAATCTTTAGTTATCAATTCTAGATTTAAGAATAATTATTGAGTACCTCTGTTAGAATAGGTATGTAAACCCAAAAGGTTTTTGACAAGTCATCTTCTATTGTATGTATTCTATTTTATAATTGTTTAAATACATGCTATTTTTCTTATACATCCATATATTATGGGAATATAAGTGTATGTAGGATACGGTACTAATAAAAAATATGAATGAGTTATATCTGTCTTGCAGCTCATACTATTAATTGCCACACCAGTTTCTTTATTGGCTGGTATAATAAGTAATTATTTAACAAGTTATTAGCAGTGAATTCACCTTGTGAAAGTTCCAACTACAAAAGGCTGTTATAGATAATTTTGAATTTAATAAAGTATTTTAATTGGTCAGTGTTCGTACTGTGCTGGTCGCCGTACATGATTTTCGACTTGCTGCAAGTGTACGACTACGTGCCCGACACTCAAGCCAACATCGCCATTGCTTCGCTCATACAGAGTCTCGCCCCGCTCAACTCAGCTGCCAACCCGGTCATCTATTTCATCTTCTCAAACAGAATATTTATTAGTCTCAGGTAAGTTTGAAGCTGTATTTTAAATTACATAATATATCAAATTGCCTATATGTGTAACAACAAAGAATCATCTAAGTAGGTATAATTTACAGTGCTATTAAGTTTTCTTAGTAAAAATCAATAATAGCAAAATAATCATTGACAAAATTCCAGTGTAATCAAGATTATATATAAAACTACATATACCTATGTTAATATGATATATGAATCTATTATGTATCTGTGGTATATTATGTAAAGAAAATGACCTTTTGAACTGTTAACGAGTTAATAAACAACAAAAAAAAGATGTAATAGAAAACCATGTTAAGTTTTAATAAATCCTACGAGCGAAATGGAACAATATTTACTAGTGAAGGCAATTATTTAAAAAAAAAATAACCAACAAATATAAATTATTATTTTTGATCAAATAATTTAGACGCAGTTCCCTTGACTATCATTAATTAAATCAAATCAAATTAAATTAATTTCATCAGGGTATGGTTCTCTGTTCTGCATTATCATAAATTCCCTTCAGTGAGCGTCAGAAGAAAATTTATTGAAAATCGGACACGCTGTTCAATATTACTTGGTATTAGAGAGGATTAGGATTAAAAAAAAAATATTAAAACAAAATTACTCAGAAATTAAATATTTTTATTTTTATAGAGTTGTTCATGATTTGACCCGATATTACCGATGCTTTTTGACGTATTGCAATTGTATCTTTTAAATGTGGCAGGGCACACTGTGTTCTACATTTATAAAGATTAAACAGCCAGCCTAGAGCCAGTGATCATTCCAAAATATAAAGTTGCCATGAAATAATACTGTTTTCCATTTAATATCAAATGACACTTAAGGAATATATGAAGGGATAACTTAAAAAATCTGACTCAGTAAAGTGCACATAATTCACATAACTTCAAAGAAGTTTGTCAGTTTAAATGATAAAATTCATATCAATGTTTACCTGAGTAAGTTAACCAAGGAACTGTAAGCCCACGGATACAATTGATTTATATAGGTAGCGAACTTTGAAATGATTTATTAAATTTTGAGTCAACTTCTCTATAGACAAAGCTGTCGTTCATCTGGAGTCCCCACAAGCGTTCATTAATTCAGAAAGTTGAGGCTCGTCGCTTGTCTCAAAATTGTCAATTCTTCGGTAATTGCTGTAAATCCATTAATTCCACGCCAATAGATTTTTCTAGAGGCCATTGTTCTTGTACAGAATTCTTTGGGTCTATTCTCAAGAAATATTGGTTTATTTCAAACTGTTATTAACAAAAAGTAACATGTACAATATATGATATGCAGTCTTAAATTGGGCAGCCTATCTTTGTGTCGATAATTCAGTAAAGGGTGTCATATCAGTTAAAAAATAATGTGGAACTTACTTGATGAAGATCATACGTGCCAGGAATATTTACACAAGTATGCTTCATAAACTAAAAATTAACAAATTCCCGGAATAAACATCTGTTCAAAAATAAAATAATCACAACTAAATTTTGTCTGTCTGTACTTGGGAAAGAAAAAGGCAAACCGCTTTCCAAGCGAACGGATCCTTGATAAAAGCCGTAAGCGTAAGCAAGTTCATACATTAACTGAGCTGAGCACCATACACTTTACAATTTGGATCTTATATAAAGACACGTGCAAATAATATGGCGAGTCAAATACTTAATATTATATTCCATTCTGGACTCGCCTTGCTTCATGTCAATAATTATTGTAACTCATATGTCTAGCGAACAACCCAAGCGATATTTGATACACAAGGGAAATCTTGGTATCCCACAAAAAACTAAAATTACTACATATTACTATTTATTTTATTATGACAACCTACATTTAGCAAATAACATTACATAATTATAAAATACTAGCTGGTGCCCGCGACTTCGTCCGCGTTGAACGATGAAAGGTACCATATGTCCTTTCTGGTGTCCCAGACAACGTGTATGCAAAATTTCCTGGTGATCGGTTCAGTAGTTTTTGCGTGAAGGAGTTACAAACTTCCATACATCCAAACATACTTTAGCGTTTATAATATTAGTACGGATGCATATCGCCTTAAATAGCTTATATCTTGATAATTAAAATTTCTACTAGCTTAAAAATGTGTAGATTCTATATCTACTTGAAGTTCAGTGTCCAATACTCCAACAGCCATCCATTGTACGACTTTCAAATATATTCGACCTATTTTTATTGGAAGAGTATTTTTGTGAAATATAAGTCATAAATCAGTCGTTTTTGGAATAACTTTAAGTACCCTGTTCAGTTTCAGTCAGTCGTAAAACAACGTTGACAAGAAATGAAAAATGCTGTTAACACAAATAACACGAAACAAACAAAAAGATTTAATTGTGTAAACACAATATATTTTTTGTTTATGTCCTAAAAAAAATTAAATTTAGACTATTTTTTTAACTCTGTCGAGTCTTTGCATAGAGCTAGTTAAATAAGTAGTTAAATCCAATTGATTTGTAATTTAAAGTGATATTATTGTTTAGTTATTAGCTGGGCCAGTCAGTCAGCTTTATAATTTTATCAGGATTAATTGATCGCCTTTCAAGGAATAAAAATGTAATGTCTAAAATACAACGCCTGACATTATACTTTTACCAAGCTTTGGATCTTTATTTTTGGATAGATGGTGCCTGCTGCTTCGCCCGCGTTGTATATTTAGCCTATGTCCATCCTGAAATTCTGTTCTAACTATTGGTGATTTTTTAAATCGAAGTCGTTCCTAACGACCTCGTTAAAACATTAATCCAAGAAGCACTCGAAACGACCACTCTCAACTTTGAATGGTGTGACATTATATGATTCTGTAGAACATAAACCAAGAGCTCTCTCAGGTTTCTTTTATAACGCGATTAAAAGTTTCTTCATTCATATCGAAAGTAGCACAAAATGCAATTCCATTACTCATAATTTTTTGATAAAAACGTGCCGGGATTAGGACGATAAAAGTAATGTATAGATATATTTTTTTATTATACTGAACCAAATTTATGTTTTATATTTATGTAAGTGAAATTATGATCAGACTGATTATTATTTGTTTAATAATCTAATTTTTTAATATATCAAATAACTGATAAATAAATGATTATAAATAACTTACTTTTTTAACTCAGTTCATATTTTTGATCAAATGAATGGTAGCCTTACTAAAAAGAATTTCGGAAAATGGAGTATTTATTTCTCTATAATGTATTTTCTTATAGAGAAATACAAGCGCTATTATTAAATTGTTTTGCTAATAAACTACATTATATTATAATTATATGAATACTATATGAAATATTCTAACAGAAACGTGCCGCCATATAAGTGGGTCTGGTGTTGGGCGGCGGCGCGCGGACGGGACAGCCCTCACCACAACGAGTCTCGGGCGCATACCGAACTACTTACTTCATCACACCGGCGCACCAGACACGACCTCACACTAAAGGTTAGTTTAGGTAGAAGAATACAATCACTATACCCGCGGACGAAGCTCCGAGACATCTCCTCGTCCAAAATTGTTCAGTGCCTTGTAAACACGGCGCTTACAACCTCTTCATCGCGACAAAATTATACCCTAAAAGCGATTTAGTGTAGGTTGTTCAATTAGACTTTATATCTATTTTAATTTAACACTGCAGAGTATTTAGTTAAAAACCTAAATAACTATTGTCAAAATTGATACGTCAATGAATTTTTATAAAGGGCATTTTCAAAAATTTCAAGAAAACTTACTTTGATAAATTGACTTTGTTAAGTGATAACTTAATAAAAAATTCCTTATTTTAGTGCGACGTAAATGTCATATTATTTGTTAAAATGCAATCCTACATGTGCTCAGCGCTATTTGGATACGTGTAATATAAATGGAATATATTAAGGCCTGGCACTTAACAAAAAAAGAATTCGTGAAAATGGGTTGTCCTCTTCGTGAGTTGTATAAGCCTTTTTCTCTCCAGGTAAAAGATGACAGCATTAAGTTTTCAAAGCAACGTTTGAGCTCGTGCCATTCGAACAGTAACTCGAGAAAAGTTCGCCTACATTTGCCGGATCCACATCAAATCAACAACAATTGTCATTCGCAGCCGAACAGGAGGAGGGAGGACACCTATCTGTAATACGGAAACACTAATTAAGCTAGGCAATAAATCCAGCACACTATCAGTAAACTCTGAACAATTACTAGACGAAATGGGACGTTAAATAATGGGAGCTTCAAGTAAATAATATTTTAGAAAAAAAATAATTATGAAAGTTCATATTATAATTAGAAATAATAAGATTTCGATTCACTTCTCTGAGAAAGTGAATATTACGGACCTATAAAATGTTTATTGTAACTAAATACTTATTCATCGTCTATGTTTTTATTTATTTTCTTTTTTAACGCCTGATGCCCGACGCAAAAACAGGGTATGGGTGTATCTGTGTGTTTGTCTATGGAATCATAGCTTCCAAGCGAATGGACCGATTTTGATCCAACTGACGTGATCGAGATGGTTCTTAGCGAAACCTTATGAAGATCCTGTTCAGACATTTGAAGATCATCAGCCCATTTCTTAGTTGACGAATGGTTTTCACTAACTTCGTTTGACGTGAAATTTGGTATACCGTCACTTTGGTCGGTGCTTCGGTGGTATTTCCATGCCATGGTAAATCAAGTTTACCATGTCATGGAAATATCTGCAGTATCAATAAGTCTGCGGGACACCCAACTCCTCAGCAACTTACAGCAAATATAACGTTTTTGGAGCTCAATAGAAAGTCAGGAGTTAGTTTATAATTTTAACTATAGCTTGTCATTGATTAAAAATTGAATCAAATTAATTTTAAATGTATATTTTTCGAGAATGGCAGCTAACTACACATTATAATAATTCCTAAATGTATTATGGTAAGAAGTTGTGAAATTTATATATTTGTAATTGTATTGTATGTAAACCAATTAAGTTAAGTGTAAATATAAATCTTAATTTTAATATTTAATACAGATACTATCACATGTACGTACGTACACAGATGGTACATAGTGACGTCAATATTGTTGTAAAAGTTAGTTCACCTGATTACCTCTAGTACCATGTTAAATCCTACCTAAACAATGACGAATAATATTGATACTTATCTGTACGAAAATATGAAATTTAATATGTGTTTTAAGAATAATAGGATAATGTATTTCATTACATATTAAATACAAATTAAGAGGATTTTAACATATATTTGCTTGTTCATCTAATCAGCTGATTGGCCACTTGTTTATGACACGAGGGTTTATTACTTGTAATATAAGGTATATACCCCATTACTGCATTTTCTACAATAAATCTCAAAAATAACGTTAACCCAGCATGGAGAAACTGAAGAACCGGCCTATAATGTGGTTTAGAAATATTAAAAATCAGAATTTTATAATTACCTTTTTTCTGTGACTGTGTTATGTATATTGTGACAGTAATTTGTTTATCTCAAATGACATATCAATTTTTATGATTTGTAATATCCAAAATATCTACGTTGGAAATATATTTTGCTGCTCTTTAACATATTTTCAAAATTTTAATACACCAAATTTTTTTTTTTTTTTTTATTTATCGAAAAATATTTTTATGTGAAAAAAAAAAAATTATGTTTTAATTGTATTTATGCCTATGTAAACATGTAATTGTTACATAAAGAGAACGCCAACAAGGCAGCTGTTGACCGTCAAGGAAATACGTCTGTGTGGGCAGTCTAAGTAATTACATATTATATAAATTGACTATATACTTACTTAATTGAACCCTCAACATACTTTAAGCCTTATATTATATGTTTCAAAATAATTGTAGCAACTTAAGTTTATCAAATCGCATATTCAAAAATATGTATTATTCTAATGACTATTATTATTTTAAACAATATTTCTATAAAAACTGTGATATTTTTAGCTAACAATGTAAAAAAATTCATTCCCACTTTTTTGTTGTAAATATTTAAAAGAAAGCATTTTGTAGGTACTCATATTGACTAATAGGGTATAACAATATTTAACAAGGAACCCTCAATAGGTAACATTTGAAGTATACTCTTAATAAAATGATAAGAAAGTACAGGGACTAGAAGAAAATTGGCTACAATTTCAATTTTATCTATAATTTTTTTACGACTAGTAGATCTCTTGTACCAAAGAGTAAGTATTATAATAAGTGTTTTACACATATAAGTTAGTAAGTTAAAGATGTTAATATTAGACTTTATCAATATGTAAGGTTTCATGCATTTAAATATAATGAATGTAATGTATGAATGACTATTCGATTATTTAGAAGCAGCGATATTCTAAGAGGACGAATGCTTTGCTCTATAGGAATTCGATCTTCTTTCACAGCTGAAGCTTTTTATTTCATATGTGAATTTAAAAGTATTTGTCGCTTGAGTATATGTCCGAAAAGACATGTGACGTAATACTAATATACTAACAACCGGATGACATGCTCGTTTAAGGGTACTAAGATTAATTGCAGAGAATTCTCGAGCAAAGGAACAATTCCAGCCAGTATAACTTGCCCACTGTTGCAGTATATTTTTTTTTATTTATTTGCTACTTTATTACTTATTCGCTTTTGAAATTTGGCTTTGAAACATAGTGAGGAATCCTTGTGTCCCAGAAGACTATAACTCTTGAAAAATATATGAAGTGCTTAGCTTGAGAATGCCTTCTCACATTGATAACAAGACATGCGTCTAACACTGGGCTAGTATAGTATTGTTTTGTGTTATACTCCTCCATATACTCCAACTGTATGGTGATTGTACTAGTAAAGTACATATTATAAGTACTATAGATTATATAAAAAATATTACTCTAAGATAAAAAATTTAATACTACATTTGAAAATTGTAAATTGACAAAGAATATATATTTTTCTCTAAAATGAAAAAGAATCATTTAGGTAACCTGTGATTACAGTACCAGTGAGGATACTAATAACAGTAAAACATTTTAATTTATGAACACTAAATGCTTCATCAGCCTGTGTCTCTCCACTGCTGGATGTAGGCTTCTCGTAAGGCTCGCCAGCACGCATGGTCTTCTGTTTTTCGCATCCAGCTGCTTCCTGCGAAGCCCTTTAGGTCATCTGTCCATCTGGCCGCAGGGCGACCCACGCTGCACTTTCCACGTGGCCTCTATTCGTATGCTATGACTAAATGCTTACGGTTACAAAATAATTAATAATTGCACTAGTTCTAAAGCTCAGCTTATTTAAAGATAGACATGACATTGAAAGTTTGTTTCACTGAATTTATTACTTTAACAGCCATAAACCGTACAAAGTACTTTTGCGAAACAATGTAAGTATGCATTTATTTCATGGTGCCAAAATAAAATGTATTAAATGAAAGTAAACTCTAGCTATATTTTGTGTAAGAACTATCTTAATAGCATATAAAGTTATAGATGTATCGATTTTTAATGTAAAACGAATAAACTGTTTGTACTTCGTAAAGAGAAATATAAAAATAAAATGTACAAAATAAATGGTTTAATTTTATTTCTTTTTAATTGTTAACCTTTTTGACCAATAATTTTGGTAATTACGATATTTAAACTTAGACAATAAATCAATAAACGTTTATAAACATTTATCTCAGTCTTCTTGACTGAATTGTCTCCCTAAAGTCTTCTGCTTCTGTCGTTACAATCCGACTCATTGGCAAAGCAATTTGCCCAATTTGCAAAAATACGCTGTATATCTACTTCTATACTGCCTTCCCTTTTCTCTTAACCTCTAGTGATTCAAACATGAAGATTGCCAAAAAATAAGTGTTAGACTATTTTATATTGCTTCGTAAAAATATTGGTTGTAAATCTTCAGAACCGACCAACTTCGGCACTTATGTTGGATCTGGTTTCTGTTATAAATTATAAATAACATGGACTTATTCGATTCCGCCATCCAAAACGAGTATTGAATATTCGGATACAACATCAAGTAGGAGCCATTTTTTTTACAAAAGGAATCCATCATGGATACCCACCGGCCTGGGGACAAACCGGTGGGTCGGACTCCTGCCGCGCGATGGTAGTGGCACAGATTACCTAATAGGTAGTGGGGTAAACCTATCGATAGGCGAAGTTGCGAGTTCGCATGAACACTATTCTGCAACTCCGCCGATCAAGTATGTGCCTAGAGTAAGGGGTAAATAAAGATGAAACTATGTATATATTATAGAATAAAATAAATATAAATTTATAAGCGGTTTGCCTTTTAAATGAGGATAAACTTACTGGTCAGACTGAAATTCAAAATTATACACAATCGGGTATGGACTATACTAATGGCAGGTGCTTTAGTCATAAATTCGGCAGCCCGTAACAAAAACCGGCAGCAATGAACACTTTACATGTCTAAACCACGCAATGGATTCTGATATGGTTTCCATTATTGAAAAGAGCAATAAACGAGGAAGGTTTGGGTGTAAAAATAATTAAGTATTAATTTTAATAAGCATAAAGTCTGGTTATATTGAAATTCATATTCACACTTTCTTTTGGTGTCTAAGTATTTTTAACCTCTGACGCCTGACACAAAAACGGAGTGTTATATGTTTGACTTTCGTGTCTGTCTGTGGAATCGTATGAACTGATTTTGATGAGTTTTTTGTTTGAAAGGTGACTTAATCAGGATAGTTCTTAGGAATAATTTATGAAGATCTGTTTAGATGTTTGAATAACTGGGCTAACCCAGAGGTTCAAATGATGTGAAATTTGCTATACTGTTATATCGGCGGTATTTCCATGACGTGGTAATGACATGATGCTGCATCTAGTAGTCTGCGGGATACTCAACCCCTCAGCATCCTACAACAGATACAGCGTGTTTGGTAACAGTAGAACATCGGGGGTTAGTTAATAATATTAATTATAGCTTATGTACTCAGTAGATATGAAATTAAAGACTTTAACGACGATAGTACTTTTGACATTATATCCTATTACACCATTAACAATTTTGACGCCATCCATCTTATCATATTTCGTCTAGACCGTCGCCATTGTATCTGGAAACAAAATATCGCATAATAAATCAAAAAAGTAATCCAATATATTGTGAAGTTCGTTATGTGTAGCACAGGATAAATTTATATGTGGATATCTGTAACTGACAAATGACACAGTACAATAATAAATGTGCTAACTGCACTAAAACTAAACTAGGTGCCTTGTTACCTTGTTTTTCACTAACTGTGATATTCGAAATTAAATTATAGGTTTTTTTTTTTCTAATTTCGTCTAATTTTTTTATTCCGAAAACATTATCATCGTCACCGGACTGCTGGGCGAACCTATGCAACATTTGCTAGAGACCATTTAGTTACATGGTCAGTAGATTGCATCGTGATGGAGAATTACAGGTAAATATTTATTTAATGGCGGTCATGCTGACAGTCTATTTCTTGGTAAGGAACACCAAGACAAGTGAATGAGTGCTGCCTATTCTGATAGGATAAAAATACGAGTAATTGCTAATAAAAGATTAGCAAGGCACATGGAAATGGGCTCTGGTATCACTTACTCAATCAGCGAAACACAACAGAACACATGCTATTATTTCAAGGTCATCTCTAAGGAAGTGGTAACTGGCGCCAGACGGAAAATAAATACGGAATTATCTTCCATTAGTATTTCAAATGTGAACTAAAGATAAGATCAGAATGGATGCGAGGATTTCTCTCTAATAGAATTTGTAGAGACCCAGGCACAGTGCGTTGCGAAGTCACTGGGCTGGACAGTTCGTCTATCGACAGTAATCTCTCTCTCATGGAAGACCACCGTGAAATGAGTAAGGAGTGAAAGAGCCTATTCAGTTAATGTCTCTTTAATCTTCATCCTTACAAATATTAAAAATGCGAAAGTGAGTTTGTTTGTTGGTTTGCTACACTTTAACGCCATTACTACTCAATGGATCATCATGAAATTTTGCATACACGTTGTCTGGGACACAGAAAAGGAAATAGGGTACCTTTCATATTTATAAAAATTAATGAACCGAACGTTCATCTGAAAATAAAAATCAAAAAATCAACGCCACAAAAATATATGAGCAATAAGCAATAAAGAGCGCGGACTAAATTGGGGGCTAGTTCTTTATATAGGTCGGCAGAGCACTTGCAATCCTAACTGCGTTGCTTGATGGGTGATGATAGTCGCCTACCATGGATCTAATCACTACAAAGGTCTACTGTGAAATTAATCAACGAAGCTTTAGATCTTTAAATTCTATTAGACTTTTAACTTCATATATGCTTTCGTTGCTCACATTAGCTACCAGTAAACCAACAGTTTTACCATGTAGGTAACGTCTTAGAGTAGATAACGTACTTAAAATAGTTATATAAAAATAATGGCTACTTTCAAACTTTTCCACGTTAGTCTGTAGCGATACAGCCACGCGACATCCCCGCGTCACGGCTAGTTTCGCCAAAGTAAATGGGCCGTGTCGTCCCGCAAATGTGAAACTTGGAAATGTGAGTAAAATAAAGACTAAATTGCTTATAAAATTTACTGCTCATATTCAACATTAGTCCGAATATCTGTTACGTGTCTTCTTTCTTCAGCCATATTCATATACCATTGGTAATTCATATACAATTTATGACGGATAGTTAGCTTATAAATATCCGTCAGCGTAGGGGGTTGTCATAGAACACATAAGAAACTAATAGCTACTTCTACCACGTCATGTATGTTATGTAGTATAAGGGCCTCTTTCACCATGTGTCAAGTAGGCTAACCAGGAATGATGGTGATGATATACATTTGTTTGTACGGTAAAAGTCCCAAACATTAAAAAGAAAATAATAAAATAAATTCGCCTATGGAAGGATGCAGTAAACCGAGTGCATAATTTAATTAAACATAAAATTATTTCTAAAAGTAACTAGTCAACACTTTACTTGTAGTTGGTGAAAGAGGCTCTTAATATAATATTTTAATTATACAAAAAGTAAAATATCTTAACCTATGTACATTGTACACAGGTTGAAACGCCCTGTGGGCGGACCACGTGCTCGCTGTACTGATTACCTCAAGAGAATATATAGTGATTTACCATTAAGATGGAAATCAATTAAAAAGGGCTTTGTCCAAATGTGGACGCTTACAAAATATTATATTTCAAGTGTACAACGGTTGTATTAAATATACAAAAACATATAAATATAAGAGATCCATTCCAAAATTAATAACAGCCTTTTTGGAAAAATTCTCGAACAGTGCAACTTCATTCTCCAAAGAACTTGACAATATTTTTTTTCGAAAGCTTAAAACTAGTTCATTTATATCCTTTGCTAAAGAGTTATGTACTAAAATGGTTTAATTGTTAAGCATGAAACGTTATAGACAGAGAAAATCAATAACAAGTAATTTGATATTTATACTATAAATAATTGTATTACATTAATAAAGGTAGTCCCAAACCGTGTACAGAACAACGTCTAACATATAAACAAACCTCGTTAATGACTTGCGTCATTAATCTGTGCAAACATTATCACTATCATTAATTTTTTCCAAGCTATTAAACCTTCTGAATGTGTTCGACTGCTACATGTTGTGCTTGTTAAAGTATAAAGGAAAAGTTTTAAATTGTGAAGCTTAAAGAAGGTCAACAAAGTTTAGCTGCTTCAAGTTGAGCGTTCATATATTATTGGAAATTTTTAGGTAGCTTTTTCTATATGTCCACAAAATGAATAATTCCAAACAAGCATAATTCTTATGTTAAGGTGTCGACAGACAGGTCCACTTGATGGTAAGTGGCACTGGCGACTTTTTGACGATTAAGCAAAAAGTGCGTTGGCGACTTTTGGCGATTAAGGATAAGGTATTTGGAAGCATCCCCTACTCACTCACCGAAACACAATATGTCACATATTGTGTTTCTGTAAGGGTAGTTATTGCCGATAGACTGCTTATCTAAATAAAGATTTTCTGTCACCTTTGCACACTTACATTACTCTAGGTTAGATCTAAGATTACTCTATATATTAGCACTTTTAGGTTCTAAAAGTAGAAAAGTGCTGAAAGTTTAGTTCGAAAGTTTCGAAATCATAATATGATAAACGCTGTTAAGTACATCTATGGGTGCGGGCTTGATCCGCCAAAACACACTAGTTATGTTATTATGTTACTAGCTATTGCATGCGACTTAGCCTGCGTAACTTTATATTATATAGCCTATGTTACTCGATGATAACATAGCTTTCTATAGGTGAAAGAATTTTCAAAATCGGTCCAGTAGTTTTTGAGTTTATTCATTACAAAAATACAAATCTTTTCTCTTTATTATAATTATTATAATAGTAGATCATATTCTGTGTCACCTACCATTAGGTGAACTATCGAACTGCCTACCGCACTTTATCATAAAAAAGTAAAGTTCAGCAATCAAAGAACACGTCTAATAAACCAGTTCACATAAAGTGAATGTAGCGAAAAGTTTTTATCTGTTCCAATACACATTCGTGTTTATTTTTCTCTTCACATTTTGTTTCGTAAGGTGCGTACGTTTTCACGGATGATTCAATTGCCAATGTTCCCCTTGCTAACGATCACGCTACACGACTAGACAACTTGTTATTGGGTGCACTTTCTATTCAAATTCATTTCTTTCTTTTTCTGTAGGGTGACAATGAATTTAAAATATCTTATAAATGTAACATAATATGTGAAATCTTACAAATTTTAAGGATCCTTTTTAGTAAGCCACTTATAGTGATGTTAGGGAGACATTGTATATACTCGTAGTATTTTATCTAACTTTTATACGACACTTTTATCTCGTGAATTATAATAATATAAAGTATATAATAATATTATAAGGATAATGTTCTCATCGTCCTACAACTTTACCTTTACTTGCAGGCCGATCTTATGAACTTACATGTAACAAATGTTTTACTTACACCTTAGTTTGATAAAAGTTTTTTTTTTTTAAGTTAACCAAAAAATAATTCTACAAAGTTCAATTGAAATTCTAACGAAACGCATCTCACAAGACAGTGTCAGTGCCTAATTTATATTTTTTATTTTATATTTGCCAAATTTATTGACACCTTTCTCCCGGTTCCAGCAATCTAGACTGTTTTTACATGAACTGTGCTTCCAAATAATATAAATCTTTGTGTAGGGAAATTTTCAGACAAGAAAGAACTATGTATGAACCTGAGTTGCAGCTCGTCGTGTAGGAAATAAGTTATTCTTTCTCTTCTTTTTAAAAAAATAAGAGATGTTCAAAAACGCTCTGAACACGACAAACAACTTTCTAAGTAATATTTTGGAAACAATAGGAAATTATTTTACTTATTGGTATAAGATTCAGTTATTCTGTGTAATATTAGTGACAGTAATCACCTCTCCAGAAGACCACCGTGTCTTAGTAGTGCTAGTGCTGTTAGGTTTCATTAACACCTCGTCCGCCGTCATAACACCGGGCAACGACGGGAGACGTGCTATGTGTTTCTGGCATGTCTCTTCACGGCGCGGAGGTCACACTCCGAGCCTAATCGGGGGGAGAAGGTAGCGTGTCTTAACTTCACCTAACCCCCGCCCATAGACAGCGCGTTGGTTTTTTTAGTGGGTAGAACTCCCACCGATCTCCCCATGGTCGTTGGGGATCTGGTTCGCAGATTTTCACACGCGAAAAAAAAAGTTTCAATACCACCTATCCTTTATACTCGCTTCCCTTCGAACTTTCTTATGTTCATAGGTAACACAACCGCCTATACCATCTTGTCTTCATTATATTATATATTATACTATCCTTTATCCTCGCATAACTCTCGACTTTATTATGTTCATAAGGTAACATAAGAAAGTCCAGAGTTACTCCACTGTAGGAGTTAGAACCGCCTACAGTAGTGTGAAACATTGGGGCACTTGCCTACATTTAACATAATAAATGTACAATAAACTATTCGACAAAGTCGAACTGTCAGACTCGTTAATAATTTGAAAATAAATATATGCCATGATCATTAGTTACAAAATCATTAAATACCGATAATCATTAGGCATTATTATCGGTACTTATGATCTTAACAGAATGCAAAACGATCTTCTACGGAATATTTAATCAATACGGGTTCGTTTGTAATTTATGGGCGCCCATTCTTGACAGAGAAAACGCGTATTGTCGATAATATCTCGCAACACATAATCCTAAGGGCCAAGAGGTCAACAATCACGCCGTAAACCTTGGGACAGAGACCTCGGAAGATACTTTTATTGAACTATAAAACATTTTTTCTTACCGCTTTAAGGGGCTTTTCGCTGATTGTCTTTAATTTTAAAATGAAAATTTATTTTTAAGTATATTTTATATACTACACGATAAGTACACCACATGATCTCTTAACTAAAAAAGTATTCTCTAATACTAATTTAGATATTATTATTTAAGCTGTTTTCAGATAAAGTATTCCAGAACAATTTTGCCATTGTGATAAAACATTCGGCTCTAAGGGCTATGAAGATGGAGGTCTATTAAAAACTATTAAAAACGTTACTTGCTCGTCGATTATGCATTTTTTTTTTTTTTTTGAAAAATTAATTAAATTAATGATTTGTAATGCTGAATGATAAATTGATGTTAATGCTAAGAACCAAAAAAAATCATCGCATCAAAATTCTAAGAAAAACTTAAACTTAGACAAAAACGTTTAGTAAGAGCTAAACCTAGGACAAATATTATGTAAATTAGTAACCTAAAACTCAAAATTAATGGGCAATGTCTGACTAGTATCCTTTGATAAAGCCTTCACATTTTCACAAGTCCTGAAAAGGTTTTTACTGAAAAGGTACATTATAATTAAATCATTCAATCATTCCTAGTGACAAAATCAAAACGTACAACAAAAATGCTTTATTTCCTTTTGCTTTTGTTAACTAACAATGTGACTTTTTGCCTACAACAGTGGGCGCAATAAATCTTGACAACCATTATTGCAATGGAAAAGAGATTTATTAGAGTAACAAAAAAGTAATCATGAATCGTTCGTTTTCCCACCAAATGAATTGGATATTTTATATGTGTATATTACTTAGGATAATGAATAATAAAAAAAGTATGTTTATATTAAAATATACAAAAAAATATACAACAAAAAAAATTAAAAAAAAATTAAAATATTTTAAATGAACGCTTTGCTTCTTATCTTATATGTTATTGTACTTTCTTTTTTTTTTTTTTTAAATGATTAAGTTTCGAGTAGGTATAATGGTTATATGCATTATTTATTATTATTTTTTCTAAATTAACATCTAAAATGTGGCATCTGTAGCATTGTTTGTGTTACATGAGACGGTAGCCAGTTACCATCATACATAATGGACCGTCAACCTGTCTGTCGACCTTAACATAAAATAATAAATAAAAATAAATACGATTGCGTGATCCGTTTTTTTAATGAGAATACTAAGACCTTTTTTCTTTTAAATTAAACCTAACTTTTACAAACTCATTTAAATTAAATTCTAAAAATAAATATCGTGGATAACGTAAGGCAAAGACAATACAAAACAATAATGTCAACGTAACCGAATTCTCGTGTAATGTATTGTTTGTAATAAATTGCCGATATTTCCAAAATGTATTACTTCAATTATTACAAACTTCTAACAAAAATAATGGGAAATGGATGTTAAAATGTATATAAGACCTTAATTTATTAAGAATTTCGGCGATAAAATATTCTCAATATGGACGACGACAGAGGTAAGATAAATTGTAATATATTTTTGCAAGACTTATCGTGTAGATTTATGCTTGACAAAAAAAATTCTATTCATAAAAGATATTTGGTCCTAATTCGTTCTGGCCACAATGATAAATTTGTTGTTGTCATAATAAACATTACTGTTCAAGATATCTTAGGTAATCACAAAAATTATGTATTTTTTGTGTAACATGAATGAATGAATGAGATGGTAAGTGGATACCGTCATATATAAATGAAACTAGAAGGATACCCTGCCTGACGTCAGGCGTTATTTGCTATACTACAAAATTCGGATCCTATGCTTTTTAGACTTTAAATTAATTTATCATCTCCCTTTTTTGTATGCTCCCTTTTTGTTCAGTGATCTTTAAAAGTCAATATGTAATTCTAGATAATGACATTGATTATCTCCTTAATTTGACTGAAACGGATGAATCAAGTTCATCCTCAGATGAAGGATTGTTTGGCGCTATCAGTCCTTTTGTCTGCGAAATTCACGAGTTGGAGAAAGATGGGCCGGATTCAGAAAATACAAAACCAACACCAGGAGAAAAGGTCTGATCTGATTTAACAACACATCGTCTCAGATGTAGGACGACCACTGCTTTCCCCATAATTTTTCCAGTTGGACTAATTAAAAAATAACCTGGAACCAGCCTTTATCAATCGACAGACATTTATTATTTTAATGCATGAATTCAAATTTCAGCCTTTTAAAATAGTCAATTCACTGTGTATGTATTATCAGTTCGGAGTAGATCTAGCCAAAATATTGCTCTTTTCATTATAAATTATAAATCCATACAAGCTTAGTAAACATACATATGAACAAATATTCAGCCGTCAATATTAAGAATTCACTTTCTTAACTCGAGCTTACCAATTCAATGATTAACTCATTAGTTATTGGTCGTAGAAATACTTAAAAAAATATGACATTTCGGAGATATAATATGAAAGTTTAGATGGAAACAAATGACTGAAATTAATTTTATATCTAGTACAATTAATTTCTTAATAATACAAAATTTAAAAAGTGGACCATTAGCCAGTCTGTCGTATTTTAATATTTTAAAAAATTAACTGTTTTTCATATTTGAACTAAAGTACGATTTTGTTTTAGATTAAAATGAAGAAGTTAAAGAAGAAGCGTAATAAATTGGCAAAACAACGCGGCTTAACATCTTCATCCGAGAGTTCTCTTGCTCCTGTTATACATGAAGAGTCTAAAGAAGAGTTCTATGATGCCAAAGAAAGTATGCTGTCATCAGGTTAGTAAACATTACCAATGATTTTACTGTAAGATAAACAAGTGGATTCATCTACATATATATTTATTATAATAGTAAACAAAACATGACGATAATGCCCTAACTAGTCCTAACTAATCCCTACTGATATCATAAATATGAAAATAACTTTGGCGGTCTGATACCTTGCAACGCCTTTACTACTCAGCGAATCATCATGAAATTTTTCATACACCTTGTCAGGAATACAGAAAAGGAAATAGGGTACCATATAGAAATAAAATATTGTTCATGAAGAAATAAGAAAATAATAAAAATTATACCTGCAGAAAAAATATTAGCAATAAAAATTAAATAAATGTTGCAGGTAACACATATAAAAAGGTGCATTGGACGAGTCGGGGCCAAAATTTAAGTAGTTGACAACAGCTTAACTGAATATTTTTTTTCTAGACAATCAAACGGTTTCAGTGATGGAGAATATAACTGATGCCTCGCTGGTGACAGTTGATCCTAATCTTGAACCAAATCCAAAGGCTTCAACTGTTCAGGAATCTCATGAAAGTTTACCAACTCTACAGTTGCAAAGTGCTTTATCAGTAAGTTGATTAAATCATAACTGCTCTTTATTATATATCACAAGCACAACCCTATGCCTTTTTAACTTCTTTATTAGAAATAGAGACTAACCGTCCACTTGATGGTAGGTGACCACTATGTCCTATTAATATAGGCAATTTCATAGGGTTTACTAAAGTATTGTCGACTTTAATTGGATAAAGGTTAAGAAACAAGGTAAGGATAGATGAATAAACTTTTACACGTGATGAAGTCTTCTGTATGGGCGTGGTTACTGTAGCCATACTGGCGCTGGCCAGTGTAAATTCGAAACGTATAGCTATAATACTCGTATTAACTTATATAGCTATAAGCCTATAACTATATAACTAACTCTCTATGTAAAGGTCCTCAAACAGGGTCACTGCCAACTTAGGTGGCGAGAGGTGGCTACCGCCGCCTATAACGCAAGCAACCTGCCGTCTATTGTAGCATTAAGGATAAGGTAGGTGTTAGGAATGAATAGAGAATTGAGCTATGGCCAGGGGCGTAGCTACCACCGTATCAGCCGTATCAATTATATGGGCCTCTTGCAACTCGGGAGTAAGTATAACAGATATGTGTGTAATTAAAAATTCATTAATTCAGATATAATTAAACAGCCTACTCGTTTTTCCCGCATGCACGTGCCTTCTCATCGTATTAATCGGAATATTATTTTTCCTATTATTGCTTCTATACCATCTAGTGGAGCATAACATAACTGCCTCCTAAAAAACATATTTTTTTATAATATTCTTTCTCTTTTACAGAAACCAGTCGACCTACCCAAAATAGCGTCTTTAAATGTCTTAAACACTAAATATTTAAAGAAGGAATTGTAAATGAAATAATTAAACCATCTCTATAAAACTTGTGAATTTATTTATACCTTATAGATATAAACCTTATGATTTTTATATGTAATCACGTAGATATACCACTGTCTGGCTTTACTTTTTCACGCCTTGACCTATCATCATCCAGAAAAGAAGTGCTATTCCCGAGGGATCGTAAAATTAAAAATCCATTGCGTTTTTTTATCCAGGGACCAATGAAATGACACGCATCATCGGAGTCATGTGAATTTGAGACACAAAAGCGAATACGCTGATTTAACTCGTCTGGCGATAGTTTATGGATTAATAATATGCCCACCCGCTACATAAAATACTTCTATAATATATTTAAAATAAATATGTGATATAATACTCTGTGGCGGCCTTTAGTTAGAACTCCTTGTAGTTGTAGTATTTCGATGATTCCTTGCTTCTTGTGTGTGAGTATATAGTGTTCTGTGCTTTAGACGCTTTCATTCAATATCTTATTATTTTAATAAAATTTATTGCATCAAATTCTAAACACATTATATTGTCACTTTGATTTGACGGCCCTATGTAATAATTTTTGACATATTATTTTAAATTAAAAGCAAATGTGAAAATATTGTAAATAAATAAATAATAACGGTGAGTCCTATAACATCAGGACATTCCGTGTCAATTTAGTAAGTTGTTTGTGAAATTTTATTCAGAAAATGATCCTGTAGATTAAGATAGCACGGTGGAGAGGAGCGCCTGACATATTTTTAATTGAAAAATTTAATAATCCATACTAATATTTTAAATGTGAATGTAACTCTGTCTGTCTGTTAGCCTGATACCTTAACTAATCAAACGAACAGCAAAAAATTGCATACACATTGTCCGGGGATACAGAAAAGGACAAGAGTTTTAAAGTACTCCTATTTGACGCCATTCTTCTACTTCGCTATTTATTCACTATTCGTTGAGCTGCCCTATCAAAGTGTACTATGGATACTAACGTCACTAACAATAGATAAGGGATTCTGTTGTTAATGACGTATTTGTGGACACGTGTTTTCAGAGGACCTAACGTGGCCATGCCTTCTATGCCTTTCATCCAGAAAAAAGTACTGTTCCCGAGGGATCACCTAAAAATAAAAAACCAACGCCTCGCATAGCTATAACAGGCAGCAATAAAGATGTCAAGCGTTATATTGCTCTTATATTTCGTCAGGCGTGATAAATTTTATTTTTCAACGCGGACGAAGTCGCGAGCACCAGCTAGTAGTTAATAACATGAATTATTTTATACTAGCTTTTGTCCGCGACTTGGAAACAGTAGTTTTTTTCTGGATGAAAGATACCCTATGTTTTTTTGTAGCCCCGACAACGCGTATGCCATTGCAAAATCTCACGATTTAAGTAATTAAGGCGTGAAAAGTAACAAAAACTCAATGTCGTATTAATAATACTTATTATTTTCCACAGTTAAAGCACATAAAACATTTAATTCTTTTCTTAATTTTCCATATATGCCGAAGGTTTACTGTTAAACATTGATCTCTAAATTTAACTAACACAATAAAGTGAATCTTATTCCCTATATTCAATTTTCTTAAACAATTTATAGGTATCGAGATTTGCAGGTTATGGACAAGCCGAAAAGCAAAGCTAAAAACAAGAAGGCACCAAGTAAATCAAATGCTGCAAAGAAAAAAACAAATAACGGTAAATATACCTAAGACTTATCAAAATCTAATACCACATTATATAGAAAAACAAATTTACTATAAATCGATTATTATAATGATACGTCAAAATCTCTAAAATATTAATATGTAGGTACTATTCTTCTTATTAGTAAGAAGAAAGCACTATCTATACATTTACTACCGGCACTGTGATCCACAGTCTACAAATTATTTTGGGTCCCCCAAGAGCTTAAAATAATCTTAAGCATGCCATCACAAAACACGAACATTAAATCTAAGAGAAAGTGCCTATATTCGAAATTCCACAAGGCAGATGATAGCTAAAATTTTTAAATCGTCTATGAAAACAAACCTTCGTATGTGTGTTTTTTTTTTTGAGATTTTGATGACATCGATAATTTGGTTATTAATAGTTTGATTTTTTTTTTAATAAAATTTTGTAGGGCCAACATGCTCAATGTTTTTGGGCGAATTAACTAGAAAGTTGGCATTGAAGAAAAGGCAGGAAGAAGAGTCGCCGAATAACATCGTGCGTAAGTTACGTGAAGAATAATTCATTATTAAAAAAAAATGAAACAAAATTTAACACAATTATCAATATTGCAGACGTAATCATTGAAAATATTACAAATGCATTGCCAATAAAATTCTCTAAGCAAAGTGCAGTGAAAAAGGAGTCACCAGTTAAAATTGAGACGCTGCAGTCTTTTGCGCCTGAATTGATAACAAATGACACACTTAACATACCGCTACCTGCATTAAAACACGAAGAAGTTGCTGTTGTGGAAATAGTAGAATCTAGGGCAGATTTCAAAATGCCTAAAATGCCATTAGTAAATAGTGAGATGTTCAAGCAAGCATTAGAGAAACGAAAGAAAATTTCTATGGAAGACGTGGCGGTAAACACTGGCGGTGAACACGACGTTGCTAGTGAAATTGCTAAACATGTTGGAACGTTGAAGAAAATTTCTCTTATAGCAGAAGAATTCAATCAGAAGACAGGTTTGATATTTTTTTATGCAAGAGAGAGTGCAAGTGAGAGAGTCCGCGGCTTCGGCCGCGTACACTCGCGGTAAAAAAATCGCCTATCGAACGATTCACTAAACCGAGTGCATAATTTAATAAAACATAAAATATAATAAATCTAAAAGTACATATAATTTAATAGATTTATTAAACATATAATTTAATAAATCTAAAAGTAACTAATCAACACTTTACTTGTAGTTGGTGAAAAAGGCCCTTACTAATATTACAAATGTGAAAGTAATTGTCTTGTCTATTAGCTTTTCACCCCTTAACTACTCAATCGATCATAAAATTTTGCATACGTCATGTTGTCAGGGATACAAGAAAGGACTTACCTTTATTCAGAAAAGGTACCTTTTATTCAGAAAAATGTACTGTTCCCAAGAGATAATCTAAAATAAAATAAAAACCTAACCCCTGCCCAGTGTTATAGCAACACGAGGTCAAGCATTAAGTATATTGCTTTTTTTTTAACGCCGGCGAAGTCGCGGGCACTAGCTAGTTACTTAATAAAAATACTCAAAATAAAATTACTGTTTCAGCCAAAAATTTGAAAGAAATAGTAGACAGTGTACAAGAGGACTTGATAAAGAAATTAGAGGAGATAAAAACGCAACAAAAGTTAGTTAAAGCGCAAACTGTCAGAATTGAAGAAGGTGTCGAATAAATAGACGAGTAGACAAGCCTTAAGAAGAAAGCCAAGTGATATTTTTTATACAATTTATGATTAATTAATTACAGATTGAAAATAAAATTTCAGTTCATTTTAAAAATATTATCTTATATTTTCTTTAATCAAATAATCAAAATATGTTTGATATTTCAAGTGTCGTTGTAATTGTGGAAATAATTTTGATTTCTTGAAGCACAAATAATTGATGGCTCAAATACAAACAAATTTTTCAAAGTACTCGTACCAATATTCATCGTGGCTGAATAAACGAACAAAAAGCTTTCAAATCAACCTAATGTGAGTACAAGAGCTTATGAAAATGGGTAAAGATATTTTTAGATATTAACTGACACATAATTTTGAAATTTTTTTTTTTTTTTGAATAATATTCTTTCACCTTTATTTATATTATTACTATACCGGGTGGAAATTTTCCTTTCATCCGCGTACGTAACTAAGTTTTGTAACTAGCTACAAAACTTAGTTACGTACGTGACTATTAGGCGGTTATATAAAAGGACATAAGGTAAAATAATTATTCGTTCGTAACCCAGCTACGTAGAAGGAAATAAAAATTCTAGGTTTGTAACCTAGTTACGGAGGCAAACAAAACCCTCAAAATTGAATTCTTCATTCGTAACCTGGTTACAAACCTAGAAAAAAAATCCTACTTCGTAGCTAGTTACGTAGGCTGACGAAACGACACCTGGATGGAAAGTTCTCTAAATACTGAAGATAAGAAAAATCCTTATTACCCAAAGTAAACATTCCTTTTTACAAAACTGCATTCAAAGATTTTTGAAAATACCCTTGCCACACCCAGAAATCGAACCAGCAACAAAAAAATACAAACGACATGGACTATTCTGCCACTCAATATCGTGCTGCTGAACCCACTTACTTGAAATTATGCTATTGGACTTTAAGAAATAAAAATGTAGTAGGTAATTGTTTTAAACAAGTAAACCGTCCTTTTTAGTTCATCGAAAATCAAATTATACCTACTTAATTAATTTCGCATAACAAGAAGCGAAATTCGTACTTCTATTTTATAAGACAGATTGAATGACTGCGTTTCAATAAATTTGGATTCGATATCGTATATTTGGTTATTATAGGATCCAGTTCGATGAGCCCCGAGATATATTCGAACAAATATTGAATCAAAACATCGGAATGTTTGTGTTAAAATAGAATTAAATTATTCATTAAATTCTTTTACGAATGAAATTTTAGTCTAAGTCATTACAAATACAACATTTTTAATTTAAATACGATCAAACTTTTATATGATAGTTTAGTCAATGTTGCCGAATAATTAATAATTAAACAAAGCAGCGGCGAAAGCGCAAAAACAAAATTTTCTAAATCATTTTGGTTATGACAACTACTATTTCGGTTCACTATAATAATATTAAAGATACACACTGCGTGCGTTTTGCAGTCATAAATTGTAAAGAGTAGGTATATAATAATAAAGATGCCTGTGGATAGAGGCGAGTGTTACAAAGAAGTTACTAAATAACATCGAAAAATATTTGAATATTTGGTTCTTAGAACTTTTATCAATACGACTGTATAATATATTTTTTTGAATTTTTGTACAGTGGGGATATGGGGATACTTAGTAGGAATATGTGGAACGTGCGAAAATTCTTACATATTGTAATAAAACAACCACTTTCAAGTATTAACTGTTCTTTATTTTAAATAAGAAATGCATTTTAATCACAATAACATGACCGAATAATAATTTCTCCTAATAGAGGGTCTACTTTAAATATTCCCTTGAGGTTCACAATGTTGACTTAATAAAATATTGTATTCCCATAATATATATTCCCAAAATGTCGAGTTAAAATTATGTAATAGGTATTTTTCTTTCGGGAAATAAAATAAGTAGGTACAACCCGTAACTCCCTCCGGTACGCAAAATCGTATAACCAAAACACATTGAATACTAACTATTTTGCTATTTAGTTCTAGGAACACATAGCTTGTCAGGCGGGTACTAACTTGCATAGCATAAACATGCACAAATGTCAAAAAAATTGGAGTAACGCACGGTCCCATCGGTGATCCCAACAAAGTATGCAACTACTAAGTACGAAAGTCAACATTTTAAGAAGTCGACGTAGTGCTAAACAAATAACATTCAACATTACAGGAATTCAACTTTTTAATACCTAAGTCAAAGTTGTGAACCTAAAGGAAATATTTATTTCAATAACCTTCAGGTTACAGGAAAGAAAAAAAACTAATATGAACGAATACAGTGTATTTTCACTATTAGCATAATAGCATATTAGCCTTTAGAAATAATTAGATTGTTATTGCAGTATAATTAATACAAAATCCTAGTTGTTAGTAGACCCTCTAAAACTGCTTAAACTAATCAGCATTTACATAAATATTTAAAGAGATTACATATTTAAAGGAATGTTTTTAAAAAAAATACATTTTTAACATATGTACCTAAACGAAATAGACACGCCTATTTGTCTTGTCTAAAAAATAAATCGATGAAAGTATACCCTTAAAATGATGTAACAAGAAATAAAAGTTTCCATAAACAAATAAAAATCGTTTTACTATTCACATATTCCATTTTCTTTGAAATTGCGAAATTAATTTAATCGTGTGAGATAAAATGCAACAAACCAGTGAGCGGGTATAAGTTCCATTTATGTTAATAAAATACATTTCATTATTTGGCATAATGACATCTCTAAAAAGTTTTTTTTTTTCTTATCTTAATGTCGGCAGACAGGCTGACGTTCCACTTGATGGCAGGTGGCTACCGTCGCCTATACTACAAGCAACAACGACACAGGTGCTGCAAGTGCGCTGCAGACTACAATAGGGTTAAGGATAAGGGATTGGCAAAGCTCTGGCATCCCTACTCACTCACCGATACGCAACAGCACACGTGCTGTTATATCACGGTGATATAACAGCACGTGTAAGGGAACCCTAGAACGGAGAGTTAAGGCAAACACCGTAACCATTCATCCTACGGGCTCGTCTATATAAGAATGTGAGATATATGTTTTTGTCAAGTGATCGGAGTACTTTGATTCCACTACCCCTGTACCACTTGACAATACACGAAGGCGTTTAGAATAAAATAAGATTATTTTTTATAAATTCGTTTAACTGCACTCGGAATCGTACTCAGCAATACCGCAAAACGAACTAAAACAGTTTATAAGCCCCGCCCACTAGGGCACACTTTACTTTGCGCTACTTCGAAACGCTAAAAATATTTCCATGTATTACATATACCCGTTCACTGTTAACAAACTAATCACTTACAATTACATACTAAGACATTAGCAGAGGCCGCAGGTCGCAGCGCAATAGAATCACTTCGCTATTTCTATGGGTAACGATATCCTGCGCTTGAGAAGTTTTCTTTCCTATCCTTACATAGGTTTTAAACTAATTTAGTACAATTTAAAACTATAGAGATTGGGATATTAAGCGATTATTACGAAATGGTGTAGTGTTATTGTAATTGTACAAATTAAAAAATAATTATTAGTTCGACGAACAAACAATATATGTACCAACGCGTAATTACAAAAATAAAAAAAAGACAATTTCAAATTCCCATAACCAAGGCATTATTTAAAAAAAAAGACGTGTATTACCTACTTATGTAACAGAAAATATTCAACAACTCAATAATGGAGTCCATTCAAACATTATTATAATACAATGCTTGTGTATGATCGAAATATATGATATTATATAATTTACATTTATATTTTTCTTTTCACCTAAACAATATATATTTCGATTTCTTTCTATAACACATATATACATAAAAAAAATGCCAGTTAAAAAAATGCTATTACTTACTAAAATTACTAATTGCACATTTTTAATGTAAAATAGTGCAGGTAAATATGTCATATGTTCATGTTCATATGTTCAATTCACATGTTTCAACTTGCAAGAGTGAAAAGGAACTGTTCGTCTAAATGTCATTAGCCACATGCTATAGCTATCTTGACAAATTTTTTTTTTATTTTTTTTTTCAATTTTAACACCCACGAGTAAGTTAGTCCTCCTTACAGTAGTATAGTCCGTTCTTTTTATGTAGGTACGTTCTTTTTTTGTGCAATTAGTATTTTTTTTTATAGAAAACTGGGACCGATGCTTTGTTCTGGTGCGCGTATAAGGGTTGAACCACATCTGTCAGCACCTTACACCTGGGGCCACGAAAACAACGCTCGAAGCGAATTCGCTTTGCGCTGCAAGCGTCAGCGTCGAGCGTCAAAAACAAATTATTTTAGTTCATGTAAGAGGCCACAACATGGCGCTGGAAATTGGATTGAAATTTTTGACGCTTGACGCTTTTCGCAAAATCGCTTCGAGCGTTAGTTTCGAGGCCCAGTTATTAGAGCGAGAAAGAGCAGCGTCTGCAACCACACACTATCTCGCTCTAAGGAAATGACGATCTTGAGCTATAGAAAAGCATGAAAAATTGCGATTCCTTGCTGACATATGTGGTTCAACGCTAAATTACTATTCAATAAAAAAAAATCCGACTTGATATAATAATAACAATAAATACACCAATAGAAGGAACTGTGCTCAGTCACATTTTAAGATTAACTATAACCTATAATATATTTAAAAAGCTCCCATTAAAACGTCTATTTGTATAAAATATGTGCATAATACAGTTATAAATAATTATAATTTTATTTACATCATTTTGCTTTTATCGACTTCACGTCGTAATTATGTATTCCCTGTGTCACTATTGCCTTACAGAAAACATTTCATTAGTTCCCTCGTATTGGCACAAACAGTCGCCTCTTGGCACTAAGTAGGTATATTATTCAGCCTTGTATCTGGAATCAAAATTTTAACAATTAGGCATTGGCAATTAGCCTGTTGGATGAGTGGTTAAGGTGCTTCCCTAAACGCTCTGACCCGGCTCGATTCCCGGCAGGGTCAACTTTAGATATGAACTTTACAATGTTGGCTCTGATCCAGGGATCTAGAAAGTAGTGGCCAGGCACACTGCGTTTCACAGTCATTTGGACTGCCCATTTGGCGACAGTAACCACCTACTTACAGAAGACCACCGTGTAATAACAGCATATGTACCTACTGTTGTGTTTCGGTGAGTGCTCAAATAACGCACAAAAGGCTGAATGAATTTGGATGAAATTTGGCACACGGATAGTTCATTACTAGTAATCCTGAACAAATTTTATCATATAAAAATATAAAAAAATGGCACCCGATTATAAAAAAGACTGTGAATCGTCTAAAATTTATTTTTCTAAAAATGGCCAATGGCAAGATAGAAGACATTTTATTCGAGCATCATTATTCTTTCTTTTTTTTAATTTCTAAAAGTTAAGACATGGATAGAAGAAGAATCTCCTTACTAATTCCCTTATATAGTCATACTATAGTCCCTACTATAGTCGGCAGCGCACTAGCAGCACATGTGGCGTTGCTTGTGTTAAAGGCACTGACTCACCTGTAATTTAGCTGTCCACTGGACAGTGGACAGACTGTCCCATACAAGTGACAGCTAATTTTTTGTGCCATTTTGAAACGCCGCCCTCGATTGTCCCGAGAACTAAATTTGACGTTTTCGTATTTTTACTCTATTTGTCTTATATCTTAGGGAGTGTATTTAAGTTTATTTGTGTCCGCTTGAGTTTTGAAATATGAGAAAATGTGTATTTTGTAAATGTCGCTAAAAAAAGGGAGTAAAACATTTCACAGGTCACGTGTATTTAGTTGTTTTTATTAAATAATCACCCTCATGTACTGCCGCAAACTTATAAAAAATATATAGCTGTAATAATAAACGATCGATATACCTTATCTTAGATGTCGACTTGCGGACATCACTAATTTTAGTTCCATTTGACAGCAGCCTGTCCAGTAGTATATACTACAGATCAATGGTTATGTACTACAGTAGTCTACCATCGAGTGGACTGTCAGCTTGTTTGCCGGATCTTAGTTTAAAAAAAAAAAAAAAAGAAAGTCCAACTGACCAGTCTCACGCGAGCGATCGCGGCGTGAAGACGTGCACGAGCGAGTCCCAGCCGCAGTCGGCCAAGCGATGAGGCCTCGTGCGGCTCCAGTCGAGGCCGTACGTGAACTCCGAGTGGTGCCTTATGGTCTCCAGTGGCTCCGAGCCGCGACTCGTGTCCCATATCCTAAACAGACCAAACATTAGGTCACTACTCCTCTACCACGCATTAACAGTTTCCATCCTCACCTATATTGCATTTATAAAACCGTAATCAATGCTTTATATAGAACATTAATTAGTTATGAATTAATATTAATTATTATTTGGTCTAATTTTGTCTAATTATTATTTGGTTAATTTTGTTTAATTATTATTATTGGTCTAATTATTATTTGGTTTTGAATTAATATTGACGACACGTTTGGTCTAGTGGCTAGTAAACCTAGCTGTTAACCAAACGGTCGCGGGTTCGAATCCGCTACGGGCGAATGTTTATGTGTTAACATTTTACCTTTGTACCTGAGTCATGGATGTTTTGTATTTATAATATGTATGTATGTATTTACAAAAAAAAAGAAGTAATCTATGTATGTATATAAACTGTCTGGTATCCATAATCCAAGCATTAGTTGCTTACTGTAGAACTAGATGGTGCTGTGTGGAATGTGTGAAGATATTTATTTTATTTATTTATTTTTATTTATTTTTATTTATTTATTTATTTAATTGTTTAAATTATATTTTTTGCAATAATAAATCTATAAGTCGCAATTCTTTTCGATCATTATAATTTTTATGATGAGAATATTTTCATAGGTGACATAAAATTATCACAAAATAATAACTATGTAATGCATTATACTATTTTTTATTTATTTGACTTCACATATAAATTGTGAATTGTTCCAAATCGACTTGGTCATTAGTAATCCTGCTTTAAACGAAATTCACACCTTAAAATAACAATAATACGAATGTTATATCAATAAAACAAGATCAAAAATATTTTCACCGTAAAATATAATATAATATAACTATTTAAGTAAAACCGATATTAGTACAGCACTACGGAAAAAAAGCTGGTAACATTATTTTAAAATTTGACATTAGGACCTGTCTGTCAAATAACTCTTTCGAATTAAAAAAACGCATTAACTTGTCTGTCTGTTTCTTACGTCTACCATGTTTTGTGATTTGTTATATTTTATAATGTTTTGTGAATATGATAAATCTGTGAAAATGTGGTATAAATTTTACCTGGTAGTAAAGTCGTAGGAGACAGCCGCTACGATTGAAGGCGCGTGAGGGGAAAATTGCACTCTTCTCACTGCACATTCACAACCTGTAATAACGACACACACAAATATTTAATGATTTATTTAACCCAATAGTCAAGTTAATTTGGCTTAATTTACACAAACATTGTTTATGGTAGGTTCCATTACTAAAACGTTCCTACAGTATTAATAAGTAAAATTAGCTGCGACTTCACAGTAATAATAAGACAAAAGATTACCTTTCAAGGTGAACATTGGAGCGGTGAGTCGCCTCAAGTCCCAGCCACGGACGAGTCCATCCGAACCAGCTGTTGCCAACGCATGCGACTCTAGTCTACTCCAGTCACACGACAGCACCTGTACCAAAGATAACGATGAAGCTGATCTATTTTTTTTATTTAACAATGCATTTTTAGTTGAAAAGTTTAGAGGAACAACTTATTCTATAGGATTTGAATACAACCTAACCGCTCTCATGGTATGCTTCGTCTATTGTGTCTAGTCTTATTATATGTATTGTTCATATGTATTTCTCTGTACAAACAAAGAAATACTCTGTATATATTGCTCTTATTTTTTAAAAAAAAGCAATATCTAAATATATGAAGAAATCGTTTTCCACAATACACAATCTATTTTATATCTAAATAATTACAATCCAAAAACTGATATGTATCAAAAAATATCCAATGAAATAAGTTTCCTCACGTCGTGGGCCATCGCGTAGGTACAATCTGTCAATAAGTGCTTAGTGAAACTTATAACCAATTCAACCCATAGCCGAAGGCAACTCAATAATATTGACTCAATAATAATAATTAATAACTCAATAATATTAATAACTCAATAATAGGTATATTGAGTCCTACCATAACCCAATATTTTATTCCTTGTAGTACAGAAATACAAGTTCGCAAACACAGAATTAAATCAATCTGTTTACAAAAAAAATCATAATCAGCTGTTAAATTTAATTAAAATAACAGTAACCTCAGCATCATGAGCTTTGACAGCCGCTACCGGACGTGGGTCCACACAGGTCCATAATTTGAGATGACCGTCTCCCGAGACTGATGCAAGAGTTCCCGAATGTGGCGAGAAAATGGCCGTATACACCAGTTGAGAATGACCTGAGAATGTGTTCAAACATGTCTCCGACTCTGGATCCCACTGGAAAAGAGAAATACATATCAATATATACCTTGTTATTTCTCCCATTAAATATACTTAGAATACTCTATAGAAAAGAAAATAGACAAATTCGATGTGATTATATAAAAAAAAAAAAATGTGAAATCATCTAGTACTTATCCACGTTAAGTTATTGTGGCCAGGATTCTCCGTGACAGGTCTATAGCCAGAAATAATGCAAGGTTAGATTTAAATAAAATAACGTCAAAATATATTACATAATTTATGAAGAAATCTACCCTTTACTAGGAACTATAAATAGTTTTACAATTTATGTACCCTATTAAATTAGCTTTGACATCATATCAGTTAGACATCAACGCAGTCATTTTGGCAGCCCTTATGGCGGCAGTAACTGCCCTCTAACAGAACACCACCATAAAATAAAAGCATGTGTGCTGTTGAGTTTCGGTGAGGAGAGGTTCTCAGAGCCTATTTCCCTATACCTACTTAACTACTTACTTCTTTATCCTAATATTATGGTCGGCAGCACACTTGAAACACCTGTGGATATGCTTGTGTTATAGGCGACGGTAGCCATTAAAAAATTAATGGTTCAACTTTTCTTAAAATTCCGCTTAAATATTTTCTGTAGAAAAAAGGCTAACATTATTTACACACTCACCAATTTAATGGTAGTATCCCAACTAGCACTTAATAGATGTGCTCTTGGCCAATCTACTGAACATACTTCGCTTGTATGCCCTCGTAAAACTCTTAATGGCGCTGCACAACCTATTCTCCATACAATTATTGCCCCATCACCTGCACCACAAGCGGCCGCCCCCTCTGTATTTCCCGACCAAGTCTGGAATTAAAGAACATAATAAAAAAATAAAGATAAAGTTGTACATATTCTTATTTTATTTTCTATTTAATTAAAATATAATGTATTTCATTAAATTTAAAACACCTCTTTTTTGAAGAGGCAATTAAAATATATAGTGAATATACATTAATTGTGAAATATATTTTAAATATATCACAATGGCCTCAATAACAGAACACAACAAATATACATATTTGTCCATTAATATTTAATTTATTATTTTGGGGGTTCTCCTGGCAAGGATTTCATTGTTAAAACACCATAGCAAATCTTAAGCAATGAAATTAAAAAGAACTAAATACACAGACTAAGAAATATTATGTATAATTTAAAACACCAAATAATAAATTTTAATAAAGTAAAAATAAATATTAGATATTTTACCTAATATTTGTTATTTACTTATGTAGAGATTTTGTTTAACTTAATCTGTAGTAAATAGTCTGAAGTCTGTAGTAGGCTATAGTAATGTGGTGACACATTTCTTAAGCAACTATGCTACAACTGAAAAGGGTTACTTCAATACTACTTGAAAACACGATAAAAAAGGTCAAGGCTGAGTGATTTCATTAGCCCACAACAGATCTATAAATAAAGCTAAAAATAAGCCTGTTAAGTGTTGATGCAGTGAGCCTCACATAACAACACTACAATGGCTTCAAGTGTAGGGCAATGGAGTTTGCATTTTGTTATAATATAGCTCAAAAGAGCCCGTAATGGGGTATCTGTAATTGGATGAAATGAAGCTCTTGTCTATCAAGCAAGGCAGGTCTGCATGTAGTCTAGGGGGATTTTCCTAATTGAGTTGGCCTTGACTATTGCAGACTTGTTTGTAATGGGGTTTATACTGTGACTGAATGAATCAAATATTCTATATGTGTTATAGGATTATTTGACATTATCTATAAACCAACTTATTCATGAAAATACATTTTAAAAACACAATATAATAAGATTTGCATATGTTTGATTTCACAAATTTTAGCTCACAAATAAAATTCGTGTAATATTTAATTTTATTATGTTAACATGGATAAATCCATACAGTCTTTTCAATGTCTGAATTGTCTTTTCAATATACAAGCTAATATTTAATTTTACTGTTTGAACACTTTCAGTAATATTTAATAAATGCATTTTTATCAAATATTCTAAAAACTCCATAGGTAGTGTATGTAACTATGGACACATTGTAGCTCAAGTCTAATAAGAGACTAACAATATTGACAAATAATTTGGTATTGATTCATAATACTGGCAATCAAACCTAGGACAATAAGGGACATTTAAACAATGGCTTTAATGATAGTCACGGACAAGATAAAACAATGAAAACACATGTTAACTAAAATGATAAATGTACTCAACAGAAAAATGTATACTCACAACATCAAATAATCCATCTGTCCATTCTAGTTTCTGTAACTCTACCAATGTATTTCCATCTGGTGAAAGCTCAAGAAAGAAGAGAGTACCACCTCCTGCTAAACCGTAGTACTGGCTGGTAGCCACGGAAAGAACGTCAGGCCTTGTAGGAGAAAATCTTACACTGTAGCCATGTCGACCAGGCGTTAGGAAGGTCGGCATAGCGATTGTATAACTGAAATGCAAAATGAACATTTTATTTAAATAAAAATTATAATTTGAAGTAAAGTGTTTTTATGTTATGTCGAAAGACAAGCTGATAGTCCATCTCATGGTAGGTGGCTAACGTTGCCTATAACACAAGCAATGCCACAGGTGCTGTAAGTAGTATTAAGGATAATGGAATCTTGCATCCCTTAATCAATCACCGAAACACAACAGCACTCATGCTGTTATTTCACAGTAGTCTTCGGTCTTCTGTAAATTAGCTAAAACAGGTTTTATTTTAATCAAATAGGTACCTATGTACTAGTTTCATTACTTGTTACCTACTACTTAAACTATACTTACTCTATTTTTATTGTAAGATTTCTATGCAGATTACTTTGCAAATAATGTCTCTTAGTATGTACTACATACAGTTTTAAATTTATACTCTTGATCAAGAGTCCATATTATACAATGTTACAATGGATAAATTTAAATTTAAAATAAGTATACAAGTAATGTTAAGTATGCTCGATAATAAAGCAACCATAGTAAATTGGTAATTTAATGATAATTAAATTATACCTTTTTCTTAGTACTTTTATAAAGTAAAAATATTTTACAAATCTCTATTGTAGCGACATACCTATAGCGCTTAAGTTTTTCAACTACATTCTAAAAAACGTAGTTTCAGTAAGTCTTATAAGATTCTTATTGGGTTATAGCTTATTTACACGATAATAATTAAATTAAAACTTGGATAGAAAACTGGAAGCAAAGCAAGTAGGTACTTACATATAAAAACTATTATAATTGAAAATTGAAAGAAAAGTCTAAAATGACATTTAATTTGACAATGACTTTTGTAAATGTTTCATCTACAAAAGTTTGTAGCATGGTTACGTGTGTGTTACATAAAATATTGGCGAAATCGACAGGATATTGCATCGATTCAAACGCGTAAAATATAGGATACGCGGTACGCATCATTCTTACAAGATTTTAATCTAATTTGCAACGCCTACAAATGTAATCCAATTAGGTCGTTCTTTACGTGAAGTAAAGTGAAACCTCAGAAATTCAATAAATATAAAGGGACGGGCGGTTCAGCAGGCATTCCCGGTGAAGGCTTCAAAACTTTCACACTGCACATTCATAAGTCCTCTTTCCTACGCGCACTGTGAAATCAGGCAACATGCTTGAATTTCTCTCCTTGGTTTTTGTGGTTGCTGTAAAGGTCTTTAAGAAGACAACACCTAATGGAAAGCTTACGGTTTACCTCGGCAAGCGCGACTTCATTGATCATGTGGATTATTGCGATCCGGTCGATGGAATCGTCGTTGTCGACACGGAATACCTGAAAGGAAGGAAAGTCTATGCTCAGGTATTTAATTTCAAGTGAAGTGTTGTGGCTATTTAATATGTGGATCGTGAATAACTAATATATAATTTCTATTTTTGTCGATTGTCTGTTTAGCTCGTAACCACTTACCGCTACGGTAGGGAGGAAGATGAGGTGATGGGACTGAAGTTCTCCAGGGAAATGGTACTCGGACAGGATCAAGTTGTACCAATGGTCAACTCGAAGATGGAAGTAACACCGGTCCAGGAAAAACTCCTGAAGAAGCTTGGACCCAATGCCTATCCATTCACTTTCAACTTCCCGGACATGTCGCCAAGCTCGGTAATTTATTACTCATAATTTTCAAAGACTCTTTCTTTATTATTTATTATACTTATTATAATAAAACTTCAATTTAGGTAACCATGCAACCTCTCGAAGACGACCAGGGTAAGCCCATGGGCGTTGAATACTGTGTACGATGCTATGTCGCTGAGAAGGGAGAAGAAAAAACTCACAAGAGGAGCTCTGTGAACCTCGCTATTAAGAAGGTAACATAGCATTATTGGGCCATAAAATAATATTGTCAAGAAATATGATAACTACTGGAACCGAGTATAATATTTGGGTCAATTTTAGCTGCAACACACACCTGCGAACCGTGGCCGCCGTCTTCCTAGCTCCCTCGTGAGCAAAGGCTTCACATTCAGCAACGGCAAGATCAACCTCGAAGTAACTTTGGATAAGGAGATCTATTACCACGGCGAGAAGGTTGCGGCCAACATCATCGTATCGAACAACTCTCGCAAATCTGTGCGCAATATTCGATGCATGGTTGTGCAACATGTTGAGATCACCATGATCAATTCTCAATTCAGCAAACATGTTGCCTCCTTGGAAAGCCGAGAGGGTTGCCCGATCACACCTGGGGCGAGCTTGTCGAAGACATTCTACTTGGTGCCTTTGTCTCGCAACAACAAGGAAATCCGGGGTAAGTGCGAACACAAATCATGACATTAAAATATTACACAGAGAAAACAGAAGTCCCGGAATAAATGTTACGTAGATAGTATGTTTCATAACAGTACTATACACAATCATGATAATAAGATTCACTACCTACTTCATTGGACTAAGTATATGGAAATGGAATAATCTACCTGCAATTAAAAGTATTTACTTTAGGTACCTACAGAACTCCTCTAAATTGATTGTATTTACTTTAAGATAATTTCTAATTTTCTAATGACGTTTCAAAATTTTCAGTAAAACATGGTTTTTTGATCAGCTCTGCAAAAAAAACCAAGAACTTGCATTCTTATTTTATCGATTCAAGAAACTATAATCACTAGAGAACCATTCAGATGAACAATGACTACAAGTAAAAATTATTTGTAAAATATTGAAAACTATTATCTTAGCAGATTCTGCGACAGAACTAACGACAGCTATACATTTGGGGGTCACATTTAGGTGCTGTTACTTGTTTTGCAATTTCTATTACAAAACAATGTTCTAATTTAACAATCAGGTGTGGCTCTGGATGGACACCTGAAGGAAGACGACGTGAACTTGGCTAGCTCCACGCTCGTGCCTGAGGGAAAATGCCCAGCCGAAGCCATTGGTATCGTGGTCTCTTATTCCGTGCGAGTCAAGTTGAACTGCGGAACTCTTGGCGGAGAACTT
The DNA here is from genome assembly GCA_944738685.1 of Synanthedon myopaeformis. NCBI lineage: Eukaryota > Metazoa > Arthropoda > Insecta > Lepidoptera > Sesiidae > Synanthedon > Synanthedon myopaeformis. The sequence continues at coordinate 9,390,755 of OX122919.1, forward strand.
GTCACTGATGTGCCCTTCAAGCTGCTTCACCCAGCTGAAGGTAAATGACTTACAAGATAATATTTCAATGTTTGAAGAACCAAGAAATTGACTTATTTTTGTTTTAATTATCAGGCACTGTAGAACGCCAGCGCTTTAACGCAATGAAGAAAATGCAGTCGATCGAGAGACACCGCTATGAAAACTCACTCTACACCAACGAGGAAGAAGATAATATTGTCTTCGAAGACTTCGCGCGCATGCGAATGAACGAGCCAGAATAAATAAAACGCTATAAAATAAACAAAAAAAAATGCAAAACGAAAACAAAAAAAAAAAAACAAAAAAAGGGTTGTAACGAAGCAAGTGACCACGAAACCTACCATTTTCACCCCTCATTTTATTTTATAATTTTCTTAAAACCCTTTCACAGTATCACATTTTATATTGTATAGGTATATGTATAAATATATATTTAAAAAATAGGTAAAAGAACTTGTTTCTATAATCACCGATATAGTAAAAATCTTTACAATGTATACCTAATAATATTTTTATTATTTTAAAGTATTTATGTATGTATAAATAATTTATAATATGTATTAATAAAATTAATGTTTACTTGCCTGTATAATATGTCCTGTATATATTATTTATTAAATATCATCAAAAAAAAAACTTTGACTTTTAATTTTCACTTTAACTGATTAAAATACAGTTCGCGTCTGGCCTCCTTAAACACTACTGACCGAGAAGTTAATGCAAGATGAAACTATTTGCATAATTTCAAACACAATGTAGAATCAAAAGGGATCGTGTCCCCGCCCTAAGACACCCCTATCACTTCTTAATATGCAAACAAGGCGTTACCGGCCAACAAATGTTACTTTACTGATTCGTTGGGTTTAGATGTGGTAACGTAGTTTTTATTTAATAGTGAGATGATCGGCATTACACTTTGACGCATACTGAAAACTACTAAAACGCTAAAAGGTTTTTATAGGCATACTAAGATTTTCCATGATTAAAAATTTGAACACATTAGAATAGCGGTTTCTAGAGTACATAAGTTCCACCGAACCCCCATGACTTTGAATTTAGAGAGTAGAGTCCTAGACTTTAAACTATAGGACTCTACTCTAGTCACCAGGGTGGCCCGAAATTATTTGTTTTGGCTATTAAATAATACAACAGTTAAAAATAAATAATATTTTGAAATAGCGTATAATATGTGATGAAACCAACTACTATTACCATCCCATCATATCAAAATCCCCATTGTTCAGACCAAACGCTTCAAAAATTCTTTCATAGTACGCATTACCATGGATTGGAACTTCCTTCCGGCTCATATAATCAAAAACTTTTTGAAGTTCAAGTGAATATAGGCATCTTCTGGATAAGCTCGCTCCATCGTCGGCTTCGTCTTTGCTTCACGGTTAGATGCTGGCGAAGAGAAAACCCATTTTTAAATAATAAAAAAAAAAGAGATGAGCCCATTATTGTTATATAAGTAGGTACCTATATAGTCGGAGCAGGGCGCGGGTGTAGTGAACTTGAATGAATGAACCCCTGAATGAGAATTATTATTTAGTAGTGGCAGGACATACTTAAAAATAGGTCATAACTACCTGTCTGGTTAAGTAAATATTTTATCAATGCTATACTGTGCAGTTATAAAGTAGGCAGTCCATCTGCCAGTTACTACCGGCTTACAAAACACCCTTAAAATATTTCGATGTAAGAGTCACCTCTCTTACTTTATCTAGCAGCGCGTTGTAGGTATCTCCCTAATGTTGCTCGTGGTTACAGCTACTTTCCATCAAATTGACGGCTTCCACATAAAAATATGCTTACATTGTACTTACAAATTATTTAACAGCTATTCTATACATGTACGTATATTATTTTTATGTTTTTTATTACACATAAATCAAAAATATATACTTCAATATAAAGTAAGAAAAAAATTAAGAAACGCTATTTGGAAATTGTACCTACACCTAATTTACAGATGAAAGAAAATGTATTTTTTTTTCCTTTGATTTGCCAGATTAATTTCTCAAACTGGGGATTCTTTGAAATACTTAGTGCAATATTTTGTGAAATAAACTAACAAATAACTGTCAAACTGAGAAATACTAGGTTAGACAAAATTTTAGTAATAGTCAACGTTTACAACTCTTTTTTGACGCAATGATCAGGTAGGTATTGCATTTCTGCAGTAAATCAGTGAGCAGGCAATCAATTTATTTAAAAGGTTAGCTTATTTTTTGTACAAATGTATACGGCAAAAAATTTGCACCTAAAATTTTTAGATTACCGCTATAATAAAGAAAGGGCCAGATCCACTTATTGGTAGGCAGAGTTACGCCATGCGCTGTCGACCTTTATAGGATGAAGAATTAAGGATAAGGTGGGATAGGGGTGTGGGTTCTGTCATACCTTATCCAATTACTGAAATACAATTCCTAACAATTTCAAATTTGTCCATACAAATTCATTTGAAGTCCAGACTTATTCCGTTTACTTTATGAAACAAAAATAATTCGTTTTTGGCTTTTTTTCATTTAAGGGTCTCATTTTTACAACTTTGAACTTCCCGAAACCATGAAGCTTTCTCGGCACGTTTCGTTGCTTTTGAGCCTGTAAATAAAAGGCAATTTATGGAATTGCCAGGAGTAAAAATATAGTAGAAACGTCATCACTAGAAGAGAGTTGTTTCATTGCGTCAGGACAAGGGCTGAAACTGAATGTCTGAATGAAGCAGAAGCATAAATCGTATAAAGTATACGGTTGTATTGTAACATAAAAAAAAAGATTTTTTTTATTAATAAAGGCTTTGCTCTTGGGCTGTGCAGCAAAGAGCGATGACGACGATGAAGCGAAGTCACCCGGAAGATGCCTATTCACTCGAACTTTAACAGACATCGGAAATGAGTTTCAATCCTTGGCAGTGCGTATTGTAAAAGAATTTTTAAAGCGTTTGTTCCAAAAACAGAGGAATTTTGAAAAGATGAGAATGGTAACCAGCCGTACGTCTGATTGTCCGATAGGAGAAAGGGGAAGGCAGTATGAGCTCATGCAGCTCCTGAGCACACTGTCCCCCCTCCCTTTCTGTTAAAATGAAAGTAAAGTAAGTAAGTATCAAGACTACAAGTGTCGTCGGTTTTTCTGTCTTGCCGACAGCGTCACTGTGTGCGTGAGCCGTGCGCGTGTGTTAATCCTTCTTTTTGACGGAAATCGCAACGTGAAAATTGTATAGGCGTCCTTACCTCAACCAATCTTTCTATGCTTGGTTGCTGACGGGAATATACTTTTTTGAAGGCGTTATTATTCAATGTAGGACTTAACAATTTATAAAAAAATGTATTATTCTAAGTTTATGCAACTCAAATACAAACTATAACAGTTTACCTAATTAGAAATCGTGTCTAATCTATACTTACCTACGCGTACCAAACTAAGGAAATTAATTGACAAAAACAACCAAGAAAAAACAAGAAAAATCAGTTTATTTAAACGTTTTTACCTAGTTTGACTTATATAAATGGATAAAACGAAAAACGTAGTAGGTACACCGCAACTGTTTTTTTATTTTTTATTTTTTATTTTCGGAATTAAGTATGTTGGTAGGTATTTGAACTGTATACAAGGTTTAATTAAAAATTATAAACTAAACCGCGAGCTCAAACACGCTATATATCTGCTGTAAGTTGCTGACAAGTTTCGTATCCCGCAGACTTCTTAATGCTGCAGTAACACCAGTGTCCTGAGATCTGCTGAAGGAGTATGGAAGGGTTTTGTGTTATTATCGATTCGAGGCAGGGCCCGGGATGAATTTGTAAAGTAGACACTGCATTTCGCAGTCATTGGGGCAGCCCGTCTGGCGGCAGTAACAGCCCCCATACAGAAGATCACGTGAAATAACAGCATGTGTTTTGGTGAGTAAGGTATTGTAGAGCCAATTTTCCTTTCCCCCTACCTAATCCCTATTATGTCTAATACTACTATGGTCGGTGATGAGCCACCTATCATCAAGTGAACCGTCATCCTGTCTGACGATCTTTATACAATAACAATCCTTACGTACAGAATTCCAAAATCAATTCATTTTTTTTAAACTTATGAAATGCATTCAACTTCATTCTCACAGTTTCTAAACTGGCCAAACAAGTATTTGGACAATAGCCGAAAAGACATCAACTGTCCTTCCGCCTTTTTATTAATCACTATAAGGGTTCGTCCGGAAACTAGTTTGACCACTTCCACGTGGGAATGAAAGGACACCATTGACCCTTTATTTGCATGTCTTGAAGCTCCCCACGGACTACACACGGACATTATGATCGATGAATAACTTTAGTCTTGTATATTATTACTAACTATATCATACATAATAATAAGTACCTGCTTATAACTAATAATTTATTAAATATTTACTTATAGACATATTTAATTAGGTACCCCCTGTACCTAATTAAATATGTCTATAAGTAAATATAAATATAAAAAAGTGTTTTTCACTTTGATTTCAATATAAGAGCTTTAAATTCAATTATTCAAAGTTATTAAGAACTACTGTACTTTAAGGTCTATTAAGGTGGATATGTCCATAAATTGACTAATGAAAAAAAAGAGAAATATTATTTAGGGTTTAGATTTAGTCTCAAACAATTTAGACCTAAACAAGTCAAGCGAACGCTATTTTTCGTTCATGATGGCTATTTTATTAGCCATCATTAAAATCATATTTGCTTTTTTTCATGCACCCCCAACGGTTGATAAGTTTTAGATTTAAGAGAACATTAGGTCTTAAAGTCAATTTTCGATTTATTTTATCTGTCCACAGCTCTTCAAGGATATTTAGATAAGACATTGCCTTAAAAAATTTCTTCTATTTCTAAAAACTTTCTTTTATGAAACGTGAACTTTTAATTTAATTGGCTAAATTCTTTACATCCGTATGTCACATACGGAAACCCAGAAGGGACATATGGGCATTGTATCCGCACCCCTGAGTGACAAGTGTAAGGTGCAAGTCTTTGAATGAACTCCTTAAAAGATACCGTAATGGCAAATCGTGGTTTTCATTTCCTATATAGTGGACGAGAGTTCTCACGACTACAACTGGTCAAACAGGTTTATACAACAAAAGGTTTGACCCTTTGACCGCGTTGGGAATTGTATTTAAAGATAAAAAGGGTCGTGACATCGGTTATTTGGCATGGATTACGAGCGTTATGGGAAATGTCTATAGAAAAATATGTGTATACAGTGTAAGTAAAGCAATAAATATTTGTATGGTCTTGCAGGTACGGAAACAGTCAAATAAATTTTAAAAAATTACCAGATACGAATCAAGAAATTTCGAATATATTTTTCAATGTTCTTCAGTGTTTAGTTCTGTTCGTTAGTCATATCACATACTGACCATAAAAACTGGATATCTACTTGAGTGTCGTTGAGCCAAATTTGATATTTTTTTGAGTACACATAAATTTATTTTAAGTTTTTTTTTTGAAGTATTAACATAGTTGGGCTCATATAAGACGAATTATTTAAAAATATCAATTCTAATTAATTAATTAAGTAAATTAATTAAACGCGTAAGAAGTCGGTGGTTAAATTAGTTGTAAAAACTTTAGTTTTAAAAAATTATATTTAGGTTTCTCATACATGTTGAAAGTGTTTTATTAGAATATTTTACATTATATAGGTGTCGAAGTATAGAACTCAATAGGGAAATCAAATAAAAGAGGTGAAGACATAAAAAAGATGCTGTTACAACAGCATCACCTAACAACAATGATCCCTAAAATATTTTTTTATATGAGTCGCGTGCTTCGTTTACATCTCACAAGAACATGAGGGGTTATAACTGCATTATAAACTCCCCTATCATACTGGTCCATGACGACCTTAAGAAACACCTGTTTACTATAAAGTAAACGAAGCATGAAAATAATATTTACTTTAGAAGGGCACAGTACAATTAATAAATGTTTTAAAATTTTTATAAAATTATTGATATTTTATTTGTGTATAGATCGGCAGGCGGCTGACATTGCACTTTGTGGTATGTTTGTGGCTACCGTCGCCAACACAAGCAATGCTATAGGTGCTGCAAGTTCTGGAAACCATAGTAGGATAAAGGGATACAGGGGAAGTAAGTTCTGACAAGCCTTAATCGCACACCGATACGGTATTTTTTCATGGTGTTCTCTTATAAGGAACTACTATTGGTTACTGCTGCCAGACAGGCTGTCCAATTTATCACTATAAAATCCTGCCATTTGCAAATGGAATGGAAAAAATATTTAATATTTAATGGCAACAACGATAAATCATTCACCATCTCAGCCGCAGGACATCCGCTGCTGGACATAGGCCTCCTCCTTAATTTTCCAATAGAACTGGATTACCTTGGCTCCGTCCTACGCTGCTCTTGCCAGTCCGTAGCCTCGAGAACCTTTCGACCCCAGTGGCCCAAGGCTATGTACTATGTGTTCTGTCCACAGTCACTTCAACTTCTGATCCGCCGGCTTATGTCGGTAACTTTCGTATGTCTACGGACTACTCATTTCTGATTCAATCTCGCAGTATTAATAACCCTCTAACCCTCTTCCATAGCTCGTTGAGCGACGGTGATATTTCTTACAATACGAGGTTCATATAGTTAGAGACCACGTTTCAGCGCCATATGTCACTGGTAACACACATTATTCGAAAACTTTTGTTTTGAGGAATTTTGAGGACACCGAGGAATTTTAGACGAGAAGTTGTCCTCGGAGATTCCGATAGGTCATTGGGTCTAACTACGAGTAAATGTTGAACTAGATCATGTGTCTGTGGCCGCTTAAATCCAAGAAACGCAAAATGTACAATATCTTCTGAAATCATTTATTTAAGAAATTTTTATTATTATTTTAATGATAATATTACGTTATCATTGGTTATTCTCAAATGTGGTTCTTATTACTTGCTTCATTAATCATTATTTGCTAAATCTTAGTTTTTAATTTTTAATTCCACTCCCCTCTAATGATGTCGCTAAAGATAATATTCCTTAGCCCATATGGGAGTATAACGGTTAGTCAAATTCATAAGAGTTATGTCTTCCGTACCTTTTGTCCTAAACCTGTTTGGCCAGTTGAGCCGTGGGAAAGGACATTGCAGCGTACTGACCCTTCGGTTTGCATCTTGCATTTGTATTTTGTCACAATGGCAACCCTACGAATCAACGCTCAACGAACATTCGCTTTTATAAAATCTATACAATCAAATTTTATCAATTTTTTTTTATAATAATCTATACTAATATAAAGAGGTAAATTTTGTAAGTTTGTTTGTATGTAGGAGGTTATTTAAGAAAACTACTCAATCCTATTTTTAAAAAAGCCACTCATAGAATAGAATTTTAGTATGGACATCGATTAAATGATCCACGCGGACAAAGATGGGGGAAACCCAGTTATCTAGTGGCAAAAGTATATTGTCAGGCGTTATAACTTTATTTTTCAACGAGAACGAAGTCAAATAATTATTAATGTGATTTTCAAATAATGAAATAAGTAATCGCTTGAACATACTTATGTACTTAAATGTTAGGAATAAACTTTAAATTATAGTGTTAAAATGAAAATGTTTAAAAGAATGTTACTTGTGGATTATAATCGAGTTACCTACTCAATTATTATATTTTATATTATCCCTATAATGTCTAAGATTAATGACCATACTCGTATACGAATAGTACTGACGCAACAGTTAACATTTACAGTAGAAACTTTTCAATTTGTCATATTGTAAGTAATTTACTTATTGCTTATCTGATTAAGGCAAGCCAGCATCAATAGTTTTAAAATTCTCAATTTTCCAACTGTATTATAATTATCACATTCTTATTTTATAATATTTATAATTTCCTAAATTTTCACTATCACTTGTAACCTCGCTTATTAGAAATCTTCTATTTTCTAAGAAGCGAAAGCATTGAGTAATTCCATATTTTACTTTAAATAAAAATATTGTCTTATTATTTTATTTTAAATTATGTAAGCTTATTAAGTAACATGGGTGCATTTATTTTATATTAAGGGTCTTCTCTTTATAATTTAACATAAATTATTATTGAACAATCTCATTTAAGCTCTTGCCTAACCTAAGTGAAAGTAATGCATTATTTATAATACAAACAACGGAACTGAACCTTTTGCTAAGCCTTATTCAATTCATTTTACAAATACGCTTGCTTTGCTATGAACTTGTTTATATTAACTGTAGGTTATATAGGAAAGTACTACAACATTAAAGTGAGATCAAGACGACGAAGGTAGTCCAATGAACTTGCACGACAGCATTGCCTTGCCCCTTTATTGTCTATACATTTGTAGACACCGTGCTCGATAGTGTATAGTCATCAAGTACTTTCTCAGAATTAGTTTATGCAAAGTAACATTGCGCAAATAGAACTAGGTATTAATTGGAAAGCAGTAAAGTTATCTGTATACTAATTGTTTCAATTACAACGTTCACATTAAGAAGAAATAAAAATAAATTCGCAACAGATTATACTTAACATTCATTTAATTAACAAAATAAATAATTTTCCATTAAACTATTCAAAAACTAGTTAGGTATCTAAGTAATGTCTATCCTACAATTATTGGTTGTACTGGTTGTAAAACGTATGCTTGACCAGTTGCTCGGTCAATAACGTGTCCTGTTGATGGTTCTAGAAATAGTCTAGGCACAGAAGTAGTAACTGTAGCTTCTGGATAATGTTGTCTTACTCCTGCACCGCGCTCATAGGGCACATAGTGTGTATCTGATGTCTTTTTAGGAGTATATGCCTGTTGTGATGTTTCTTCCTGTACTTCTGTTTGCTTAGATTGTAATTGCGACTGATCTTCTAAGTCTTGGTGTTTTTGCTTTTGCTGTGGCCGTTTCAACTTCAGTGGCTTCTTTTGGACCTCTTCAGTATTATCTTCTTCTAAAACTGTTTCGACATTATGCGACGGAGCTGCCTGGATATGTTCCTTATGTCTGCGTGTCACTTTCTTTTTCTTTTGTTGCGGATCTTCCTCATAAATATCTTCATTCACTTGAATTTTTCTTTCAGTTTTCATACGAGGATGGGCTCGCTTAGTTCTTTCAATTTCTTCGTACTTTGGGCTCTTGTCTTGTTCATAATCTGTTGTTTCGTATTTAGGTGAATCTTCACTAGGCTCATCGTAAGGATCGTCGGAACGATCGTTTGTATAAGAACTGTGATCTGGTTCGTGATCATAGGAGTCTTGTTTGTAAGAACCGTCATCAGAATCACTATCATAGTCATCGTGGCCATGATTTCCAGCATGTCCAGCATGGTTTAAGTCCCAGTAATGTTCTCCATATCCTCCTTTTTTATCGCCCCATCTTACCTATTTTCGTAGACAAATGAATATTAATTTTTCTAGTGATATTTTTTTACTACTAGTCTATTCATAATTCCTGATAAGAAATGTTAGATAAGAAAGAGAAAAAAAGAGGGTTAAACAGAACATGTGGATTATCCTTTTATTGTTATTTCAAATGAATGCAATGAAAAGTAATAACTGAGTTGCGAGATGCTGATGATAACTTTTTTTTTGTAATATGTCATGAAAAGCATTGACAATGTGAACAATGATGGAAAATGATCTTAATGTCGATCTTCTTAAGAAAATGAAGAAGCAGAAGCGTACTTTAGCAGAGAACAGCCCTGTAGCAGGTCGGGACCTCTCATGCCTTTCAGTGAAGTGCCGTTCGCTTCCAAGCCGATGACCCAGGTCGTAGTCTTCATGGGAAGGCGCATGCCTATACCTTCATCCAAGCCAAGCGAAGCGGGAAAGAGAAAGACACAAGAAAAGTTAGAGACAGAACGAGATAAAAGATTAACGTTTACTTTTCCCATATCCCTGTGGTTCTTAAAGTCCTTCTTCTCATAACGCTGTTCCCACGTGTTAGGATCCTCGCAAACGTGACCGAATTCAATCTTGTACGGACTCAATTGTACTGAGAAAAAATCCCTACAAAGTAAATTTTTTTTTCTCATTCTATTCCTTTAGTGAAGCAACGAGCAATATTTGTACAAGTTACTTGTTTATGAAACGCTTATTACACGTTCAGATCGATTGTGAATAAAAAACCAATTTGTTTGAAGGTTAACATTGAAATTAGTATACGTTAGGAACTAGGTCACTTTCTTTTTATGTGGAACTTGCATAGAAGAAGATATTTTAAAATGCATAGACACTTACTGGAAGAATTTCGCTTGTGCTTCTATTGTGGACGGATTTGATGGTGGAGTTCGAACAGTCACTGATTCTACAGGACTCAATGTACCAGAATACATGGCCAGTAGGCAGCAAAGCCATTTCTGAAAGAACATTAAATATTACAGCTTCTTGGTTTTAAATGTTCTTTTTTTATTACTAAAATAAATTCTTATCACTAAAATCAAACAGAACATTATCTATTGATTGTTATTTTAACGTCACTGTCTTAAAAATTATCACTTTCACTAATAATTTAATCACTAACAATATATTTTACAAACACATATGATTCTGATTTACTTATAAGTTACTAAGGAATATTGCTTAATTATTTGTTAGATATTAATTTGTTACCATTGTAACCAGCAAACGTTGGGACATTATGAATGTTTTGACAATAGTTGTTGTTGGTCAGTAACGGTTACTACATTTATAGAGAAGGCAATTGTCGACGATATTCGGGTGTTTTAAACAATTTATATTTGGTGGTAAATTTTTAAATTCTTTTGTTATACTTACTTATTGATAGACATACTTACTGATGTTGATAGAAAATTTTCCAGAGTTTCCACAGTTATCAAAATTGCTAGACAAATTGGTGAACGTCTAAGGAACCTTGGTGATAAGAGAATCACGAGCAAGTATAATATAAATTAGTTACAAGGACTTCAAAATTGTTAAAACTTCAAAACAGATATTCTGCTGGAATCACCTATCATTTGACAATATCAAATTGTATACTTACTCGTATTAAAACTATAAAGTATTTTGGTTTATGTAATTAAATGTTTGTATTATATAAATAAATTTCAAATATATGTACTGTTGTTACATATAAATTTTATAATACTACTACTGGACCGAATTTGAAAATTCTTTCACCTATAGAAAGCTACATTATCAGCGAGTAACATAGGTTATATTTTATAAAGTTATGCGGGCGAAATCGCGTGCAACAGCTAGTAATTAAATAAATAAATAATTTAATGGCCAAATGTTGTCAACTACTGATCAGTCCATCGTGAATTTTGCCGCGTCGTCGACGATAGCAACGATAGTACTCGTATTGTTTTGTTTTTATTTACCTCTTTACACTAACCGTTATGCCGAATAATTGATCAAATTCGCACGTAATAGATGCTGAAGATGTTACGAAATGAGCTAAAGTGTGAAATTCGTTTTACATATTATGCACAATTACTTCAATAAAAAAAATTAGAGACGATTATTTATTTTTTAAAATATGCGACTCATTATAAGGGCGCACGTAGGGCGCAGGTCGATGTTGGATACAGTCTGCTTCTGACAGTATGTCCTATATGAGGGAAACCTATGTCCACCGGTGGACTATCAGTGAACATGATGATAAAAAAATCTACCGCTGACATGACAAATTACAAATACAAAGTCCATACAATGACAAAATTGTATGGACTGCAGTTGATTGTAATTTATCATCTACTATATATGCTAATACAAATATTAAAGACAATTTCATATTATCTCCATTATTTTAATATTTTGCAATAAAACTTTTGTATGCTTGTCGTACTTAATATTGTGATGTGATGTCTTTTTCTGATGGGAGTATATCAGTTAAGGTTTGGTGGTAATGACTACATTGATTATGACCCTATGATAAGCTCGTAAGCTCCTATGATATTAATTAATTATCCGTGGCGTACATAGCCGGCTTCTTGGTAAAGAAAAACAATAGAAATATGCTTTAAGAAGGTTTAAATTAAAAGGTTTCTTAGTTATTATAGTATAAGCTAAAAATTATAAAAAAATGCGATCAATTTTAAAATACTTTTACTAGGGTTTAGAAAAATAACTAGCTAAACGATTAACCAGATTTAATTAACCAGATAAAAATTCAAAATACGTTCTGTTATCTTTTAAAAATTTATTAAAATCTTAACTTATTCATTCGCTATATTATATCGTTATTATAATTTTCCCATTTTTATTTGATTGAACAATAAATTTGAATGCAGAGTCGGTTATGTCGGTTAAAAATGAAAGATTAACCCGATAGATCGGAACGAGAAAACAAGAAAAAAGTTTTACGGAAATGCTGAAATTACGTAACAAGTCACAGTGAATGCGATATTTGCATAATTTTAAACGTATCCGCATTTTTAAATTACAAGCAATAATTAAAATTATAATCCCCGTTTTTCTATTGAGCCCGAATACACTATATCTGCTATAATTTTCTGAGGGGTTTCTGAGACTACATGATGCTGCAGCATAAGATCAAGGTCATGGAAATACCACCTAAGAATCATGCTTTGCAATGTTTATCATCAAAAATTTGTGATTTTTCAAATAACACGCAATGCAAAAAACCACATATATATTTACTTTATAGGTTCTTCGGGTACAGTGCTAATGCTATATTTAACCTAACATAAAAAAGAAAGTTTGCTTTACGCACTAACAATATAATTATTTAGTGACAAGTATATCATCAATCAATTGTCATTAAAATGAAGCTACGCGGAACCCCTTGCACTAATTAGTTAGGCATAATCCGCGATGTTACCGCATATTGAAACAAATGGAGCGATACGTTTGGTTTTAATCGTGGAACGAGATAACTACGACAAGAAATTAATACCTACTGATTTTACGTAATACTAAGTACGTCATAATCTCCTGTATTTTTTACTATATATGGTAAAATAAAAAGAAATGTTACCTACTTATAATCAACACTTATACATTTATATACGTTTCATAAAGCTAGGTCATATACTTTTGAAGATATTAAAGATTTTCTAATTGCCCCTTTTTCTTTGCGGTCCAGTCTATTTTAATGACTAGACTAGACGCCGGCAGACACTCCGGCGTTATATATGTATGTTACTACTGAGATGGGTTATGTTAAAAGATGAATGTGGAAATGAACTCAATATGAGCTGGCTAAACTTAAGTTTATTCGTCTGCAGTCAAAACGCAATTAAGTTTTTGTTTGTAGAGAGCAGTGAGTCTAGCCACTAAAAATTCGTTGGGTTATGACATAATTTCTCATTTCAAAACTTATCAATCAAATTGGTAATACATATGTATATTAAACAGGTACGATTTATAACTAACAAAGCCGCTATTGTGCAAAGCAATGTAGGAAAGTATGTCGCTATGGTACAAATCTGTTTCCGATTGGACTACATAGAACTATCACAATCTTAACGAACTCAGTACACAAAAGTAGGTCTTTATATTTACATATTTAATTTTTGTTGCCATTTATTATATTTATCCTGGCTGACTAATATTATAAATGTGAAATTGTTTGTTTGTTACGCTTTCAAGTCTTATCTACTCAACCGATCATCGTGAAATTTGGCTAATGGCTAAAAATACATAATGGTATACAGTTGATATAAATACATAAAAGACATCTGTCACCCAGAAAAAGGTAGATTTGGCAAATATATCAGAAATATAGAAAATGACATAGGGAAAGGCACTTGCAGCACACTGGCATACCTCATTCTATGGAATTGCTTCTGTTTCAGCCGACTATCAGCCTACTTGCTGTCTTTTTCATAAATAAATTTTCATAATAATTTTCAAAGTTTCATCAACAAATTTTATATAATAAACGAACTGTTGCCCGCAGAACTGTTGAATAAAATCAGTTGCTATTTGCACCATCTGATGAGATGAAAATAAAACTTTTTGTCACTGTAGTCTGCCAGTATTATATTTAATGTCACTTTTCACTGACAGATGGCGCTAGAGTTGACGCAAATAAATGGACTATCCAACACAAAAATAATTTTTCAATTCGACCAAGTAGTTCCTGAGATTAGCGCGTTCAACCAAACAAACAAACTCTTAAGCTTTATAATATTAGTAAAAGTAAAAATAGATATAGATATAACTATTGTACGTAATATGTTCATTATTAGTATCTTTTTATTAAAACTAATTCACTCTTAATGTCGGTCATCTGTTTGTGTGCTTAATTGTCTAATAAACAATGAAAAAATAGGCTACAAATAAATTTCGTGATTTATTTCTGTGACTTCTTTGACTCAACCTTGACAATCCAAACTTATTAAAAGATCTTTTCAAAGTACAAGTCTCTTGGATTTTTTTTATATTGTGGTTTCACGATTAGTACGATGCACGAATCGACGTGCGTATAAAATTATCAACAATTGAGGAACGTTTTCCAATAATAAATTGCAATATTTGTATTGTATTTGTATTCTGGTTCAAAAGTTAAGGCTGTGGTAGGTAGTTTAATGGAACAAAAATGTTCGGCTGTTTTAAGTAATTTCTTTAAACCTTTTTTAAACTCGGCTATGTAGACTCAGGTTCTAATCCCGCATGACATCCACATCAAAGTCATCTCAAGCTTAATAAGTAATGAAATGAAAGTTAATTAAGTTTCTATAATACTATAATGGATTGATGTACACGCATAGACAAAACATACATAAAAAGAAAATGTCGCGCCTTAATGCGTAGCCTCAACTATAGAGCAGCACCCATTTGGTTAGATTTTTAGTCCGAGCATTATAATGTTTTTTAAACATTACTAAAAGTCTGTTACTGTTTCCATTTGTATGATGTCCGATTGAACTATATTTTCGTTCAACGAATGGAACCACAAGAAAAAAGCTTACCCATTTTTTGCGACGGATATACCATCGGAAGAAGTCCGATAGTTCGATCTGTATGACTTCAACCGAGTCGCAAGGCGACCGAGCGTAAAATCGAGAGTAGAAAGTTGCAAATTCGTTTTCTTTCTAGTTTATAAAAGACTGTTTTGTCACCATGTCTGTCATTAGTTTTGATGCAATCGAACAATAATATTTGAAGAAATTATTTTGGTTTCTAATTATGGACAATTATACTTTGGTGAGTATCAGTTTTATTCTTTATAAATTATTTTCAATGTTTTTAATACAATAAAACTAAAAAAAAATTGTAGTTTTTAAATAATTAAAAATAATCAATTAATGAAATAATAATAACTCTTAGTAAGTTCAAAGGGAATTTAAAAACACGGGGTAAATCTGTAGAACTGGTTGCCTCGGGGAATGATTGGGTTGACATGTCTTTGTAAGGCACAAGTCCCCAAAATTAAAAAGAATAAGAAAAATCTCTTCTTATATATTTTCAACAATTTCCAGCGTTATTTCGCAATTATAGAAATTTTGAAAATTCTATAGAAAAAACATTTTAATTGAGAAAATGCTATTAAGAATATGATTGCGTTAGGTATATTTTTATAACTGAAGGTACAATATTATGTCTCTGGTTACTTACATAGTAAAAAATATTCTCTGGTTACTTACATAGTAAAAAATAAAGTCGCTTCCCGCCGTCTATCCCTCTGTATATTTACGCTTAGGTCTTTTAAACTACTCAACGGATTTTGATGCGGTTTGCAAGAGCGTTAAACGAAGAAGGTTTTGTAATTTTCCGAAAAAAATTGCACCAGTGCGAAACATTATTAAGCAAAGGATATTGTTAAACATATTTAAAAAATTAAATAAACGAGACTTAAATTTGATCACAACTGACTGAGTCATAACTTATTTCAATTAATTTTCATGAGTTCGAAATGTATCGTAATATGTTGAAAATAAACAAAACTATTTAAATTTATTCTAACTTGCCTGTCAGACATTATTTAAATATTGGATTGTTCAAATGTTCATTCATGTTTTTATGTTGTTTCGCAAAGTTGTCCTTGACACGACATGACCTTAATTACATTTAAAAAATCATTGAAACTAATACGTTTTAATTATATTATTGTTCTTAAGATTTAAGATATTTAAATGCCCAATTGTGATGTCTGTATTATCTTACAACTTATATAAATGAGAAAGTTTGTAAGGATGGATGTATGGATGTTTGCATACACGTTGTCTGGGACACCAGAAAGGACATAGGGTACCTTCATTCGTTCAAGTCCCGGGCACCAGCTAGATATATATATATATATATATATATATATACGTGTCACGTGTTTGTGCGCTATGAACTCCTAAACTACTGAACCGATTTTGAAAAAAATTCGTAACTATGTGTAATTTGGTCCAACTTAAAAGATAGAATAGTTTTTATTTTGCACCCGTGCGAAGCCGGGAGCGTATAGCTAGTACTAATATAAATGTTTGCTATCAAAGTTTCCGGAAAGATTTCTAGCTATTTTAACCTTAATCTCTTTGGTTTTCAGTTATTACTTGCATGCGCAGTGGTGATGTCATCAGCGTGGCCTATCACATACTATTCTGCTCCTAGAATGCCAATCAGAGTGACAAGATTTGCTCCCTTACCACTCCAACATCGCACACCTAGTAAGTGTTAAAATATTATTCATGCATAATAGTGAAAGTTAAATTATATTGAAAATCATTCTCTTTTTCTATTGTTACACTTAACTGATAAGTTATAACAATTCAATAAAATAATTTTAAAATAAATATGTTCTAACCCAATATTAATAGAAATTGGGCACTGGGGCCAATGCTCGCTACCGACAAGGTGGAATTTCCCATTGAGTTTGTCCAAGATTAAAGTAAAATTTGCCAATTCGTAATCGGCTAACATGATAGACTATAGATGCCCATACTATATCTTAAAGCCACATCCAGACATGATGTATTTGCCGAATGCCGAATGTTCGCCTAGTGCCATGTGCCCGGCTCGGTATTCGCCAAATAGTGAGCATGTCTATAAACACATGTGGTGTTCGCCCGAATACCTGATGTTTTACGGGAACAGCGAATAGTCGAGCCGATTATTCATGCAAGCATTTTAGCAAAATAATTACGAGTTATCATTTACTACATATTTTTAATCATGGACAATATTGATAAAATTATCAATGCGGCCACATTTACAGAAATATAATCAGTCATGGAATAATAAAAGTTTTTCTAAATTAGTATCTACACAGTTAAAATTATTTAAAGAATTAATTTTTTTTCTAAACTGTACCAGTAATAACTCAAATCATCTTTTTTGTTTGTTACAAATAAACTGTTTTATTTTTCAGTTCAACCAGTGAAACCATCACCAGCCGAACTAAGTGACGAGCAATGGCAGCGGTCAAAACGCAATCATCACGACGATTATGATCACGATCACGGTCACCGAGGCACCAGCGGGGTCACCGGACCCGTTCACACTTTCGTTAAAACCGACAAAAACGCCAACTACAAATGGGGCGTACGACACCACGTCGGGAATAAATATGCGTCCTAACCTGACTTCATTATGTTACCAAAGAAATCACCCTTCACACATACTCTCCACACGATCGTTTCTGACCAAAACAATTAGCAATAAGGGAAATACAAATTCGGGAATAAAAACGGGTATGTCGTTAAGTAGCAATCCACTTGTGTCTAGTGGTGTGGCTAAAAAGTCACGTCGTAGCACAAAAAAAGCTGTTGCAGACTATTCCTATATAATTTATTTAGCTGTGTTGTTAGATTTAGTGGTTATATTAATTCATAGTTAAACTCTTTCTTGATAATTATATAAATCACTAGCTGTGCCCGGGACTTCGTACCCGCTGTAGTCGTTTTTTAATCCCACAGGATAAAAAATATCATATATGTTAATCCAGGTAATAAACTATTTGTGTATATAAAATTTCATCCAAAGCCGTTCAGTAGTTTTTACATGAAAAAGTAACATCCTCACAAATCTTCGTATTTACACATAATATTCGTAGAATAAAATATAATTAAGAGTTATATTAATTGTGATGTATACCTATTGAATATTTTTTAGTTTAGTTTTTATTTTTTATTTAAGTACAAAAGTTATTGTGCAGTATTAAATATTATTATTTACTCATTTTTGTTGTTTATTCTTCGCTTACTGTGAATAGAACTTATTGTGAATAGAATATCCGTGTCTGTACACGAAGTAGGATTAGGAAGGGACAGAGAAATTGGCTCTGGCATCCCTTACTCAGTCACCGAAACACAAAAGCACATATACTGTTATTTTACAATGGTCTTCTGTAAGGGGGTGGTTACTGTCACGAGGTGGGTAACCAGCACAATATGTTAAATTATATTAAAGGTGTGTGTGCTCTGACACTTCTATACACACACCTTTAATAAAATTTAACAGATTCAATTAACTTTATCCGAAATGCAACTTAACATGATTTATTAAAGTTAAACCAAATACATACATATAGTCATTGAGGTGTGGTCTTTCGCTTCACTGGTCACGACACTTGAGCCGAACGTGCCCACGTTAAGTAAAACTATTGCAACATTTGACAGATACGGTCTGCAAAAAATATATCGCAGTCAACTCTCAGTCTCACTATCACTTTGCAATTAGGTTCAAAAACGTTTAACTATAAATGCACTACAGTTTTGGTTGTTACAAGACTTTTTATAAAATGACAGAACATGTGAATGATCTGTGAGAAATATTTTAATTGTTTTAAACCTATTTTTAAGACCTCAAGCATTCATCCATTGGAGTCAAGTTTAGTTTGCATATAACGTTAAAGTTTAACGTTAACGTTATATGCAAACTAAACTTAACAGTTTGACGTCATATTATTTGTAGTTTTATAATCTAGTATATAGCTGAAAAATATTTTAAACTTGCGGTCGACGGCCTACGCAGATAAACATACATGTTATTAAAAAAATATGAAACAATGTTTTAGAACATAAATCACTCCATATACTAAGTCGAACAAAAAACAGAAATATCTCAAATTGAATCCCAGAAAAACAGGTTTAAATATCACGAAAAATTACTAAAAGTGAAACTTTTGATAATACTTTTCTTGAATGAAAATTTACAGAAATCGTATGTTTTTATCAGCCAAGTATTAATAAATTATATTAATTTTTGAAGTTTGTCGCATATAATTTTACTAATATCTCGCTTCTGCGTGGGCCTTTTTGGTGGGACAGACAAAAAGGGATTGGTGGGGCAACCTGGCCAAGGAAAACTAAAGATAGAATTAAGTGGAAGCAGCTGGAAGAGGCCTATGTGTCACAAGACACGCTGATTAACTAAATCCGACCCGATGTGTGAATATGTATAATTTAAAATATATATATATTAAATTGTTTTAGTTAAATATCAGCAATAAAGGCTTAAATAAAATAATAAGAAATAAAAAATATTTAAAATAACCCCTTAAAAACAGGTAAATTGTATATTTGGAGTAATTAAGATATATAATATAAAAGGGAAGACTTTGCTGATACTCTTTGAAAATCCAATACACGAAGTATTAATTTTCGTTTGAAATAAAGAAAACACAAAATTATCTCTATTTAAACAACTTTGTTTTTTTATTATTTTTTATGTGTAACTAGCAGACCCTACAGACGTTCTGTCAAAAACTATTGAACCCTGGCTTCTGATTTTAAGCTAAGAACTTTGGACGCGAAATAAGAGAGAAGTATTTTCAGACTTTTTTTTCAGTTTTTCTCTTTATAAGAACCTTGCTTGGCTTATTTAAATATTTAAAGAAAAATATCCAAATCGGTCCAGCCGTTCTCGAGTTTTGCGCTTAGCAGCATAGAGTTTTGTTTAATTTTATTTTGTAAATGTATATGTACATAGACTTTCTGAACAATTTGAATGAACTAATAATTCTGGAACCCATCGGATCAGATCAGCAATTGAATTATATCTATACTAATATAATAAAGAGCAAAGATTTTATTCTTTGTTTGATTGCATTGAATAGGCTCCGAAACTACTGCACTGATTTGCAAAATTATTTCACTTTTGGGAAGCTATATTATCAGAAACTAACATAGGCTATATTTTATAAAGTTACGCGGGCGAAGTCGCGTACAACAGCTAGTATTAAAATATTTTTCAGCCATGTACTAGATTATAAAACTACAAATAATATGACGTTAATATCTTATTTGCAAATTGAACACATCATTGGTTTATTTTCCGTCGGAAATCATAAATTTTGTCTCTAGCGTGATTCTGATGGATGAATGCTCTTAACCTCAATATGCATATAGTGCTTTTTGCGCGAATTTTATTTCAAAATCTTATCTAAATATTAAACTGTAATATCAATATTCAGTAAATACATCGCAATATTGGTTTACTATACAAATTGATGGACTTAATCAAGTAAACAATAAATGAATGTTTCCCCAACAACTAAATTTAAAAGCAAGTTAATTGGATCATAACATAATAAGCATGTAGTTGCAAAAGAGTTCATTGCAAAACGTCATGTGAATATGCATGAAAAACTTTCAATGTAGGTACACTTTGTTCCTACTAATTATTCTGAAGAAATTCTATAGAACTTAGTATGTAAAATAACGTTTCTGCGCGATTTTTTTTTTGTTATAAAACTGTTACGTCTTTAATTTTCACACGTCGAAAAGTTCCTGCCATTTAACTCAATACTTTGTCTAATAATAACTTTTGATATTTTTTTCTAAATAATACCTATATTATTATCCATTTGTTGATAATCAGTTATTTATACCAAAAAACAGTACATAATCAGAAAAGAAGAAAAAAAGACTAGCTACTTAGTCGAGTTTTTATGTTACTTGCTAGTTGATTTAACGCTTTGTCTCAGGGGTCCCGGGTTCAATTCCCGGCAGGGCCAACTTTGAAAATGAACTTTTCAAAATTGGCTCTAATTTGGGTTTGGAAAGTAGTGGCAAGACACACTGCATATCACATTCAGTTGGGCAGCCTGCTGATGGCAATATAGACATTAGTCCTGTATTCAGATGGTTTCTAACAGTAGGTACTATACCAGCCAAAGGCAAAACTGTTTACCGGACTACTAGGACTGGACCAAATAAATGAGCCGATAGTTAGTTGTATTGCAAAATTTCTGTTAAAATGTAACAAAATTTAATGTGCCTCCGTAATAAACAGGATATTTGCGACAAGAGAAATTGAGACAATTACATATTCGCTACATACGGCATGTGCTTGTTCAGTGCAGTGACACAACAGGGACCGGTTTTTGTGGAGACAGAACTCGGCCGGAATACGCCTGTAAGAGTCGAGAACAGATTGTAGCGAATCAGGTAGTGCATTGTCCCCTGATTTATTATAATGACCTCTGACCCTTTATCTTTATAATAATATATTGACATATAATACGTTTTTCTACAAAAATGCTCCTATAATAAATAAATAATTTATTTTGGTACCTTAACATAAAGAAAAAAGAAAAAGAAGGTGGTTACTGGTCGCCTGAGGACACAAGCAACACCAGAGATATGTGGACGGGACCAAAAAAACATAGAATGGCATCTTTAAACGACATAACAAAAGTCCACTACTTATACGAAAATGAAAGTAGAACCCATATGGAATTAGGTCTAATGAAAACAGTAGACCGGCAACCATTACCTAGTACTTCAAAGGCTTCTACGTCTAAAAAAAAAGAGAATAAATCGAAAGAAATGGACAAACAGTTAGGTACTGCGGAATACGAATACGAAAATAGTAACAAAGATATAATAAAAAGGACGACAGCTCTGAAAGTTCTGATAACAGTCCACCTCAAAGAACTTTTCGTGGCGGTCCTGGAGTAAGAAGTGCTGAGTGATTGAGTGAAGATAGCGGATTAGAATGTAAAAAGAAAACTATAAACACAGACAAAAAGAAATCGTTACCCACAATACGACACCCTAAGTAAAATCTGATAGTGAAAACCGTCCTATCAAAATAAAGAAAATTGTAGGAGTTCCTATGAGGAAAAAGCGAATTCGGAATAAAATAGTGATGGATTTGAAAGATATGGTTGTTCGAAAACGCATGGCTAGTTTAAATGCGACTGCTATTTTGGCGGCTAGCTAAGAAAAACGTTCACCAAAATCTAGTAAAGATGATAAGTACTACATCGGATTCATGTAGTGACGAATCGTTCTGTCAGAAGCCAAAAATGGGGTCAGTTCCGGCGTTAAGTCGGAAACAGAAAAACGAAGAACCTAAAAAAGAGGAAGATGACGGTGCAATGACTGATAGAAAGCAGAAAGTTGAGGTGATCGTCAATCAAGACACCGATGTAACTATCACTGGTGTTTACCCAACTCATCACCATGAGGGCGTTTACACTGTGTCTGACATGCAGTACCGAATCTCCTCTACTAGCCACACACAGACTACATCAACAGCAAACTGCGAAAAGGTAAATAATGACTTCTACTCTTGTACTTTCTTTCATGTTTGGCAAACAGGCTGATTGATTGTGGGTGGATATAGTTATCTCCAGTAACTCATGTTTACCCGCGCTGCAACAATTCTGATAGGTTACTTTTATATTTATATAAAGGTAACCTATCACACATTTACATTTTATATTATACCAGCTGACCCGGCAAACGTTGATTTGCCAAAAAAAATTTTTTTGGGGTCGGCCACCCTTATCTCTTAGGAGTATGAAAATAGTTTACGACCTATTCTCAGACCTACCGAATATACACAAAAAATTTCATAAAAATCGGTCAAGCTGCTTCGGAGGAGTTTGGTTACAAACACTAAAAGTCAACAAATTGGGCCCTATAAATAAAGAGATGATACAGCAGGACTGCCATTGCCAAGGACTATATTTGACTCAATTCTACGCATATTGCTCGCATTAAGAACTAACTCGACAAATAAGTTCCTATATTTTTATTCTCGTCCCCAATTATTTTAAATTTGTAAGGTAACTGTTGGCTTATCTCTAAATGCTCTCTAAATGGGCACACAATAAATTTAATACGCCTAAGTATATTGCTCAAGAGAACCGCGGCTAACAAAATATATGGACTTGTGGAACATTATAAATTCCTCTTACGCATCCGCTAAATGCTGTGACTTACAAATCGATAACGAAAGAATTTGTTTTAGAATTCTGTTCGTAAGGAGAATGTGGGTCAATTATTGATACATTTAGGCAATACACTTGGGGCCTTTGAATTTTATTAGTCTTAGGACGTTTGAAAACAATTTAGTAAATTCGTACTTAATTTTCCTACACATCATCAGCGTGTAATTTTTTTTTAATTATTTGTTAGTAGTATTATAGTAACACAAAATAACATGCAAAAGACGAGAAAAAATATCCATGTTCGTAGCTGGTAATGAAAATCCAGTTACGAACGTCTAAAGGGATTCTAGACCCAACGTATAAAGACACTACGATCAAAAATATAGACTACTGTTTTCTTCTTCGCTCATTTATCCACAAGTTAATTTCCAGGAACTTAATCGGAAATTTATAGATAAAACATAGTGTTAAATAGATTCAGCGGTTTTAATTAAGTGTACGAGTAGTTATACCTACGTACAACTGATATTTGTGTTCAAATATTTTTTTAAGATCTTAAAGAAAATCGGAGTATTAACTCCAAGTGAACATGTTCCCATGACATTCGCAGTCATTTATTTTCACATTTACTTGTCAATACTATACACGATTGAACTTTCTAGCCTAAGGTAGGCTTAAAACGACTTTACCGGTTTGAGGCATATCATTTAAACTTGGACTTTTACATCGATTCGATGCTAACTTTGTATCTTCGGTTAACCAGTACAAATTATCTTTAACTACCCAATTTATGAACATTTTAGATAGGCGTACTTACCTAATGCGTGGAGGCTGGAGGAACTAAGTCGCATTCAGACTAGTCATATTGCAAAGTAGACATAATAGTTAGTCAGATCTAATGTGACAAAGACTTAGATAAATTAATTCGATACTTAATAGGTTTTTATTCGTTTTTTACTTTTATAAGGTTTTTCAAGAGATGGCAATTATATATTAAACTGCGCTCGCCAACTGACCTACCAAGCATGGTGAGTATTGGCAAAACCGCCCATGGTTTACAAGAACGCGACCAGGTCCTAAGACCCCGGCGGTCTTGCTATTCCTGGCAACGGTAGTGGCCAAGGTAATGTCGGGGCAAGGTGTGTTTAGGAAGAGACCTGGCTACCACTCCCGTAGACAGCTGGCCCAGGAATAAGGGCCGCGGGTCGACAGTGATTCCAGGCTGCTTCTGACCGGTCCTATTGGAAAATTATGGAGGAGGTCTGTGTCCAGCAGTGGACGTCCTACGGCTGAAGTGATGATTCAAATTTTAGGTTCAGTAATAAGACGAAATAATAAAATAAACATTTGTTTGTTATCATGTGAGAAGATTCGCAGAGCGTGTTGAAACGCAAGGCAAGTGGGTGCAGGTAATTATTGATGTGAACTACAGATAATCCCCGGTATTGAGACTAAAATGTCAGATGTATTACCCCTACTTATCATGTGGCCAATGTTTCATCATCACAACACATTATTGTTTTCAAGGATTCGCTTCCATCTAGACTTCTTTGTTTGTTATGTAGTTTATTTAATAAAATCACTTAATAAAATTTATTGGTTTAATTAATGGCAAAGCACATTGCGTCTGTGGAATGTGCCAAAGAAGACTTGCTTTCAAATGAAACGCAATGTTCCCTGCGTAAACTACATAATATATTGTTCGAAAAACAAAATTATCAGGATTATTATACCTGATCGCTTCTCTCCCTTCTATGCATACTTATTTTCGATCTATTCTTTCAACAATCTTATTCTTCAAAGACATTTTCTGTCCCTATTGGTTCGTTAGCAGACGGTACCAAAGGTCAAGGGAGAGTTGCATAATTAGCATAATATGTAAATTAGTTTTCTTGGATCAAAATCACTAAACTTACTTTGAAAATAGTAATCGTTTTTATAATATCGTTTTTACTATCGTGTAATTTATAAAGTGGTTCAACACTCTTTTATTGACTATGCCTAAGTTACTAGGTATAAAGCAGTGTCGATAAAAGCAATATTCCAAGTAGTTTCCTAAATAGTATCTATTTAACTAAGTAAGGCGAAGTAACTCAGACCTAAATAACCTTTTAAAAATTTAACTATTCTTATGGCCATGATCATTTGGTATTCACGCTATATCGTTTAAATAATTGACTAAACTCTTGTTAATAAGATAATTGGCTTAAACATAGGCTTTTGTGTTTTTTATGAGTCTAGTATTATTAACAATTGTATATAATATAATTGTTAATAACACCGAAACTTAAGAGTTGTTTACTTAGATCCCATATAGTTTGTGAATGATCTAAATTAAGCTGTGCTAAGAGCCTGTGCTAAGTGTTAGGAGTATTTATAATTGCCTATACAATTAACATATCAATACTTATATTATCTGTCAGTTTTTATTTATGTTAGTATTAAATAAAATATTTATATTTTTATTTATAAACATTATATTTCAGTGGCTGTCACTAACAATTTTCTTTGAATTGTAGTAAATACATCTATACTTTGATTTTATACAAAGAAATGTACAGTATTTTTATATGTTTGAAGACTATATTAAATTCGTAGCATGGTAAGCTTGATTCCCATATGTTTAAGCACATCCAATTTTTCACCTAGATAGGTCTACCAATTGAATAAAGTGAATGGAATTATAGAATTGGAGTCTGGTATTATAAGTGGAAATAACATCCGTGCATTGACATTACAAATCCGCAAGGTCAGACACGAATTGCCGTCGGGATTAATTTGCACACAATTATCAAATTGAAAACATTAACTTACAATTGCATTGGTGAATTCATTCGATGCATTGATAGCGAAGGCTCTTGTATTACAATGCTCATTCACAGTTTTAATTTACATTATAAACTGGAACAACTTGTGTTGCATATGAAAAATAAAGAAAAGAATTTACTATTTTCTTAAATAAAATTAATTAGAAATCTTACGAGTATATAGTATACGTTCTATTTTTAAAACTTACTTAATTAACAAATAATTAGACATATAAATAAATAAAATAAATCATTGAAAGTTTCAATCTAGTATGCATCTGTGATTTTATTTTATATAATCATTGAATGAAAAATATTTTATTCATTCACTAGCTGTTGCACGCGACTTCGTCCGCGTAACTTTATAAGATAGCCTATGCTACTCGCTGATAATGTAGCTTTCTAATAGATGAAAGAATTGTTAAATTGGTTCAGTAGTTTTTGAGTTTATTCATTACAAACATAGCTACAGTAAACTGAGACATAGACCATACTGTTTCTACCCTTTCAAAGCCTGCAAGTTATATACACAAACGATTCTCGCTTATTGCTCTTTCCATTTGTATCAAAATCCGTTGGGTTGGTTTAGAATCAGTTAGCGGTGAAGCAGATAGAAGCGGACAGCGACTTTATTTTATAGTATGCATAGATATTCTATTTCTGTGAGTAAATAAAACTCATTTCTGACGTTGCTTATGCTGGTTTAATCTTAATTACTTAATTTGATATTTATTGTATAATAAAATAAATTCTAAACAACTTGTTTTGAGCTTTCAACTTACTGTCAAAATGTCAAATGGTTATAATATTTTTTGGTAACTATTATTATAATATTAAACAATAAAATTAATAAGTACTTACTATTCTTTATACAGACTAAATAACAATAACAATAATGTCGATCTTATAATATCGTGCAGAAGTTTAATCTTTATAAGGTACCGACTTATCAGTTTATGTAGGCGATTTGACCTTTTATCGCTTTCTAAATTGCAATACCGCTTTGATATCCTAGATTAAGCGTGGCCGCTAAAGAAAAATCTATACTTACATATAGGTAGGTACTAAACTTTTTTTAAATTAATTTTTAAATTGTTTTCCAGCTTGTCACAGTGTTCCAAAAAGGCCCAACACCTGATGCTCCAATTTTAAATTTCGACCAACGGCAATCACACGTTAAAGTTGAAGTGTACTCCCGCTACAACCCACACTAGAAGGGTAACTCTATATAAAGTGAAAGAGTAGACTGCACGCATCACACGAACAGTAACTAGTCGCGAGTGTGTTGTGGCCTTTATTATTATTAATTTTTAATTATTTTCAAAGGAGGTTGAAACTTGGTGCGTGAAAATGTTGCGTAAGTGCGTTACGTTGGCAGCCTTGGGGTGTGTTCTGGGTGTTCCGGCGCCAAGGGCTCAACATTCATACCAACCACAACAAGTTAGTATTTTTGACGTGAATAACTCTTTAAGTAATTCAGAAAAGTGATGATAACAAAATTATAGGGGGATACATATATATCATCTACATATAAAATTTAATTACACCACTCGATAGTTAAAGGATCAAATATTTATTTGATATATGGTATATTAGAATTCGTTGGATATATACATATAATATGAACAAAGAAAATATTACAAGTATTCATGTAAAACACAAGCCGTATCCATAACACAGCTACACCTATTTTTTTTGTAAGTATAATATTTGTAATTTATAATATGTAATTTGTAGTATCTTAAGAATATAATATTTTAAATATAATAGTACTTATAAATATAATATACTTAAGGCAAATTTTTAAAAATTGACACTATATTAAACTAATAAATTTTTGTTTATCTATACTATAGTTATAAAATCGTTTGTCCTGACTTACGAGTACTATCAACGCACAGCCTAAACTACTAAGGGCCTCTTTCACCAACTGCAAGTAAATTAGTGTTGATTAGTTACTTTCAGAAATAATTTTATGTTTTAATAAATTTATTCTCGATTTACTGTATCCTTCGATAGGCGATTTTTTTTTATTATTTTCTTTTTAATATTTGGGACTTTTACCATACAAACAAAGGCATATCATCTCCATCATTCCCGTTTACCGGTGACTTTAAATGGCGGTTAGCCTACTTGACACATGGTGAAAGAGGCTCTAAGTCTAGAAAATCTGAAATTTGGAACATACTTGTAGGTTTAATTTATAATGTAAGCATGCACTAAGCAAGGATTTTTTAAAATTTCAACTCCACGTGAAGCCGGGGTCCAGGCGGTAGTATATTGTTTAAAGAGTTCGTATTATTAGAAACTTATAGTATACTTCCAAAAACTGAAGTTATTTTATTTAAAGTTTATTCATGTTACGTGTTAATTACGAAATTTAAAAAAATTACAAATTACAAAAAGTTTTATTTCAAATAATAACATGTTTTTGTGCCACTTATAATTCTCAGTCATTAAACTAGAACACCAGTATTTCATTTCCTAATAACTTCTCTAATTGTCCGTGAAAGAATACCGGAACATTACATGCTTAATTGGTATTTACCTAATGTCTAATGTATAAGTGAAGCGCTAAAAAACTTTTCATGTATGGACTTTAACTTTAACTTTTAATGGACATTTCAATGACAAAAGATTTGTAATAAGTGGTATTTTTAATTATAAGAATAATTAATTTTAACCAGTTTACGTGTCATTCGAAAATCTCAATAATCAGCTGGTATTTTTCAAAAAATATTCAAAAAAGGTATTTTCTATGTGTTGCCATCATTGATGGTTTTTTTTAATATATTAGATCTAATCTGAACGAATGACTTTTGCACTTCACATTTTTTTTAAATTTTGAACATAATTTATTTAAAATTTTTGACGCTTTCATTTAAGTAGATATTTTGTGATTAATTTAATATGTAATTAATTTAATGTGTAAAAATTTAAATTAATACAATTTTAGTTACAATCTGTTTCAAAATTAAGGCTTCTCTCTGTTTTAACGAGCTTTTATTGGTATTTACACGTACCTAAGTTTTTTATCAATCTATTGCTCTATCCTCTGTTTTCCCACACAAGGAACATATTTTATGGGACATTTTATTCTGTACAATATTGTTCAAAGAAGAATAAATTATATTTTACTACCGATTTGCAAATTACATACACAAACCTTCTTCGTTTAAACCCAAAAACTAATGGACCGATTTTAAAAATTCTTTCACCGGAAAGCTACATTTTCAGCGAGTAACATAGGCTATATTTTATAAAGTTACGCCGACATAGTCACTTGCAACAGCTATTATTTTATAAAGTAAGGAAGCCGGGGGCGGGTATTATATTGTACATTATACTTAGTTTACCTGTTAAAATTAGAGGTCCAACATCACACAATTTCCATCCACCATTTAACACAAATATTTAAATGAGCTATATAGCCCAAAAATGATGCAAACAACGTTGCGAACGAATGCTAGTACGAAGTATTTATGTTGGAAATATGACTCAATGATTCATTTCTATGTAACTCCAAATAGATTAATGCAATTGACGATGCACTGTTCGACCGTCATGTGTGTCGTAAAAGTGTATCAAATCGAGCGAGTCATAACCGGACGGTTACATAGTGTTACATTTTCACATGTTTCGTAACGGCAGCTTTGTTCAAAGCTCACCGAAACCGAGCAAGTCGTGTTACGTAACTATATCGTATGTAGCGCGGTTAATTATTTAATAATGGGGCATTGTTAAGGTTTTTTTATTATATGTCGAAAAGAAGTCAAAACTTTGTAGTTCTTGTGCTTAGTTTGGTGATTAGTGTTTAACTGTAGCAGCTTACCAATTCCATACTACGTAATTCCATTAGTTACTCATTAGTTATATTATTGGTCGTAGCAATACATAGCTTAATATAAAGGTTGCACAGTTACAAAAAAGTGAAATTAATATCATATCTAGCATAATTAATTTCTAAAATGTGCAGAATACTGACTAAAAGTTAAAATTGCTTTTTTTTTAATGAAAACATCCTAAATATAATGTACATTTAAAATTGGGATGTCAATTGCTATCTGACGTATGTTTTATTATTTTCGCGAGTTGCCGCAAATTTCTTACGTCGAATTCTGTTTTTTGGTTATTCGTATTATAGTTAGTTCAATAATAAATAGTATAATAAATAGAAGATTATAAGTAGTGGGTAAATAAAATAAAAAAAAAGAATTTTTTTCATCGAAGTCGCCGAAACTAACTACTTCTCATCAACAACCCAATGGATTTTGATACGGTTTTCAGTAATGGAAAAAGGGATACCTAAGTGAAGAAGATTTATGTATATAAAAAATTGCATTCCGGCGAATAGCTAGTTTTGTATAAATAAGTAAATACCATAAAATGATCTATGATTATTGTAGGGGAGGCTGCAGTGGACATCGGCTAAGATTACAGAAAATAACATAAAATTAAAATATTATAATTACTTATTAACGATATTACTTGATAACAAATTAAAAGTATTATTGAAATATTGCATCGATGATAGTATCTATTGCCTTTACTTGATCCAGATCAATATGATCGTATAATTCGATAACGTAACCCGATCAACACTTTCTGTTGCGTCATTTAATGATTACTCGAAGGCCTATAATTGGATGATGTTACATACACTTTCGACGCACACATTTTTATACTTAATTATTTATATAAGGTGAGTACCGAACATTATCTTGTAACAAATTGTTATGAATGTAATTTAGGACTAAAACAATTTAAGATGTAATTGAGTGCAGCTTATTTAACCATAATAATATATTTCAACAGAAATTATTAAAAATTATAAATTGAGTTTGTTTGTTACGCTTTCACGTCTTCAATTCTCAACCTATCATCATAAAATTTTGCGTATGTACACGTTGTCATACGTTACAGAAAAGTAAAAGGGTGCCTTCATAAAAAAAAAATTATTGCAGTATTTTTAGATGATCATATCAATAATATATAATTATTATCTAATAGAAACTGAAGAAAAATAAATAAATTATTACTTTTCAGCAGTCAGAAGGTGTCCCCCCTCATCTATTAAGACAATACATAGCAGCTCAACAGCTAGCGCCAGCTCAAGCTCAAACACAAGTGCGTCCAACTCACCACAGCGCACCAGCACCTGCAAGACTGGTTAGTACTCAGAATCTTAATTAATTTGAACACTGTATGTTTTACTCACTGTACTATGACGAGATTCCCAAGGAGCTATTACATCGCATGACTATTTCAGAATTTACTGTCATATTTTACTGAATATTTAGTAGTCTTTATCGATTCCCAATAAAGAAACTTACAACACGGTCTAATCACTTGAGCTATTTCTAATATGATTTACTTGTTTCTAGAGTTCACGCGATGGGAAAAGTCAGCAAATAATAGTTAATCTCCTTACTATGAATCATCAGCCCCATTTAATTATAATAAAATAATTATATTGCAATAATTATATCGCCGACAGCCATACACAGTCCAAAGCGAGCCTCAGTATCAACAAGTGCAATATCAGCAGCCACAACCACAACAGT
This sequence comes from Synanthedon myopaeformis, assembly GCA_944738685.1. Classification (NCBI taxonomy): domain Eukaryota; kingdom Metazoa; phylum Arthropoda; class Insecta; order Lepidoptera; family Sesiidae; genus Synanthedon; species Synanthedon myopaeformis. The sequence continues at coordinate 9,422,190 of OX122919.1, forward strand.
ACGCTCCTCAACCTCAGCCGCAGTACAGACCTCAATACCAGCAGAAACAGCAGGAACAACGCGATCCTCAGGAAGATTACGATGTAAGTTTCTAACGTATTTCTTAATTCTTTCTTTAAATATTTATGTTTTGTAAGTTGTGTAAAATTGTTAATTAAATTTCAACTTTCGTCATGAACTTTCATTCACATTTTCTCGCCTGAAATTTCAGTTTTAACTACAATATGGGTAATTAGTAGTCCCAATTTAAATTTTGTGTCTCTACACAATTACTAAGCAAGTAATCAAGATTCCCGCCAAAACCAATCGTTTCCGTTACAAAATACCTTCCTAGTTTCTCATATGCTCGTAATAGTGGATCAGATTAGCAACGGTGGATTTACTGCCGCCGGCTACAACTTTCACTGCAAGACAAGCTGCCGCAATACATTTGCTAAGTTTACATATACTCGTACATAAACTTTACTACTTACATAAATTTTGTATTGATCATGTCAAAGGGGAAGAGGATTATTTTGTCATTTTCTTCTTCATAATTCGCTTTTACAACAAAATAATACATTATGTACTTACCTAGCTTGAGCTAACACACATAGCTTGATTGTAGTTAAACAAAAATAGCTGAATATCTAAATAGTACAAAACCAATTTAACACACGTCTGTTTTATCCTTTAAACATTTTCATCGGTACTACTTTTGTTTTTAAATTATTTATCTAAGTATATAAACTTTTACAAGTATTTATAAATAGATCGTCAAACACAAGAAAAGTTAATGAATGCAACACCGGTTCGGAAAGCTGTTTTACAGGGAACTAACCGGCAAGAAATCTCCGCAGTTGCTCTTTTTAAATACATATTTAATTAATAAAAAAAGAAATATAATAAATATACATTCTATATCAAGACAGTAACTTTTTAAGCTGATCAGAGCCAACTTTGAAAAGTTAATTTCCAAAGTTCAATCGAACCTGGAACTCCTGACACAGCTTTAAGGAAACCAGGAGGGGGAGTGTGGAACTCGCCCGGCGAAGTCTTATCGCCAGGAATACCCACTAAAACCCCTCAAATTCCACCATCAGCGGTGATGTGTGGGCCACACCGCTACGTCCTCTGCGGACCCTACTCAGGGCGAACATTTTCGCCTCGCTTCATTTGTTTGTGGCGGTCTTATCATATCTCCACAACATTTACTGGAGATCAAAACTTCTGTGCAGCCTCATCCTTCGTACCAATTCGGTTTCGACGTGAACGATGATCAGTACACCAACTACCAGAACAGGAAAGAGCAGAGAGACGGCGATGTCATCAAAGGCTCGTATTCTGTCGTCGACAGCGATGGTTTCGTCAGGACTGTGACGTACACCGCTGACCCCAAAGAGGGCTTCAAGGCTGAGGTAAGTATCCGAACTGGATCTGTTCTTCATTTGAAACGTTACTTTGCCCGCGTAACTTTATAAAATATAGCCTATGTTACTCGCTGATAATGTATAGGTATAGCTTTCTATATGTGAAATAATTTTCAAAATCGGTCCAGTAGTCTTTGAGTTTATCCATTACAGAAATACCAATCTTCTCTCTTTATAATATTAGTATAGATAGACCTATAAATGGGATATATACAAAATTAAAAATTGCTTTAAACTAAAATTAAGAGAACATAACTCTTAACAAACTGTAATTTTCAACTCCTACTTGCCATTAAATTTATATATATTTAAATAAATTCAAAGATTAATTTTAATTAATCTTCCATTTAATAGGATTCTTATTTATATATATTTTTGAGGGTGTTGTAAGTGTGTTACCTTCTCCTTAATTCAGAATATTACCTTTCTCTCGCACCCTGTAATTTCACTATGGTTTTCTGTAAGAGAATGGTTGTTTTTACAAGATTTGATGCCCCCTTTTTTAGGACTGTGATTGATTTTTATGATTAATGACTAACGAACGCTGCGCCCTAACACTGAAGTTAATGTGTCTTTTATCAGGTTTCACGGCAACCGACTGACATTGTAGTGAAAATCCCCACGCCCAAGCCACAAGCGTTACAGCCACAGCCACAGCCACACCATCAGCCACACCATCAGCCACACCATCAACCACACCAGCAGGCTGCACCTCAGCAATATTATCGTTATGAACAATAAATTATTTTCTTAGGATATTTTACATTATATTAATGTCTACGTATTTATTAAACAAATTTAGAAAATCATTTTTACTTTTTGGTATTTAATTGTTAAATTGTAATTTTTATTAATTTTTTTAATGTACGATGCGATTCGCTTTTGTGTGGGTACATTTATAGTACTTTACTCTAATAAAATAATATACTTTTGAAATGTAATCTTTATTTTAAGAAAGATTATTTTTTAATTTCATATCCAATTTAATAAAGTTAATACTTGTAATTATTTTAAAAACAAATACGTAGACATTGTTGTTTTTCTTTAGATCTATTGAATTTCTCAATCGTGATAAATTATTAAATTAATTATTTTAAAAATATATTACGATTTAATATCCTATTTAAAGTTCCACAATAAAACGTATTCTATTACTAGTTATCAATGTACCTAAATGTATTCTTATTGTAGATGTAGGATTTTTCCTGTTAAGTAAATTTTTTATTTTATTATTTTGTTCGAGCAAACTTTAATACAAACACTCCAATAAGATGAATTTATAGAAAAAATAATATGAAAAGAAACAAATAAATTTGTAAGGATTTAGGTTGCTGTAAATAAATAAAAAAATCGGAAAATAATGTCAAATGATTCGAGTTTTATTTCACAAAATGTCAATTTCTTCAAGCAGGTTTCTTTCTTACTTAATAAACAACATAGTCTTTTGTTTTAAAATAATTTATTTTTTCACTGTTCACAAAACAAAAATACAGTTGCTAATTAAATACACTTTCTATACATCCTAATAAATGTACATGTATTTTTTTTAAACACACATAAAAGTATTTAAAGACGTATTAATAAAAATCTCATTTATATATTATTTCGTATAACAAAGAAAATGATACTTACTGAGAATAGAGATAAAAAAATATTACGATGTTAAAAACAGGATAAATAAATTTCTTAATAAACAAATTAACAAAACTAACATTCAGTCTATAAGTACTAAGGTAAGATAAATAATTGTCCGCAAAATGGCCGACAAATCAATTTTTCACCAATTAACAATTTTTCGGCAATTTTACAGTATTCTCTAGACCCGGTGATCACCAATATCCTCCAAATTTTATATTCTGTTAGGAATTATTTTAATAATTAAATTTATTAACCAATGACTTTATGTAATTCTAAAATAAATAAATAAAGTATATTAAAAAAATAAACAAGAGTATAAATAAGTGTAAGAATTATTAAATTATCTAATAATTAAGGTTTATAAATGCAACAAAAGTCTCTGGTTGTGGTCGGTCTTAAATGACGGTTTAAACCCAACAGTTCTCATTTTTTTTTGTCCAGCTGATCCAATAACACGCTCACGAGTCGCATCTAGACTGAACGCTGTAATTGACTTCTTAGAAACTTTAACAACAGTCTTCGAGAGAGAGAATTGATCTAAATTAAACTTTAAGGACTATGGCATAGGGTCTGGTCTGCATACGCAGCCTGATTCGACAAGAACGTAATCCTGTCCCGTTAAAGTAACCGGCCCTAGAGGTAGTACTAGGAAGAGATAAGGCACGTACGTTTGTGTGCACGATCCACGTATTAAAGAACATTCACTTGACCTGGAAAAAAAATATGATAATATAGACAAAATTATGGATGCCTGGCACAATTTTGAACCTGTCTGATATGACAGTCTATCTTTCAAAAAAGGGATTTTTTTTTTATTAATTTCTAAATATCTTATAGGGTCTAAATATCTTCTAAATATCTTAAGTGTTCGTTAATTTTGAAATGCTACAACATACTATTAACAATAATTACTCTTATTTTCTCTGGTGAGCTTTGAATATATGTAGATGATGTCTTCAAATTTCCAACAAAAACCGAAAATAAAAAAAATCTCGGTACTACAACGACTTCACATTAAGGAACCACTGACCACTGTATAGCCACTGACAATGTGTTTATTACAGTTTAATGGTATAACGTTACTACTTTAGATGTAATATATCATCCTAACAAGCGTGTCGCATGTAACAGCAATCAATAATGCTTTCACTAAATCACATCATTGATTGTATACTAAGTAGAGTCTAGAGTATTTGTATTCCTATATTTTTTATTTGTTTTTTTATTTTATTAGAGATGGGTTTGCTCTTGACCAGCATCCAGTCGTGTAGTGAAGATGCGGCCTACAATGGAGCGAACGAACCTCGAACTTTGAAAAATTTGGGTTATATGAGCTTGATTATATTATTGTAAAAATGCTTCATGTATTTCAAGTGAAAGTTTTTCAGTTGGTTCTTTAAAATGATAATCAACGTGTAGTGGCCTCTACAAACATAGCCTATAACTAATAATTATGAACTAACCCCGGACTTTGTATTGAGCCCAAATAACAGGGGTTCCGTATTTCGCAGACTACTTGATGCTACAGCATCAGGTCAAGGTTACCACGTCATGGAAATACCATCGAAATAACAGTAAGTATACCTTTCACATCAATCGAACATTTGAAAGTTAGTGAAATCCTTTCGTCAAGTAGGAAGTGGGCTGATGGTCTTCAAACGCCTGAATATATCTTCATGAACTATAGCTAGGATCCATCTCGATCACGTCAGATTTCAAACTAAAAAAACCGAATCAAAATCGGTCCACTGGTTTGGGAGCTACGATAGCACACACAGACACATAGATACACACAAGTCATACTAATATCACCCCTCTTGTGCGTCGGGCGTCGGAGGTAAAAATAATTTCAGAATTCAGATTTATAAAAATAATAAAGCACTCACTCGCAAACTTCGAAAACAACTTGCTGCAACAAATCGGGAAACTTTTGCACGATTGTGACAGGCTGTCCAGATGTCAGAGAGACACCATACATTGGGGCTGTGGTGTTGTACCTAGTTCTGCACAGTCTGGTGCCGCCACAAGAACTGGTCGCCCCTGGTGTTAATCCTGGCAGATTGGTTGCACGACCTGTAAACAAGAGCATACTTTGTATAATTACTTCTTTTTATACATATACCCGATACATATACCATAGAGTTACTCTCTAGCTAAGAATATTCTTCTTGACAAAGAGTCAAATTTTATGAAGGCTAAAATGTATATAACTCAAAGGCATCGCAAAAGCATTTTGTAAGTTGTTAACTACACAAAAAAAGAGAATGAGTACATTTATACAACGTACTCAGTGACTCTCGGTCCTCGCTGGAGCTTCTAAAGGGAGACTTCTTCTAGAGGAGGGAAGGGGAGTCCGGTTCTACAAGTACGCGCACATGTGGGGATCGAGGGGAACGAGAGGGCCGATCATCTTGCAAAGCTTGCGGCGACCAAATTAAAGGTAGCCAAAAGCTATGACAGGTGCCCCTTATCCTATATTAAGGGGCACCTAAGGAAGGAAACTGCCGCCCTGTGGGGGCAATGAATGTACAGAAATGTACAGAGAGGGCACGATTGCTGCGGGCACTAAACTGTTTTTACCGGATGCTGAGGCTGCGTACAGGATGATACGTAAACTACAGCCGTCACCAACTCTGGTGTAGGTGTTTACGGGACATGGTAGATTTGGACATTATCTGCACAGAATCAAGAAGGTTTCCAGCCCGGACTGCTTGTGCGGACATGGGGTAGCGGAAACCGTTCCGCATCTATTAATGGACTGCCCCAAGTTCGCGCGAGCAAGGTTCGTGCTGGAAAATGACATCGATATGAATCTGAGTGCAGATAATCTGCATAAAATTTTAGAAAACAAATATGTCTTGAAAAAATTTCTGGACTTCTGTCACAAAGTGGCAACGGTGTCGATCAGGCTGAATAAAAAATAATTGGCTAATTTATAAAAATAAATGTTTTAAATAATATAAATATGTATAATACTAATGATAAATAGTTATGAATATGCTATAAATAATATTAATAAATATGAATGTTTATTAGCCGAACAAGGCCCTTTGTTTATGCAAGGGATAAATGTATAATTCCCCCGATAAAAAAAAACCTACATTTATTAGAGGTTTAAGTCAAATACAAGATTTGACGTATATACCTACTCTTCTTACTTATTGTTATTATTGATTCTGGTCTTTAATTAGGTACATTGGCTCTTGTTTTGTTCATCTTGTGAACATTAAATCCTTGTGGAGGCTCTCTTCGTGTAACTTATATTATGTACTCATAATTAAAGAAAAGCAAAGCTCTTGTATAATCTGCCTTTTGTTTCTTCAATGTTTTTCATCAAATAAAAAGTTTTAGACTTACTTTACCCTGAATTGCTACACCTGAAGAAGTGATAATCGGCCATGATGATTGCATTTGTTATTGTCGCAAAAATATTACCTCACATAGTTTATTTAAAGCATACTTTCTTAACTGACTACAGTGAGCGTATCTGTATTTTTTTTTTGTGAAGATTTAAAAAGAATGAAGAAAATTTTGCTCAAACTGGTTTGTCTCAACCTGATATTAGAGTGTGCGCGGGGAACGTAAATTGTTGAGCAAAGTGGTGTAATAATAATAGACACGCAACTCTGCAACATTCCTGACGCGCTACATGCCCGGCAGCATCAGCAGCATCTCAGAGGCAAATACTATATTGTATGCGTAAGGCGCTGTAGTGTTTACGAAAATAATCAACCCATAGTGGTACCTACTATAGAATTACTAATTTTAAAGAGGGATCTTGACACCACTTTAAGGGAAATTCACTTTAAGGAAGCTGGCGGACAAAAGGCCATCCGCCGGCACCCGAGCCTCTTCCGGCGGATCAGCTGGGAAAGAAGATTCTTTTCCCGCTGCCTCTCCGCCGTTTTCCTGCGTAACATAACGCACTCTCAAAACGCGAGCATCGCTTGCCAGACAAGGTCACTGCCGACTATAGCTTTCACGACTGCTGGCAGCGAGAGATTTCTGCGACCACGACGAGAGACAGAGCGGTGCACTGCTCTACCCATTCGGGACAGTTAGCCAAAGTGTGCTGCGCAATGTCATGTCAACCGCGCAGCCACAATGGTGACACTCTCAGTACCCACCCACCCGGTAAAGGTAACGCCCGAAGCAACTATGCCCCGAGAACTAACAAAGTTGGTCTGGCTCTGCCACAAATATTTGAAAGTGATAACCACTTCACCATTGGTATAAAGTGATACAAACTACTTTGCTTTAGTCACTTTGTGTCATGTTGAACCAGGTTACACACCTTGGAATTTAGAACTCAGTAAACTTTACATTTGGTGAAATGTGCTTTTATTTTGATACTAACTTCATAGTACATACATCGGTGCGCACAATTTCCTAACATTTTAACGATGAGTTAATGCGCCAAAATATAACCAATTATTACAAAATAATAATAGAATTAATAATAATTTGGATGATTTGTATATAAGAAAAAGTAATATATAATACGTAATGTAAATAAACTCTCATTCGAAACAACTTCATAGTGTCTTACATAGTCGTGTGCAACTTCCTGAACATTCTAAAAATGTACTTTATTTTACCTTAGCAAGTCAAAAGAATTATTACTCAAAAAATTCTTACCAGTCCTGTTCCCTCGATAACTTCTGCTAACGACACCAGCATCGTAACCATGAGCTTCTAGTAATGTTTGTCTCATAATTGCCGGGTCCACTGTTCTCATTGCACGACCCTGTCGTGCCGTTTGACCCCATGCACCAGTCTTCAAAGCTCTATTTATTAAATGCCTGAAAAAACAATAGAAAATGTGACAATATTATCATAGTACAATTATGTAGGTATTATTATGACTCTGGTACACCGAGGTTCTGACAGGGAGCGCTTGGCGATCTCACTTGATGTAAGTTGCAGATGCGCCTGAAGGTGGTAAAAAATTGAATTGAATAAATGTTTAAACATCTAAGAAAAAGGAGCGTGGGTTAGCATTAGCACTGGCTCCTCTAGTGCCTCTAGTGTTCTTAAATTCAGCCTAGATTGTTAATTAGTATGTTTTGGTAAGAGAGTTAGGCATGTTTGAGCTCAATTCCCTATCTCAATTGCAGCACCATTGACATTTCTAATATTAATAGGCAACGGTAGCCACCTACTATCAAGTCAAGCGTCAGTCTGTTTTGCATAAAAATATAAATTTTCATTGAAATACCACTTTTTATTACGACACTAGCTGAACTCGGCCACATTTCGCTGTGTTACGTTTTTTCTTTTCGTTTCCGTCGGAACTTCAAAATAAATGTTATATAAAAACCCACATACCTATGTTAAAATAAAATTTAAAAATTTCCAGTCAATCCATCCGCTAAATTTTAGAGTTTTGTGGACAAAAACATACGCAACCATTATACTCGTATACCCAATTCAAAAGGTGACTGACTTGGATTACGTTAAGATTCCGTTTCGCACGTTACGCTATTCTGTTGCTAATGGCCAATAATGACATTTAATGAACTAAAATTTCAAAATTACATACGCGGTATATCTATAAGAAAATTACTTAAAAACGGAATTGTGGATTCTCAGGTTGCTGTGAAATTTCTCACGTGATGGTCGGTGTGAAAATAACGGGAAATTTGCCATAGTTATTGAAAGTCACACGTTCTCTTTGTAATAGGGCGCAGATTCGATATCTAGATAATATAAGTAGACCATAAGAGAGGGGTTTAATTAATTAAACATAAATTAGGTCATTATGTATACTCAAATCGTTATTTATTTTTTGCTAAACTATAACGTAAGTAAATAGTAAGTAGTACTAATAGTTAGTTACTTAATAAAATAAATAAATAAACATTAACATTTTTCATCGATAATCACAAAAAAAATAAATACAACATATTGGCACCAGACTTGACGACAGAGAAATAAGACAAACGAAGTCTTATTTCGATATTTTACGTAATTCTGATATGACTATAATATGCCATTTAAATCGATAACTACTATAAAAATATTTAATTTTTAAATAAAGTAAACTTTTTGGCAGTAAAATCTAACTTATCAAAAGTTTGATTTTTTTATCCTTTCCTGTAGATCAGTGTTCAAACAATGTACTTATCAGACAAAAATAAATGACGAAAACTTCGCACAACACTTATAGGTGACAAAATATTACAAATGTTATTAAAAATTATATCAAAATTAGCGACCCTAATAAATTATAATAAATGGGTCGCTAATAAAAAATAATATTTAATATATCGATTTATAGAATTTAATTTGCAACAGTGTTGGTTTTTTGCATTAGTAAAAATAAAAATGAACTAAGCAAATACCTAGGGTATGGAGTTCCGTCTGGACCAGGACAATCTGGATCTTGAAGTGCATCGCCCCATGCATATTTTAATCTCGGCCCGCAATCAGCTGTCACGCAACATGCCACTAATGCCTGAAAAATATAAAATTGAAACAGAACTGACTCAAATGGACTTTTAAAGTCTTTTTAAAGCTTTTATTCTAGTGTGCCTTTATTTAGCTATATATTATATTAAAAATTTCTTCATCTATCTAAAAATTGTATGTTAATGTACTGTATTAATATTTTTTTGTGTTGTCTTAACTGTAATCTTTATTATAATATATTATAAAATGTTAAGTTGCTTCGTGTACGCTTCAAAAACTCAAGAATGGGTAGACCGATACTAATTCGGTTTTCACATATGGTAAGAGCGATAAATGGAGAAGATAAAAAAATGTCAAAGTAGTAGGATTCGATCCACTTACTTTCCATTGTACGACCGATTCAACATATTCATAATGAGTTCATATTCATATGAGTTCTCAGGTAAGATTGTTCCATAAATTAACTAATAACACAAATATTATAATTTATAGTAAATTTTAACAACGAACAAACAAATAAAAGGGAAAATTAAAAAGGCAAAGTAGTAGGATTCGATCCACGCTTTGGATTGTACGACCGATTCAAGTATAAGGAACTGTAAAACTACTCATATAATATAAAGTTAGTACGAGAACAGTTCTCATGTAAGATTGTTCCATAAATATTATAAGTATCTATAGTAAATTGTAACAATGAACAGACAATAAAATTTATTGTTTTATTATTGTCGCCTTAGGACTATCGATGTCTACTTAGGACAATATGTATGTCGTGGCCGAATGACACAGATTTAGTGGTCATCGCCTTGTTTCTCATACCTCGGGCCATCTCACCCAACAAAACCAGTCCTTTGTTGTACCGTACCAATGCTTTTTAAACTTACATAAACAATAAAAAGAGTAACCATCTCTTATACTTAAGGGTATATTAAATGTACACTTTTCAATACTCTTTTATTACAGTATCGGAACAAATCATTCAGTTGCTATAATCTGAAGATTTTACGCAAAAATTAAAGAAAACTCCGGTATATTTATGAAATATATGGGATTAAATTTAAAATTTGGTGTAATAATTATACTAGACAGTTATAAACCCATCAAAAAAGTGCGCTTACTGTGGGATTCATCAATTGTATCGAATCTAAACATAAACCATATTTCATAGTTTTTTTAATCATTAACCAAGTAATATGTACAAAATGCAAAGAATTATTCAAAAGTACAAGATTGTGTCGAGACCATAATTACCCAGGAAAATATATAGGTAAATTCTCAATTTTTTATATTATTTTCAAAGCAACAAAACTTACACAAATTTAAAAAACTTTCAATTAAAGATTTCGATTTTCAGTATTATATGTAAGTACATTATTATTTTTTTATTTATACAATATCATTAAAAATATATTCTATTCTTTTTTTTTTTCATTTTTCTTCAATTCTTGGTAAGATACGCCTCAAAACATGACTCTTTAAAAAGTCGCCTCAAAAGCTTTCTTCTAACGAGTCAACAGTATGACAACACAAATAGAATTCCAACATTTCCACCGGACCGGAAGTTAAAAGTATACTTAGTGGTGTGAGGTGAATCTAAAAGACCCTCAAGAAGAAAGTGCCTGTGTCAGATTTCTAGGTCATCGGTGTAACATGTCAATGAACTGTTGTTTGAAACATAAACGGCACAGGTGGGTGTCAGGTGTTGGCATATTTTATTTGAGCCTTCGTCAGTCGTGCGTTCACAAACTATGATATTAATAGGTGAAAAGCCCATAATTAAGTTAATAATAATTTATTGAGCCAATAATTAAGTTGGAAAATATCTATGTGCATAAAAACTTTCTAAAATTAAAAATAAACGCAGTAATAATTTTTTTATTTATTTGATTTTTATCGTTTTAACTTAATTTAAATTGGAAGTACTTAATCAATTAATAAACAGAAATAATTATTATTTAATAGATACAATTACGTTTTTTTCTAATAAAATTACTTCTATACTAATATGTATTATAAAGACGTAAAGTTTATAATTATGTTTGTTTGTATGTAGAAGGTAGAAGGTAATCTTCGAGACTACTCATCCAATTAAAAAAATCTTTCACCAATACTTAGAATATTAGATATTCAGAACATATTCAGACCATGGGCTAAATATTCCACGCGGGCACCAGCTATCTAAAAATAAGGATCCAACGCTTGGCAAAGTACCTATAATGTATATCAAACCTTAAGTATATTGTTTTACATATTTTGTCAGGCGTTATATCTTTTTTTTTTTGTCAAGGCAGACGAATTCGCGGGCACTGGCTAAGTTTTAAATAAAATACTTTCTCCTTAATAAACATTTTTAAATTGTAATTCCACAAAGTGAATAGGTCATCAATAATATGTTCGAGTGTTCCTATAAAATAGATACTCCCAGTAGACTTAATATCTAGGAATAATACAAAAGTGAAATTTGTAAAGAAAAAGCAGCGAAAGTGCTTGTCAGTCTCTCGGGTCCATTGTATGTATAGCACGTTCGAGGCCAACTCTTTAAATAAAGTGGGCATTTGAATTCTAGCATCAAAAGCCATAAACTACATCATTTAATATTGGTGTGTCTTTTTTAAAAATAAATATTTATATCTTTCAATTGTCAATCATAAATATTTTCCATACCCTAAATACATAATGAAATAGAACGTGAACTTCAAAACTTAATTAATTAATTATTCAATATGAGTCAAATATTTAAAAACAGAGACGTTGTAGATATATCTATCTTCTATATAGGTACCTACACAAAAAAAAGAATCACTAAATGTGTTACTGACAGCAAAACACAAAGAACGGCTAGAAAAAAGATCGCATACTTATATTATGATTTTTTTTTTTTTTTCAAATATATTCGTTGCAGTCCAAGGCAGGTTCTTATGAATAGAAAAATTGGAAAAGTTACTTATCTATACTAATATTATAAAGAGAGAAGTTTTCTATGTTTGTAATGAAAATAAACTCAAAACTACTGGACCGATTTTGAAAATTCTTTCACCTATCTATAGAAAGCTATATAATCAACCATTTATATAACTAGCGTGCAACAGCTATTATCACATAGATGTAATGTTAATTATATTCTAATCATAAAGAAAATATGAAGAAAATTGGCATAAAACAGTTTTACATGTCTCAAAGCTTACGGAAATAATTTTAAAGAATATTGTAATTAAATTAGTCATTTATGAAAATTAATGATTCGATTGCACGAGTATCATTAGGTAAAATATTAAAATGACTACTTAATATAAGAAAAAAGAAAAAATAGACTTTAGTCGGTACCGACAAATGGTTAATATTTGTTTATTAATAAATAGTAAATAGTGCACGTTCAAGTAAGATCTCGTTGAGGAATAAATAAATCACTATACTTTTAATAATGATTTTAAAATGAATGCAAACTTTTCCAATTCCTTTACCGTATAAACAGCATGGATATGGAACATGAAGTCGGTCAGCAACCTTCATCTAATGACACGTTAATGCGCTTAGACAGTGAACGGGCGCCTTGTGTAACAGTAAAATGAAGATAAAACTTCACCCACTGTTTGTTTCATACCTTTTTTACCTATCTCCCTGAACGGTTCGTTTGCTCTGCATGCATTGCCAATGAGTCAGTGAGCCATGCAACTGTTGAGTTCAAATTACTCATAATAATTTTCCATTATAATTGCCTCTTAAACAAACATAAAGTGTGGTATGTTTATTTAACTGTCAAGGAAGACAATAAAAGCGCATTATTATGGTTAAAGTTATTTTTTAATTCTCATTTAATTTACTACTTTTAAATTATTACTTTTCTATTTACATCAAGTATTAAAAGGTAACTGTAAATAGGCTTTATATATTGTAAAGAGTTAATGTAAAAGTTTGGATATTTGTTAAGGAGTTATTTACATGCAAAAATTTAAAAGTTAAACAAAATATAATTAAATTGAAAATAATAACCATACTAGCCAAATGAAATTCCCCTAATATTATTTTCACTAAACTATAATAATAAAATTATAAGACTCTTATAAGATGGGTTTTGTTAAAAATTAGGATTAAGATATATAAAAAATTGTTTTTATTGATTTTGTAGAAACTTACCAAATGTATACAAATAGAAATAATTTTTAAACACATTTTTATTGAATTTAAAACTTTCTTTAATTATAAATTAATAATTTAGTACGTATCACACAATTTTCAATGCGAAATTTCGAACGAATGTGAAGATCTTATACATTCGCACTAATAGAAGGGCGTGCGGTCGGCGCACTGCCCGTACAGACACCAAGTGGTATTGGTGTTCATTATAACGGGAGTTCGGCCGGGAGTCCTCGTCGGCACGAGCCGACCACCTACTTTGTCTTCCTCTACAGCCGCTATCTCAGTCACTTTTGAATTTAGCGCCATTTCGTTTCATTTCGTTTTCCGCAGTTTGTTTTCTGCAATGCCAGCACAAGACATTCGTGAAATGACAAAACTTCCAATGTGTTGCCCTCCTCAATTTATTAATAAAATGATGGAAGCTTGTAACAAGAAGACTTATATCAGCAAGTTTAAATTAGTGTCCAGTAATAATATATAAATTGTTGGTTTGTATATTATTAAAATGAAAATACCTACTTATAGATAAAGGAAAGGATGACTGAGGAAAAATATTGTTGGAGTTATAAGTATTGTAATTATTAGAAGAAATAATTTAATTATTTAAGAAACAGTTTATATTAAATTTATAATTTTTAAAAGATTATTGATAAAATGATTTATCAATTTAATTTTTAAAGTGTATGGAATTTGCCACCATCCTCTATCTATTCACACTAAAAAATTACATTTATATCGTTTTCATATGACATTTATGATGACAGTTCAGTGACAAGTTTCCAACACTTTAATTTGACTTTAATAAATTGAGGATGGCAACATTAGAAGTTTCACGTTTCACGAATGAATGATGAATCGCATCGCAGCAGGCAGAAAACCAGAAAACAAACTGCGGATAACGAAACGAAACAAACATGGCCTCGTGGGCCGGTGACAGCCATATATTAGGTGATATTTCTGGTCAAAATAGTTTAGAGGGTGCTAATGTAGACTTTAATGTAATTAAAAAGTGCAGAACATTTAAAGTGGAATTAAGTTTTCCTATCGAAGAAGTTTTAAACGACATTAAATTAGAAAAAAACAATTTCGATTTCAAGGACACATCTGTTAATCCCGATATATTGTTATCGTAAGTGAACATATAAACATAAACTTTCATTGAAAATAAATTTCTAGAAAGCCACTTCTAACTTTTACTATTTTGTAGTACCTATACCTACATTTTGACTTAATTAATCAATCAGCTGTTTGTCAGTGAGTATATATATTGCTCTCTGTCTCGCGCGTGTAATTGTATATATCTGGTCTTTTTTGTGATGTTTCATTTTTGGGCATTCTATTTTGGTACATTATACCATCATGATGTGATACGAATTCTATACTCAATAGTTTTATTAAGTATTTTCTAATGTATAAAAAATAAACATTTCAAAATATAAACTGTTAAGGCATTCAAAATATTTAAGTCAATAGGTTTCTTTTAAAACAGATAGCCTCTTGACTCTAAACTTTAATGTTATATATCAATGAATGAACTCTTATTCCTTAATGTTTATAGACATAATGACACAGTACCTGATCTTCCAAAACCAAATGTTGACGTATCAAATAACATGGACAAAAGTAAACGAAAAATTGAAGACGCTAGTGCTAGATATAAGTGTGAATATGATGGATGTGAAAGAACTTATAGCACAGTTGGAAACCTGCGAACACACATGAAAACTCACAAAGGTAAGTAAGAGGAGAATAAAATAAAAGACGAGCCCCTCACTGGAACGACTGGCCTTACAAGTCACTTAAAAAAATCTCACATATGATCTGCTTATGGTTGAGAACCAATTGCAAGATGTTGAGATCCCACAAAAAAGAAATTGTTTTAAATTAATTTATATTAATAACATTAATGTAGGCCTTAAAACATCACTCTTAAACGTTTTTTCTTACTTTATATTTAGGCAAAACTGAATACAAGTCTTTAGTAATAAATTCAAGTATTAAAAATATAAATAAGTACCTAATAATAAAAAAATATTTAATAAAAAAAAGTATTAGTTATAATGTAGTTTAAGGGAGCATTAGTCGGCAGCACATTTGTACCCTTCCCCTCCTATATTGCTTGTTTCTTTAGGCAACAGTAGCAACCTGCCATCAAGTGGGCTGTCAGCTTGCCTGCCACTCTTAATATATATAAAAAAAGTAATTATTGTGACGTCTGTTCCAGGTGAATATAGGTTTAAATGTCCAATGCAAACATGCAACAAAGCCTTCCTCACATCGTACAGTTTAAAAATTCATGTCCGTGCCCACACAAAAGCGAAACCTTTTGCTTGCAACATTGCAGCCTGCAAAAAGGCTTTCAATACTCTCTACAGGTCAGTGTAATTTTTATGTAATTTTTCTAAGACAAGTAAAACTTTTACAACACGGCTTTGAATCATCATATCAATAATATTTATCAACAAGCATTCTTCACTCTATCGTTATTGTTAAATCTATTTCTTGTATGGTTCTCTTGTCTTTTCTACAAAATCTTTTCTTTTTTTCTTCTTTTTTGTATTAACATCTAATAAGTAATTATTGCTTTTTTCGAAATATTTCAGCAACTTTAGGTGTTGATAGTTAAGATGTGTTAGGTTAATCAGAATTAAACAGCATCTAAACTTTTGATTATCCTATGCTTTCCACTTCTTCTTTGCATGTCAATGTTCTCGGAGAGTCATCTTTCTGACAAGATTCCTAGACCCTTTTT
Organism: Synanthedon myopaeformis; assembly: GCA_944738685.1. NCBI lineage: Eukaryota > Metazoa > Arthropoda > Insecta > Lepidoptera > Sesiidae > Synanthedon > Synanthedon myopaeformis. The sequence goes on from OX122919.1 coordinate 9,438,537, forward strand.
GTTTTTTCTAAAAGTATTTAAGGTGTTCTTTCTTTTCAAGTTCTTCCCTTTTCTACGGGTCCTTTTTGATACACTATTACTTTTTTAACTTTCGGTTTCTCTTTTTATTTGTAATTTTTTTTTCCTTTTTTGGTTATGCCACGTTATGCTCAAAAGAAATTCATATCTAAAACAATAAAAAAAATAATATAAAGACAGTCCCCTGGAGGTGGAAACAGCATCCTGTTCTGGTAGGTACACACATTTAAATAGATTTCTGTAAACATATTTGTTGAATAATTATTAAAATCTTATAGGAATTAAAATTTAAAACTACTTTTTAAAAAGTATTAAATATAGGTATGTTTCTTGATTTCACATAGGTGATTTATTATTATGTAAATATTTAAATATGATTGTAACAATATCTTATCCCCTAAAATATATTAAAAATGTACCTATTGGATTGTTAGTTATTTGTTATAGCTGTTATTATGTTATAAAAATTCTAAATGATTGTTTATTGCTATTAGCATTTTATTAATTACATTATGAGTAATAAATTTCTAATGTTTATTTACAATTTTTTTGGTAAATTTTCAAATATCAAACAGACAGTAAGGAAAAACAAGTCCGGCAGAGAATTTGGATTCACTCCAACTCACATAAAGTACCAGTTCCTGGATACAAAATGAATTTGCAAATAACAAAAGATGTTTTAGTACAACCACATATATACCTACTACCCGTTTTTTTTCTATGGACTACATATTTTCTATATCCATTTCATATCTATTCTATACATATTATATAGAAAGTCGTTTTTCTTATGGAGACGCGTTTTGTGTACAATATTATTATGTTTGAATCTAGTAGTTATTGAGTTTTTTAAACATTTCATTTTTCCTTCAGACAATGCTCAGTGCCAAAAAATTGGATAATGACTACAAAATCACTGTGGACTAGTTTTGTTTTGAAAAGCAAATTATATGTTTATTATTATACCAAGAAGTTAAACAGGACAGCCTGTCTGGCAGCGGCGTCCATCCCCTTACAGAAGACCAGTGACATAACAGCATGTGTGCTTTTGTGTTTTAGTGATTGAGTAAAGGATGTCAGAGCTCATTTCTCTATTCCTAATCCCTTATCCTTAATCCTACTATGGTTGGTAGCGCACTTGCAGCACCTATGGACCCTATGGTTGCTTGTTTTATAGGCGACGGTAGACACCTACCATCAAGTCGACCTTTACATAAAAAGAAATCAGTACGTCATTTTTGATCAGTGATCTTGAATTTGAAATTGAACATGTTATGTTTCTTGTGTTATAGGCGACCGTTGCCACCTACCATCAAGTGGGCCGTCAGCCTGTATGTCGAGCTTTACATAAAAAAACGTTTAATCTAATTTAAATATTTGTAAAATTTCAGGCTCAGAGCACATCAGCGGTTACATAGTGGTGATACATTCAATTGCAAAGCGGACGGATGTGCAAAATTTTTTACAACTTTTAGCGATCTAAAGAAACATGTTCGGACTCATACACAAGAAAGGCCGTATAAGTGAGTATTTGCACTTTATCCAGGCGTTAGTGTTTCTATTTTATTTTAGATGATCCCTCTGGAGCAGTATGAAAGGAACCCTGATCATGACAGTTAAGTAGTTAAGGCATGAAAAGGTAACAGACAGACAGAGTTACTTTACAACATTAGTATGGAAGTATGGATGTACCTGAAATTGAAATGGTACTGTCCATTTCGAAGGTGCAGGTCAGAGGGTTGCGGGAAATCGTTCACAGCGTCGCATCACTTGAAGGCCCATTCGCGGACTCACTCCGGCTCGCGGCCGCACGCCTGCGCCTCTCCCGGCTGCGGGAGGCTCTTTTCCACAGCCACCAGTCTTAGGGCACACGTTAAGAAACACCAGGTACGACACTAAACCTATAACACGCACAATTACACCTAACAAATGCTACACAGTACACTGGAGTAATTGTAAACAAAGCTATTGGACTATTGTGACAGTTTTCATTTTTAAACATTGAAGAAAAAATGTAACGTAATTTGATATTTTAATAAAAAAAGAAATGTGTGATTGTTTAAATATCTAATAGGGTAATTGTAATCAAAGCTTCCATATTTTAATATCAGGCTCGAAGGACCAAATGTGGTTAAACAGAAAAAAAATAATAAGTGTATTTTATAATTTAATAAAAAAAAAGGAATCTTATTTATCTTAATTTTCAATTTAAGATAAATAAGAGAAGGTTTTTTTTTTACATTCTGTGGGACAATAAGGCTCGGTTTATAAATGCATTTAAAGTTTTAAACATTGCTTGTCTAAGTCAATCGTGGTTATCGAATAGGGAAATCAGAGGCGATCCCTTCTTTACTTGTTTATTTCCCTTAGTTTCTAAAGTTAGTAACCGCTACGAAGCATGTTATAGTAGCCTTTTTCAAAGGCAAATTAATTTACTTAAATATTAAGACTTCATACGGAAGTTAGTAATTTCAAAAGAAACACCTCTCCATATTTTTAGCGTCCATATTTTTATGTTAAAACCATAAATAAAGGAACACATTGCTGCCTGTCAGTCTGTCTGCCTTTACATAATTGTTTTTTTTTTTTTCTTTTTTTTTTTTAATTCAAAAACTACCCAAAAAGTTTTGTTTACAGTTTCACCCTTATTAACGCTATATAATGAACATTTGATTAATCTCAATAACCGAAATCTCTGGTTAAAATTAGAATAAAATGGTTCTTGTAACATTAATACACACACAAATATTCAATTTTATATAGTTACAGTGGTGTTTTTAACATTGAATCTCTTATATTTTAACAAAACACCCACATTATTACACGAAATATAAGTCGCCTCGAAGTACCTTTTTGTGCAGTAGACAACAACTGTAATAGCGCAGTTTTTTACCAGTAGCTTATAGTTTTGCAGATTCTTCTGCTTAAATAAATAGATTTGTTTTTTGTAATAATGTACGATTTTTTTTAAATACATAGTAAACAGCTATGTTAATATTTTTAGGATTCTTTGTAAAATATATTAACAATTTTAAAATGTTTTGATGATTGAAAAATGAGTTTTATTTTCGTTCTCACCGTAACTCCTTATTTTGAATCTCAGATTGACGCTGAACCACAAAACGTAAACATCACTAAGATAGAGGTGGCAGAGTCTACTATGGCACAAACAAAGCCTGTCAACGATTTCATGAACTGGGACAGTCTACTCGAGTCTTTTGGCAGAATTACAACAGAATCTAACTCAACAGACGGAAGCCTGGAAGACATTACAAGGGTTGACCCCATGTCAAGTAACAGTGTCGACATAGAAGAACTGCTTTTTGATAACGCTAATACTAACGCAATTAAAACTAACGAAACAGATAACATAGATTATGATTTAACAGGTTTAGACGTGACCTTGTCCCCGTTCGTTGAAAAGAAGAAGAATTTAAATGAAAATACTTGGTTAGATGTTAACGATTTGCAACCGATGGTACATAATAATACACCCGTTAGTAATAAGATGGAAATAAAAACTAAAGCGATGCAGCTGGCTTTAGCTAATGAGGTCGAAGTTCAAGCGCCTTGGATTGATGTCAGCGCTTTAGCCGCTTCAATATCGGAAACACCGGTGAGCATTAAGGAGAAAACTCCCGAAAGCATTTTCACTATGGCCACATTTGTGCCCACACATATGCAGAGTTATATAGATCTCAATCTAGAAACAGCTCCGACTGCTAATCTACTAACGCAAACTCCCTTCAATTTTGTCCGTACACCCGATATTCTAGACGTAGGCGATAAAGTATTCAACGACAGCGAACTAGTATCGAACATTGAACCGGATAAATTGAGTGAGTTTGATTTCTTAAAAGAGCATGACGATAGATCTCTAAATACTCCTTCACCTACAAAAGTACAACAGAATATCGAAATAAATCCAGCCAATTCTGTACTGTTTAACACAGATTTAGCTTTAGAGGATACTCTTTTATTCGATAACGAACCTCCATCGGATATGTATGTGGTTAGAACTGAGAATATTTTTGGTAAGGAAATAGCTAAAAGGAACGCTCTGAAACAATTGGCAGCCGATTCCGGAATTTGTTCGTGTACCGAATGCAAATGCGATCCCACAAGCGGTGAATGTAGAAATTGCAATGGAGATGGAGACACTGAAAAGAAAACTTGTACTGAAGACAAATGTTCATGCGTTGAATGCAAGTGCGATCACGATACTATGAAATGCGCTGTAGGCTGTGGGTTAGCCACAGATACGAATCACAATACATTTTTGCATTACCATCGTCGGCATAACAACTCTAGTTTGGAAGAGTTAGGTCTCTATACTCACGATGAAGATATTCCAGCTAAAGAGATTATTAGCAATCTAACATGTTCGTGTGAAAGTGGCGATAAGAAGTGTTGTGGTGATAATAAAGCGAATGCTACTCTAAAATCGACCTCACGTACTATCGCGGAAAAGTCAAATTGTTGTGGTAATAATAACGCACAGAAGTGCTGTGTGACGATATGTTTCAAGAAATTGGATGAGTTCAAACGATTTCTCTCCGAAAACGATTTAGTGAACGCTCTGAGAGTGCACAATTTCAATATAAATTCTAGCTTGTAAAACTAGTCGCTTCTTAAACACTGCATTTATCAAAGCATTGAGTTCCTAACCCTGCTGGCAGATTACTCATACTATATAACTGTGTTTTTAGTGTCATCACATATAAAATAGTCAATTATTAAAGTTAATGTTTTTATTTACTTGAGGCTTTTATACTTCATAAAACGAACCACAGAGTAAAGAATCGCTGCGCTGCGCGCTACTAGAGACGGCAGTATAGTATAGTAATAATACTCGTGTAGCGCAACTCGGGGCGCGTTTGGCCGACAGCTAGGCCGCATTCGGCGCTAGAGTATGAGAACTTTTAAATAGAACTTTCCATGTTGTGGAGAGATAAAAGGTCCAAAAAAGCGATAGAAATGCCTATAAATTAACACTGAGATAGATTTGATAAAATAATCAAAGTAAAAAAAGTGAATACTTAAACAAAATTCTGGTGTATCATATCACAAGGAAGTAACTAAATGCAATTGTCTTGGAACAATGCGTAAGCCGTGCGTGTTGAATAAACGGTAACGCTGACACGCTGGATTTGTATGATTATCGTTGACCAAGCCTTATCTAGTAGCGGGCGGCGCAGCGATTCTATGCTCTGCTCTGTGCAGCAAAAAATTGCTGCTACATAAGGGATCGTCCATTAATCACGTGAGGCTCGAAAGGGGGGGAGGGGGAATTTTCGGCAAAAAAACAAAATATCGCCTCGGGGGGGGGGGGGGGGATATCACGTGTATTTATTTTTTCGTTGAACGTGCGATTACTATTTAATTTTTATCCCAATTAAAAACAATCTGCAAACTGTCATTTTTATCACGGTCCTTAATTTTCCAGAATTAAATTAGATTATATTTACCTGTATTTAAATATTATAATCTAAAATTATAAGATATGTTAAAATACAAGTGATTTTGGGTTGGGGGGTCTTTATCATCACCAGGGGGAGGGGGGTTTAAAAAGTTGCTAAAAACATCACGTGATTAATGGACGACCCCTTATATTATTGTTATTTTCCTGATTTCAGTAAGTACTTTGAGATAATATTATTTGGAAGTAAATATTATTATTATTTAAATTATTTAAAATTGTTACTATTATAAAACTTGCATTGTCCCTTTTCATGTTAAAATTGTAACAAACAAGGTGTTTTTGTGGTACAAAAATTAACTATGGTACTATTGAGTTCAGCAATAGTTAAATCTCTGTTCGATCATAACTTACAGGCATTTCTTTAATATAAATTACGTGAGAAAAGTAATTTATATATAAAATAACGCCATAAATAAAAGAAATCAAAAAGGTTTCATGTGTGAAAATGGTAAACTTTGTGTACCGAAAGAAAGAAAGCGGAGCCAGAAACAGTCTAGCAGATGTCGAGAATTTTTATTCCTTTTCATACAGAATTTTCGAGTTGTTTGGTAATAAATAATATTTAATCATAATATGGTAGTTGACTGAGTTACTAGTATGGTACCTAGTGAAAAAAAAAGTATACTGCTCAATTGACAACTTAAAAAAAACGTAAACTATATTTAAATTGGTCATTTACGTAAAATTTCTAATAGGAATTTAATAAGAAAATTGTACATTGTCAAATTTTGTGACGTCATTACTTGGTTGGCTCGCAGGATTTTTTATTTTTACGTTTAAAAAAGTTAAGGCATTTCTCAGTCTAGTAAACTGCCATATTATGAAAAAAATGCAATGTAAATTCTTACATTGCTTTACGTTTTATATTTATTCAGATATACTAGAAAAAAGTTAGATAGTGTGAAAATTTATCTAGCTTGCCTCTAAAGATAAGTTTTAAGCACTACAAGGGTAAACAGTTGCCATTTTTTATTTGTGCAATATTTTTATGTGATAAAAATAAATACATTCTTTTTCAAGGAATAGGAATTTTTCTTAAGAGAAATGTACTTAAATGAAAAAATCAAAAATTTTCTTAATGTGCCATTAATATACAAATTATACCATCTAATATTTTATTGTTTTCTTTTATGATATTATTTTTATTTATACGCGTCATAATGAAATTGGTGCTATTACATGATTGTTGTGAAACAAGTGCCTTGTTACTTTGAACTTAAAGTTGTGCTTAAAATAATATGACATGTTAAATAGTTTTATATGAGATTTTTATTATACAGTAAAAACAATGTAATTATTCAGTAAGATTTCTAGTCCATGCAACAAATAAACGCTTAAATAAATTTTTGACATTTTTATTTATGTGGGGGCACGGGAATATCCGCCTTGAATATGTTGACCATCAGCCTGTCTACCATATTTTATAATATTAAAAAAATCAGCTTGCACTGGACCATCGGATGGCGACGCCCTTGTTCTACTAGTGTATTAGGTAAGTTAATCAAAAGACAGTATTTACTATGACATTTATTACACTGATTTATTGACACTAAATAAAATAACATTATTAGAGATCTTGAGACAAAATTATATCTTATGTTATGCTCTTTATCTTATATGATGAATTGAGTATACTTAAATATAATGATGATTACTACAGTCTTGTAATAAGTGAAATGTAATGTAAAATCAGTCAGCTACATGCATTAAATAAAATATCAGAACCTTACAAATAAAACATGTTTTCAAACAATATCATAAATAATATACGTATAGATAAAATGAGATTTCTTTTTCATGGCAGTAAAATTTATAGAATACTGCAAGCTAGTCCTGTTGTAAAACCTACAATAAATTAAATAATAAACATTATATTAAATTAATAAATTACTTCTAGTTTAACTAAATTGCTGCTTCTTATAAAGAATTTCTTCTTTTTCTTAACCAAAATTGATTTATTATTTATGTTAAAATGTTGAACAAGATGAATAAATGTTTTACTACAAAGCAAAACTACCTTTTAAACTTCAACAAGCTAGGACTATAATAGCAATTAATTATTAGCGAGAGTGTAGTATGCTATAGTGCCACTGACCTATAGCATACTACACTCTTACTACTGAAGGTGAGTTCCCACTTAGTTGAAATTAGCTGTTCTCATAGGATTGTGAGGCAATTAAGAATTTAAAAAAATCTCTAATAGACTTTTTGGGTATATAATGCATTTCGAAATCCATTAGAATCTATCATAGACAATTTGTCAACCATGATAGAAAGTTAATAGATAAATACTAACCACATTATGAATATGTAGGTATTCGATAAACAATTTCATGATTATTGAAATTGGATCTGGTTGTACATTTCAAGTGTTTAATCTAACGGCGTTTCTTCTTATCATGTCTCCTAGCTCGTGACATTGTAGCTCGGTGACCTGGTGAAGACTGTTCAGAACTGCATTCATCACTGTCCATGTAACTCTAAAATTTTATTATTTCATTACAGATAGATAAAAAAAAATTAAGAAGTGATTGTTCCAACTTAAACGTTTTCCAACTATTTACAAAACTCCAAAATGCTGTTCCAAAAAACATTCATATTTAATTAATAATCTTGATCAAAATTTTGGTCAATGTCTTGATGAGCCCTATGGAAGAGTGTTTATCTTAATGAGTCTTAATGTCTTAGGGGTCCTGGGTTTGATTTCTGGCAGGTTTAATTATTTTTTTTGCTCATATATTTGTCATGTTTTTTTTATTTTTAAATGATTCCCCGGGGATAGTACTTTTTTTAAATGAAAGGTATATCTGTCTTTCTGTATCCTTGACAACGTGTATGCAAAGTTTCATGATGATCGATTGAGTAGTTAAGTTGTGAAAGTGTAACAAACAAATGAATAAACTCACTTCCACATAAATATACAAAATTAGGAGGGCATGTGATTATTGTGATTGTACCGCCTACTAATATTCAATGAATCCAATCCAAAAGAATTCTCTGTGATAATGTATGTAGAAACTTAAATATTCAGCATTATTTTAATGATAATAGTGTTACACATATTTTTAATAATTTTAGTTCATTGTCATAAACTACTAAAAACAAAGTTGACACCATAATAATCATTGGAAATACCTTTTCGTATGGATGAGATTCAAAATCCTCATCAGATAGTGCAGCACAGGCCAATATGCAAAAGATTTGTAAAACCGCTGAAATGTATAAACCATAACGAATCACTGTACTTATCAAATCTTGTGCAAAAATTGCACTTGGAATCATTTTGTTTACACCAAATACACTTTATTCAAATGTAGTCCCTTTCTACTGGTTATTGTGTTATTATTTCCTAGATAGTTTCTTTATTGGCTTGAAAATCGATTTCAAAGTAACAATAAATTCGAGTGTATAATTTATAAAATGATAAATGAAATGGCTAAAAGAAATAGAGAAACTTTATCGGTTTATTGTTTTGTTATACGTCTTAAGTATTACTCCTATCCTATTTATTATGAATTGGCCTTTTATGAATTGATTCACTTATATTATCTTTTTAACTTTTTATTTCATTCAATGAATGAATGAAGGTTTATTGACCTTTGCCTTTGACTTGAAGGATGACAGATTGACATGACAGGCTGTTCAACAGATAACACATTACACAGAACCAAAATATTTATTGGCAGAATACAAAAAATATTTTTGTTAATTCTTATTTTTAACCAGACAATAATAATCAGAAGTAAGTTTTTACGTCGAGACTTTAAAATTACACTCATGAATTACCTAACATTAAATTATAAATGGGCACTATTAGTAAAGACAACATAGATAAGTACTTATCTACTTATTACAGAAATGCAAAAGTCAGTACTACTTTATTCCAATAAAATCGTCAAAATCTAGATTATGAAATAGATGGGAAAGCAGATATTATAATTGAACTGACAGATCACACCTGAATTTTTTTTACGTCCACTGGACAGGCTGCTGTCAAATTATTTTTGTGCCTATTTGAAAAACCCCATTTTGGCGCTGTAGGCTATAGAACGAGTGTCCATGGAACTCGAGGTTCGTAACGTAATATACGAACATCGAGTTGCGAACAAGCACTCAACTGGTATTCTACTGGAGTATCGTATCTAATGAGTGTCGTAATGTGCTAAGGGTCAAAGAGTGAAATGACGAGGATCTTGTTCAGCACATCACGGTGGTCTTCTGTAAGGGAGTTGTTAGGTACTACCGCCAGATCGACGGCTTATTATACAATTGCTAGTGTCCGACCGAAGGTCAAGCCGAAGCCAATTAATCGGCTTTCGCCACAACCTTCGACAGACGCCGAAGGTTTAAAAGGTCTAAGAAATTTTGTTCAAGATTGGCTACAAGCTACAATTAATAAGATAAATTATTTTAAAACTTTAATAATGAACGTTTATATCGACTGTATAACATATAAAGGTAATTAATTAATCATGTCTAGAAGTTGATCCAGATATGATAAAAAAATACCTTGCAATTTATTTGTCAAATATAATAACATTTCGAAATAATGTGAATTATAACATTGATTTATTTATTTATTAAAGTAATTTATCAATCATAATCAGGTCGATCAATCAATCTTTGTTTTTCTCGACTAGTGCGACTAAACAAACAAATAAACAAAAACTCACTTTCTTAATAAATATTGGTAAATTAAAGGCACAGTTTTGAAAATTTTAAAAAATTAAAAATAAAAGTAACCATTACCATAAATATAAATAATTACTGTACGAGTATTATCTACAACATAATTAATATGTATTTTAATATTTTATCAATTTGTATTTAGGCTTCTCTCTCAACAACTTCATAATTAAAACCTTCGGCGAAACCTTCGGCTTCGGGGTTTTGGGCCGAAGGTTTTTTTTGGCGAAAATGGCATAAGCCGAAGCCGAAGCCGAAGCTTCGGTCGGACACTAATAATTGCGAAATGTTTAGCCACTTCTTAATAATACTTCTAAATTTCTAAACAGGAGGCAGCATTGTATAATACCGATAAAAATATGATATGTTCCCCGATATCAGCGTTCATTCCTTTGGGTAAACTAGTTTTGGGTGCTGATAAATATACCCGCGAAGAATTACTATACGCTTTGGGATATAGTGACAGGCACGAGGTTGGTTTTACATATATTAACTTAGAGTCCACCTTAGTGTGTAATTTAATTAAATAGCCTACGTTGTTTGCAGATAATGAAGCTTTTTATAAGTGAAATAATTTTTAAAATTTTTGAGTATTCAGTACACATACAAATTTTCTCTCTTTATAATATTAGTATAGATTAAATATATCTTATTTTTTAAGATGAAAAATAAATTGAAAAATCTCATACAAAAATTTAAATTCCTTCCTGGAGTAGTGTTGACAATAGCAAGCAAAATATACGTATTCGGAGATTTCGAACTTAAACCTGAATTTTCTGAAGAAGCAAGGGAAGTTTTTGAAACGAGTGTCGACCAAATTAACTTTGAGTCCTCTCATGGAGCTGCGAAGATTATTAATAAATGGGTAGGTATTTAATTCCCTTCTCATAAGAAAATAGTTACAAATGTTAAGAAGTCATACTCATTTTCTGAAACACAACAGCACACATGCTGTTATTTCACGGTGGTTTCTTTGGGGGTGGTTAGTGCCGCTAAAAGGGCTGCCCAATTGAATGCGCAACGCAGTGTGCCCTGCCCCTACTTGCCAAATCCAGACCAGAGCCAACTATGAAAAGTTCATTTCCAAAATTGGCCATGCCGGAAATCGAAACCGGGACTATCTCAGGTTAAAATCTCAGACTAAAAAAAAATCTTTCAGTAGTGAAAAAGAAAACTGATTGTTTATTGGTGAGAAATTTTACAGTGCTTAAAAAACCGATCTCATCGTCGTAGTATTTATTTTTAATTTTAGGTCTTACCTAATATTTTTATAATTTTTAATTGTAGTTTGTAGAACTGTCAAACTGTTATTAGAAAATATAAAGCTGTATCTGTATTTTATATGCTCACTATATTGAGCTATGTAGAAGCTCTGGTAGACATTTTTAATAACCCTTTTATGTGAATTTGCGACTGACAGCCAAATCCTTTAATGTGTTTGTCAACTACAGGTAGAAGAAAACACAAATGGAATGATTAAAGACATAATGGATCCAAGCACTATCGTGCCTATATCCTCATTGGTTATAATTAATGCCGTATATTTTCACGTAAGAATTTCTATAATTCTATCTGTATGAACTTTTATAATACTTAATCTTGAAAAATCATTTAAATCTTATGTAGGATAACAATAAATAAAATAATTTACTGAAAGAAATTTGTGTAATACAATGTAATTGTTCTCATACTCAGTTGCACCCTGTGTAGGCTGACAAGATCCTCAGTGTCTTCTTTTGTTCGGTCTCTACCAAAGATACATTACTCTTCATACTACTGTTCCTTCTTCAATAGGTACAAAGGGTAGCAGGACTAGCAGGCAAGCTAATGACTCACTTGATTAAAAGCGGTTATCATAATTACGGGCTTAATCGGTCATCATAATAAGGATCTGGGCGAGAAAACAAAAGTGTATAAAAAACTCTCTTACTCACGCACCGAAACTAGATATGTGGTGTTATTTCACAAAGTTCTTCTGTGTCAGATTGACTGCACATTTTAAACTGCGGAACGTAGTGCGCCTTGTTATCTACTCGTAAGTAACATATTGTAGGAAAATATAGAGGTTGGCTTTGAGCTCAATCTATTTTCATTTCAAATAACTTTTCCAACTTTGCAATTGTAAGACGTCCTTCTTTTCTCATTTCTTAATCTACATGATGCTGCTTTTCAGAAAATAAGGACAAAATAATTTCACTATATACACCCCCGTCGACAGAATCGACGACGAACAGAGAGTTATTCACAGGTTCAGTGTGTGGGTGTCGCATTTTCTCATTAAAATAATAAAATTACAGGGAAAATGGAAATATAAATTTAATAGTGTCACTTCAGGGATATTTTATTCACCACAAGGCCCACAGTATGTCTCTATGATTAGTACTACTAAAAAGTTTAATTACGCCTCAAACCCTGTGTTAGATGCTCAAGTAAGTATTAGAAAAAAAATCTATGTTTTATGACTTAAATATTTATTTAAATAACAGTTTGCCAAAAGGGACGTTAGATGTCGCCAGTAGACGGTTTGTTTTAACAACTTAATTTTAAATAATTGTCTGATGTATCTATGTTATCTATCATCAACAATTTGTGTATCGGGTGAAAGAATATAACATTGTGTGTATGTGCATTGTTTTATTTATTATTTGTGACAGGCTTTCACCCGTAAAGACTTAAACAATCATATCGCGCAATTCTACTAACAAGCTCCCCCTTTTTCTTTTTTTTTTAATAAAAAAAGTTTTAAATATTAACTTCAATATAAGAATTTTCTGTATTATTTTGGTGAAGGAATGAATGGGCTTTTTTAATTTTTTTTTTATTATTATTTATACTGTCTAGCTCTATACAAATGTATTAGTTATATAATATACCTATGTATTATGTGATTAGAGTTTTTTAGGTGCCTATTTAAACTTACCTAGTTTAAATAGGCACCTAAAAAACTTTTTTTTTTGTGTTACCACTTTCGCAGATTGTTGAAGTACCATACGAAGATGGAAATGTTTCTTTTATAATAGTGCTTCCCAATAATCCATTTGGCCTAAATGTATTGTTGCATCGACTCAAATCTAACCCCATGTTATTAGAACAAGCCTTTGTGAATATGATGCCAGCTGAAGTGACCCTTAGTCTTCCGAAGTTCAAAATTGAGACCGAATTGGATCTGCAATATTTATATCAGAAGGTACCTTATTTTATCAGAAGGTGTACTACTATAAGTGCAATTAAGTGAAGTATAAATTATAAATAGTCAATGTACCCAAATTTTAATAAAATCGTAAACAAGCCGTGTATTAAATATTAAAAAAAAATAAAAAAATAAAAAAAATCGTCGAAGGATCTGTCTATCGAAGAATGCGTTAAACCGAGTGCATAATTTAATAAAACATAAAATTATTTCTAAAAGTAACTAATTAACACTTTACTTGTAGTTGGTGAAAGAGGCCCTTAGTATTTTTTTTTTCTGTATTGGAATATGAAAAGTAAATTTTAATTATATGTTCTCATACCTAATAACAATTACTTGATTTTATTTAAAAAAATCTAGTAGCATTATTTAATTTTATTTTTATTTGTAATTCAATTGTTGTACCTCTTTCTGATTTCGAAACACGATATAAAATTGTGATATCTTATAATGTCATAGTCACTTTAAACAATACGAAATTTAAATTTAGTTTGTGTTAACTATAACTATACTTATTATTATATATTTTGTCATGAACTACTGAGCGGATTATGTCAAACATTTTTTAGTATAGCAGTTGTAGGCGAGAGGTATGATACTAAAAATAGAAAACCTGCAATACACACCACAGAAACATTTCTTTATTAACAGTAATCACATAATGTGAATTATAGAAAATACAGCGCCTCTAGCGTCCATGTTGTTGCACTAAAACTACCTAAGTGGTGAAACATCAACTCGACAGATGGCGTCAGTAGTTATATTTTAATAAGTTTTAAAGGTTATAATTATTTTGATAAACTCAAGGTTGGCGTAAAGAGCATTTTCCATAGTTACTCATCCGATTTGGATTCGATGATAAAATACAAAGACAGCGATATGCACGCATACGTAGGAAAAGCTATCCAAAGAGCTATTATAGAAGTGGACGAATCAGGCACTGAAGCATCGGCAGCATCAGGTACCTAATTAATCTTTTTAAGATATTTTCTTAGTATAGTCTCATTAAAATGGTGTGAAAATATCTTGAAGTGCAAAGCAAAATCCTTATAGGTAGCCAATTTATGTAGATCCCTAAAATCCTATTCATCTATAAAATTCTGCATTTTTAATGTGTTTTTATTTTTATAACTTTATCATTTAACTACATAAACACATGTTTTATAAACATATGTTTATAAAAACAGTTGTTGTTACCCAATAAATTAGTTTGATTTTTAATGTAAAATATAAGGCCAGAAACTATTTTTTGGGTTCTATAATTATAGTTCTTCATAATAATTTCATTGATTCATTAAGGATTCATAAAATAAAGGCTTTGGAGATTAAACTCAAGCATTTTAAAAAAACGAAACTTGAATTTAAACAGTGTTTAATTAGTAGTGATCTCGTTTTAATAAAGTAATAAATATTGTATAATTTCCAGTTATACAAATATTTGGTACCATGTTTTTACCTGCAGTCAATTTCACCGCCGATCGACCATTTCTATTTTTCGTAAAAGCTTTGAGGCAGCAATTGTTTGCTGGAACCTTTGTTCAACCTTAAATAAAGAAAATAAATAAAAATGCATTTTAATTTCTAAAATCCTATATATTTATACCTAAGTATTTGAGTGTTCACTATGAAAATACTGACTAATGAATTTCTTACACTTACATATTACATAAAAGTTAAAATTGAATTTTTTAATAATTTTAGTTATTTATTATAGAACTACATAGCTATTCTCACTTTTGCTTGTCTCATATCTTTTTTATAACAACTGTATAAAAATTTCGAAGAATAATTAGTTTTACTCAAAAATAATTAGATTACGCAAGCGTAATCTCCTGATTCCCATATTTATTTATTTTAGTAAGGGCCTCTTTCACCATTTGTCAAGTAGGCTAACCTTACGGTAAAAATTCTAAAAGTAACTAATCAACACTTTACTTGTAGTTGGTGAAAGAGGCCCTAACTGTTAGGTATTTAATGATGATCTATTACTATTGTAAGAGGATGGTTTCTGCTTTCAAACGTTCCTCTCTTTTTATCTGCCACTACAAATATAATAACAAGAGCCAACTTTAGTTCTCACGTAGGAAAAGTTTTTTTACATGATATCAGATTATACATATAAAAAAACTAAGAAATGAAATGGATACATACTTAATAATATTTTGAAAATAGTACACAAGCCAACGTCCTTTTACCACCTTTTACTACATAAATATTTGTATTCTTATTACGCACATGCGCAATCGGTTCGTCAGGGGTGTTCGTTTTGGTTTCATTCATCCCCTATTCCTACTCTCAGTTGTCTGACATCCCTCGCGACGTGAACAGCTATGTTCGTTTGTAAGGACTAAGTCATAAACTTTTACGATTTTCATCTGAGCCCAAGAATTTTATGTGGCTATTTCATTTCACTTATTCCATAATGCTACATGAGTGGACATTGTAGATTTACGAGTGCGTAATGGCATATTAAAATAAGCAGTAAAATGTAGATTTGTAAAGCAATACGCCGTTATGGAAAACAATGGCAGTAAATTACTTACTGATGTTTTTTTAAACGCCGTCAAACATAAGTTTATAAATGGAAGTGAAGTTTTGCGTTTATTTCCTCTTGATACTGTGGGTGTTTGTGAATGGACAGGATACTGTGAAAAGTAAGTCTTAGTTTGCGGACTTTTACAGATTTTACAGACCTTACCTAATTGGAAAGTCAGCCAACTCCATATTAATAAATATGGGACACTTGAAAAGCTTTAATATATTTTATAGACGACTAATAAAGAAACATAAAATCACTTTGGTAGATAGAGTCGTTTGCTATTATTTTTGATAATGTACAATTTATTACGAAGTAGTTCATAAAAGTATTATTAAATGTTTTAAATGTCTTGAAAAATTTATTGAAATGAAGTTAGCTAACTTGTCAATTAAGGTAACGAATTGCTTTAACCTTTCGACGTGTTCTTCAAAATCTTTAATGGATTTAATAATTAGTGTTAATAATATTACAAATAATAAAATTATTATCATACTTTATTCACTCTTTGCAACAATTATACATTCTTTTAGACACACATCAGCATACAGATGACAGAGAAACTAGTACAGAAACAAAAGACGAGGCAAATTTAAAGAAACCACTAGATTTAACAAAACACGATATAAACCCACCAAAGGATTACTTTTTACCTCCAGTCTTCGATACAAATGAGGAACTCGAAGAAGAAGACGATGACGAAGAGGGTCCATATGATTACGATTATGACAGCAAAGAACCGAATTACAAAGACTCACCTGACATAGCAACAGTGAAATCTAATGTAAATCAGGAATTACTGCCAGTTGATGACAAATTACCATTGCATACAACAAAAGACAATTTGCCTATGTTCCTTTTGGAGCCAGAAAATACTTATGTCGTTAAGAATAAACCTGCTATGTTAAGATGTCGTGCTGCTAATGCTTTAGAAGTGAGTACTTTTATAAATGTGTGTGCAGTGGCGGATTTAGACTTTTGCCGCCAGTAGGCTATTCAATTTTAATTTAAATAATTAAATAAAGTAATTTAAATTAAGTTAACATGCTAAGTACACTGTATAGGACTGCAATTTAGCAATTAATCTTTATACACGTATTTTATGGTTTTCACGTAATTGCAATCTGTTTGGTTTTTTAAATAAAAAATAAATAAATAAAAAAAAACAATTTGCCGCCTTGAACGTCGTCTAAAATTCGATACCCTATTTACTTAATCATATTAATTTCAATTTTTTTGCCAAGTAAATATATAACTTGATTTGTGCGCGCCACGTCACCGCCAACGCCGTCACGCCTGTGTATCTTCTAATAGCAATCATAGTTGTTTTTATTGATATGCAAAAAAAACAGTTAAGTATTATAATTTTATTTATTTAAAGGTATATTTCAAATGCAATGGAGTTAAAACTCATGCGCTAAATTTTGAATTTGTTGATCCGCAAACTGGAGTAAGGATTATTGAAGGCGAATATAACGTGACAAGAGAAGAGGTCGAGGAATATTTTGGAAGTGACAAATATCAGTGCACTTGTTTCGCTTGGGCAAGCCGAGGTCATATACGAAGTCAACCAGCTACTGTTGAACTAGCTTGTAAGTAACGTAAGTGTAGTTAATTAATGTGTCAACAATAGATTGTGATTCGCTAAGCGGTTCGCTATACGATTTCTACATAAGATCTAAAGTGCGAAGCGACTCAAAAACGCTACCACATTAGGTAGTAAGTCTACCGAATCTTCATGTAATTTAAAATAATAAAAAAACCTTTAAAATATGCTTAAATACGAGTTCGTTACATTAAAAACCTTATAGTACCAACAGAGTTCTACGACAATCAGACTATGCGGACAGATCGTCAAATTACGAGTAATTTACGATCCCCCCTAAATTCAAAGTTGTCAGTTTATAATGGTTTATAAAGTTTATGTCTATAGGTCATAACATGCTAAAGTTATATTGTGTATGACTAATCCATTAGTAAAAAAATAATACCCCTAATATTGATTTTTTTACTTTTCACGAGATTTTTTTTTATATAAAATGCGGTAATATCGATGGACGTTTTATATGCTATATGTTGGTTTTTATTTGTAAAGGACATTTTAAAAAAATATTATTCAAAATTCGCAACAGAGAGGTCTCATAGAGTTAAATATGAAGTCTTTTTGGCGTCTTTACTTATACCTATTAAGTATATCTAGAATATAATTTAGATTTATTCTAAAAAAATAAACAATTAACAAATATTTGAAAAATATTTAAAAATATATATACAAATTATATATAACATCTAGCTTGGACCTCTTAGGCGGGTTTCCAATCATGCTGTCTGCATTACCTCTTCATTAGCATTTTTTTTATTATTACATAGCTTTCTGCCGTATTTAAATAAACAACAATGTAAGCACATGTATTGTATTTAATTAACTTGAACTATTCTACTAAATTTTACTTACCACATAAAAATATCTACTTTAATGCCTAAAATTAAACATCGCTTCTCCTCTGAAACCGTACTCAACAAAATTGTACAGCGTTTATAACCCTCCTTTTAGACATAAAGAAGCACTTCTCCTCAACGCCCCAATCCCAACTAGTCAAGCAATATGCACCGGTAACGTTTCGATGCGATCCACCTCAAGCTGCTCCCTTCGCACAGTTGTATTGGCTCAAAAATGGAGCTCCAATAGTCATCGATGACAACGTTCAAATCACTAATCAAGGAGATCTGATTATCAAGCAAGCTTCTTTACTAGTAAGTGGCTTAATATTAGATTTTAATTAGGTAATTTGTTAAACATTCATTGCTGGAATTTTTTTTTTTTTCAAGGATATGGCGAACTACACGTGCGTTGCTGAAAATTTAGCCGGTAAAAGAATATCGGAGCCTGCCTTACTTACTGTTTTTGGTTAGTTGAACAAAATTATTGTTATTACAATGTGTATATACATATATGGTTCAATCGTTTATTATTTAAACAAAATTAGATAATTAATAAAAATTGTCAGGGCACACTTTAAGCATGATAACTCTACCCTGTCTAATATTCTTAATAGTTAAATGGATTCTCTAGTCTATATTCATTTGTTGCCTCATATAATTACGGTCTAGTCAATGGTGGATGGACATCATGGTCACCATGGGCAGAATGTTGGTGTGGACAGTCCAGTGCACGTTCAGGTCGTCGTAGACTACGAGCTTGTACCGCGCCACGCCCTCTGAATGGCGGTCAACCCTGCTTGGGACCTAGTATTCAAAAGACTCAGGACTGTTTAGATTGTGACTTGGGTATGTACCATTATATTCGGATCCAAATACCTTTTGTGATACAAAAGCTATAGCTTATAGCTTTCTTACGAATTTCTTTTCTACTGTGCTCCGCTCTGAAAGCTCTAATTCTTCTAAAGAAGATTCTACAAAGTCGTTACAATCTTCTTTGGAGTCAATCTCCAAAATTATTCTTTGTTATGATGGGGCTATAATTTTAACACTTTAATTTGTTTTCAGACTATTGTTTCTTAAAAATGTGTTTATAAATTATATTAGCTCATATCAATGAAATATTTTGTTTAATGTCATTTAATTCAGACTTTTCAGAAACCAAAGCTTTTATATATAGTCATTAACTCGTAACTTTTAGAAATAGCGTTTATGACAATGACATAGTTAATGACATTTTTTTTTCAGACATGTATGTGGATGGATTGGACGAATTAGCTGATCAGTCGCCGAATATTTTGTTAGGTATGTGTACCACAAATATTTATTTATTAGACCAATTGCTCGAACGCTCGGCAAAAAATAGATTATTATTATTAATTAGTTATTAAACCATAAATGTTTGTTTAAGGACGGTGGTCTCAATGGTCTGAATGGTCACGCTGCGATTCAGACTGTCTTCAAAGTAGAAGAAGAAAGTGTATAACTAGTGCAGCGTGTCTTGGTAAAGATTATCAAGTCGCTCAATGTCCTCTCTGTGTTCGGACTTCTAAATCAGATATTTTAAATGATGGTTTGTATTGGTTGTTTGCCCTCAATTTTATATTATTTATTAACCTACTACGCATCATTGACATTAAACAGATCTATAAAATTTAGATGCCTTATTCTATATTTATGTTCCTTAAGACATTATCAAAATTTTTAAATGGCTTGATTATAATAGCAAAATCAAATATTGATTCAGTTGTTTTTAATACTTTTTAATTGGAATACGAACTAGTTATATTGTTTTTAACGATTGTGATGTATATATTAGCAAAGTATTTTTGGTATTTTTTTTTTTTAATATTATATTATGTTTGAATAAATTATACTATAATGTTGTTTTACAGGTTCATCATATTGGCCGCTGTTGGTAGCCCTGTCAATTGCATTTTTAATTTTCCTAGTTGTCGTTATATTGGGTATAAAATATATGAAAGTAAAAATGACGGAAAATTCTCCTTATGCTAAACCTCCCCCGGGTAATTTTTTCCTTTTTTTTTGTGATAAATTTTTAACTTTTTTAATAACCAAATAAAACTAAATTAAGACTTGAAATGTAATTAACGTGTAAAATGTTAGTAAATGCAATCAGGTATATTTTTTTTTGTATGCAGGAACAAATTACTTAAATAATGTAATAAAGAGAACTCTAACAAATCAACCAGATTTAACTATTCACGAGGAATTTCAGACAGTTGATTCGAGGAGGACACATAGGCATATGAGCACTTCAACCGCAAGGCATGAACATTTATATGAAGTACCACAGTTAGCAAATAGGTAAGCTGTAAATTTTTTGCCCTCATATCACAGATGCTGCCTCTATTATTTTTAAAATCAATAACAGATATCTTTTTACTAGAAATTATCTGTAGATAATATAGAAAATAAATTTAAATATTTTAAAGTTATATACTTTTTTGAAGTTATATTACTTATAGGGTTAAACAAATCAATGTATTTTTATAAGTTTATTACGAAAGTTGCGCGCGACGATATAAGACACAATGAAGTTAGTTTCGATTAAGAATTTTATCAATGTCTATACATATAAAAAATAATGTCTTTGTCCGCCTGTCTATTTTTCCGCTAATTTCTTCTAAACTGCGCAACGTATTATATTTTGATACTGTTTTCATTGATGAATAAACAAGTAAAGTAGTCAGTAAAAATTGCATCCGTACGAAGCCGGGGGCGGATCGCTAGTTAATGTTATAATTTTAATTATCTATATCTATACTGATACTATAAAGAGAGAAGATTTGTATGTTTATAATGAATAAACTCAAAAACTACTAAACAGATTTTAAAAATTCTTTCACCAATAGAAAGCTATAAGATATTTTATCAGCGAGTAACATAGGCCATATTTTATAAAGTTACGCGAGCGAAGTCGCGAGCAACAGCCAGTTACAGTATAAAATAACAGTATTTAATTTACTTTTATTCCTTAAATTCAGTATTGTTTATCATTCATTTCATTTAGTACAAAATTTATTTTAAATATGTAAAGAAATGTTTTTTATTATAATAACGCCAAATGGTATAACTTCTTATATTTTTTTAACACACTGTATTTGTTTTTAAAGTTTTGGCCTTAATACTCAATAATTTTGTCGCAGTTACATCTCACCAATAGACCAAGAGGTAAGATCGGAACGTAACGAGATCGAAAGGAATTACGCTTGCAAGGACAGCGGGGAGTCAGAGCGCTCTGACTCCAGCTGCTTTTTGAGCTGTGAGTTTCACAACAACGCCTTCAATAGCTTCAGATTCCGCTACAGGCACAGAACACTATAACACTATAGAAATAGTTGAATCAAATTCACGTAAATTTATTTATACCGAATTCTTTTAACATTCTTGTTGCTCTTGCTTTCTCTAAGCTAAGCTTTCTCTAGCCTAAGCTTACTTGCCAACGGAGGCTGCTTACCAGTTCCATACTACGTAATTCCATGATTACTCCTTAGTTATTGGTCATTTTAGAAATTATTTCTAAAATGTGCAAAAAATTTGACATTTTTGCGGTTAAATTCTTGTAATTACTAACTAAAAGCCAATAATGTTTATTCTTGACATGCATATTCTAATGTATTATTCTGTTGTGTGGCTTCAAGGTTCCCTTAAATGCCTACTACTTTGAAATTCGAATCACCGTTTGTTTTAGCCGGATCATCATATGGGAATGAAAGTGTGGAAATATCACCATCATTAAAGAACAATGTATCGCTCGATTCAAAATTCCTAAGTCCGAAACATTTGGAAACTGCGACATCGAAAATTGTAACGGGTGATGGTGATTGGTTGAACTTGGACAAATGCGGCGTCAGTTTGTTCATTCCAGATGGAGTGATCGATAAGGGGGAAGAGTTATTTTCTATCGAGGTTGCTGACGAGGAATGGAATCGGCCAATACTACAAGAAGGTATGTTAGTATCTATTAACAACAACCCAAGCCTTTGACAAATAACCAAATATCGTCAAATACAATATCAAACAACCAGTCAAAAATAACTATTAGAAGCTTAGGTAATATAATTTTAAAAAGTATTTTCGTTAAGGTAAAAATTAAAAAATAATAAATTATTTTCGCTACTTTTACATTTTTAAAGAAAAATTATTCCATCATGAGGAATCCCTGTAAAATTTATTTATATACAGTTGATCAAGATAAAAAATTATAAAAAAAAGAAAAAGAAAAAATAAAATAATAATAAAAAGCCGCCCAAAAAATTAAAAATACCCCATGTACAAAAGTTAAAAAATAATTATAAACAAATGTCATAGCTTGTGTCAAACTAACTGTAAGTTTGGTCGAACTAAAACAGGATTACTGTTCGCTCTGACCTAAATCGCAAATACCACGTTGTGACCTGTAGCTAAACTTAGTTAAGCCGTATTTGGAAATGTTATTTATAAGTATTAACTTCGTGCCTACATGATGGATGTCCCGTTTATTTTGTATTTGAAAATAACACATGAAACAACACATTTACATAATTAAATGACTCAACAAAGAAATTAAAATAACATATTAAAGCTGTCCCTAAATTTCGTGTGTTACAATTAGTGTACAAATTGTTACAATTTGTAACAATTCTAAGTAGTTTAGACCTTTTTTGTTAAATCTCTAAAGTATATAATTTTTAAATAAATTTTAAAGGTATATTCTAATTAGTTATATTGGCAATAATTATAAAGAACACGAATGGTTCTTATGTAACGATTAGTTACAATGGTTCTTATGAACTTTCTTTTTACTTATTGAAGTTTTTAAATGGGCCTCCCGTTCCATCTATGGTGATAGGTGGAACTGGCGACCCAATTTTTTTTATCCTACTACAGTCGGCGGATCATTTGCAACTTCTATAGGGTGCTATAGGGGTTGCAAGTGCAAGAGGCGACGGTAGCCTCCTACCAAGAAGTTCTTGTCGAACTTTTCATAAAAATGTACACAAATGTAAGAAGAAAAGTACATGTAGGCATCATATAAAAGGAAGCAAGAATTCATTTCGGTCTTAAATTTAAGCTTTTTCTATCTGCTTCAGTTTTTCAGTAAGAGTAACGAAAACTACAGAATTTTTAATAATTTGACCCAAAAATTTGGCACTGTACTTCCAGAATAACAAAAGTTAAACATTAAAGCCACATTTATTCCGCGTACATACATTCACCCGTTTTTTATACTCACAGATAATGCCCTAGAATCTGTTTTAATACAGCGCTCGTTCTACTTTTTTCCTTTTTTTTAAAATCCGTTATTGTTTTCGCTTTACTGTGTTATAACAATTTCTATAATGTGAAACATTTCTATGAAAGTTCTGCTTATACTTTGATATCGAATAAAGTGTTTATTTCTTTTTCTTTATCAGGAGAGACGCTATTGAGTCCAGTCATTAGATGTGGACCGAAAAACGTGCATTTCTGCAAAGGAGTCGTTCTGTCCTTTCCGCATTGTGCATTTGTTAAAAACACCACATGGCTGTTTTCAATCCTTCAAAGACCTGAGGAAATAAACTCGAGAGAATGGAGAAAAGTGCTAATTCTTGGCCAAGAAACACCGGGGGCCCCCATATTTGCACAAGTCGACCACTCCAAAGTTTATATAGTTTGCGAATTTCTAAGTGACTTTGTCTTAGTTGGTCGAAGTTTCAGCGGTCTAGACGCAAAAGTTTTAAAGTTGGGCCTATTTGTCGCCAAAAGAAGCGACGGTTTCTTAACACTGCGAGTTAATGTGTTCAACGATACACCAATAGCTTTTTACGAATGCATCGAGAATGAAAGGAGAGCCTGTAGCAGTTTGTTGTGTGATCCAAAAACTATATGTTTCCAACAGAACTGCTCCGATCTTTGTATAAATATAAGGGACGTGGGGACGGGATGGAAGATACATACAGGAGGAAAATACCAGGAGCTATCCTACTCTCACGTTTGGAATATGAATGTAACGTCAGTTCAATGCAATTTTGTTCTCCAACAAATAGACTCCATTAACTGTTTAGACTTGAATATTTCGATATATCAAAAGCAAAACCAATCCGGCTCGGTAAATTTCAACCTTAAAACCAATGACTTAAATTCGAATTTGACTTGCAACAAACGCTTCTCAAGCGTAGATATGGGTTACACAGTAAATATTTTAGAAAACCCATTCAATTATTCATCACTCTCAAAGAGAGATGGCAGATACGATTTTGTTTATAGGAATACAAGTAGTTTCAGAGGGAATTACTCGGTAGACAATAACTTTAGGACTAACGTGCTGACCAAATCTGATAGAATAATCTTATGCAAACTACTCGACGCACAGACCTCTAAGGGCAACGATTGGAGACTTTTAGCTGAGAAGTTGAAAATCAATTCTTACTACTATTACTTCTCTAACACTTGTTCGCCAACTGATAATATTCTGAATTTGTGGATGTTACGAAATAATGACATGAATATGTTGATGAATTTGTCGCGTATATTTAGAGAGATGGTGCGAATTGATTGCGCCACTGTTGTTGAAAGGCGATGTTTCCCAACTTAGAGCTTCACTTTAGGAGGATTTTAGAGTTCTAGAGTTTTAGTTTGGATTTCATTTTTTTTTCACATCTAGGATCGTTTTCTGCAGGTGCACATTCGCTCTCAATAAGTTTTTTCCAGTTGTCTATCTAACATTAATTTAAATATTTGTTCTTGTTAAGACTTTTTAAAAGTAAATTTTACACATATTAATCACCCACCTGTTTGCCAAAGGTTATATACATCGAAAAATTGTATATAGTTCTTATTTAATTACATGGAAATAAATGAATAAAGTAGGATTTTTTCAACATGTATAATTTAAGCAAAATCACGACATTAAAAGTATATATACAAGGGTTTTGCCTTTTCAATATGATTTGATCTATAATATATTTTTAACTCATTATGAATGTTATGGTTTTTAATGGATTTATTTTAAAACATTTTTAACGATTATATTGACAAATAAAATTTACACATTTTTCTAGTAAAGTTTTTCTACTATGTGCTAATACTGACTCAAATATAATTATTTGTCGTTTAAAGTTGTATCAAGTCTTGTATAAAACTAATCCTTACAAATTTTGTTGGTGGAACAAAAATTTATTAACACAATCAGAAATTGTAAATTAAATATTTTAATTTATTATCCCTGTATTTTAAAATAAAAACAAGGGAATCTATAATTATATATTATATCCATTAAATACAGGGCCTAATAATAAAGTTTACGGTCTATGTTACTTTAAAAACAGGGCGTGATAAATTTAATTTAAATTGTGGACTCCAACATATATTTTACATTTAATAATTTATTGGTATGTATTCCTGCTTGAAAAATTCAAGTATGAAAATATTAACCCATCACTTATTGTTAGACCTAATAATGTATAATTTTAGAGTAGGTAATTATTGTCCACAGAGGTATACATTGGTACGAGTAATTACCAAAATGTTTCGGTTAGTATTTTCATATTGAAAACGTACAAATGAAATTCTTACATCGTGTTGTTTCATTATTTATTAATTGAATAGAATGTTTGAACGAAAAAGTATGTTTATAAAACATTAGAGATTTTGTACATAAACATTTTTGAACAAAAAAGTGTATTGTTTAGTGATGAAAAATGAATAATGTTTTAAGGTAGTGATTTGAATTTTTTCGAATTAAAGTCTTACTTAATATATATTTATGTGGTTTCTTTAAAAATTCCAAAAATATGATGAATTCCTTTTAAAATTTTTTTTTAAAATTTAGTAGTGAAATTTGGGCTGCCTGTCTCTCCCCCTTACACAAGACCACGGTAAAATAACAACATATGTTTCGACGAGTGAGTAAGGGATGCCGGAATCCATTTCCCCATCCCTTCCTAATATGGTTGGCAGCGTACTCACACCTCTAGTGTTGTAGTCGGCAACGGATAAGAGAAAGAAATTAGAAATAGAATAAATGTAGCCTTTACTTTTGAAAAGTCAGAGTTTCAAAAGGACAGACTTTCAGATAGTCAGTTTTTAAATCGTCAGAATTTAAATTGGTCAGTTTGGTACAGTCTTTACTAAAATTACTTTTGTTTGCACCTGAAATAAACACTCATTTATATAAGTGTATTTGATTGATAACAAACTCCGTCTTGAAATTTATTATCCTCACTGGTTACTTCAAGATATATCTGTTTCGTTTTTAAGGTTATTGTCAAGTTGACCGCATTTAACTCTGGAATACCAGTTGGATTTTAAAAATTATAATTAATTTTATAGTCTAATTTTTGAAAAAGGTTATGAGCTACCAAGAATTACAGAGAAGAGATGACATGTGCAATTGTGCATGCCTTTGACAACAAAAAAAAACTGCGGATGAAACCACAGGACATAGCTAGTGTATGTATAATAAAAAATCATTTATCGGTAGTAACCAGTACGTCGTTGACATTGTGTACTAATTACACTGAGATTACTTAACACAAAACTATGTGTAATTAAAGTTACATTAGATGACTTAAAAGGATTCATCAAAATTCCGGCCGCGGAGTCTGAAGTTTCAAGTAGAGGTAGTGTTAAATAATTTGTGATTCTACCACACTACATCGGTCCCACGTTCCGTGACCTACATACTAGGTATTCAAGTATTAAAGCTAGGGTTGCGTCGAGCAAGGCAGACGATTGCATTGTTTAATAATTGAGACCACGTTCCGACATTGCTCCATATTGAAACGCCGTCTAAGTTATAAGCGAGTAGCTGCCACAGCAATAAGCGAACCACCCCGCGAAAATTAACGAAAATTAGCGAAAATTTGAATTCTTTCTTAGAGGATACTTCCTTACTTTATAAAATATAAAAAATGCCATTTCAAATTTTAGTTTTCTAGACCTAGTAGTTTTGACTGTGCGTTGATATAGTCAGGACAAACGATTTTATAAGTATTGACTACAGAAGAAGAAGATTTGAATCCCAATTTTACTTTTAATCCGTTACCAAAACACAAAATACCAGTGACGTTATTTCACGATGTTTCTTCATAAAGTACTATTTTTATAAGCTACTAACGCCAACGAGATGTCCCGTTTATGACCTTAGAATATCTTAGAATGACCTTAGAATGCCCTGCACTACTAACTGTGTTTGAGAAGACTGGCCAATCTAAGCAAATAAGATAGTGGGAAATCTTGAGAATCCTTTGTTGGCATATCTATAGCCAATACTGTAGATACGCGTACAAGGTCGAGATTGAAAATGAGTCTACTCGTGCATCGAAATACTACTCGCTTACGCGTTACACGCTTTCGCTTATGTGTTGTAGCAGGTTCTAACATTTCACGAGCCACCTTTTGCCACTATTAAAGAAACCCCTTAATAAAGATGAAGGTGTGATGTGGCCCAAATTGGTGGCCATCGCTTAAGGACGGCGTTGAAATCAAATTGGATCCCTGAAATATTTACTGTTGAACTATAGAATTCTCATTCGAGCTCCAATTTCTTACGTACGGTTGTATTTTATCATTCAATATTTATGAAACTCATTGGTATAATACTTACTACGTTTTTTATTCTGTTATGGTGAAAAATAAGTACTCTTTCCGTACATTATTTTATAAAGAGAAACGGTTTTTTGTGTATTTGTGTAGGCTAATTTCCTGGTCTATTTAAAAGGTGCATTGTTCAACTAGATAAAGCCAACTACGAGAAAGAAGTCAATTGCCGATGGGCAGCGTTCAGAATGCTCCGATATATCTTCTCGTCCAAAAATTCCTCAGTGCCTTAAAACAAAAGTTTTCGACCAGTGTGTGTAGCCAGTGATGACATTGGGCCTCGTAAGAAAGCTCAACGTCACTCAATGAGATATGGAAAGGGCTATGCTCGGAGTAATATTGCGGGATCGAATTAGGAATGAGGAAATCCGGAGACGAAAGAAATTTACCGACAGCGGGCAGGACACATAGTACGGATATGACGGCTGCTGGGACCAGAAGGTTTTCGGTGGAGGCTACAGACCAAGGACGTCCACCGACAAGATGAACAGACGTAATAAGGGCCGTTGGTCGACGGTGGATCCACGCAGCTTCTGACTGGTCCTTTTGGAAAATTATGCGGGAGGCCTATGTCCAGCTGTGGTCATCCTGTGGCTGACATGATGACTTGACTCGAACAATTGCATACGTATTACTTGTACGTGAGTATACGTGTAAGTAGTTATGTAAAGGTGAAGGTATACTCTCTCTTGTAAAGAGCTTAAATAGAAGCATGACATATTAAACAAATCTCTGATATCGCTTACTCATCCACCGAAACACACTTCGCATCGAAACATCCGTAGGGTTTTTTTAAAGTGGTGGCTCTATTTAAGTAAGCAATGTCAGCGCTTAACATTGCCGACTTAAATAGAAATCTAGTTCAATTTGAAACATAGATATAAAGGTTTCGTAAATCCCCCTTTGACATAATGTTCAAAGACGGAATATCCTGTCGTACATCCGGTGGACAAAGCTTCGCTTGACTTTTTGAAGTCTTTGGAGCACTTCAACAAAGAAAGTTTACAATGGAAAGTGAGTAAGTTGAAAATATTGATTGTTTTAATTTATATTAACTATTATAGTTTTATTATCGATTACTGGAAGTACAGCAGTTGCTCATTAAAATGTCAAATCAAATAAATCTTTCATTCAATAAATACATTGTATATCAGTCCACATTTTTTTGGCAAGATAATTTGATTTCTTTTGATAAATTATTTGAATTTATTTATTGACAGTTGCTGTGATTAGTACTATAGTTTTAAGCTACCAAATGATCAATTTCTATAAAGATTTTAATGATAAAAATTATTATGCTCAATTCAATAATTCAATAAAAACTTTCGTGTAGCGAATTTGATTACATTTAATTTGAGCTTCAACAAACATAACAAGAAGTCTTCTGTGACATCGTTTATATAAAGAGATGATGTCGGTGTCAGGTAACAGAGTTACAAGGGTGGTCTAATTGGAGAGCTCTTACCTTAACAACACTTCACTTTGTTCTCGTACAGATACACTGTTGTACTAACAATGCAGTTTTGTATGCAACTACATTACTCTTTCGGAATGTGATTCAAAGACGGTTACACACTTTATGAACAATTCTGTTATGGAAATAACATTAAATTAATTTAGCATTATTGGAATAACATCAAATGTTTGTTTTTCTTCGTATATATAATATTTTACCTAACAGTATTTATTTACTATGAAGTCATCATCATCATCTCTCCACTGCTTAATGTAGGCCTCTCCCAAGGCTCGCCCATCACGTACGGTCTTCTGTTTTTCGCAACCAGTCGCTTCCCTTTACTTAGATCGTCTGTCTAGCATATGTCTACCATATCTACATTAAAATTAATTATTTATTCAGAAGAAGGACCTGTCTTTTTAATCACAGTGAACACTTCAATGATAGATTTAATATAATTTTAATATATTTTAATATAATACCTAAATGCCTCTCCTACTAACAAACCCGATACTCTTATACAGATTACTAATATAATTACATCTATTTTATAATTAACTGCCTTATACGAATTAATAAGTCACTTAAGCACCCAAGTAATATTAGATCTCTTATTTAACAACCCAATAAAACAAATTTTATTTTTAAACATCATGCTCAACCTTGTTTATGATTAAGTATCTGTCTGTAGACACGCCTCTGGAATATGTGTTAATCTTATTGTTTTTCCTATTATTTAATTTCTTTATGTGTCCCAAATATTAATAAGAAAAACAACCATAACATTTTTCCCTTGAGCAGGATAAAACAAATTGTGACAATTCATGTAAATAGTCCCCTCACGTGTAAAGTAGGTACAGTTCAAATGTATCGCCCACTTCCTTGCCAACACACGATCTATTGTACTATGGCGTATAACAAATCGTGCTTTTAACTGTGCCCGTCTTTAGCGCTAGTGCGCTTCCACTGTTGTTTCCCCATAACGTTATGTAGTGATTTATACAAACCATCAGTTCGGTGATGGGCAAAGGAATAGCGATGGTAAAGTGGGCAGATATTAAGGGATTTATATATAGACATTATTAACTTTAATAATCTTAATAGCTCTCTTTATATCTCCCTTTTTAAATTGATATTTGGGACATATACAGTGTGGAAAAATAAGTGAAGGAAAATCCCTGGAGGGAAAGTACCTTAAATCTCGCCCGGGACTCGAACCAACTAAAATTAAAAAAACAAACACTCGTTAAATTTCTCTAACAACACATATTCCAGAGGCGTGTGTGTCCACAGAGAGATAAGTAATGCACAAAAGAGTTTGAGCAAACAGACAAAACTAAAAAAAAAAATGAAAGAATATTAAAAATAAAATAAACAAAATATAACTAGAAATATCTAAAAAAAGTGATATACAGCATGCCGCACTTTCAACATGAATCTCTGGAGATTTTTTCTAACTTACTTCGTCAATGAAGATTGAAAAATGAAACCAACAGTGTCTAAAAATTAAATAAGTTTTAATATAACTTAAGTTCAGGAATGTGCCTTCATCAGACGATACAATACACTGTATAAGTAGATCGTTATGCAAATTCAACCCTTAACTTGGTGCACTTGGGTTGGTTTAATCGCCTGAATTTCCTCAAACTTGCGAGAAGAAACTCCAAAATCGAAGGGTGAATAAATTTAAAAACCTCTTAAAAACACTCTTAACTTGGTGGGTGGCGAAAAGTTTATGTATACGCGAGAATTTGGCAAAGTATTTTCTTAATACTAAAATGCTTTATGACTGGCATTAGTGAACCGCCCAAACATTTTTTTTTATATTCCAAACTGATGTCCCTGCTGATTATTTAATATTTATTTACTACTAGAGACCCGCTTTCGGCTTCGCCCGGGGTGAAATTTTTATTATATACAAACTTACCCCTATTTTAATCAGTCAAAACCAGATTAAAATCGGTCTAGCCATTCTTGACTCTTTACGAGACTAAAGCACAGCGATTGAATTTATACATTTTATATAAAGGGCTATAATTAAAATTTACATTAACACCCGACTTTAAAATGAGTCCAAACACGCTATATCTGCTGTAACTTGCTAAGGAGTTAGATGTCATGGAGACTTCTTGTTCTGCAGCATCTAAGTTTACTGTACTAAAATTATATTTAATTCTGAATTATAATATTTATTTTTTTAAAAAGAGTAGATGTGCAGTAACATGTATCCCCCTTTTTAAAATAAAAGGTATACTCCATAGGAACAGAAGGGTAGATAGATCATAGCAGACATTTTGGTTAAATAACGACAGTACAGTGTATGACACGACTACGCACTCTAAACTCTCCCCTCTCGTTTGCACACTGATTGACATGCAACGTTATTTCGCTAAAATAAGTCATCACTTTAAGTACTCGAATGTTCTCGATTACTGGACCGGACTCGATCCTCATTTCTTTTCGTGTTCCTATTCAAATAACCATATCAGTCATTCCATTAACCTATAATCAAGCCTATTTGGTGGCTTATGAAGGGATGCCAGAGCCAGTTCCCAGTCCTTCCTAATCCCTTATCCTTAATCCTACAGAGGTCAGCAGCGTATTTACAGCACACGTGGAGATGCTTGTGTTAAAGGCGACGGTAGCCACCTACCATCAAGTGTGCCGTCGGTCTGTCTGACGACTTTTTCATAAAATGAGATTTAACGTCACAAAGTGAGACTGTGCTGACGAAAAAATTCAAACAATAGCTTTTTAAGAAGCAATATCACTTAAAGTAGAAAAGTCTTGTGCAATGATTGGAAACGCGAATGAATGTGGAAGCGATGAGATAGGAAAAGCATTTCGGTATACGCGTTTCGTCATTTGTCAGGACGTTTCGTCACAAAGCACCCTTCGGAAACGAGGCAGGTCGGACGTGCTTTTCTCAGTCACTGCCCGTTTTCATTGTCCCTTTGTCTAACATTTGAAGGGGAACACGCTTCCTTGTTACGCACCGAGACGTAAACTGTACAGATTCGCTGCGCTCTGTTCATGCACTTACTCATTGTTTGAGAAGTTTGCAAGAAGATAGATGACGTTCACATATAAAATCAATGACTTACGAGTTGGTAGGTGTTCACTGTTCAGGAATGTTATCTAAAGTTACATTCAAGTTTGTCTAACTTTACTTTGACATTGGGACTTAAAGAAGACTGGCAATTTTCGAAATTAATAAAGTCCGCATGATCCCTAGTATGCTGGTGCTTTCTGTTAACGTACTCCTTATCCATAGAGTATGTAACTGAATAAATTAAATAAAAAATAGACCCTCGCCTCAACCTATTTTGAGCTAAGACGTAATATATTCTCAGTTAGCATTATTTTTTTCAAATACAATACAGAACTTATGTGAAGTTGTAAGTAGGTACTATTATAAATATAATAAGTTAGATTAGATTAAGTTAGATTTAACGCAAATTAATGCGGTTTAACGAGCATTCGAACTATCTGATCAGTCAGCTTTCGAACAGGGGATTCGAACGACTTACTTTAATAGACTTGTTAGAGCTATTTTATTTCAAGAAGGCATTGGGAATTACTGTATTTTATTATCCTTGTCGAATATTTTTGGCGTGAACGCAGTTTTGTTACCGCACATGAAATATTAATTAGAAATTTATTATGTCTGGAATAAGGTAACATATTCTTCTACACACTACATTGTAAACGTAAATTCAGTTTGATTTTAAATTGGTAAGTTGTTAAGTATGTACGTACTTATAAGTATAAGTATGTAACTTACATTTTAAATTATGTTATCTATACATAATAATAAAATCATAAACGAGCCGTGTCTAACAATTTGTGCACAATGTTTGAGAAAAATGTTAGGTTCCTGTGGAATTTTCAAAAATTGAACCAAATTCCTACGCACAATGTTCAGACATTGGCTCCAGCTAAGTACTAAATTAAAGTTTCCTAATAGGTTTTAAAAGGAGATGAACAGTTGAATTTTTGTTTTATTTTAATTAATTATGACATAGATATCACTTGTCACGGTGTTCATTCACGCTAATCCCCAAAACAGTCATAGGATTTCAATGAAAGGCTCGAAAAATTGAAATTGAATTGAAAGATATATTTTAAAAAGATTTTCATACGACATCACGAGCAAAAGTTAGTTAATAAATAGGAGCTAGTACAACGCTCTGAGTGTTAAAACGTGTCCATGAATAAGAAATATTTAATATCTGGTAAAATAAAAATTGAGCATTATCTCGACATACTAATAAGTTTATAAGACGACAAGTTTGGACGGCGAAATTTATCTGCTAAGTGAAAATTATGACGACGATAATGAAGAATATAACGATGGCTGTGGTTGCGGTAATAGTAAAAGTAGTAAGTGAGAAAATTATTAGAAAAAGTATTAATTTTATTATTCGTATTTAAAAAAAAACGCTAAAAAATAGCTACTAAAATAAATCTAACATCGATTCTTCACCTAATACATAGTTAATTAAACTACATAGAAAATATGTTTTCATGCATTTAAGAATTTATATTTTTATTTTACAAAAATATGTATTTATTTGGAGAAATTGAATTTTATTTTAATAGATAGAAAATCATCATTATTTTGTGATCAATATCTCCCGCTGGCTACATATTAATTAAATCTACTGAGATTGGGTTGAAAATTAAAATCGCTAACTTATAAATTATCAGAGAACTCCTCTTAGCTTGTAGCTCCTTGTTATTTTCGCGATAAAATTTATATTGTATCATGAAATAAAGAAAAAACTTTGTCCCCCGGTTCTTCCACAACATAAACCTTCAACGATAAATGATAATTATTTTATTGTTCAAGTATTTCGATGTAACTGGGTAAAATATTATCTATTTTACCATATGGTCCAAGTTAAAAGCGTCAATAGCTTTTGTTTCCATTAGAAAATACTTCATGAAGTATATGTAACTAATTACTTTATCATTCTCGAGAACGTTGTTTGGTGACTTAATTTCTTTGATGAAAATTTTGGTGGTTATTATTTCATTTCACGGTTATTATACATTGAAAATGGAATTCGTTTCATTTATATTAATTAGTAGTTTATAACTGCCATTTTGACCAATGTGTGTGTCAAAATGGCAGTTAGGTTTTTTTTTTTTTTAACAAAAGTTGGGATTGCTCTTGACCAACAACCAACTGTGTAGCAAGGATGAGGCCTAAGATGGAGCGAGCTCACCCAGAAGATGCCTATTCACTCGAACTTTGAAAAGATTTGGGTTATATATATTGAAAAAGATATATATTTCACTAAGATTATCGAAAGTTACTGAAATAACTTGGCAGATTAGTGAAATAAAGTAGCAATGACTACTCTTTCTTTCCTTTCTTGACAACGGACCGGCAAAGGCTGCGTAGAACATCCACCCACAAGATAGACAGACGATCTTATAAGAGATACGGGTCGACATTGGATCCAGGCTGATTCTGTCTTTTGTCCATCAGTGGACATCCTACGGCTGAGATGATAATGATGATCTACCCTACCATTCAGAGTCTGAATTACTTTTTCGAGGAAGGATTTTTATTTTTCGCCCAACATTAAATCGCTATCTTTTACGACTGGTACTATTATACCTCGATTGCGCTTACGCTTCGACGAGTACAAGAGAATACAGGGGCAAGGGGGAATATTTTAGGGGAAGTTCGGTGAATTTGGACACTTTAATGCGAGTTTTGATGTTTTATGTTAATATCGAGTAGGAAAGTTCGACGCGTAGCCATTGAATCGTCTCTATCTCTGAAAACTCCAATTGTACCGAAATCAATGCCAATATTAACTAATGGAGACAAGTTGCAAATTAAGTAACTTCTGCAAGGAACTTAGTCACTTTTCGTTTGTAAAACATTTAAGTAATATTAGACAAAGTTAATTTAAATTTCCTGCTGCGCATTATTTCAACTCGCTTTTTGCCACACATTTAACATCGTGAAAAGATAAAATGATGTCAATGTTGTTGCCCGAATTTAAGGTATTTCAATACAGAATCTAACAACAAATGTTTCATTTAACATTGAAAATGTAACAGACAGACAATTTTACACTAGCTTTTACAAAGAATGTTTTTATTGCATTTTAAACTTGATTGGGCAATCAAATTGTTTCCACCATAGATATACAATAAAGAACGATTTAGTTTAGCATCCATAACAATTATTATTTATATTAAGAAATAGTAATATTTTTACTAATTATTAAATAGGTCAGCCTAAACATTGGAGATCGTATTTATATTTTTGGTATTTGTACATTAAATTGTAATATTGTATATATTGGTTTTAAAAAAAAATGAAATTGTAAAAAAATACTTCTATTTTCCTTATGATTGGAAGAAAATAATAATGATATAGATAGTGGTACTGATAATAAAATTAAAACATCAAACATATAAAGCACATTACGACACACACACACACATTTGACATTTGTAAATAAGAAAAGAATGCACTGTCTCAAATAATTTGGCCACTCAATGTATTCAACAGTTTCTCACGACCATTTCCTTTTTATTCAGAACTTTTTGAAAACCGTAAAGGTTATTAACACAAAGTCTTTCCATAACGTCCTTTCTATCCGAGGAATAGCTTGAATAGTGTCTCCATTCTGAAAAGCTCTATTAAGAATGCGACCTAGAATTGAGTTTATCTAGGCGTCGTCGTCGGAAAAATAGATAGCTGTAAGTTTAAAACTGGAATGAGATCACTTTTAGTGTAGTAACAGTTTATACCTGTTACTGATCATATTCAGTTTTTTTTTTAATTTTTATTTTTTTTATAAAAGATGGGTTTGCTCTTGACCAACAAGAGCAACTTATACTTCTTTTTAACGTAGCGTAACAATTCATTTACGAATTCAAGTTATATCAATTAAAGTTACCTACATTCTTAATACAATGTTATTCCCCAAAAAAGTACCTTGCAACAAGATGAAAAAAAAAACATTAGGGGAGATATGAAAGACTAGAGAATCGTTTATTTATTATGTATGAACCCTGTATGTCGTGCGGGATGAAATTCAAATGAAGCCAAATATTTTTTTATTCGTTTGATGTTGAAAATCGAGAACATTCTGAAGGACATGTGCCTTTAAAGATTGCTATTTGGACCTTTTTTGTCCGCATGTAAGCTTATGTAAAAGGTTTGTGTGAGAATAATAGTGTTTTTATTTTTAACTAACTGATCCGAAAGTCCTCCTGTCAATCTATATATAAATAGGAATTATTTGCCATATGTAGTATAAAGGAGTATCACTTGAGAACGGCCTGACCGATTATGTTGATATTTTGTTGTGTTCGTAATTGTCAGAGCAAGGTTTAAAATAGAAAATAAAAATAAAAAAATTTTGAAAAATCTTAGGGAAAAGTCTAAAAATTGATATGGTATTTTTATATGAAATTCACAGAGTAACGATTTGGGTCAGCTAATTCCTGTGGATTTTCCGAATTTTTCTATTAAAACATATAATATGTAATATCATCTGAATGCTGTATAAAAACCAAAAGCTTGTACGTTTTTTTAGAGTAACATTTTTTTGTATCCTATTGTTCATTGCTTGTATGTATTACAAATATTAAAAACTGTTGAAAAGTGATTTGTTTTCTATCCAACTTCGATAAATAAATAAATACTTATTTTAAAGAAAACTTTAAATTGATATTACTGTTTCAAACATAATTATGTTCACAAAACAGTCTTATTATAAGACTGCTTTAAAAAACTAACAATCTGGATTTTTTCCTAAATTTTTCCGTATCTTGCGAGAGCGAACCTTAAATGGAGATTTATGTTTATGTAACATTAAGTTGAGAAATCAGTACCGCCCACGCGATATAAGCCAAGTAATAAACTGTAGCAATAGCAAAAGTCAAGGGAACGCTTACTAGTCGTACGTCAGGCCGTCGACAACTTGGCGCCAGAACAGCAGCCGATGAAAAATTTGCTATCCCAATTCCTATTTTAGTAAATCACCCATTTTAGTAGCCATAGGACCGTTTCGGTTATGATGAATATGTAATCTATTATCTAATAAATAACTGCTTTGGTAAATACTGAAAGTTTCTAAACGCAAAAGACCCTATTTTATGTTATATTTATGTAATTTTTATATTATTATAAAGTATATACTTTTATATTTTAACTGTTTTACATTCGTTTTATATTAAGTGGCTTTGAGAAATTTATTTGTGTATTGAGAATCACCTTTCGGTTTGAGGCCTTAGGGTGCCTTAGACCTTTAACATTCGAATCTTGGCGCAAATGTATTTTTTTAAAGAGTCTTTTATCTATAAAACGGACTTTTTATGTTTTATTAAAAAACACTTTCTTTTGACATTAGCCGACATTTTAACCGAAAAATATACTATTTTGAGGCTTCTGTATCTTATAAAAAAATAAACCTATTCCATATTCACATCCTTTATCAAGCGCTCATTTAGCCTATCTGTCATCGTGTATCTTAAAAAACATTTTTAAATCTCTATTCAAATGAAAGCACGAAATAATTAAAAAAGAGCAAAATATAGGTCGAACTAATTGAGACTTGCCAAAAAACTTGTTTTTCGCGTTTAACACTAGCGGAGAGAAATGATTAAAACTATATTTTTGTGCCGGGAGCAAGAAAAATGAATGAATAGGCAAGATGAAAACTGAAATTACTCCCAAATTAAAATTTACGGCCATTTTTTTTGTAATCAGGGCTTCTCTTAAAAATATTTTAGAGGCTAAAATCTAAAGTTATTAATTAGTGTACGTTATTGCTGATGACTCGTGGCACAGAGATGTGCCCCCTATCTCTTTTTACGAGTATGATAGAAGACCCAAAGTTCATCAGCATGAAAAACCTTATTAGCCTTATGAAAAAGAATATGTGCGAATAAATCAGCAGGAGATTTGAAATTATAAATCACAAACGTTGCATATGAAATTAGCTTGGTTGGTAAACAATTACTAACAATAAAATAATTAAAGGAACACTGCACGAGTGTGCCCTGTTACCAGCGAACTTTCTCGCAGAACTTATTTCGATGCCTGTTACATATGTTTTTTTAGAGTTCTGATGACCACATTTCATATGTATTATTGAACTAAAATATTTTCGACAGGCTGTCCTGAAATTTCAAGGAAATTCTTTTCCTTGGATACCCGCGTACATCTCCCCTCGGGACTTTTTATATAATCCATTAAGTTGTCAAGGAAGATTGATAAAATTGAGATAGATATCACATTACATGGGTGCATTCTTAATGACTTAGATGATACTAAAACAGGGACTTCGAAGGAAAACATAAAATATATAAATAAATTAATTAAACTATATTTTTCTTATCTTTGCATCGCATTCCTCATTCAATGTATTACCACATCTTAACTATTCTATTCCTATTCTCTAAACGAACTGTAGGAAAGATTTATATATATGTAGATTATGTTTGAAATCTCCT
The DNA here is from genome assembly GCA_944738685.1 of Synanthedon myopaeformis. Classification (NCBI taxonomy): domain Eukaryota; kingdom Metazoa; phylum Arthropoda; class Insecta; order Lepidoptera; family Sesiidae; genus Synanthedon; species Synanthedon myopaeformis. The sequence goes on from OX122919.1 coordinate 9,477,421, forward strand.
AAATTATTTGGTTTAGAAGAAAAGTCGTAAATAAAAAATAGAGCGTGCTGCATTTCACGGTCACAAACTGGGTAGTCCATCTGACGACCGGCTCTATTCTAGGACATGGAACAAATACACTTGTTTTGTTTGAGTAGCCTCGAAACATCTGCACAGTGACTCCTTTGAACACAGGACACAGGCAAAAAATGGCTCTTTCACTTGGATGCATACAATCAACATGCAGGAAGCAGCGAACTTTTGAAAAATTTCCGCCGTATCCGGCCTTTGTGAGTCGGCAAGATTGTATACGGAACAAAGAGTAAGCTACGGAGCAGTAATTTTTCTTTTTTGAAAACTAATCGAGTATTTGTGTAATTATCTTTATTAATATTACAAGCAAGTATAGTTGGTATACAACGTTGGATCTAATTGCTTCTGACTGTTGAAAATTATGCTGGGCGGTTATGTCGATCAGCAAACGACTCTCTTGTCTATTGACAATTAATTGATGAAGTTTTTAAAAATGTATATAGAAGATAACCTCCTACGAGTAAACTACTAATTTAAATTTATAAAAAAAAAAAAAAAACTATTACGAAGAAACATGATTGAAGTAAGGATATTGTATTTAATTGGGATAATATCACTTTTAAATGTCATCATTTACTTGTTTTTCTATTATATTTGTAAATCAAATCTCCAAATTGCTTTATCCTAATATTAATAAGTATTTTTTTATGAATGTAGATGTCGCTGTCAATGGTCGCTAATGGCTTAATTAATGGCTCTCGTACTAAAGTAACTCATTAAAAGTCCTAAGAACCTGTAAAGTGAAGTCTGCAATAATTAATCTATGACGTTTGTCATTTTTCTGCCCGACGGGAGGGTAGGTGACAATGCTAGCCATTCGCGGGAGGGGGCGGTATTCGTGATGTTTTCATTTTTCACTCACTTCTCTCATTTTTCATATTAAACTCATGAAAAGGAATATTTTGATACCAATGAAAAGGTTGTTGAGTTATTGCTTTTGCATGTACCAAACAAATTTTCGTTACAAATTGGAAAGCTTTCTATTATTTTTTACCTAAGAACGTATAAAAAGAATGGAAGCAGTAATTACTTCAAAAAATAACATTTCAAAAATTCTTGACGTCATTAGTGAAAATCATATTTTATGTGAACTCACATGAATCTTCATAATATATTTATGCTTCGCCTTGATTTTACCACTTGTTTTTCTTAAGTGGACCGATTTTTTTAAGTGGAAACTCCAATAGACAATTTGAATTTCTGTACAATATGTTTACTACTGATATAAACACCCCCCCCCCCCCTCCCTTCCCCTGGTCAGAGGTCGCATCGCATGCTATTACAAAATCGTAGGAAGGGATCATTGCATCATTATGTGGCTCCCTTAACCATACCACATTACTTTATTTTACAGTAGCAAATTGTTAATTTTTTAAGGTAATTAATAGACTATTTAGATTTATTATTATTGAGTTACTTAGATTTAGCATGTAGTAGAAGGGTTTGTCGCTTGTTTTAACCGTAATAGGTTTTTCTAGCGACTTTGTCTGCGTACTTTTTTAAGCCCAAGGCAATACCTTTTTAAACTATTTCGTCTTGGTTTTCTGTTAAATCTATACATAATACTACTTTTTACTAATTAAAAGAGCGATGAATAAGAAACGTTGTGAATATAATTTACAGAAAAAAAAAAGTTGCATCCGTACAAAGCCGGGGTGGTAAACGCTTGTAAACAATAAAGCAAAATGAAAATAAAAATTATCACCACGTATAATAAATATTGACAAGAATTTTAATAGCTTCGTAAAGAAATAGTACTGCAACGTTTTTTATATTGTGATCATGCCCCTATCTAAACTCTAATTGTTTCCGAGAAGCCCCCGAGACGTATCAATTTGCAAGCAATTTCTACCCGCAATGGGACGAAATGAAGTGCTACAGCTTTTCGACAAAACCATTTTTCATATTCCTTCATTAATTTCAACTTTCAATGATCTCTAATGAAGTGCTGACAGTTTGAAAAAATAGAACAAGTAGGTATTAGTTTATAGACTCATAAGACATTTTTGTTTTGAAACTAATGTTGGAGTTCATGGAGGATGCCAGACAAGTTCTTTGTGTGTCATGAAGTGACATTTAATAATTGCTGTATTTTGTTAAATAATTATCTGTTTTTTTATGGTCTGACGCCACAATCTCAACTAATATTATGATTGCGAAACTGAGTTTGTTTACGATCATCACGAAGTTTTGCATACACTTTGTCAGAGATACAGAAAAGAACATAGTCCAGAAAATCCAGCAGGTCAGAGAGTCAGAAAAAGTACTGTTACCTAGGGATCACCTAAAAATAAAAATAAAAAATACAATAAAGATTGAATAAATGTTTCGACACCTAAGAAAAAGCGGCGCGGACGAGATCGCAGTAAAAAGATAGTGTTATATAAATTGGATACTACTAGACTGCTTATATATTGTACAAGATTATATTTGTAAATTGAATTTTTGAATATATTTTTTTATGAATTTTTCTAATTTTTTTTTGAAATATTGATGATAAATATATAACGAAATAAGCACCAAACTTACCAGCAAATATCGGAGTAAAATTATAACTACACTTTTAAGTTGAGAGTGTAATGGGTTTTAGAGATAATATTGTAATTTATTTGTTTGATGTCAACCCCACAACAAAACCGTAACCTTTTTTGTCTTGAAAAGTAATTAAATTCTTGGAGCTAGTGACTTACGAATAAAAGTGTAATGGTGAATCGTGACTCGATTACGAATTCGGGATCAAAGTGCTTATCTCAATCTAGTAAACGGATTACTGAAGCATTTAAACTCATATTAACTTTGTAACGATGTTACCCGCTGTTTTGATCTTATTTAAACTATTCTATCGTTGGAATTAACGATGGCAAACACAAGAGGAAACCTTGGAGAAAGCAATAGGAATGTTTTGGTGTTTGTGTTTTGTCCACATATATTGTTTGTCAATGAAAAAGTTATATAAAATAACTGTCCCTTCTTCTCTAAATTATATAGAACAAGCGACCCACTTTTTTTTACATTTTTTATACAAACCTTCTTCGTTCCATATGTGAAAACCGAATTAAAATCAGTCTATCCGTTCTCGAGATTTTAAAGCGTACATAACCCAACTTAATATTTTTATATACGTATACATAAAATTATGTCGTAATTACCAAATAAATTTCAGAGATTTTTTTTTTCTGAAATGAAAATAGTTTTTCGTAAGTGAATCGTCAAAAAATATTTTTGGACTTACATCAGGTAACATAAAAAATGCAATCAAAAGTGACAGAGCATTTTTGATTAAAATTTCGAAACATACTATGTTCATTGTAAAACAAGGTTTGTTTTTAAAATGATACTCAAATGAAAATGTTTTAAATTTCGAATTGGACATTAAAAATGTTAATGCGAATTTAAGTTTCTAAAAACTGTGGCCGAGAGTAATAGTAGACATGAAAAGTTTATAGTCTTGGAATGATATTTTATTGCCTCGATTTCTATTTATTTCCTTTTGTTTAATCTGTGTTTTTATTCAAAGTAGAGACAAACTCAAATTATAAAATAAGAGCTAAATTAAATACAGTTCTAACATGCATGTAAAAACAAATTTGTAATGTTTGTACCTACTTGTTTTTGTAATGTACCTAGGTATGTACATAACCATAGATAAATAAGTACTTTGCTGGTTAAGTAGATACTTATTTATCTATGACATAACTAACTATTTACATGTTGTCTTGTCTTCAAATTAGTTTATATAAAATAAAATGTGTTTTCTTTCTTTTTAAAGATACCTGAAATTTTTAAGAATAGCACACGGATATCAGAAAGACAACAAAAACGACGACGTTTTTACAAAAAAAAATTACAATTCTTGCATTATAAATCCTAAAAGGAAGAGGATCTACAAAGACTTTTTTCTGCATTAATAATAAAATAATTACTGCAATTTATCTGATACTAAGAACATCCATCTTCACGTGCTTCCAACAAATTGAGCCAATCAAAACACCTTTTGTGTTCGGATGCGCGGGTTTTCAATAGTGATGTGCCAATGATTCGCCTCTGTCATAATTTCAGTTAGTTTATGAGTTGAATTACAAGACTATTGCAAAACACGAAAAACAAACACGATTAATAAATTAACAGTGATTAGCAATGACTTCTTCTTCTTCTTCTTTGCCCTCGCGTCTTCGCTGATAACCAGCGTCATCTGTAAGTCCAGTTTTTCATCAACTCTTTGTGAGAAAAGACATTTTCATCCAATTAATTTGCAGTCTAATTCTTTTTGTAGCTATGGGTGGATAGTAATTAGAAATTACTAAATCTACTTAATAAACTTTTGAACCTTAATCATAATAGTTTCCTTCGCAATTAGGATGTGATAATAATTTCTAACCCATTCTTGTAATGGAGGTATCTATGTCATTGACCGTGATTTGAAGCTACATCTACCGCATTGTCATCCTAGCTTTTGTTCAATTATTCAATCATTGCTATCTCTACGATTGCTATATATAAGACTGGTAAAATGTCTATTCTGTTTCTTTCATTCAATACCCATCACTATTGTGACCAAATATTTGCAGCTCCAGGCAAAGTTTGCTTTATGAGTACCTCACAACTGTGTAACGATCTAACTTTGTTCACGTTTTGTTTTAAATGTTCCACGTTATTGGACGATAACAGCAGTTATCTGTTAATAGTTCATGCGATATTTCTTTGTAATAAAATTTACAGTTTCCTGTTTCTATTAACACTGTTATAATAAATTAGGATCACCTTAAATTTTCCTCTGTTATAATTTTTTGGGCATATTATCTGTTCGGTAGTGAGCAACAAAATTAGCAATTTTTTATTAATAAAAGTTATCTCGATTTGTCGGCTTGGCGCTAGTGTCGTTTATTTCCCAAAGATAAAAATAAAAGGTTGGTTCGATTATGACCCTGTCATAATTATGTATAGGCTGCCTTTTTTATGGGCGGATATTGGTATGTTTTTTGTCTACCATCTGAGTCGGTATACATTTAATTTGCAACATCAATCTCTAAGTAAGATAACGAGTTGTAGCGTTTTTTTTAGTTAATAACAACTAAAAGCTTAATCTCTGTTGAACCAGCAACCAGCTTTGTGAACTAGTTCTGAATACGTCATAAACTGTGAGCCCCCACTCGATTTGAAGTTAAAGTTCCCTTGCAGTGGACTTGCCCATACATCATATTTAGCGGCAGTATGTGACGATCCATCAAACGATGTCGCATCGGCCATTACTCAATTAGAAGGTACATGATCGATGAGAGAGGACAAAAATCTCTTCATGTTTATTAAACACATTATTATCGTTGAGGTTTGCCATAGACGTTTTAATATCATCATCTGACAGGCCACAGGTGGACATAAAGACAGTAAACTCATTAGAAATCCGTTTCCGTGAGACAGAATGCAATTGCATTTTATCCGATAAGTGAATTTGCAGGAAATCTTCTAGTAGTCAGATTACAGAGAGGTGTACATTAAATATTTAAAAAAAGGGAACATTTATGTTACCGAGGTAAAAAAAAAGTTTTAGAATTTTTGTATGTTTGTCTGTGCATTTGGGCACGTTAATTTCAGATACGAATGCGGTTCTTATTGGTGTAGCTTCCCGTAAAATTTAGTGTTTGTTTCATTTCAATCGGTTTACAAACAAAAAGTTTTACCGAATACTGAATTTATATATACATTCCCTATTTTAAATAATAGTTTAAGTAGTCATATTATAATGAGTACATATGGTTATACACTACTCATTTCAATCAATCATAACTATAATATTCAGTGCGGCAAAACATTTTATAACTAAATAATAATGTTTGAATGTTTAAAATGATTCTATATATTATAACAATTCTACTACCATTGGTAAGAGTGTCAGTATTTCCTAAGCAGCTCTTAGCAGATAATGTTTTTCAGAAATAAGTCTCACAGTTCGACATTTATCTCATCAAGGCTTTATCTGTGCTGTCAAGAGAGTCCTAACTCTTGACTTTTAGTAGACAAGACGCTTCCCTAAGACTGGTGATATTGTGGGCAACGAGTTATTTTTTTTATAAGTATAATTAATTTATCGTTTATTTTCATTATTTAACTAACTTATAAATTATGTATGTTTTTTAATTGATGGCGAGGTGGCTACCATGGCCTATTAGCACGAGATGTCGAGATGTGTATTTACTGCAGCCCCCAGAATCTGCCATTTAGCGAATAACCGCTTGAAATAGTCTTTATCATACTCTAAGAGGCAGCAAAAAAAAAAACAAGGCACAAGCCTTTGTATGTGACATTAAATTTAAAATTAAGTTTTATAATGATGTCGCATCTTGAACATAATTTATTTCTGCATTTTGTTTTTTTTTTTATGTTAAGATTGACGGTTCCCTTGATGGTAGGTGGCAACCGTCGCCTGTGCTGCAAGTGCTTTGCCGACTAAAGTAGGATTGAGTTGGGAAGGGATAGGGAAATGGGCTATGGCATCCCTTACCCGCGCACCAAAAACACACATGCTGTTATTTCACGGTGGTTTTCTGTAAGGAGGTGTAAGATGTAAGATTGTAAGATGTAAGACTGTAAGATGCCACTACATTCCAGATTCAGACCAGAGCGAACTTTGAAAAGTTCATTTCCAAAGATGACCCTTGCCGGGAATCGAACCCCTTGAATCATGGAACAGAGCGTTAAGGCAAACACTCTAACCACTCATCCAAAGGGCTCGTCAAATTATTGTATTAAAGCCTCAAAGACAATATTATTCCAAATTTCGTAGTATGCTGCATTTAAAACCACTATAAACGCTACGCTTAAAGTTTCACGCTTCTCGGCGCACAGTGTCCACAACTTAATAGCTTACAGAAAGGAGAATCCCACTAAAGTAAATATTTGGGAGAGTAATTAGTGAGTTGCAAGGAGTTGTTGGTTGCCTAAGTGGAGTTACTCGCATAACCAAAACACAATATACTTAGCTCGCAGTATAATAACTTTGTTGAAAACTACACTATCAACTTAACAGTTTGGTTCTTGTTATTGTAGAATAGACATTTATTTTTTCGTTTAAGAACTGTAATTTTAACTTTCGTTATTAAAAAAATTTCAACAGGAGCTAGAAGGCCTATAGACAAATTTATAAAAATCAAGCACTTTTTAGTTTTAAATAACACTTTTAAATGAATAAATGTAGATTTCGTGTTTATTTTATGTTTTCTACATATATATGAATTCGTGTATTATGTAGTGTATTAAGTAAGCCAACTATTGGTAGTAAGCTATTATTATTATAATTATTATTAAGCAACAAGTGAAGAATTGAAGAATTGTAACTTTTTCATAAGAAACTTATAGCGATTGATATTTGGTGTATCTTTTTGTAAATCAATGTTGTTCCAAAATAACTCTATCGGGTGTAATGTCTTCGAAACACGCTCGCTTGAATGCACCTTTTGTCCTTGCGGTATCATTAATCTATTAACAATAATTATCAGTGACGTGTCAGCGAAGTTATTATACTGCGAACACTACAACTAGTATACTGTATATAAATATACTGTATGTAAGTATATGTATACTAGTAATAAATAGAATAAAATGCAAGAGTTATAGATTTTTTCTGAAAGATTTTTCTGATAGACTAAATTATCCCTGAATTCAATTCCTGACTGAGTTCATCATGTAGGTACATGTTTTGTCTGAGATTTATGTGTGTAAGTACCGAATATTGTTGTCAATGCTGTGTAAGCTACAAATTTATGCATTGAAATATTTCAGTAACATTTCTACTTCTGTAAGGTTTAAGGTTTAATTCATATATTGGTGGCGTGTTATTTATTTAATAAGTAACGTATTTTCCACTTAATTTTATATACTGTAGAGAAAATTTCTAATCAACTGGTAAATATCGCTTAAATTTTATAAGCCGGCTTATAAAACACAGGCGAGCCTCTTGTCTGAATTAATACACCTAGTTTTAGTACCACCAATCAGAAAAAATATCATCTGCAATGTGTTCTTACTAAAACTGAGCTTTTCTACTGTACCATACCTATACCGATATTTAGACGGGAAGGCGATGGTTTATCGAATGCCGGCCGCTTGCATACCAAAATATTAATGCTATTCAAGTAATATTCATAGTGGTGTTAAGAGCTGAGTGAAGTTTAATGTCTTTAGCGTTATACGAGAATTTCTTATGAAAGCACCACATAGCCAGGCTTGCGGTAGAACATTTTATCGTGAATAGGTATACTTGGCCAAGCCAAGCCATGTCTTTGAAAATTATTATATCATAATATATTTCTCTAATAAAATATTTTTAACTACGTTTTTTCTATTTTTAACTTGACGAGCCACTTGAGTGAGTAGTTAGATCTATTGCCGGCAAGGTCAACTTTGGAAATGATCTTTCATGGCTCTGGTCTCGATTTTGAAAGTAGTGGCAGGGCACACTGAGTATCGCAGTCATTTGAGCAGCCCTCCTGGCGGCAGTGACCACTCCCTTATAGAGGACCTCCGTGAAATAACAGAGGGATGTCAGAACACATTACCCTATCCCTTCTTAAACCCTTATTGTATATAAGTTAATGCAAACTATTATCACATAAATCTGCGACTTCCTATCCATGCTGCTCCCACTGGTTGTAGTCGCCTTGTGAGTTAAAACCACGTTAAAACAATAACAGCCGTCATCTCTATTTAATGGGTTTTCTGCCTTCGAATTGAAAAAAGGAAGAGAAACACTTTGTATCTTTATACAAATGCGCTCTTTCATAAATCCAGACATCACATTAAATCCTTAAAGCTCGACAGTAAAAGCTCACTTAGGCACACATTTCGTACATAGTTGTTTTAATGTTTACATTGTTACTCGCACATGTAAAGTTATTTAAACAGTGTGATTACTCTGAAATTAAATCAAGCCACTGTTATGTAAAAATATATTTATTGTATGTAAAACTTTTTACAATTTATAATATGTAAAAAGTTTTAAGCCCAATTCTTAAGCGGGCACTCTGTCGCGTTAATTCTACCGCAGTAAGTTATACGCATCAATGTTATTACCCTAAAAGGTTAATCACCTCGTGTATCTTTTGTTATACTAAAATTATTTGATTAATGTGGGCATTTTTTTTTATCAATTCTGTATAAATAAATTTAAGAATGGAAATGAAATAAAAGAAGCACAAAGTGGTTTTTGTCTAAAAAATATATTAAACCATATAATATCCGTGTAAAATATCAATTAAAAAATCCTAAAGATATATTATGATAGGAACTGTTGTAGATGAATAGATATTTTTGAATTCTAAATTGCTTTCATTATCTATTTTATTGCTGAAATTATAAAAAAATAATACACAAACGAAGACAAAAATATATTATGATATTTATTGTTAGAACTTATAGCTAGATATTTATAGCTAGAACATCTCATTGGAAGAAGGAATTTTTATTTAAAACTATAAATAAAAAAAAATAAGATTTCAGTGGTTTCCGTGTAAGTATCTGCTTTTGATTTTAGGATATTTTTCAATATTGAAACTACATTTAGTCATTTTGTATGAACTTTTAATATTTTGTCGTCGTAAAAAATAACGACGACAATGAAAAAAATTAAAGAAAAGTAATATTTTAATGGTGACCATACGTTCTGTACATGTTATTATACTTGGTAGAAAGCTTTATAGCCAGTTTGTAACGAGGTCACATGCCTGTGCTCTGCTAAAAGTTCCAATGTTGTGTCGTCAAAGCAAAAATTCGAATCGCCCGAGCCACTGCGGCGACGCGAATTCTCGTTACGTAGCATTTACTTTTTTATTTGGCGAATACTTTAAAATTTGCATAGAATGTCTCATATTATTTCATTAATTAATTTAACAGGAATTTTCACCTGTTAATATTATAATTAGTAAGTATTCGTTAATACTTATTACTTACTTTTCTGTAAGGTAGTTATACTGCAGCAAGTCTGCCGGTTAAGATTTTCAAGTAAATTGTCATGTAGGTCCAGTTGATATTAGGTGAATCATCATCAAGATTTCAAGTTTTATTTGGTTTTAAAGTAAGTATGCTAGTCTATTCGAAAAAAAAACCCTTCGAGTTGATGGTAAGTAGTATTGAAGACAACTAAATGTACACTATTTGTACACGAGTAGCCGGTCCGTGATAAACCGATTGAAATACGTATCAGTCGGACAGATCGCAGACTCGGGCTTCCCTGTACTGGCTAGAAGACCAGGGGAGATTTTGGTTAAAAGATAATGATATAATTGAAACATTGCTTACATACGTCAGGAGAGTTATATGGATAAAACCAACTGTACTATCTAACTGTACCGACACCAAACACTGTGATTTTGAAGTCGTTGTTTAAACATAATTTCTTTTCGTTATAATAAATCAAAAAGATTCATAGCAAATGATGCCTCGATTTTGTATTACTGATACCTGAAATTGACATTTTAGAGCAGTATCAGGCATCACTGGGTTCCGCACTCGTATATTCCTCAGTTTGTCTGGCGACAGTATAAAGAAATTTTAATGAACATTTCAAGACGTATATAATAAGAGAAATAATTATACTTTTAATTCTTCTTTGAAAGAAATTATGGCCGTCAATATTTCAGACATTTCAAAAACAACGGTCAGTAATTAGTGGTAAAACTTTCGGGTCATTAAACGCCATGCATCGTTACGCTACTAATTGTGATACAATTTAATCCCGACACTGCCAACCGCCTTTGTTTCGTACCCAATTAGTCGCATGTAACATTATAGTTTGACGCTAAATCTTAAGATCATTAGGAAAATTCGTCGTTTCTTCCAATGTCTTTGTAACCGAATAATACCTACCTATTTTACTATTTATGTAACCGAAGAATACCTACATGTTCAACATTACACGTACGACATATTTCCCTTCAGTTAGATTAGTTTGACTTAAGTAAGAAGCGCTTAAAATATCTGGCGAAAATGTATGAATCAAAAATCAAAAGTCAAAATTGATAATATTTAGCGAACGCCTTAATTAATATAATTTGTATTGGGAAATAAGATTTTTATGAAGTAAATCTTTAAATTATAGCGAAAACCACATCAAGAAGACAGATAATTATAGCAATCAACTCCAGATTCCCAACAAAAAGCTCCCATGATTCGTTTGAATAGCCAACGTTTTTAGTAGACGCATAACACTAATAATTCAGAGTGTAATACGCGTGTTTGGCAGACAACCGGACGCGGTTTCCTTGTAGGGGCTTCTAATATATTGTTATGTATAGGAAACGCCCCGCCGTGCGTTGCTTTTAATATATTGCACCGCATTTAACAATACACGTATTGAACACATTCTTGGCTGTAGGAGACATCGATTTTGTCGAAATGCTGCGCTTTATGCAAGGTTTAAAAATTTAACTTAAAATTCGATGCTTTATTTCTTGAATAAGGCGATAGGAAATCCACTTAACACACTATGTGTAGGGTATAAGGTGTAAGTAATCAAGCAATAAATGAATACATTTTCTACAGTACCTATAAGATCATTGCTGATGAGGCTAAGTTTTAATTGGTATGATAAAATAAAATGTGTTTTTCATACTTATATTTATTTTCTTAGTTTGTATAATAACTTTCTGCGTGGTATTAAAATCGATAGTGGACAGTTTTGAAAAGGGTCTCCCCTTTCTGCAGTAACTTGCTACTTGTAATAACGAAAGAAGTTTCCTGGGTACTCAATTTTAAACGTTCCTTCAATTCCGCGCTCCACTTTGCCAAAGTACTGCATATTTTAGCCGAATCCACTCCACTAGGCCTTACAAACTCGCCAACTATTACCGGGCGGCCTACTTTTTGAAAGGCGCCCCGCACCCGGACCCGGGAACAGATTTATGTTTCGCGACACAAAGCGTAGATAAGGCCGTCTCCACACTAACCATTAATATCAATCACCAGATGTGCGTCGACACCATCCATGTCTATAATGATAAGCCTTTCAATGGAAACCCGACGTTTTTGTGTGAACGAGCCTTGATCGAGGGCAGAATAAAAACTGCCATGTCCGTGTGTAAAGAAGTTTCTTAAGTTATTTTTAAATAACTTAAGAATAAATGAAGATGTATACTCGTATATTATAAATAATCATAATGAAGTAATGATTAAAATAAATTTTGATTAAAAACTGATATCTCAACTCAAACTCTCATCTACAAAATATTTATTTGATTTAGGGCTTCTTTCACCATGTGTCAAGTAGGCTAACCGCCATTTAAAGTCACCGGTAACCGGCAATGTTGGAGGTGATATACCTTTATTTGTACGGTAAAAGTCCCAAACATTAAAAAGAAAATAATAAAAAAAATTCGCCGATCGAAGGATGCAGTAAACCGAGTGCATAATTTAATAAAACATAAACTTATTTGTAAAACTAATCAACACTTTACTTGTAGTTGGTGAAAGAGGCTCTTACTATATATTATTAAATTTTAAACACATTTAAACATATTCAGTTAATAATGGGAAATATACAAGGTTAAAATTTGTATCCTCATGGAACGATAAATAGACATTATATTAAATTCGTTGTAAAATTACTCAATTTCGTCAAATACAAAAACAATTGAAGTTAAATTTACTTCTCGAAAACTCATCAAATATAACGATAACTCATAAATTGGATCGCAAAATTTCATCGTCATCTTATAATTCAGGGGAGCACTGTATCGTGAAATACTCCTATCATACGTTCACGCATCAACAAAATATTCTATAATGTTCAAAAGTTTGTTTCGTTTACAGTTTAAACTTGATTTAGTAAAAAAAAATAACATAAGTACTTAAATTAGTTCTTACATTTTAGAATAAAAAGGGGGTACGAGTATACTGATCAATAATTTTATCTATTCTAATAAATAAAAATGAATAATAATAAATGAAGTGTCTGTAATGCCAAAATAACTGCTTATTACCAAATAGGTATATATCAAAGTATATAATGTCTATCTTGTTATTCCGGCTAATATCCGAAACTATAGCAGACCTTGCGGTACCTTGCGCTGTCATATACAAGAGAGTTGACAAGGATATTCATACGTCTTCTTATTACTTCCTTTACTTACAAAACCCTACTTACAAAAGCCGTGCATTAACAGAGCGTGATGTTCTGTTTCTAGATTCATTCAACTGACCTCTCCTTGTACCTCATATCTTATCACTTTCTTGTTTCATAATCGATGGTAGCCACCTACCATTTGATGGACCATCAGCGTTCCTACCAACATTTATATGAAAAAACATGGATAATGACAATTGTTGCGAAATTCTTTTTGCATTAATCCTTAGTAAAATTATATCATAAGTAAGTAACTCATTTTATGTTGTATCAACATGTCATCAACTCAAGTCCAGGTATTTTATTATTCAAAAACAATTGAGAGAATGAAAGGAGAGCAAGACCAGGTTTTTTGGTGAGTTTTTGCGTTATAACTTATCGAAAATTTCATAGGACGTCGGCAAGGAACAACTATTTTTGAAAAAACAAATAAGAAAATGTCCATATTTCGAGAATTTTCAAAGTAGTAGTGGCAAGAGTAAGGCCACGGAATTGTATTTATTGGTCTGAGAATAGCATAGCCACCGCATAAATAACAGTCAATGGTATGAAACAACAATTTATGTCGTATGCATATGACTACTACAATATTATGAGACGTTGTATGCAAAGTTTACAAGGTAGGTTCCCAAAATTCTTATTAAACAATTAAGATTTATTTCGTAGTCAATTTGACTCAATTGACTTAGCCCCCGGTTTCACACGAATGCAACTATTTCTACAAATTATGTATAAGTACAAATCTTGATCGTTTATTGTGCTCTGTTAAATAATGATTTTTTTTTTAAACCGTAGAAAACTTTTGAAACCACATGCCATCAACTTATCGTCGTCACCTATCATCAAGGTAACCGTTGGCCTGTTTGCCAGCCTTTAAATATCCCTATTTTTCAAAGATTTCTTCACATTTATACCTCGCTGGTATAATATCACTTAAGTTTTTTATGTAACGTGATAAGTGTATGTAACGATATAAGTTTCACGCAGAGTTAGTTTTGTAAAAATAAAGCTCTCACTGGCCCTACACCTCCCTTGTCTGAGACACGCCTAAGACATCGGACATGACTATGCTTTCCGAACCCCTCTGTATTTTCACTAGCTAATGTAGCTTCGTTTGATATTTACTTACAATTTCAAAGTCAACATCAAATTCAGAACAGAAAAGGAATGAGAAGTACTTTTAGAAAATGAAAATATAACTATTCTTTCTGTTTATCCTTTTTATTATACTCGTATTATGTGGTATACATAATATAATAAACATAGTTTTAAAACGAACTTACACGCCTTCATGAAAGACAGAAGGCGAATTTATCAGCGATTTTTCTTAGGCGTTGAAATATTTATTCAATCTTTATCTATAGTTTTGTCATAGAGTGACAAAAATATATGAGTTTTTGTCATATGTTGTTATTTTTATTCTTATTTTTAGATGATGCTTTGGAAGCAGTCCTGTTTTTCTCTGATGAAAGGTGGCCTATGTTCCTTACTGACATCATGTACTCAAAATTTGTATTTATTATTAAACATTTGCAGCAAAATATATCTTTAGAATTTAAAACTGAATTTTTTTTTATATGGCTCATATGAAATCAATCAATCAATACTACATGTTATATTTATGTATCTGTAGGAAAATTCTTTGTAATAATCTAAAATTCAAATATGTTTAAGAAAGCCAATATTGTGAAATGCGTGAGAATTGTTTCATTCTTGTCTTCCACAAATCAACATTCAAGGAATAAATTACCTGCTAAAAGCCTGTCAATAAAGCCTTGAAAAACTCGTCATCCTGTAGTTAATCTAGTAAAGTAAAGCAGAAACAGGAAATTGAAAACAATACTTGCTTTTGCCCGCTTATTCGCCTACGTATTTTTATAAATTACAGATTTTGTGTTTTTCTGATATATGTATAAACTACATTTCCATAGATTTTCATCGAAATCCTTTTCATAGATTTTGCATTTAATTATTAATCAAATCTATTAGTATGACTTTCGTGATTACGTACGAGTACTTCTTATATCGATAAAATTTTTATTTAGACATTTAAATTTTTTACCCGGGTATTGCCCGTGGTCCACCTACTTTGTACACCTGGGTGGTCCACGGGCACAAAAAATTGCCCGTGGTCCACCTATGTTCACCTAGGTGTACTACGGGCACTTTTTATTGCCCGTGGTCCACCTATCAGTATATGACCGCTTTGCTCCACTTTAATTATATATCTGTGAATTAAAATTATATGTATTAAAAACATATATATATATATATGTGTGTGTTTTATTATAGGTATATATAAAAAGTTATTGCTTAACAAAGCAATTTTAACATAATAGCACTTATTTATGAATGATTAAAAAACGGAATAAATGAAAGGAAATATTTTTGCCATTCTAAGAAAAAATATACATCATATTTGTTCAACCGTTTAATTATCTCTTAACTATAATTGTCGCTGTGGCCACGTGGTTCGAGAACCTTGTCAAGTTTTGAATTTTAGTCTAGTTTACTAGACATCGAAGGTGAAAATTTTATAACTAACTATATCTGCGTCTGCGACTTCGTACGGGCTGTATGTATCAAAATTATATTTAAAAAAAGTATTGTACTTATGCAAATTTAAAAAGTAGGTATACATAAAGTTTTCGTTGGAATAAAATTATTATTTTTGGATTAAGATATTATTAACATCACAACGTTAATATAAACTCGCACAAAGGAACTTGTGAAATGTCTGCTACTGAAATTTCATTTTTCATTTCCACTATGTTTTTCCTTCAGAAGAAAAGTGCAAATGACGCTTACAGAGATTTGTGAGACGAAAGCAGGTCGTGGAGACAGAACCGTGCCCTCGACAATAGAGGCCTGTTCAGACGAACGGTTTTTATTTTGTTATAACTAGACATTAATTATTTAATATGATATAGTTACAATATACGTATACGTAGATGAATTTTCGCTACAAGGTCCAACAAACTATGCTAAGCAACAACCCTTTATGCCCACTTTTTCTTAGTGGGTACATTATAGTAAATTATAGCACAAGTGCCGTTGTTTTCCTAATTCTCGGTTGTATTTCCATTTCCCATGAGTAAAAGTCATTTTCTATTGATAAATTTGAGATATGTTATTCAAGTTGTATTTATCGTTCTTATTTATCAGCCGAATTGAATTTCCGTCCTCATAAAAACTAGATGCAAACGTTCTGAAAAATGCAATAAATTCATATGATAGGTATCTATTGATCTATTATCTATCTATCTATCTATTGATTATAAGTATCATCGATTTACATTAAAATTTTCTTAATTATTTTAAAATATCTTTAATCTAATAGAGATTAAAATTAAATACATGAGGAACTAAATTGTGATGTAAATTCTGATGTTAATTACACTTATTTTACTGTAAAAGGAGCTAACAGCAGTTGCACTCCGACGAAAACTTTTACAGAGTAGTCCTATTTTGATCATTCTTTTTTTATTGGAAAGGGTATACCCCGAAGGTGGTCCCATATAAATTTGAAAAAAACGTTCCAACCCTAAGTGTGGGAAAATAGGTGTGATTTATTGTTCA
This sequence comes from Synanthedon myopaeformis, assembly GCA_944738685.1. Taxonomy (NCBI): domain Eukaryota; kingdom Metazoa; phylum Arthropoda; class Insecta; order Lepidoptera; family Sesiidae; genus Synanthedon; species Synanthedon myopaeformis. The sequence goes on from OX122919.1 coordinate 9,494,183, forward strand.
CTCACAGATTTTAATGCGAAGTTGTCTATTACAATTAAAAAAAAGTAATCAAAAATTAAGCACGTAGTAATAAGTAGATTATAACCACAAACAATTTTTATTTAACCTTATTTAACCTCAATAACTAAGTTCTTAAACTAATGTAAGTATACCTATGTAATTTTGAGTCGGCGCCAAACAAGCGAATTAATTAATCACGTAATGCGTGATTTATTTTTTGTTTAATTAAATTATTTCTTAAAAAGTTTTTTATATATAATTGTTTTCCACTTAAAGCACTTAATATTCCTAAAATTAGACTAAATTGATCATACTTATTAGAAGGGTATTGTTATTGTAGAACCTACAATGATTATATATATTAAAATCAAAATTCATTTGTATCTCATACGCCGGTGTGCACAATGTTCAACAGTGAGATGGAAAATGTTAACAGCATTTGCTTCCAGATTAAGCCATTCAAGTCGACGTTATTGTCTAATTGTCTTATTGTTTGGAAAGCTTGGGACAACTTGAAGATACTAAGTTATCTTTGTATTCATGACCCTAACATCATTTAATTATGAACCGAGGTAAACCGTGTCTATTGTTATAAGGTAATATTTTATTTAAATAACTTTTTCTTAACAATTACCAATTTTTTTAACAATTTTTCACTTGACTTTATACTTGTACAATACAATCCAAGCAAAATAAATTTTAATTTATTACATAGAAAATCTTAAGTATCACTTTTTAATCATGCAAACTTTTTTGAAATATTAAATTTAAAAAATAAATAAATATTTGTCGCGGCACGGAACGTCGCATACATAAAAATTTGACAGGGAAAATTAAATATTCCGATTACCCGAACTTTTGCTATAATACATACATACGAAGACACGCACTGTAACACTTTTGTTAAAACCGTTTACAATAAACTATTGGTGAAGCCGAAAACCAATCGACTTTTCTTCCAAAAAAACCAGCGACCTTCCAACCTCTGTGTCCGCAGTGACAATATTATATTCAAATTTTTATAGCAAGTTTTCTTATTCACTCGAAATTTTTTTATTAATTTTTGCACTTTTTGTGTATTTTGTTAGTAATATATATTTTTATATACCGAACTCAGAAACTCAGTCTCAGAACACCATTCTTTTTGTCATCTTTAAAATAAAATACGTATAATACTTACATTTTTTAAATAATAATAAAATATTATAAAAATAAATAATAATTAATTAGTAAAAAGAATAAGGGCCTCTTGCACCATCTTTGAGTAAAGTGTCAAGTAGGCTAACCGCCATTTAAAATCACCGGTCACCGGGAATGATGGAGCTGATATACCTTTGTTTGTACGGTAAAAGTCCCAAACATCGAATTTTTATTATTTTCTTTAACCAGGATGAAGTAAATCAAGTGCATAATTTAATAAAACATAAAATTATTTCTAAAAGTAAGTAATCAACACTTTACTTGTAGTTGGTGAAAGAGGCCCTAAGTGATTTTCCATATTTCTTTGCAAATTAATCTAAAAATTAAATCGACCTACGACTTTATGTACTAAATCTATACTAATATTATAAAGAGTATTTATATTTTAGATTTGTATTTTAGAAAGTTTTTAATGAATAAACTCAAAAACTACGAGGCCAATTTTAAAAATTCTTTCACCTATAGAAAACTACTCGTATATATTATCAGCGAGTAAGCAAGTAAGCGAGTAACATAATAGGCTATATTTTATAAAGTTAGGCGGACGAATTCGCGTGCAACAGCTAGTACTTATACTATATAAAAGAAAGTCCTTAATGTTTCATTACAAATTATTTTGATCATTAAATCTGTTAACATTTTTTTAAACAAAATTTGAATTAATGCTTTATAATAAATGCTTAATACCTGGATGTTAAGCCTTGATTCTTGATAATAAAGAAGTAATTGCTAGTTAGGCATGGGTAATGCCCAAAATGCTTTTATACATAAAATCTATAAAAAAACCTATATTTTTGATAATAATGTAACATATTTACTATGTCCTTTCTTAGCGGATACTTAGGTACCTTATAAAATAAACCTATGTTCAAAATTTCAGTTTTCTAGACTTTTCAGTCGTCTGTTCAGGACAGACGATTTTATAAGTACTTATAGATTATAGTAATTTTATAATTTACTAGACTAACCTCTTACATTATGGCTTAAGAATAAACTATAAACAAATATTTCTGCTAATAAACTTTAAGTACTAAAACATTTTAAGTATTTCAACAATTCCATTTGTTCCTACTACGACTTTCCGTATACCGTTCACGACTATAAATCCCTTTCATACGAGACGGCCGTTTCACCGGCAATCTGAGCGGCGATGACACGGCGAATCTACGCTCAATAGAGCAATAGGGTGGAGCCCCATTATAAGCGGATGCGATGATACAAAGATAGGTTGATTTCTATAGAAATATTTGTTAATATTAAATTGTTTGTGACTTTTTTTAGAAATTACAGCCGTTTGAACAATCTAAATAGGTAATTTAGACTATCGTGTCTATAATTGATTAGATAATTCTTAATAAATTAAAGAAAATGGTATTTGAGTAGGCTATATATAAACTATTGATATGTTGGGGCCTAAAACCTAACATATCAATAACAGAGGCAAACAACTTTAGCGAGCTTGAGCTTGAGCGAGCGGAAATACAAATATCTCGGGACTGGGATGTAACTGAAACATGAAAAATTAAAGCTATTAAAATGAAATATTTTAATAATGGAAAAATAATATTTAATTTAATAGGTATACTTAATATATCACGCTAACACTGTGGCGTGATGACACTACTAACGAGCAAAAACCTCTCTGTACTCAGCACAGCGTCCCGAATTACCCTTATTCCGGATAATTACAGAGTAGCAACCCTATCCCGAACACTATGTCATCGTGACGTCATTAGAGGTAAGCAAAATTGTTTGGGACACCCCGGGGCTCTATTTAAAAGAGTCTGTAAAAGACCATTGTGCAAAATTCACAATTTTTGTTAATTAATATGGTTATTAAATTATACTATTTTTATTTTCATATACATTATAAGATTACAGGTAAAGTGGAGAAAAAAAAAGCCACAAACACATAATGAAATAGATGGAAATTCGTAGTGGTGAAGAGCCTCTTCGCCCAATACACGTAATTTTACACAATAAAAAAAAGCAATTCGCCAAATGTATCTGCGCATCGGGAACACTGCAATGGTAAATTCAATCGGAAATGTCCATAAATATGCGTTGGCACATTTAATCAGTTGGCAGGGCGGACGGAGTTATCTCGGCGGGCATCGCTGCCCAATTACGCCGGCTCACCCCCACGAGGCGGCGCGTCGAGGGATCAAGATAACATCTTCAGATACACATGCACAGATAATACTTGTCGGATTTACTTATAACTAATTGACAATGTACGCGTTATATTCGGTCTATGTCTGCGTTCTGTATAACACCACTAGGAACAGATCTGTACGAAGATACGCAAGGGTTTATTTATTTTATTTTATTTTTATTTTATTCAATCGAGATACCAACAGCACATCAAAATTTACTAAGATATTATCTTTATAATAATATATTATATTATAAATGCCATAGCTTCTATGTTTGGATCAACCGATTTGAATAAAATTAGGCATACAGATAGTTTATTTCTTGGATTAATATATACGCTAAAAATATAAAGTTTTATATAAAATGTATAAATATATTATATTGTTTAATTTTTTTGTAATTTTTTTCACGGTGTTATTCGTTAGATGGAGCAAAATCTTTATAACATAAATGTATTATCAATTAAAAAATAAAATTATCACAAAGTTTGGATACTATATAATTAAATAATCATATTTCCAATTGGACCGTTTGTTATTGTTAGTGATTATTGTTAGTGACATTAACTAGGAATTTAAAATTTAGAAGCTATCGTATTGTTGACTAATACTAATAATTATAACTGTATTCATATAAATCCTCTGTATTTGAATGATACTTCTTCTTTCGAAGGGTTTCTAAATCTACTAAATCCTCTTATTTCATATAATAAAAATATACCATTTCCACAGATAACTATAAAATGTCTGTCTACACATCAGTTGTAACTATGGTGTGTTTAATCCTTTATCACATGTGGAATTAGCACCCCTGGGTAATTGTTGGCCACCCCTCACTGTGGATGTATAGGCTTACATTAATTACGCCACTTTTGACTAGAACTAAAAAAGGGTTATATCTTTGATCCTGTGTATTTAACAAGTACTCATGATTCTATATAGAAAAATACATAAGTAATATGAGAAGATTTTTATGAAAAAAATTTAAACATTGTAAATTTTAATCGAATAAAAAGTAATTCAAATAATTATTCTTAATCATCAACTTCTTAGCTGTAGAACGTCCACAGCTCCCCTATAAATTTCCAAAAGGACCGGTCAGAAGCAGCCTTGATCTCCAACCCTTATCAGATCGTCTGTCCACTTTGAGGGTGACTTCCTACGTTGCGCTTGCCGGTCCATGGCCCCAGCTGCCGCTCGGCTCTCCGTACTATGTGTTCTGCCCAGTGCCACTTCAACTTACTGATCTGCTGGCTTATGTCGGTAACACTTCCTTCCCAATTCAAACTTGCAGTATATAATTCATGGTATTTGGTATTTGTAAGAAAAAAAAAACAATTTTTAATAGTTTTGTCTGTGGCCGTCTGTCTGTCTGTTTGTTCCAGCTAAACTTCGAAACGGTTGGACCGATTTTAATTAAACTTTCAATGGCAGCTAGCTGATGTTATAAAGAGTAACTTAGGCTATTTTCATTTTAGAAAAAAAAAAATTATATACTTATAAGCAGTGTCCAGTAACACGCGCCCGCCCAATAGCGAAGCGTGGCCGGGTGCAGCTAGTTGATAATAAATTTCTTTGTCCACTTTTTTAGTCTGTAACTAGCTTTGCCAATGAATCTACACCGATTCTATAAAACTCTCCCCGTATTAAAATCGAGAGTACAAATAACAATCCACTAAATACAAATGACACATCCACTATTTACCAGGCAAACTTTAGTTTACTTTTAATAAATTTATTGATAGACAAATTAACACCTTATCATAGAACTATTAGGAGTTAAAATATTTCTTACGTTAGAAATGGCACCATAATGTGACACATCGTATCAATGCGACATTGACACCTAGTTTTAGATGGGATGAGTCATTGTAAAGAAAATATAGGGGGAGATATTCTCGTTTCTTTTATTTATACGTATCGAGGTATTATGAAACATGTAGTGTAGTTAACATATTTTATTGTGATATAGTAATATGGGGACTGAACAATAATAGGCGTGAATTAACAATATGTTTGATAAGGACAGCATTGAAAATCAGATTTCTTACTTAATACAAATTATAAAATAAAGTCGCTGCCAGCTTCTTAAATTTGACTTTAATTTCTAGGACAAATTAGTTTGTCCTAGAAATCAACAAATACGTCACATTTGTCGTTAATAACGGTCCATTAGCGACTTTGTAAAATTTATGCCACATCTCGTAGAGGCAGCGCGACTAAGTGCTACGCTGAACAATTACAACTCTACACAATGCCTACGAATGTAGAGAGTAAATGCTAAGTAAGTCTTTGTTTCGATACTACACCACATTGTATTGTATCGTACTTATTTCCGAAAACTACTGCATGCAGTGAGTTTTTTTTTTTTTTTTTTACTTTATTTAGAGGATACATTTTTCCTTTTGGTCCATTTCAAAGAATAATGGTTGTTTGTATTTGA